>OX328108.1:28450492-29650492 GCA_946811185.2 Hippopus hippopus | reverse complement strand
TGCCTCCTTGTATTACCTGAGTAATAAAATTACCAATTAAAAATCTACTCAATTTATGTGAGAAAAAGGAGAAAAACGTGCATTCAAATGGAACTGAAATGGTAAGTTTTTCACCATTCAATCTAGATTACATTTTTGACACGGCTGAAAGAGTAGATCATTTTTCTACAACTTCATTGCTCCCAAAGGGAGAAATCTGCATTCTTGTACAAAGTACAAATTCTTCATTTAATTTTGAAAATTTGTTTAATTTTTAAGATTAAAAAGAAAAAAACACCTGAGCATTTGTAAAACAGGATTCAAAGACATCAGGGGTGTGACTTTCATTTTTTCTATTTGATAACGTTACAATTCATAGAAAAATGGTAGAATTTTGACGAAATACTAAGGTTAATGTCCTTTTCCGACCTTTGTGCTTAATATGGCACATATATTGATCGAAAAAATAGGCACAAAAGACAGAAAAAGACCATTTGCAATTGTATTTTGTCAAAAATTCTACAGTTTATTTCATCGGCGTCTATCAAACAAAAACTACGAGGTTATCGCTCATGATCTCGTATTTTCCAGTTTCTGATTTTCACTTTTCATGCAAATTGGTCCGATTTTCGCTTTACATGCTAAGCAGTCCATACGTCCATCGACCGACTGAAAAATCAATCAATCTATCTATCTATCTATCTATCTATCTATCTCATAGCACTCGTTTTAAATATTTTGTCCGTCGGGTTTAAGCAAGAGATAAAATTCAATGATTATTTTCTTCTTGACTAATGCCGCCTGCCTAAAAAAATGATTATGACCGCTTCAATTGATTTTTGATATCTTAAGTAAAATTCTCTATTAAATCAATTTTTGTTCACAGATTTTCTCTCCTTATTTTACCTGTTTCTTCCATTTCATCCGACGATTTTGATACCACGTTTTCACCTGCAGTTGTGTCAATCCAAGCATCTCGGCAACTTCTACTCTGTCGGGCGTGGAAAGATACTTCTGGGATTCGAATCTCTTCTCAAGACCCATCAGTTGCAAGTCAGTAAAGACTGTTCGACTTCTACGACACTTTTTTGGCTTTCCGAAAGCGTCATGGCTGCCCGGGGATCTCGTGCGTATATAGACCGGAAGTGGTATTGGGATTGAAATGGGCGTGTCTTTCACGACTGTTGTGTCTAGAATGTTGTCTATTGAGTAGTTTACTGCAATTAAAAAGCGTCGAGATTATGTCTGCCAGACAAAATTTTTTTCAATCGATGTTTAACGCTTTTTTCAACATTGTTTTAGTTATATTACGGCGTCTAAAATATTTTTCAAAGCTTGGCCGATGTATGTATAACCAATACTTCACACAACACTCTTTCGAAGCTGCTTTCGGCCCGGCCGGGTAGCTCAGTGGTTAGCGTATCCGACTCGTGGCCATGTGGTTGTGAGTTCGATACCTGGTTAAGGCAAACTTTCTTTCCGGCGATTTTTTGCCTCTGGTGAATGTGAGAAAAGTAGTCAGTGAATTGGAAAGAAAGTTGTGTCAGTACTAGTATGAGAAAGCCAGGAAGCACATACAAAGGTGCGCTGACCGCCGTGATATGGCCTAAGCTGTTAAAAGGGCGTTAAACTCTAATACAATCAATCAGGCAACAATCAATCGAAACTGCTTTCCAACATAAAGATAATCAAAATACAGTAGAATTTAGAAATACCTGCTTTGGACGCATTTAATGACATCAAATTACTCGTAAATGCAGTTTGAATGATATGATTTTCAACTGAATGAATCATAAATCTACCTCCGGAATGTGTCAATTTGACCATTCTCGGCAATGTATGCGATAAAATATAAAACGGGCTCCATCGATCACGATTAAATCAAAGTAATAAAATCATCAATGCCAATATACACCTGCAATTGTTTATCTGGACAAATATTATCGACTAATTATCGTTTACATAAGACACAGGATAGTCATTAGGTAGGAATTAGCCCCAGTCGGACAGCAATCGGAAGATAATGATTTTGTTGATGGAACATTAATTGGGCATTACAAGAAACCCTTCTTATGTGTAAGTACCAGGATAAAATATAACTGACTTTGACGAGATATATAGGATCTTACATGAGTTGGTGTTTCAGATAAACTTTTATTGAACGAGTCTACAAAAAATGTTATTAAGCGAGCCTTTGGCGAGCTTAATAACATTTTTTTTTTTTTTTTGTGGACGAGTTTAATAAATTCATACCTGAAAAGCCAACGAAAGTCAGATTTTTCTATAAAGTTCTGTGTAACAAGAATTATAGTCCATAATGTGCTAAACCATAGACATACATGTACTAGTATAATGTGTAATGAAATTTACACGAAGCCTATTCGCTTCTTTGACAGGTACATTTCGAACGAAAAAATAGCTCCAAAGAAACTTGCATATATTGATTTGTTTTGAATCTTACAGTGATAAAATTAACAACTTAATCATAATTACCAATTTTGACCGTTGATTTTACTCAGGAACCTAGGCCAGCAATGTTTTAGAAATGAGGTGTATCATTACAGAGTGTTAACCAAATACAGCACTATTTATTTATCCCACACATGTGTGAGACAAGAAAGTTCGTAAAGAGGAGTTATGTGATAAATAAAGTTAAGTTCATCAAAAAGTTATGTTTTAAAAGGTCAAGTAATCCCAGCTCTAATAAGTATGGGTGTAAAGTATGGGGTTTGGCCACGACTTTCTTATCGAAAAGGTTCAAACAGATTTTATTAAATACATGTACGTATTCAACGTTATTCAAGTATGTATCTTTTCCCACGCTAATGACCTCGGAAATGGATTTCAATACCCATTTGATTGATCTTAGTTTGAAGCAGATATAAGGAGGTTGAGAAATAAAACGTCAACCTGCAACTCTAACAATTTCACATTTTCAGTTCACTTGATTGCGTGTTGCTCTTTCTCTATCGGCCATATTTATAATTGTACATGGTTATTGCATTGTTCCTTGGTTTCCTTTTTTAAACCGTAAAACCTTTTCCTCTTTGTTTTTCTGTAAATTTTAGGATGAAATTTACAAAGCCTGGTAATTATAAACATAGTACTGTTAATATTATGCATGTATTTATTTATTTGCACCTCGTATCACATTTAAGATAAGTGCTGACAAAATTTGAGAAGACGGAAGACAGACTTATTTGTGAGGAAAGAACGGGGCTAATTTCATCAATTACCATATTATTTCCTGTCGGACTATCTATATACACAATCAACAAGCTGGAATATTGAGTACAGACAAGTCTGATTAATTAATTAATATCAATAGACAGCGTCAGATGGAGGGTGTCCAGTTCTCATCTTACTACCTTCTGAAACAAGTTTTTCTGGCAGACCACTTTGAACTCATCGTAGTAAAATTCCGATAATAACTAAGAATTGATATTTATTTCGCGAATAAACATAAAAAACGTTAAAATGACTAAGGAAGAAATGCTGGAATAAGCAAATTTTCTCTGCCAAATTGTTTTTCGAAAGTGTGAAAGTTCTTATTCATTTCATTCTGCGACATGGTGCTACTATTGTGTCCTTGGCCAAAATTTTCGTAAAAGTGACCTGTAATATCGTGTTTATTTTATGTGTGTGTTAAACGCCATATTCAGTAAGATTTCATTTAAGTCGGAGCACTAGGCTCTGGAGTTTCTATAGCGCATGGCTTTGCCATTAGGCGGGTAGTACCTTCACCAGTTTCGCAACGTCGTGGTTCAAATGCAGTCTTTGAACATGTTCTGTCAGTTCGAGTCCCTGTTTGCCTGACTCGTAAACTCTTACAAACAACATATGACTTACCGACGACGAAATGTGGCCAGGATACGCCAAAGTAAAAAAAATAACGATTGAATATTACTGCTCTTTTTTGCTGTTATATTAACTGATTAAAGGTTGAATACTTAAATGTACATCGGCATTGGTCATCTGTGATAGGTTTCGAACAATCAAGTTGAAACCGCTTAAAGTGACAATGCGGAAAAAATACTTGCAGCTGTTTTTCTTTCATTGCGCTTCGGAAGGAAATACTCCCCATGATTACGTCTTGTGGCTAATTTGTAGCTCAACGTGCTTTTCGATTTGTTGTCTGAAAGGGCAGTTGTAAAAATTAAGGTGTTCAAGATAGCCTTTGCACACAGTGTAAACTGTTAAAGCCCACCCTCACCCTCCACCTATATACCCCATTTCTCACGAATACATATAGTCTTTTCCAAATCTTACAATATCGCAACTGCTCAGATGTGCCTCGTTTATTCTGGATTTTACTCTTCCATTATCTGCTACCAGGGGTAGGCGGGTAGTATACACCAAAGTAAAGAACTGACGATAGAATATTCTGTTCTTTTTTTGCTGTTACATTTATTGATTAAAAGTTGTACCCTTAAATGTACATCGGCATTTGTCATCTGTAACTAGTGCTACGCACTATACTCTTTGCAAGCAACTTGCACAACTTGAACCCATTCTGATAGGTGAGAAAGGAATGAAAAGGGATGTTTCAACTATCATGACTCGTTGTAAAGAGATTTTTACTAAATCAAGATAATACCTTGACCTTTATCCTGCGAAATTAGTAAAATGATTTTTTTCAAGCCGATAGTAAAAACCCAAATGTTGCTATTTAATTTTTTTGAGGTAAAAAATATCTGCTAATCGGGCAGTGTAGATTCAAGATCAAACTACACGTTCTGTCCGCAAAAGGTCCTTCAGTCGCGCGTAGCAGCCTAAGGGTTAAAGCCCAAGAGCTACTAGCTTTTATGTTACCAATTAGCAACATGATTCGATGTACCTGAATTGGCATAACTTTTGAAATTCACTATATTCCGATTTTTTAAAGCTTTAACGTGTTTTATAATATTCTTTTAATTTTGTGTCACGATTTTGTTTCATCTGAGTTTCTTTTTTTCTCAATGATGTTCGAACGTGTCTTTAAAGCCTATTCAGGTATTCGTCAAAAAATACCTAAAGATATTTTTCAACATCTGAACTTATTTTCAACACCCTTTAAGGTATTCCGTCAGGATTATGTTTTACCTGTAGACATTAGAAAGGAAAAAAGTTAGCCTATGTGCAAGCTCTCTTTTATATACTTTCAAATACCTGTCACAATTTTGTTTTACCTAAAGGTATTTTACAACATCTGAACTTACTTTCAACAGCATTTTATGGACTTTTCATCACGACTTTTTATTGCATTTAGATATTTTTAAGACCTTTCTAACGTATCTTGTAACGGTTTATAATAGACGCATTTTCAAATATTCGTCACGATTTTGACTCTTTTCAAAACAGTTGAGCGTGTATTAAACCAGCTTATTTCAAACATTGTACCTTCAAATTTTCGACTTTTGTTTTACCAAGAGACTTTTTTCACACGATTTTTTTAACAGCCTATGGTGCATTTTCATGTATTAGTCACTATTTCGTCTTCTAAAGATGTATTTTTTTAAGACAAATATTTGAAGACTTTTTACACCGATTGTATAATTATATATTTTGAAGAAGTCGTAACGATTTCCATTTCCCAAAGCATTTGAATGTATTTCATACCAGCCAATTATATGCACTGTAATTTTAAATCTTCACCACGATTTTATTTTGTTTTTAAATAAATAAATAAACAAATAAATAGATAAATAAATTAAATAAATAAATAAATAAATTAAGTTTTTTTTTTTAAACTCTCTATAGATCTATTAAGTCCCAAATCTATGCAACGAATTTTTTGGCCTATGTATATATATTTTTTTTTATTCTTAAACATACCGGTATTTCTTACAATATATTTTGATTTACGTTATTTGAAATTTTGAAACACAAGATACGGTATATTTCACGTATAATAAAATATGGTTTATATTGTCTGTATTATATAGCTTCATATGTTCATCTTGATTTTGATGTATAATTACCCGCAAACGCATGTTTTTTCTTTTTTTTTTTTTAAGTATTCTAACGAACTGATTTAACCCATTACCACACAATCCCTACTTTTGACGACCCTGAGAAAGAAGCCTTTAGAAGACATTGTGGGAAAAGGAGAAAATGCTGGTAACCAGCATTTTCTCCTTTTCTCACAATGTTTTCTACCCTTCACAAAACAAATTTCAAATTTTCAGTCAATTCATTTTGTCGTCTGCAAATGCTTTCGATTTGGACAAGCCTATATTATTGTCGTTTGGTAATGAGTTAAAGTCTTTAGTACAATCTTAAATATCTATAACGATTTTGTTTTATTGACATTTTTAAATGTTTAAAACAGTCTGTAACATACCTTCCGATTTATTGCGATTTTGTCTTACCCATGGACTTAATGTATTACCTTCAACTATCTTTAGGTTGTTATACTAAAATGAAATACATGTATCATTTACGAAACATATTGAATTATTCTTTTATATATACTCAGTTCCATAAATAAGTGTGGACTTAATTTTCTTTTATTTCTCGTCGCATGCTTTACTGAAGACCAACAAATTTGGTATCATACTTTAGTTCAGAGTCTAAAAAATGCCAGGCTAATCAGATTTTGACTAACTAAGTTTAAGTTAGGTTTTTGCAGTTTAAATGAAGGTGGTACTAAAATCGAAGTTGCAAAAGTACTCAAAGACTAAGGTAACATTAAAGTTAGGTTTTGGCCACCGCTCTCGTTCAGGAATGGAATAACATTCCTGATGCAATGATTTTACGTTATGTAAGGTCTATGCGACGTCGAATAATTGCCTGTATCGACAGCAGAGGTGGACATACAAGATATTGATTGAAAAATTACAAGAACTTTAAGAAAAACCTAACTGCAGAGAACTAAGTAAAAGTGATACAAAAACTGAAATTTTGAAATTTTTCTTTGGAAGGGTTAAAAAAAAAAAAAAACATTGTTGGAACAGGAGAAATGCTAGTTATCATTTTCTTTTTTTCTTTTCTTATAATGTTTTCAGAAGCCTTCTTTCTCGAGGTCGAAAGCTTAAAATTGTGGGGGAAAGGTTAAAACATAAATGATATAAATACCTTTTCTGAAGTCCGGGTAGCATACAGTGGCGTTAGGATAATAGCCAATATTTTGGCACGTAGGTGTTCCTTGACCTTGGTACATAGACGCAATTGGATTCCCGAAGGTCTGTTCCATGGAACTATATTTGTCCCCGGGGTTATACGTTCCATCAGAACGAAGAATATCCCTTATGAGAAAAGATGACGATCTAGAATTTTGGAGATACTGGTTCATTGGATACATTGTTTTGAACAGTTTTATGTCGAATTTGTTGTTGATTGGTTGATCTTTTTTTTACAATAACACCTGTTATTTAAATATGTCTGATTTTCTCCTGTGTTTCTTTCAGATTCGGAGAAAACACCAAGAATCCACTTGTTACTCAAGATATGCACAAAACAACTAAAGACTTAAACTCTTACAAAAAAGACCATTGTTTCGAAAATATGTTCATCAGAGTAAATACTTGATAATTTTCTTAAAGGATTTCACAGTTGTCTATCAGCCATAAGTATAAAACGTACACTTTACACTTGATGTTTTAAACACTTTTCATTGAGTATACAGTTTATAGATCTAGGGTGTTTATATATCATAGTATGTTTTTTCTCTCTCTCTCTGAGGAAGTCACTTATATGTTTAAACAAGAAAAAAACGGGGATCAAGAGATGCTTTTTTTTTCGTATGATAATTCCAGATTGCACTTTTCAAGATTCAAAGTTTCTTAAAAACTTTGGCAAAGTCAATAGTATCCCAAAAAGTTTATTTCATTTTTTTTGTTACTTCTTTCATAATCCGTATTTTTTTGTCAACAGAAAATAGCTCGCATTGTCACAAACTGTCCACACAGACACTTTCCATTGAATAACTTAAAATATCATACGTTATATCCCGGTCAATAAATGACCTACAGGAAAAGTTTCAACTATGTTTTCCAAACAGTTTCTCATGGTTCTTTAGCAGATGATAATTTATCTCTTAATCACATAATTGATTCCAAATTACGGTATGGAACGCCATAAGCGAAAACCTTCGGTTAAACAAACAAGCACACCCCAAGGGGCCGGCTTTGCCTGAAAATGATACCTCGGATCGGAACTAATACGAAAACAAAAATAAGTATATTAGATCCTGATAAGCAGTGGGCTGGGGCCGCTGTTTCCTGGGACAGTATTTCTTTGTCCTATTACAAGGGAATTCAGACGTAGATCACGTTTGATAAGCGCCGAGCTTGTCTATCATAAGTCAACGAGATTAGGCGATAACTAATGAGATTTAGTGTGTCCAATCAAAAGATGTGTAACAAAGAGTTCAAAGCAATAGCAAAATTAAATTAAAGAACACACAACAGTTTCTTCTTTTTTCGTTTTGACAAAATTTTCCAGAATGTTTCATTTGACAAATTGACATTTTGTTTATAATTTTTTATTAATCTTCTTTTACAGTGTACTGGGATCTTCCATTGTGCTGTGATTAGGCTGGAGCGTTTTATATGTAACCAACCTTTCCTGGTTCGAAACCCGTTGGTGGGATGGTCCCATGAGAATGTCCTCGCGCAGGCACTGTAGAGCCCCAGCCTTATATTGGTGAAAGTAAAGAAAACAAACGAATGAGCTACTACTAGAATAAAACTAAAACACTTTGAAAACCGAGTGAAACACCTTTAAAATAATTAAGTCAACTTAATAATTGAGAGAGAGAGAGAGAGAGAGAGAGAGAGAAAGGGGCAGGCTTAAACAAATACTTTGTTGTATACTATGTATATTTTGTTACTTGTCTTATGAAAATTTGTTCTGTTCTGTATTCACTTCATATGCCTTGCTTTTCAAACTGAAGGTCCGTTTCAATAAATAACATTTCTCTTTGAGGAAATTATTATCCTTCTACTAAACAATTTTATGTTTTATTGGGAAAAGGAGAACAGCATTTATCCTTTTCTAACTATCTTTTCTCTGGAATATTGTTCTTGGTAAAGAGTTAAAAAATAAGCTTTATCAGCATAATCCTATATAGCCAATGCATGTAAAAGGAAAAGTTTTTTTTTAATATTTGGTGTTAAATGGATTACATGAGAAATTATATGAGAGATTATATGAGAAAGCTATCGGTTGTTTAGGAAGAATATTGTGCAAACGGTACATGTACTGGTAAGCATGGATAGGTACACTGGCCACCGCGATATAACTGAAATAATGTTGAAAACGAACGAACGAACGAACGAACCAACCAACAAACAAACAAACAAACCAAACAAACAAACAAACACATAAACAAACAAACACATAAAGCATTGCTAGTAGCAAATTACTTTTTTTTCCATCTTGAAACAGACAACTATCGAAAACATTGCGCCTTAAGAAGTATTTTACACGAATATTTCGGAAGTTTTCAGATGCACATGCATCTGCTTTTTGGTACTGACTTAGACCGTCTCGGTTTTTGGATTGTGAAACTAGCCCTACTACTTATATGCCCCTTCGGCTGCTAAGTAAATCCAATGCATATTTACTGTCAAGCAAAATTTTTATAGCAAAGTAAATAGCAAATAGACATATCTTTTCTATTAGCAAGATATTTGTGCCATACTCAGATCAAAAGAGGGGGGGGGATGGGGGAGAAATTGATACATCTGCAAAAAGTATCGACTCATGTCAGCCTGCGCAGTCCGCGCAGGCTGACATGGGTCGAAACTGTTTGCCGTTTTTATATTTTCTGCGTGTCAAAAGCCCATTCTACTTGATGATCATTCGGTAGTTAAACGAAATGAATTTTATTCATCCATTATGTGATAACTTGCTTTGTATAATGCATCACGCAGACGCATTAAACCCCTCTTTTTCAGAGCGCCGCGTATTTCAAAGAAAACGTTAAAAGACGGTTAATGTATTCATTTTCTACAGTTTTTTGGTGAGTTTTATACACAAACACTGTAAAGTGTATACAACTATAATTACAAAGGAATGGATTAACAATTTTAATAAGAATACACTGGTTTTATCTATCTTTTTCATCACATCAGCGCTTTATGTATGGGGCTAGTTTAATCTTTCAATACATCATAAACCAATTGTTTTGCAAGTGTGAATTACCAAACTCGACTCTTGTCTTGCTAAATAACTAACATCAAACTTTCAAGTCGATAGTAAAAACATAAACTTTGCCATTTCAAAGTTATTTTTTTTGGGAGAAGAAATATATCCTTATCGGACAGTGTAGATCCAAGATCAGACTGCACGTTTTGTGCAGTCTGATCTTGATCTACACAGTCCTCTAAAAGGTCAATGAGTCGCGCTAAGCAGCCTAAGGGTTCAGTATACGACCTCTAACCATATTCCAAGCTCTTTTAATAGTTAATTACGCCTCTTTCAACATTTTTTTCAGTCATATAATGACGACAGCTCAATTATTCATGTTTTCCTGGGTTCTATTAATACAAGACTGGGCCCCCAAAATACTTTGCCCAGGAACACTTGAACGTGGCCTACAAAGAATAAGGGTAGACCAAATTCCATATGCTTGATGTTCATGAAAGGAGTAAGGGTTTCTTTATGTGGCATATTAGATCTAACCCTTTACTGCACAGGCTGTTTTAGACATACCAATAAATTTGTATTTTAAGTAGCACAAAGTATAAATATTTGAGAGAAAAGAAAACATATTTTGGAATGATATGATAATCTTTTTTGGAAAAGGAGCAATTGTATGTTTAAAGCAATTGCTCCTTTTCCATTATTTTTTTTTCAAAAATGTAATCTTGAGCATGTACGTGAAAACTCCTACTTGTACGGTCAGGGATTTGATTAAAAATCCTTGAGCTAAACAGAATGTATCATGTACTTTTAACGGATGTTAGTAAGGAATAATGTCTGGTTTTAATGTGCGAGGATTCAAAATAACAGGGATATTAAAGCGTTTTTTTTTTTTTAAATTCCAGTCCCGTTTAAATGTCGCGATTTTATAGCTCACAGCTCTGGTAGAATTATGGAAAATAGATCAATTGACTATAACAAGCACTGGAGCATTTTCCCACAATGTTTTATATAACCGTTGAAACATGAATGTTTTCATATCTTTCAAGAGTGATTGTGTTCTTTTAGTGATTTGCTAAAAAATTTGAAGTACTGAAAATAACCTATACAATGTTCGATTAAATGGTGGCCAAGTGCCTTACACAAATGTATGGTTTAGTTTTTAACTGCTCTTTCACTCTATCACACAATAATGACTTTAACGACCCTGAAGACGAAGGCTTTTGAAAACATTGTACGAAAAGAAGAGTTGCAGGTAACCAGCATTTTCTTCTTTTCCCACAATATTTTCTAGCCTCTAAAAGAGAAATGTCACGTTTTGACTTTATTTCTATTTTTTTTGTCTGTAAATGCTTTCAAGTTGGACAGGGCTAAGATTTTATCTTTTTGTAAATGGTTAGGGACGACTTTTACTTGGTGACAACAGGGAGAATTCTTAATTAATCGTTCAAGGTGTTTAACAGTGTTTTATGTTATCTCTTTCAGGTAACTTGTAGAAACCGCTTTGAAAATATAGTACCAAAAGAACAAATTCAATAAATATGCCAGTGGCCACAGGAAATAATCCATCCGTCCGTTCCAATCTACCGATCGGCAGACAGACAGACAGACAGATAGGGCGACGGACCGACCTATCAATCGATTAAGAGCAAGCAGCATGTACATAAAACCCGAATCATTAGCCAATGTTCGGTGTTTTCATAGAAAACATTAAACATTAACGAAATCGTTAAATTAATTAGCTTCTGGCATGTCACCTTGCATGCGTTTAACCCTT
This sequence comes from Hippopus hippopus, assembly GCA_946811185.2. Lineage (NCBI taxonomy): Eukaryota > Metazoa > Mollusca > Bivalvia > Cardiida > Cardiidae > Hippopus > Hippopus hippopus. The sequence continues at coordinate 29,638,668 of OX328108.1, read as the reverse complement.
TCCCACACGACAAAATTTTTGACTCAGCCAAATGAAAGCATGTGCAGATGACAAAGTAAATGCAACTCAAATGATGATTTCTGTTTTTGATAGGGTAGAAACCATTGTGGGAAAAGGAGAAAATGCTGGTTACCAGCATTTTCTCCTTTTCCCACAATGTTTTTTAAAAGCCTTCTTTCAACAGGGTCGTTAAAACTCGGGATTGCGTGGTAAAGTGTTAAACGGTTGTATGATGGTGTAGGCCTTCTTGTGATCGTGTACGATTTCAGTGAAGAAAAATGTTTATAGAAATTTTAGTAGAGTATCAAAGGAAATACTGTCAACGTTAAGGAACAAACATTTTTAAACTTAAGGACGCATTACATAAGATGCAGCGCTGGTTCAGATGAAGGAATTAAAAAAAAAAAACATTTCAGTCAGTAATAAGCGAGATCAAGACGTTGCGATTACAATTTGTAATCATTTTCTAACGATACAAGTAAATGCAAAAATTATGCTCACTGACTGAACTACACTGTCCGGAAAAGCACGTAAAATTCCTGTGAACATACCCGTCATTTTTTTTCCGTTACGTAGAAACGCTCAAAATTCGAAAGAATCTTTCCTTCTTTTATTTCGTCTTTATTTCGACTCTTTACAAAATATACATATATCATGTTTTATTATTTATTACAGTTGTTTACATAGTATAACATGTAACATACGAGAATATGACATTCGAAGATGTGTAAAGTGTACCTGCACATAAGAAGGTAAAGGTAATGAAGTCTAACAAATAGAAATGAAGTCGAATAAAAGTCAAAAGTAAAGAGATAGTCAGTGCACAATTACTTTCGCATTTTTTGTAACGAAGATCAATTCTGTCGGATTATGGACTTCGAGATGACTTATGACTTTTTACTGACGACATCGATATATCTTAAACCGGTAAAAGTGCTTCGTTATTGTTCTGGACTGTTTCTAGACAAGGGGGTTAAAGACAGAGTGAAAATTGTTTGGAAAGATTGCTGTTGAGGTGGTTCTTAAAATTATAATCGAATAAATCATACTGGTTTTTAATTGTGTTTATATGTTTTAAGCTTTTACATTCATTTAAAAGCTTGTGTTTTTGTGATCTCTGATTTCCGATTCACTGGTGGAAAATACTGAAGAAAAGCTGAAAAAATGTGCTCAGAGGTCCTAACCTGCGGTATGCTATTAGTTACATGTTGCAGACGTTTCAATAAAAGACAATAGACAGTATACCATAGAAAATATTGATTTAGACATACATGTAAACTAATAATTATGGCGTCTAGCCTTACATTTTAATATAGTAATGATGTACATGTTGCATAAACACACACACACACACACACACACACACACATACACACACACACACACACACACACACACACACACACACACACACACACACACACACACACACACACACACACACACACACACACACACACACACACACACACACACACACACACACACACACACACACACACACACACACACATATATATATATATATATATATATATATATATATATATATATATATATATATATATATATATATAAGTTCACGCCTTGGGCTTCACATTCCGAATATTAACGCCAAAATACCAAAGAAATTCGTGCATTTGCTTTTTCGAAAAGGAAACTTACCTTTCATTATTTCTTTTTTTTCATCATTACTCAAACTATTGATATAGACTAGTTACCCTCGTACGAATTCATTATTACTATTATTATTGTTATTATCATTATTTCATTTTATTGAATTATCAAACAATAGAATAAAACAGTGCTTAACACCATTGTGAAGCGGATATAAGATATGTGGCAACAATTTTTTATATACATAGCAACGCTTTTTGATAATCCCAGTATAGAGTGATTGGTATGTGCAAAATGACGGTTGACATGTAAAGTAACTGTGTACCTTTAAAAAATGACAAGAAAAAAGATTGGCGATTCAATTGTGACATTGTTTGAGACGTCCCCTGGTCTTAGACCGGAAAGAGATATTCAAAATGTCCTACCCATAGTTTTGATGAAGACGCCATGTTTAAGACAACTCAGTAAGGGTAAGGTTCGTTACATTGCTTAAAAATATATTTTCCAAGTATCTCTGGTGCTGAATAGTAAACTATATATGAGCCATGCTCTGACAAAAGGGGGCTTAATGCATCTCTGTGATGCATGATACCAAGCAAGTCATCACTGTATTCTACATCCCTAAAACCCATTTTGTGTAACAACCTACTGAATCATGAGGTACACTGTTCCTTTGACATACAGAAAATTGACCAATAGCGAAAAGTTTCGGCTCAGGTCAGGCTTCGCGGACTGCGCAGACTGACCTGAGTCGATACGTTTCGCAAATGCATTAAGCCCCCTTTTCACAGAGCATGGCTCATATTGATTGATTGATTGATTTGTGTGTGTGTGTGTGTGTGTGTGTATTGCTTTCCTGCATCAATTCATTGTTCAGCATAACCCAAAGATAAAAAGCCGGCTTTGTCTTAATAAACACAAATGGGAAAGAAATTGTATTGTCAATTTTGACCGTGAAAAGGATTTTTTTGTTTTATGACCCAGTTTACATACAGATTTTTTCCAAAATCTATTCGAGTACTTGTAATTTCTATTTTTCGGCGTAGCTGTATGATCTCACTTTTGACCTACTTTCAGTACTAGGAGGAAATGGATGGTTACACATTTTGTGATTGGCCAAATATAGGTAAACTACGCAAAAAAATAAAGGTCACAGTAGAAATTTACCGACACTGGATAAAAGTGTTCATGACTAGAAAATCACGTAATGATCACATTTACCTGTGTAAAGATGTACTTTTTGGCCATGCAGATGTTAACTCTAGCTAATCATCCATAATCTCAATCATATGGATAAACTAATAGCAATTAGTATTGGCGAGTTTTCTATTTGGGTTAGTGTAAGAGATTTGGTACCCGTTTTTCCTCGCGTAAAACCGAATACGAATTGCGACGGCAGGCTACCGCTCTATTGTCTTACACGAAAACGGGTTGTGAAACAAATGATTTCGTTTCTTGTCACAATGAAAAAAGATGTTATGTCTTGAATTTGGTGATTTAATTCGAAACGTGAATAACTATGCCTACCTGGGGGAACAATCGATTTTATTGCGTTGTTAGCGAAGAAACTGGGTTTCTACTAAATTACTCTTAACAAAAGTAGGTGGGTGTGGTCAAGCATTGAGAGGGGTAATAAAACCCCGCCTTCTGATAACGACAAATAGTTGATGTTTGAAAGGTGCTTCATTTTTGTACAAAAACATGCAAATCTACTTTGTTTTATTTTTAAAGATTTCATTGTATGGTCTAAACAGAACTTTATTTAAACATGATTCATTAATAAAAAACAGAACAAACGATATATTCCGAAACATGGCAGAATGTCGACTCTTATTTTACGTTAAACATGAGAATTAATGTATTGCTCAATAACGCTCATTACTAGAGCTTCCTCATTCTTAAATCTTATTGAAAATTCTGCTTTCAACCATATGCAAAACAATTTAAAAGAGGCTACTTTCAGAACTCTTTTCATCATTTCTCTTCATATTATACTACAAACGAATTTAAATATTCATATCCCAGTGCCTCTTACGCCGTCTGTCTTTTTAAAAAGATATTTCTTGTTACTGGTATGTTACAAAAGCGTTCGCTAGTCAGCCTAGTATTGAGAATGAACTGTAGAGCTCTTATTTATGACAATTTACAGTAATGTCTTTTTTTCATGATAACTGTATGGTATACGATTTCTAGCCAGTAAACAGAATGTAACGTAATGATGGATGTTGAATGGCAATATTGTTATCACTGAACTCATTACCCCCTACATCCTGAAAATATCCTGGCAATCTTGGAATATTTTACGACTCGCAGGGTTAATACATGTATATAGATTCTCATTTTGCTCTATGCTTTTAAAAGTGGTCTGCTACTAAGCAAAAGGATATGTCTCGATTTGGCAATGTTTTGAAAAGGTTCTCGATTCACGAATAATCCCATCCTCGGTGATCCAGTTTCGATTCATTCTGTAATCGCCGCTTGATTATTTGGCTTGCGTTTCCTCGTTCTCATGAATTGTTCATGAAGCATTTTGATTGGTGATCTCAGTTTTTCTTTGAGAAAATTTAAACTATTTTTATCCGCCGTCATTTCTATTTTTTACTTGTCGATATCCAATCACTATATTCGTTGCAAATCAAGCTTAGTGATACTTTAAATATGGCGGCGCCCATCAACACCACAATCGAGAAGCGTTCAAAAGATATTTTCGGCGTAACACCAAAAGATTGTCAGTTAAAATCGTACACAAAGATCGATAGTGTCGTCCCTGTATTGCAGAATGGCATATCTCACAGGAGACATGTACGCCGACGGCCGCCATATTTGTTGACAACCTCGGGTTTTTTCCAGGGTTACTTTTAGTAACGAAAGAGAAATAGAATTATTCTCTCTACAAGAGAGTATCATTATGTTATCGATCTTTCGATTGGCTATTAGGGTACTTCCCGACCATATCAATATTCATAAGAAACGACAATTTGCTAGTCAATTTTCCCAGGGGTGATGCATGGAGAGTAACGTAATGCTTCAAACCTGGGTTCCAAGGATGGAATAATCCTGGCTTTGTTTTTCTTAGATGATGCAGCGTACGTCTTACAAAAGGCAGAATTATCACGCTTCAAGGAGGATGACGTCATTGAAAGACACGGCGACATAGGCGCAAAGTGAGTAGGGTCTCCCTTTCGTTATTTCTTCCTTCTTTCCTACCACACTGCCTCCCTCCCTTCTTATATATCATTATGTTTCAATTACCATGGATACATATGGAAAAACTTCCCGGTTTCGCTGATCTAACGAGGAAAGGTTTGTTTCAGAAGCTGCGCAATGTCATTACGTTTTATTCCACTTCTCTACAGCATCAAAATTAGAACCAATGGTGAAATTCAACATGAAAAACATAAAGTCTTATTGTAGGTAAAGAAAATGCTATAGAGTCAACAAAACAGGTTATTCGACGATGTTATATATGTACAGTAGTGTTTTAGTACTTTTTCCTTTAAACTGATTCCAGGTTCTATATCATTTTGGATGGCAAGGTGTCCATATATTTGGACACCAAGCAGGACGAGAAGACAAGCTCTACAGGTGATGACCCTTCACCACCCAGCCGTATGCAGTCAATGTTCGAAATCGACGAGACAGAGATAGGCAGGGACGACGAGGGTAGAGTAGAAAGTTCGAAAAAAGAGGTACAGTGTGCATTATCTTTAGTATTTTTTTCAGCCGAAATTGTTGTTGGATCTGTCTCTCTTTACATCAGTAATGATACTACTACCACTACTACTACTACTTCTACTACTATTATTATTACTACTACTTCTACTACTACTACTAATGATAACAAACAAAATAAATAGAATAAATGAATAAATAAGTAAATAAATAAATAGATAAATTTGTAGCAACCATCCTTGCCAAATATGGGTGTTCAAAACAAAAGTAATAGGTTTGATATATGAACACGCATAAAAGCATTGTGGTTAATTGGGAAATTGTATAGATGTAGTCAGTTGTACGTCTAGTCTTTTGGATTATAAAATTTCTACATTTTGGGGCATTCTCAAAGCAGCGAAGAAGACATAAGTAAATTAGTTTTATCTTTTACAGGGAAAAATGTGATATGCCGGTGTTAAGAGGACATACTTCCCTTTACCAAACAAATCCGATTTTTAAAAAACCCTGTAGGATAAAGCTTTTGAATACATTATGAGAAATGGAGAAATTCTGATAGCGAGCACTTTCTCCTTTTCCAGAAATGTTTATCCATTAAAAGACATCCCTTAAATTGAAGTGAATTAAACCTAGCGTCTTCCATACTTTCTTTGAGGACGAGTCTGAAATTTTGTTATGTAAAGAGTTCCATACTAAACATAACAGCAATTTCAGCCCTTTGATTTCAAATGAAAATCAAAGGACTGGTATCGCTGATATTTTGTACCAGCTACAAATATCAATTCTTTACCAAACGACAAAATTTTAGGCTGGTCCAAAATGAAAGTATTTGCCGACGACAAATTAAATATTTCTAAAATGATGAGATTTGTCTTTGATAGGATAGAAAACATGGCGGGAAAAGGAGAAACTGCTTGCTTCTTTCTCAGGGTAGTTTAAGCATGGATTTGTTTTGCTTTTTGATATGAAATGAAACGACTTGAGTCGCCGATATATTGAGCTAGTTAGTACATGTTGAAAGAAACTTATAGGAGGAAAAAAAATACTAAACTATACATTGCACAATTGGAGAGTTGCATTTTTATTTCACCAATTCATGCAACAATGTTTCCATTGAGCAATCTTTATAAATCTTGGTCCGAGTTTGAATAATGATTTTTTTTCTACTCTTGACTTGAAGCAAAACAGGATATCTTAGATAGTGTTCGTGCTAATATGTAATTTCGTATTTGTACAGTTAACAAAACAAGACGAGGGAACGAAAGGGCGCGAGAAGAAGGGGACAAACGTTAACGTAAAGAAAGATGAGAAAAAGAGCCGTAAAAAATTTGGACAGCTAGTCAACACCCTTGGTAAGTGCGTAATAAAGAATAGCCTACTAAAATATATTAGTTGTCTTTTATTTTTTCTTCCCCCGATTATATTTTTCTATTATACCGTTCAGTTTAAATAGGTAGCTAGCTATAACATTTAACAAGCGTGTGGTACAAAATACCTACATTACTCATCAAAATTACGTCAGCAAGGACTTTTTTAACTGGTCTCTCCCAAAATTTGCGACGTGTTTCGGTACATTGAAATCCATATCGACATACAGTATTTCACGTACCATGCCAAATGTTTAGCCTAAACCGGTATCTTGTCAAATCTACAAAGTGTGTTGGATTTACGAATAACGAGGTTGGACTTTGCATAACTACGAGTACTACGGTTTCACATAGCAACTCAACGTACGTTGAAGTAAAGTGTCGAATAAAAGAGGTTTTAACTGACTGTGAACATCATGCAAAAACCATTCCTACTTTTCTGTCTTTTCAGGCCGTTTTCAGTCGTTTGGGGAACTCGCGTTACTATATCCAAACAGAAAGAGGAACGCTACAGTTATCGCAGACGAACCGACAGAACTTGTTAGTATTTCGTATGAAGTTTTCAAAATAACACTGCAGGTTAGTTCCTACTTTGTATGGTACCGGTAAACTCTGGGATGTTTGCTTGTTTGGACATGCATTTATGTGTCTGAACAGTATTTTACGTCGATGTGAACAGTAATTTTAATAATTAGTTTAAAATGATAAATAAATAAATAAATAAATAAGTGGGCCAGACCGTGGAAGATGAATCGGCAATTTACAGGGATAGAATATCCACACCGCAACAATTTATCTCGAAAGTGCTGCAAATTATGTCCACTTTGGTTATGACACAGTAAGTCTTCTGGAAGCAGTGATTCAAGTAAAACTTGTCAAATAACCTCAAGGAATGCATGAATAGGTGCACTCGCCGTCATTAAAACAGAGGAAGAGGGTAGCGTTGGACGCCAAATAAACAACCTAATAATTCACCGCTTTCACAGGGAGCAAACTACCAGCCCCGAAATTCGAGTTTATTAGATTATATAAATGCTGATTTTAACTACTCTCCAAAATATTTTAGGCATTTCACGGCGAAAACTTACCCATTCGCCTCTTGCACTGGTTTTATTCAAAGTAGGTCGGGGCTTTGCAGTGCTTTGTCTAATAACACTTGGTTAGCAACGACAGCGGGGCTTGTCAGTACTTAATTCATTTGCTCCTACAACAATCTTAGAGCAGACGACTTTGAAAATGGTAACGGTGTTGAAAATATGTGGTTATCAACATGCGTTAATGTTTACATTATGAATGCTTCTGAAACCATCGTAGCAAAAGGACAAATTACTCCTCACGAGAAGTGTTTTTCCATTTTCAAACAATGATTGTAAAAGTCGTCTGCTGCAAGAAAAGGAAATCGTCATCAGCTTTTGATGTGCTTTACAAATTTCAGATTGGTCCAAATTGAAAGCATTTGCAGATGGCAAATAAAAAGTGGGTCATATGACAGTATTTGCCTTTGAAAGGGGAAGAAAGCATTGTGGAAAAAGAAGAAAATGCTGGTTACTATGATTTTCTCCTTTTCCAATAATGTTTTCAAAGGGTTTTTCCCTCAGAGTCATTGAAACACGAGGTTCTTGGTAAAAGATTAACCCTTTACAACGTAATCCCGAGTTTTATTGACCCTGTAGAAGAAGGCTATTGAAAACACTATGGGAAATGGAGAAAGTACTTGTAACAAGTATTTTTTCTCTCTTAATTCTCTCTACGGTCCCTAACTCATCGGTAAACATCGACGTTTTCGTGAAAGCCATTCGGCCAATCTCGGCAGCTTCCGTCTTTTAATATGAGAGTTAGGGGCCGTAGACTCACTAACTCATCGGTAAATACGTATCGTGCAACATCGACGTTTTCGTAAAGGCTATTTGGCCAATCTCGGTAGCTTCCGTCTTTCAGTATAAGAGATAAGGGCCGTAGATCTTGATGTTTTCTACCCAATCAGAGCCCGAAATTATCATTTGAACTATATTTACTTTGTCCTGTGCAAATGCTCTCAATTTGGTCGGGTCCAAAATTATATTGTTTGGTTAAAGTTAAATAATACTTTTACAGGACAGTATTGAAAAAGACATGGAGGAAAAACGTCTGTTTATTCAGACACACCCTTTCTTTTCCAAATGGAACATTCCAATGCAACGTCAATTACAGTGGTCGCTGGTCCGGGTCACTCACAAAATAGGGGACACGTTGATCAGACAAGGGGAAGAAGTATCCGGCTTGTATTTCTTAGTCAGGTTTGTTTCTACTGTCTTTGACGCGCCCGGAAGCTCAGTTAGTAGCAAGAAAGTCTTGAGACCATGACTAACCGTGACTCTTTAAGGTTGTGACAATCGCTGCTTCGTCTTGTATACCATGAAACAATGTTCAGCGGTGAGAAAAGAATTGATCGCGTCTCAACGACTATCATCGATCCTCTACAAGAGGTTGGCCGCGCTGGGTTTCGAACTCAGAAACAGTAAGATGCCCACTGAGCTCAGCTGCTCGTTTCGATCCTTTATCCGCCACCAACTTTTAACAACAGCACCACATGCAGATGCCAAACCTCTGCTATAGTTGCTTTTTGGTGACAAGAATGGCTCGAATAGGGGCTTAACTCTGTCAAAGTATTTCAGAGTTACCTGTCCTCATTTAATAGGTTTCCTTTTGACATTTAAGAATTAGCCTAGGTTTGACGTAAATACCTTCAGTTGCGATAGAGATATGAGAAAATTTCCATGTTTCCACACGACGACGATGATGGTGACGTAGACAATGACAGGGATTTGACAATACCTGAAGGTTTTCGCGAAAAACAGCTGAGCTAGAAACGTTCTCCTGCAAGACGACATTGTTTCGACTTTCGCTCCTACACATACCCTCTGTACAAGAATAGCGTGATATGCAAATATTCAACGTATGTTTGTATTAATGTTTATGAAAAAATCCTACACTACTTTTGAAAATGGAGTATTACAAAAGTCTGCATTTCTGTGAGGTTGGATCATGTCGAGTTGCGTGTGTAGATAGGTGTCAGATGAGGCCTAAGGTCGAATCTGATGCGAACCTCTTTACCTACGCAGTAAGACCTGATTCGACCACAGAAAAACCGGCTGTTGTAATGTTCTATTTATTATATAGCTTACCTTTATAACTGTAAGAAAGCATCACAAAATAAATAAATAATAAATAAGAAAAATAAAAGAGCAGCTCACTTTTGTGATTTCATGGAAAGATCCAAACGTGAATACATATATAGAAGAAGTGTGTGCATGATACGGAAAACCTACACCAGAGTACATGCGTGATACGGAAAACTTACACTGAGAACATGCGTGATACGGAAAACCTATAAAGAGAACATGCCTGATACGTAAAACGTAATCTGGTCTATTGTATTTGTTTTGAATAATACCTGTATTTATTCAGATCATTTTTGTTACGTGTACATAATAAAAAAAAATACATGTTCACTTTGTTAAGATCCACCACTGTAAGGATAAGAGACAGTTCGGTCATAATCTAGAATAACGTCGTTGGCAGTGTAAATCAGACATTAGACTGCAGGTTTTGTGTTGTCTGACCTTGATCTACACAATCCGCAAAAGAATCTGGTGTCAGTCTTCTACAGTACGGACAGATTTAAGAAATCAATACCTCTTTTTCAGTGGCAGAGCACGCTTGGCAGCAGAACCAATGAGACACAGAGTACAGTTTCCAGAATTGTTCACCAAACCAATACAGAAAGAGAGCGAAAGGTCCCTACAAAAACGTGAAGAAACCTCCCTTACAGAGCTAGCGTAAGTAGGGGGAAGCGATAGCGGCGAATAAGAGGTCGAAGTCGATTAACTTATTTTCTTTTGAAAAAGTAGTTCGTGGAGAAAGTAGGTCGTGAATGTACGAGGTTTATGCCAAACTTTGAGGGATATTTTGTTTGTCAGACTGGTGTGTTTGAAGCCATTTACACCGGTATTTACGTTATATAACATGTGCCATCAGCCAACTTGTGGCAGGGTTTCTAGCATTACAAGTTCGACTCACGAGAAGCAGATTGCGGATAAAAAAACATGTACATTTAATTGATTTACCTAAAGAGCTATTTTCAGACTCACCACTTAGAGTCTATTTAAGGCATGTCCTTGCTCGCTGAATGCAATGTAAATAAATGATGGCCTCTTAGAACAAACTGCATGTAGTTGCTTGATAGAGATTGTATTGCAATACTGGTTTGATTGCAATTTTCTTTTCTTCTTCTTTCCAGAGATATGATGCGTACCTCTAAAAGTCGGCGCAATCTTCTCGCTGGAATGGATCCACTCACATACATCCGGCGCACGGACGGGTATGCTGCAGCCGAGAAAGTTCTCAATGAAAAACTGGTTGATCTTTGTATTATAGAAGAAGGCGAAGTCGTCTGCGATAGTGAGCTTCTGATATCCATAGACTTTAACGTATTTAGCGTGATCTGTTCGACGGCATGCACGTTTTACAGGTTAGACACAAAGGTATTTGATCGCTTGGTCTACAAGAAGAGTCCTTTTACTTTGAGTATGATGAAAATAATGGCAGAAACAAAGTTAACACGTCGACTAAATACTCAACAAGGTCAAAAGATGCCGATTATCTCCCCTCTTTTGTCACGCATACTCGATGTAAGAGTTGTCGACCCTAACGCCGACGACAAAAGTGATCCCATGCAGATGGCGCTTGCTGCCGCCAGGATCGACACGCTACCCCGATCTTCTTTGGTTACAAGACGCACATTACCACGTATTGAACGCTCTAAAACCATTTTATTAGACTGGTACATGAAAGGGAAGACTCCATTATTGCAGCCAATCACCAAGGACGCAATTTATTACCGCGAACTGATACAAAAACGCGCAAAATATCGCGAGATTTCGCGACAACGTCTGCCAAAGGAACACAGACAGGTGAAATCACTAGAAAGGCGGATAAAAGACTCGTTTTGGTTTAACTTGAAGGAAGGTATAAAAGCCAGTAACACAATGAAAAGACTGAAGTTACAAAATTCCGATTCCACGCCCGTCTCTAGATGGAAATAAAGAGTGTTGATGGAAAAGACTTCAGCAGTAGAGTAAGTCTTGTGAACTCTTATAACATAACAAATTTTAGCTTTGTCCATATAAACAGACGACTCCTGAAATTTGAGAGAAATGACGGGATTTGTCTCTAAAAGCGTAGAAAATATAGTGGAAAAATGAGAAAATGCTGGTTTAAGGTATTTTTGTCCTTTTTCACCACAATGTTTCCAAGAACCTCCTCCTTCAACGTACGACAAACACCAGAACGTATAGAAGATGAATAATGATTCGGCCATTAATGGCAAAAAAAAACCCAAGTCTAATATCTAGGAGCAAGTAACTACATAACCCTTAAAGAGCCTTTCACAACAATAGTTGCCTTTGCGGCCAGTGTAGATCAAGATCAGACTGCACAAAATGTGCAGTCTGAACTTGATCTACACTGTCCGCCTTTGCTGAAACGGTATAGACAAAAAACAAGAGGGCCATTATGGCCCTGTATCGCTCCACTGCCTTTTTAACCCTTTACCACACAAATCAAAGTGTTGATGACCCTGGAAGAGAAGGCTTTCGAAAACATTGAACATTGTCAGGCAATACAAGCAGGTTTATTCATTGGCATGAAAAGTAAAGTTCTTGGAAAAAAAAAACCTGAATGATAGAAAGCTTACTTTGAATTTAATATTCCACTCATGTGAGCATAACTATTAGCATCAAAATGAATCACTCTCCCTGAAAACAGAATATTTTCTATCAAAAAAACTTAAATACCTAGCACCAATCATGTGTCACTGCACTTTGATAATCAAGGGAGGTAAATAGTAACAAACTTTATCCTTTATAACAGGAGTTATTTCCCTTGATTAATATTTAAATTGAAGTGACTATATAAGCAAGCCCATGTTAAACTAGAGATCCCTGGGATGGAGCCAATTTTGACCCCAGGCCTGTAATATGAAGGAAGTTGTTAAAGGTCCATTAGATAAAGCTACATGCCAAATTCAGTAGCCCTGGGCCTTATGGTTTCAGAGAAGAAGATTTTAAAAAATGTTCAATATTTTTCAGTTTTGTTGCCATGGCAACCAGAGTTTTTGAAGGAATCAAATTCTTTCAAGAAATTCAGAAGAAGACCATGGCAGGATAATTTCTGTGAAGTTTCATCAAATTTGGATGGATAGTTTCATAGAAGAAGATGTTTGAAATAAAAGTTAACGCAAGCACGGACTGACGGATGGACAGACGGATGCATGACGGGCACCAGGCCATGACATAAGCCCGCTGGCCTTTGGCCAGTGGAGCTAAAAACCATTGAAATCACAGTTACCTCAAAAGACCAAAAATGTCTGCCGTGTTTATTCTGCGCTTCGATTGTTAACACAGACCGTTTTATCTTCAAATCTGGAATTTATTTACATTACATGCAAAGCAAAGGTGGCTGTTTATTGCAAGTGCCTGCTCAAAAAAGTTACGCGTTGAATAGACTATGTGTTAGACAGGCATCTCTTTTAAACCTTTCAAAACCCTTTACCACACAATCTAAACTTTTACCGACCCAATATAAGAAAACATTTCGGGAAACGGAGAAAATGTTGGAATCTAGAACTTTTCCCCACAACGTTTTCTACCATTCCAAAGACAGATAATCATCTTTTGAGCTACACTGAATTTTTCGTCTGCAAATGCTTTAATTTGTACAGGTCAAAATAATTGTCTTGTGGGAAAGCGTTTACATAATTTATGACCTTTTCAGGCCTGAGAATACAGCCAAACTTCGGTGGCTCGAATATGGGTTATTTTGAACACTACAGAAAGCTCGAAAAACGATCTTGGTCCCGGTAAAATCTCTATATACATGTAACTTGACTGGGTTTTGCCGCTAGTGTAGACGGGGACCCTGTATCCCTGATGCAGTTGCAGATCAGACTGCAAGAACTCATAATCTTGGTTGTATACATGTAACTCCTGCTACGTGTATACTGTATGTACATTATGATATCAGCCTATGACAGCATTAGCTTGTCTTGACTTAGTTTATGTGAAAAAGCAGCCAAGGGCCTGAAAATATTTTTGTGCATGATGGCATTTGTAAAAAAAAAAAAGCTTCAAGAACGATTTGACTGGGACAAAGGCGAAAATGGGAACTTTTGGGGATGGCATTGATACAAGATCAGACTGCAAGGAAAATGCAGTCTGATCTTGTATGAATACCTTCCGCTTGTTAAATCAAGCCTATCAGATAAAAATCGTTCTGAGTTTCAAGACATTGTATTTTCAGCAATTGATGTAAGTTGAGTTTATAATATTCAGCGCTGGAAGAGTTAAAGATGAACAGTGTTTAACACCAATCAAACAGTAATACACATACACAGTAATTCTATACAATAAATACATAAAAAAATACTTGTATTTACCTAATATCTTTTATTCACATGTTCAAGAAGCATGAAATAATAATTGTCATCAAATAACATACCCGTACATTCTATATTAATACAATTATATGAATGAAAATATTTATGAGCTTCACTCTGGGAAGAGGGGGTTTAATGCATCTCCATGATGCGTTATACCAAGAAAGTCACCACATAGTTATGGATTCATAAAACCATCTTGTCTAACAACAGACAAAATCATGAGGTGGTATAGTCCTTTGAGCTGCCGAAAACTGACCGACAGGAAAATGTTTCGACCCAGGTCAACTAGCGCATACTGCACTGGCTGGCCTAGGTTAATACTTTTTGTAGATGGACCGAGAATGGCTCATGTGGGAAAAACACAAGACCCACATGAGTGCCCTTTATAGGAGTACATAACATTGATTGTGATTGCACTAATTTTCCACTGGAAGAAAGTCATAAAACTAGGAAAAAATCTTCATAAGCAATACTATATTGTACATTTCCTCTCATTTGCCGTGATTAAACTCAAACCGTGTAAGTGTGTGAAATGACTGGCCAGCAAAGTTTTTGGTATGTCTAAAAACAGTTTTGCCTGCAACAGGTTAAGTACATGTATCAAGGTATCTTATAACTGTCCCTGTATCAGTGTGTGATTTAAAAAGTCCTGTACAGCATACATCTATGTCACACTGTGATCCCAATTTACATACAAAAACAGGTGTTCTTCCCACACTGTTTCTCACAATATTTATAGCTGTCTGAAGTTTCAAGGTCATACCACCTGTAACATCATGAACACTGCTTCCTGAGACATTTTCCTCCAATGAGGTAGAAAGATAACTGTGTGTGGATATTTTACCATCATTGTTGATGAGTATCTCCCTCTGTAACTGTGCATCTGTTTAAAACAGTTTACAGAATTAACTCTTTACCCAATGACAAAATTTGAGACTACCAGTAATACAAATTGAAACCATCTGCAGGCCACGAAATAAATGTGATTCAACAACTGAAATTTGTGTTGGGAAGGGAAGAAAACATTGTGGGAAAAGAAGAAAATGCTGGTCACCAGCATTTTCTTCTTTTCCCACAATATTTTTAAAAGCTTTCTCAGGGTCACTAAAAGTCGGGATCGGGTGGATAGTAAAATCCTAATCTTTAACCCTTTACAAAACTATCCTAGGTTAGTATGACCCTGACAGGAAAAAAAAAACACATCAAAACATTGTGAGAAAACAATAAAATGCTGATATCAAGCATTTCCTCTTTGTACCACAAGGTTTACTACCTTTTCAAATACCATCCCATTGTTTGAGCCAAATTTTAATTTGTCCTCTGCAAAGGCCATTAATATGAACATTTCTAGAATCTTATTGTTTGGTAAAAGATAAACCATCCTTAATTCAAATTTGCTGAATTTGAAATTACTGAAGTATAGAACATGTTTTGAGAAACTCTTTGAGCAGAACACTGCTTTATAGCCAAAGGCTAAACATTAATCTTGCCCAATCTATCTATGAGCAGCACTCTGGCAAGAGGGGATTTAATGCATCCACCTGATGCATTATACCAAGCAAGTCATCACATAATTATGGATCCACAAAATCCACTTTGTCAAAAATCAAAAAAAAAAAAAAATGGTCCTTAGACATAAAGCAAATTGACTAATAGAAAGAAGTTTTAACCCAGATTAGCCTGACTCTGACTGTATGGTGTTTCAGATTTGCCTGCACAGACTACTTAGGCTTACCTTGGTCAAAATTTTTTTGCTTTGATTGATTGTATGGTGTTCTAAGGCATTTTTTAGCATTATTTCAGTTATTTCGCGGTGGCAGGTGCACCTATCCATGCTTTCCTGGAGTTTCTTTTACCAGTACTCCACACAATATTCCAAGCCACTGGCTGCTTTCCCACATAACCATTATCAAAACAATGGTCAGTGCAAGAGAGGACTAAATCCTGTGGCAATGACTATCATCAATCCTCAGGAAGAAATTGGCTGAGCCGGGAATCAAACCAGTGACTCCCTGTTCTCAAGTCCTGTATGTTACTGACTGAGCTACCCGGACTTGGCAGAACTTTTTGCAAACACATTAAACTCCCTTTTCACAGAGTGAGCATGGTTCAAATATATTGGCTGCTATAGCGACTTCCCATGCATTTCATAACAAATCAGACTGACATGATTACCTGAATAAGCAACATCAGGATAATTGTATACCAATGGCAAAGATATGCTCTTTTTTGTTGTATACATTTTAAGATTGGGACTAGACTGATCAACACTACTTTCTATGCCTAAATTTACACATCAAGTTACTGTCATTTGATTGATCGACATTCCTTTCTCTGCTAAAATTAAGACATCAAGTTTATGTGACTTGACTAATGAACACTCATCAAGTTTATGTGACATGACTGATCAACATTCTTTTTTGTGTCTAAATTAAGACATCAAGTTCATGTGACTTGACTGATCAACACTCTATTTTGTGACTAAATTAAGACATCAAATTTATTTGACTTGACTGATCAACATTCCTTTTTGTGTTTAAATTTAGACATTAAGTTTGTGTCACTTGACTGATCAACACTCCTTTTTGTGTTTAAATTGAGACAATAAGTTTGTGTTACTTGACTGAATAACACTCTATTTTGTGATTAAATTAAGACATCAGGTTTATGTGACTCAAACTGATCAATATTCCTTTTTGTGTCTAAATTTCAACAATAAGTTTGTGTCACATGACTGATCAACACTCCTTTTTGTGACTAAATTAAGACATCAAATTTATGTGACTTGACTAATCAACATTCCTTTTTGTATTGAAATTAAGACAATAAGTTTGTGTGACTTGACTGATTAACACTCTATTTTGTGACTAAATTAAGACATCAAGTTTATGTGACTCACATTCCTTTTTGTGTTTAAGTTTAGACAGTAAGTTTGTGTCATATGACTGATCAACACTCTATTTTGTGGCTAAATTAAGACATCAAGTTTATGTGACTCAAACTGATCAATATTCCTTTTTGTGTCTAAATTAAGGCAATAAGTTTGTGTTACTTGACTGATCAACACTCTATTTTGTGATTGAATTTAGACATCAAGTTTATGTGACTCAAACTGATCAATATTCCTTTTTGTGTCTAAATTTAGACAATAAGTTTGTGTTACTTGACTGATCAACACTCTATTTTGTGGCTAAATTAAGACATCAAGTTTATGTGACTCAAACTGATCAATATTCCTTTTTGTGTCTAAATTAAGGCAATAAGTTTGTGTTACTTGACTGATCAACACTCTATTTTGTGATTGAATTAAGACATCAAGTTTATGTGACTCAAACTGATCAATATTCCTTTTTGTGTCTAAATTTAGACAATAAGTTTGTGTTACTTGACTGATCAACACTCCTTTTTGTGACTAAATTAAGACATCAAGTTCATGTGACTCAAACTGATCAATATTCCTTTTTCTGTCTAAATTCAGGCATCAAGTTTGTGTCACTTAACTGATCAACAATCCTTTTTTGTGTCTAATTTTAGACACCAAGTTCATGTCACTTGACTGATCAACACTCCTTTTCATGACTAAATTAAGGCATCAAGTTTATGTGACCTGGTTGATCTACATTCCTTTTTTGGGTCTAAATTAGGATATCAAGTTCATGTGAAATGACTGATCACACATTGTTTTCTTCCCTTACAAAGACAAATTACAGCATTTTAGCTCCATTAACTCTTTACCTCAACATAAAAGTTTAGATCAGTTCAAACTGAAAGCATTTGCAAACAACAACTTAAATGTCATTCAAATGATGAAATTTGTCTTTGATAGGGTGGAAAACATTGTGGGAAAAGGAGAAAATGCTAGCTACCAGCATTTTCTCCTTTGGGACAATGTTTTCAAAAGGCTTTTTCCTCCAGTCCTTAAAACTTTGAATTGTGTGGTAAAGAGTTAAATATCTGCAACTGTCTTCAATTTGGACAAGGGTACATTTTTCTTTGTTTCAATTTATTTTGTGTTAATTATGCTCTGTTGTACAATTACCTGTATATTCAAATGGAGGTTTATCATAGATACCATCCACACTGGTCAGAAATACAACTCTGTCTACCTGGCACTCTTGACAAATAGTCTGCAAACAAAGTACAAAGGAAATGAATTCAGGCTTAATGAATCAGCTCTTTTCAAAACAGCAAATATAAGACCCTTCTAAAGTGACAGCATTTGCAAACAACAATTTTGAAATTTGGAACATTTGGACCTACCATAGTTACATTAACATATTGTCATCCTCACAGTAATTTCCATACTTTGAAATGGAATTTTTTAAATTTACATGCATTTTGATACCCACTTTTTAAAGACACAGGTCTTTAAGAAAAATTCAATATGAAATTTATATAAAGACGAACTTCTTTAACAGTATGCTGATTAAGAAAAAACATTCTAAGCTTTGATTTAATGTTTGTTTGAACGGTGTTTTATGCCGCTTTCAACATTATTTCAGTCATATCACGGTGACAGCTCACTTTTACATGTTTTCCTGGGTTTCACAAGTACTAGGCTGGGGCTCTGAAGTATGTTGTCCAAGGACAATCCTGTGAAAAACCAGTGGAACCAGTGAGGCTCGAACCGGGGCCTCCAGGTCACTAGTCCTACACTTTACCACTGAGTCACACAGGAACCCTTGATTTAATGTAGTGTAGAATGTTTGCAACAAAGAGTAAGTAAGAAAAAGTGAGACAATTTTGGCAAAGGCACCCAACTGGGTCACTTAACCCTTTACTACATAATTCCAAGTTTTAATGACCCTGAGATAAGAATCCTTTTGAAAACATTGTGGTAAAGGAGAAAATGCTGGTAACCAACATTTTCTCCTTTTCCCATGATGTTTTCTACTTATTAAAGAACAAATACTATCAGTTAAAAAACATTTGAATTGTTGGCTATAAATTCCTTCAACATGGACGAGTCTAAAATTTTGCTGTGTGGGGCACTTAACCCTTCACCACACAGTCCAAATGTTTAATGAACCTGAGATAAAAGCCTTTTGAAAACATTGTGGGATAAGGAGAAAATGCTCCTTTTCAACAATGTGTTCTACCTAGTCAAGAACAAATACCATCATGTGAAAAACATTCGAATTGTTGGCTTTAAATTCCTTCAAAATGGACGGGTCTAAAATCTTGGCGTGTGGTACCAGGTTAATGCAGACAAACAGACTGAGGCATCCATCATTTCAACTGAAATATCTCAGCTTGAGCTAATAAACCAACACAGCAACCTACATTTAGCTTATAACACCTATATTATATGAATTTATTAACTCTTTAGCAAACAAAATATTAGTTTGGTCTAAACTGAAAACATTTGCAATGGACAAGCAACTCTACTAGCCATACCAAGTGCTACAGAGAAGAAGTGGCACTCTAAGGGTAAAAATTTATTATGCAGAAAACAAAAAAGCCAAACCTACCTCTATAATGGTATCTCCACTTAGGATAACACAACCCAGGCTATGATCTAAAATGGCATCACCATGAAGAACTGGCACGAACCCGTTTTGCAACAGCTTGGTTACAGAGTCTATGTCATGTTTGATAAGGACTCTTTTGTCCGACTCCCATCCTCCAATACACTGTAAAATTGTGCAGAAAAGACTTTGAAGTAATGCTTCTCAAATGTAGATCTATGTAGTTCTGATATGGTCAACTTTGACTGCTTTAGCTCTTTACCATGAAACTCTAGACTAGCCTAAATTGAGAATATTTGCTTGCAAAAAATTAAATGTGGCTTACTTGATTGTGTTTAAAAGTGCAGAAAACATTGTGGGAAAAGGAGAAAATGCTGGTAACCAGCATTTTCTCCTTTTTCCAAAATATTTTCTACCCTATGATAGAAAAAATTAATGTTTTAAGTAATACTTAATTTGTCGTCTGCTAATACTTTCAATTTGGACAAGGCTAAAATTTTGTCGTCTGGTAAATAGTTTAATGTTATTTTTTTTTATTATACAGACAGTTTATACAGTATCATAATAATTTGAAGTTTTGCAATGTGGGTCATTAGAGAGATAATCATGATTTCCCGATGGAAAGTTGGTGTAACATTCATGTACATGTACCCCTTTCCATATAATGTTTCTGTCATTTTCATAGCTTTGGAATTTCTGGCACTAAAAAACAGAACAACGCATCTGGTATGTCTAATTCTCCATTGTATATCTCTGTAAGAATGGTTTTTATTTTGGAAGTATGGATCATTCAATGAAAGAAACATGTGCTTTTAATACAATAATATCTAGCTGGGATCAAACATATGCCGTCCCTGTATATAGTGACAATTTCATACCTAAAACCACTTTTCAAAGAGAAGGCAAATCTCAGACTACATTGGAATGATTGCATATCAAAATCATATTACTATATTAAAAGACATCAAAGTTGGTAATTTTTAACTTTGGGAAAAGAACAGGGAGGAGGCAGATAAATATGCACATAAAAAGAAGTTGACACAAAATAGGAAAAAAGAGTTTAGGTCACAAAAGTATTGGAAAAATGGTGAAATAAATGCTATGTAATTCATCATGATGAAAGAGATCCAGATAAAAGTAATGTAACAGTAATTCATGTTTTAAAAGTAGGCTTTTTCAGAACTGGTATAAGCAGGCCATTTTGGTAAGGTGGGCTGTTTTGGACTCAGCCGATTTGAAAATGGGCCATGTTGAGCCTACCCCACATAAAAAGCATCTCAAGTTGCCACTAGCCTAGTCATGAACTTTTAGTTTACACTGGAATTTAACGCTGTTTTAAACAGCTTCTAAGGTCATATCATGGGGGTCAATGCACCTATGTATGTGGTTCCTGGATTCCTCACACCAGTACTGACATAACTTTCTTTCCAAGCCACTGACTACTTTTTTCACATGCATCAGGGTCGAGAGGTGAAAAATCACCAGAAAAAAAAATTTCTTCAACAGGGTATTAAACCCACAACCACTTAGTCACAAGTCAGATACGCTAACCACTGAGCTACCCATTCAGGCAGTCATGAACCAATCAAAAGTTGATCTATGAGGCGTTTTCCAGGTTCCATGATACCCAACACTGTTCCAACGACTACATAGACTAAGGATTTCAGGTTGGTGTACTTAGACTAACTTTGTCTATTGTATCATTATCACAAACACACAAAGCATCATGACTGAATTCTAGGCGAAAATTCCCATTCTTACCAAACAATTATCACACTTGCATACATGTACTTACTGGTAAACCTATAGCAGCGATATGTTCATCCATAAGAGCTGAAAGTACCAGCTGGTGCAGCTGAAATTTCATAAAATGAATGAATGAATGAATGGATGGATCAGTGCTTGTATGGATCAATGAATGAATGAATTGACCACTAATATCAATATGTGAATAGATTAGGTAAAATTTTGACAGCATATTTGGGGGGAAGGAGCAACTTTTATTTTTGCTGATCTCTAAGCTTTCTAAATGGCTACAAACAGTGTTGATGCTGACAACTTTGTAGGCATCCTGGTGAAATAATATATTAATAGAAGTTTCATACTAGGGAAAACAATGTGACAAATGGAGGAAATACTTATTACGAACAAATATTGTCTATTTTTTTCAAAATTGGTCACTTGTGTAATGACAAAAGTGTCCTTCTGGAGACACATGTACTGGCCTTACCCTTTACTAAACGATCTTGTCCTTTATTAACCATCGGGGGAAAAAAAAAAAGGCTGGTTACCTCCTTTTTCCACGATATTTTCTTTTGTTTTCACAGACAAATCCCATCACTCACTCACTCAACTACTGAAATTAAAGTGCATTTTATGGGTTCAAACAAGACTTCATTGTGTGCACAAAAGATATAGTCAGTTTGTGACATTTTTTCGGCTCAAAGTCGACTTTGGGAACACACTGAAACACATTTAAATTGATGTCATGAAAATCTTTTAAATTTGGACAAAGTAAAAATTTTGTCAGATGCTAAAAGAGTTGAATAATTATATGATAGAAACAATGGATATTAAGTCAGTTAACCTTTGTAACAGACTGTCTTGTCAAGCACATGCCTCTTTTTACTTTGTTCACTGCTGTGGTGTCTCCATCCAGATTTAACCATCCATTATTTACACCAAACTGTTTGGCTTGATGATGTCCAAATGACCTGAAATGAGACATTCAACCCTCTTACAATGTGAAAAAAATAATGTTCAGGAACTAATTTTGCTCTATCAGATCTGACACTGCTTTGAAATCGAACAAGTCCAAAATTTGTCGTGAGGTAAAGATTTAAGTCAGGATTGCTAGTCAACTTTCTCCTTTTTGCAGCAACAATCATCAATGTGTTTTGTATTCTGAATCTTCGTGTTCGTAAAGTATCAAGCTGCATATTCATTGCATTAATTGCCTTCACCCTTTAACCCACACAATCTCGAGTTTTAACGACCCTAAAGAAGAAAGCTTTTGTAAACATTGTGGGAAAAGAAGAAAATGCTGGTAACCAGCATTTTCTTCTTTTCCCACAATGTTTTTCACTCTTCCCACACAAAATTTTGATTCTAGAACCATATTTATTTTGTTGTCTGCAAATGCTTTCAAATTGGTCTATAATATTGTCGTTTGGTAAAGAGTTAATTCATGTCAAGTGGGGGTTGTACAGTACACTTTATTTTTGATTTACTAAATATCTCTTGAAATATACTTTTGGTATATGACTTTTTAGCAGAAGCTTCATACATGTGTCCATTTGATGTGAGAGGTAGTACTGTAAGGCATTGGCCTCTACCATCAGAAGGTCTAGGTTTGAATCCCTTGATGATTGATTGATCGAATGGTGTTTTACGCCGCTTTTAACATTATTTTAGTCATGTCACAGCGACAGCTCAGATATTCATGTATTTCCTGGGTTTACCAGTACTAGGCTAGGGCTCTCCGATGAAAAACCCAGTGGATCCAGTGTAGCTCGAACCCGGGGCCTCCAGGTTACAAGTCCCTCACTTTACCACTAAGCCACGTAGGACTCCGAATCCCTTGATGAACTGTGTCAATCTTTAGAACTACCTAAATAATGGCTTGAGTACTATGTAAGGTTAGCAGGAAGAAGTCTTCAAGGGCGATTCATAAAAGTTGTTGGAAATTCATTCATAAGCAATATAAATGACTACATATGAGCCGTGCTCTATTAAAAGTGGGCTTATTGCATTTTCTAAAAAGTATCGACCCAGGTCAGCCTGCACAGTCCGTGCAGGCTGACCTGGGTCAGAACTTTTTGCTACTGGTCAATCTTCTGCATATCAAAAGACCAGTATACCCCATGAACCAGTTGTTTGTTAGACAAAATAGATTTTATGGATCCATAATTATGTGATGATCTGTTTGGTACAATGCATCACAGAGATGCATTAAGCCCCCTTTTGCCACTTCATGGCTCATATGTTTATAACCACGTCTGTTTTAGAATCAATTTACTTGCTTTATCCCATAATTATATTGGTCAGCAAGCTATCTTTCTACAAACAGAAAACTGTGATAAGTGTCACTATAAGATATATTTGAACAAAAGGAAAATATACTTTATGGTAGACATAGTAAACGACAATACATTGTACTTTTTACATGTAAAAACATGTTTCATGTATGCTTAATTGGCACAGCTTTTATTTCTAAATGTTCACAGAAATTGATACAAAGAGCTATAACAGGCAGCCAGTTTACCCCCAAATACCAGTTAACTATGGCCAAAATGCTATTTTTAGTAATGGTAAAATATTTCTTTAATTTTTTGCAATAAACAATGAATGTGTTGCAGAATCAGACTTTGCGAAAAAAGGAAAAAAACTGATCATTATTATTTTTTCCTTTTCCAAAAGTGTTTTCAACAGCAAATAAATAGACTTGTATATGTGTATTGTATGAAAGGATTTTTACTGTCAACAGATCACCATTAAAAGTCAATATTTAACTCTTTTGGCACCAAATAAATGTACTCGACGTCTTTCGACGGCTCTAAATACAATCGACTGATACTCAGAAAGATTTTTATCGTATAGGCTTGACTAAACAAGCGGACGGTATAGATCAAAGATCAGACTGCACGTTTCACCTATGGTGCTGAAAAAGTTATAAAGTAATCATGTAATTTAGACTTAACCCTTTACCATACAATGACGACTTTTAACACCCCTGAGGAAGAAGTCTTTTGAAAACATTGTGGGAAAAGGAGAAAATGCTGGTAACCAGCATTTTCTCCTTTTCCCACAAAGTTTTCTACCCAATCAAAGCAAAATTCCACCATTTGAGCCACTTTGAAATTGTCGTCTGCAAATGCTTTCAATTTGGAT
Source organism: Hippopus hippopus (assembly GCA_946811185.2). Taxonomy (NCBI): domain Eukaryota; kingdom Metazoa; phylum Mollusca; class Bivalvia; order Cardiida; family Cardiidae; genus Hippopus; species Hippopus hippopus. Next base: position 29,614,177 of record OX328108.1, on the reverse strand, counting down.
AGGTCTTAAATTTTGCTGTGTGGTAATGGGTTAAACCCCCGTAGTCCTTTGCATACCCTCAAATTTTGTTACCTAGTAGAAGTGCAAAACCTCAAGTAGGAAAAATCACAGTACACCCTGATTTACCTATCTATCTAATTATTCTATCTACTAACCCAGCTCCATGCACAACAACACAAGATAGTCCCTTCTCTACACATGCCTTTACAAGGTTGGATGCAGTTCTCAATGCCTCTGGCCTCAGAGTTTCATACTTCTCTTTCACAGTGATGGAGCTTCCGCCAATCTTGACTACAAGATTTATCTTCATAGTTCTTGAAGTCTATCTTGATTTGTTACAAACAAGGCAGATAAAAATGTCAGCTACTAGATCTCAACAAGTTTCTTATCCAGTAGGATGCACAGCAAATGCAATTTAAAGTTTTTGACTATATAAAGTTCCCCAAAGAAAATGCTCTCTGAAGGCTGTTTTAGTCTGATACCTGTCACACTAGTGTCAGTCTAAATCCAAGATTGGTCATATCATTTATTAAATTCTGATCTTATTCTGCAGTGTAATGGAAAAGCAACACTTAGCTTTATTCATCTCTGTAACCCTTTACCATACAATCCTGAGTTTTAATGACCCTGAGAAATAAGGCTATGAAAACATTGTGGAAAAAGAAGAAAATACTGGTAATATGCATTTTCTCCTTTTCCAACAATTTATTCAACTCTCTCACGGCCAATTCCAATGACTCAAGCCAGGTCTAAATTGTCATCTGCAAATGCTTTCAATTTTGACAACTCCCTATTTTTTGGGGGTGGAGTAAAGGGTTAACTCTTTACCACACAATCCCAAGTTTTAATGAGACTGAAGCTGACAGCTTTTTATCAAATTGTGGGAAAAAGAGAAAATGCTGGTTACCAGCCTTATTTCCTTTTTCCACGTTTCCTACCCTTTCAGAGAGAAATTCCACCATTTAAACTATATTCACCTTAGTGTCTTTTACCCTTTGCCAAACAGTATAATTTTGGATTTGTCCAATTTCAAATCATTTGCCAACAACAGATTAAATATTGTTCAAATAATAGAATTTTGATTGTCAAAGGATAGGAAACATTGTGGGTAAAGCATAAAATGCTGGATACCAACATCTTCTTTTCCCACGCTGTTTTCTATAGCCTTCTTTGTTACAGTCACTAAAACTCTGTATTGTACAGCAGAGTTAAATGCTTTCAATATAGACAGGTCTAAAATTTTGTTGTGAGGTATAGAGTTAACCCTTTACCACTCAACTCTGTGTTTTAACAACCTTGGGGAAGAAGCCTTTTAAAAAAATTAAAGGGGAAGGAAAAAATAATGGTTAGTGGTTACCAGCATTTTCTCCTTTTCCAAAGTTTTCTACCCATCCCTAAACAAATTTCATTTGTCAAGTCACGTTTATTTTATCGTCTGCAAATGCTTTGAATTTGGGCCAGTCTAAAGTTTTGTTGTCTGGAAAATAGTTAAAGCTTGAATATCAAGCACACACAGTACTGTCCCCAGGACAGTTTTTTTTTTTTAAATCTAGCAATAAGACAACTTTTGAGAACATTTAGGAAAAATGACTTCCATGAGATACTAGATCTTAAAAGTGCATTTTTCTTTCCCTCATGCAGAGCTATAAACAATCCTGCTTTTGAAACCAGTGAGACAAATACAGAAACTGCAATATCACTGTGCATTGAATATGCTTAGCGTCAAAAAATTAATGTATACTTTAAATTCCATCTTCTTTTCTCCAAAGAATTTTCCCCGAGTATCGTTTTTTAACCAATCGTAATTGCTCAGACTTGAAGCAGTATTTCTTTTGTTGCAATGTTTCTTTGACTGATTATGCAATCAAGCAATATTTCTTTTGTAGGCACAATATACCACTGTATCGCGGAACTCCCTACCGCTGTATCGCGAAAACTCATGAAAATCAAAGTTATGTGTCAAAAAACTTGCAATTTATTACGAATTCGTTCCCTATACATAAAATACATGACGATAAAAATGTATGCATTAGGCTTGATAACAGCATGTCAGTAAATAAAAGCAATAAAGTATAGATGTCCTAACAATTACATCTTCACGGTGACTTCCGTAGCAGACAAAAATCATAGCTTTATAGTGAAATATGCGTATTCAAATGTCAATCTTATTTTTTTTTCTTGTCAAAATAATGAAGATCAAATAGGCCTGCTTACCTCAAAGTCTTCCCTATATGATGATTTATTTTTCAGAATATTATTATTTGTGATAAGATCTATCTGAAGTTTTTTACGACTACGAAACTCAGAGAAAAGAATGAAGAGTATATCTAACTATAAAAGATACGAGTAAGAAAATACTTGGTCACCGTCATAAATAAATAGTTTAAAGATCGGCTTCTTCAGCTAAATGTTTGCGTGAGAGGACAGGACATCCCTTCACAATTGAAAAGGTCAGATCTTTTGTTTTTATCATTAAATAAAAAATGAAATTTAACTGTGGTTTAAAAGAGTTAATTATATTTGATTCTAGTGACATTCACCAATACCCGATCAAGAGATGGTGAAATTGGTCGTAAAATAAACTTCCGAAAACGCACGATAGGTGTCAAATCACCTAGAGAAGTACTTCCGGGTCGTATGGTGCTAAAGTAGTTCTTAAAAAAAAAATGAAACCTTTTTTTGATAGTTCATGGTTCATTGCAGGATTGCTTTTCTCATATTATTTTCACCTGATGTTTTGAGATAGGGTATTTTGTGCTGAATGAGCTAAAATCCATCTTTCTTTTCAGGACTATTTCTTGTGTGTGGATGCTGGAAATTGTGAAGTAGATGTGCTTACGGGCCTTGTGATGGTTAGGAAAAAGACATGGTACACGCGTTTGACCTAATTTTGTGAAAAATCCAATCGGTCATGATGGATGTATTTGTTGGAAATTCAAGGGATTAGAGAAGTTTCTGAAACATTTGGAGCATGTTATTCGTGAACGAATGTCGTGGAACATGTGACAATGTGTGGAATTAGCGGAATTTACATTGAATTATATAGGAGTCTATTTGAGTGATTTAACACCTAGAAGTGATTCTGGCAGAATTTTTTGATTGTTTATTTCTCTGCGAGTATTGGAGCTAAAGACTTGAAATTTGGAATACAAATTGCTTACACCATGGAAAACTTAATGGAATCATGCTGTCAATGTTGGTGAGTCATTTTTAAATTTTAAATCTTAAATTTAATTGATTTTTTGAAATATTCTGTAATTTGTGTTAGTCATAGACTGGTTCCAGTCTGGTTTTTCCTGTAGACAGTATCCCTGTCTTGAAAATGAAGAAAGTTGTCGTCTGCAGTTTCCGAAAGTTGTTTACAGTGACTTTTGAAGTTGAAATTGAAATTTAGGTAAATTTTAAGAAATTTAAAAAATTTAAAAATTGTTAAAAATTGTCCAGATGGAGAATTTATTTGAATTGTGCCAAAAGAAACTTGAAAGTTATTCAAAACCCCATGAAAATGGACAGTGCATCATTTGGACGGGCTGCACAAACAAGGGCTATGGGCAGTTTAGATACAAAGATCCAAGGGACCCTTATTTTGCTGGCCATAAGACCAGAAGTGTGCATAGAATGGCCTTAATGGTCAAACTTAAGGATTTAGATGTCCCTCCTGAACAACAAGCCAGCCATTTATGCAATAATAAACTGTGCATAAACACTGAACAGATTGTTTTTGAAGACCATTTTACAAATAACAATAGAAAGACATGTCCACAATTCTGTTTCCAGATGTAGATGTCAGTCTGTCGTCTGCTGGTCGGAGTCGCTGTCGCAGTTGTCGCCTCTTGGTGTCTTCAGAGTTAATTCCCTTTGATTGTTTTTCGTCTGGAGCAGAACTTGGGCCTGCCAAAGGTACATATTCTACTTTTTTTCCTGTAGGTGAAATTTTATTCCGAATTTTAAAAAAGCATCCAGATTTTGCACGCTTTCGATCTCCTTTTGCCATAATTTCACTTTTGCCGTTGTTTTTGTAAGAAATCAAACAGAAATTAGTTCCTTCCTCGATGTTTTTAACTAGCCAAATCCAAATGACACTAGAGCTCAGTATCAACATAGTTATACTGAACAGAGTGACTTTATCTGAGCCCTTTCAACTTAGAATACCAATTAAGGGGAAGATACAACATGACAATCTGGGTTTTATCTAGAAGAGCCAGCTGGTTCTTCTCCTTGCTAATATAACTTGTGATATTTGAGGCTCTGTCCTGCATCTCATGACAGTATTTTGCTTTGAACTGTAGTACATTGACTGTAGATGGTCTTTCAAGTACAAACAAAGGTGGCTTTGGGTTTTTTGAACTCTATTTTTTATGACAAAGTTGGATTTGACCCCCAAAATAGCGCAAGAATTGCTACTTTTCTGACTCTTTTTTTACCTTGATGGCTGCAATGAACCACCAAAGGCTGTAAAATGGAAACTACAGACTGGCCAAAGCATGCTGCACTTTGTTTTGTCAAAATCTACCGACTACTTCCAGAGAATCTTTGATTCGAAGTATTGTTCCGAAACATGTCTAATTGCAGCTGCAAGCACAGGATTTTGTCGCTTAGGGGTAATGTTTTTGAAATGAGAGTGTATGCATCTGAACATATAGTGTATTGAAGTTAGTGCATTTTGTTAATACATTGAGGCCAATAATCAGTAAGAATGCCTTGTTTGGAAATTTTGACCAACTTGCGGTGTCATCTAGAAGTGATTCTGGCAGAATTTTTTGATTGTTTATTTCTCTGCGAGTATTGGAGCTAAAGACTTGAAATTTGGAATACAAATTGCTTACACCATGGAAAACTTAATGGAATCATGCTGTCAATGTTGGTGAGTCATTTTTAAATTTTAAATCTTAAATTTAATTGATTTTTTGAAATATTCTGTAATTTGTGTTAGTCATAGACTGGTTCCAGTCTGGTTTTTCCTGTAGACAGTATCCCTGTCTTGAAAATGAAGAAAGTTGTCGTCTGCAGTTTCCGAAAGTTGTTTACAGTGACTTTTGAAGTTGAAATTGAAATTTAGGTAAATTTTAAGAAATTTAAAAAATTTAAAAATTGTTAAAAATTGTCCAGATGGAGAATTTATTTGAATTGTGCCAAAAGAAACTTGAAAGTTATTCAAAACCCCATGAAAATGGACAGTGCATCATTTGGACGGGCTGCACAAACAAGGGCTATGGGCAGTTTAGATACAAAGATCCAAGGGACCCTTATTTTGCTGGCCATAAGACCAGAAGTGTGCATAGAATGGCCTTAATGGTCAAACTTAAGGATTTAGATGTCCCTCCTGAACAACAAGCCAGCCATTTATGCAATAATAAACTGTGCATAAACACTGAACAGATTGTTTTTGAAGACCATTTTACAAATAACAATAGAAAGACATGTCCACAATTCTGTTTCCAGATGTAGATGTCAGTCTGTCGTCTGCTGGTCGGAGTCGCTGTCGCAGTTGTCGCCTCTTGGTGTCTTCAGAGTTAATTCCCTTTGATTGTTTTTCGTCTGGAGCAGAACTTGGGCCTGCCAAAGGTACATATTCTACTTTTTTTCCTGTAGGTGAAATTTTATTCCGAATTTTAAAAAAGCATCCAGATTTTGCACGCTTTCGATCTCCTTTTGCCATAATTTCACTTTTGCCGTTGTTTTTGTAAGAAATCAAACAGAAATTAGTTCCTTCCTCGATGTTTTTAACTAGCCAAATCCAAATGACACTAGAGCTCAGTATCAACATAGTTATACTGAACAGAGTGACTTTATCTGAGCCCTTTCAACTTAGAATACCAATTAAGGGGAAGATACAACATGACAATCTGGGTTTTATCTAGAAGAGCCAGCTGGTTCTTCTCCTTGCTAATATAACTTGTGATATTTGAGGCTCTGTCCTGCATCTCATGACAGTATTTTGCTTTGAACTGTAGTACATTGACTGTAGATGGTCTTTCAAGTACAAACAAAGGTGGCTTTGGGTTTTTTGAACTCTATTTTTTATGACAAAGTTGGATTTGACCCCCAAAATAGCGCAAGAATTGCTACTTTTCTGACTCTTTTTTTACCTTGATGGCTGCAATGAACCACCAAAGGCTGTAAAATGGAAACTACAGACTGGCCAAAGCATGCTGCACTTTGTTTTGTCAAAATCTACCGACTACTTCCAGAGAATCTTTGATTCGAAGTATTGTTCCGAAACATGTCTAATTGCAGCTGCAAGCACAGGATTTTGTCGCTTAGGGGTAATGTTTTTGAAATGAGAGTGTATGCATCTGAACATATAGTGTATTGAAGTTAGTGCATTTTGTTAATACATTGAGGCCAATAATCAGTAAGAATGCCTTGTTTGGAAATTTTGACCAACTTGCGGTGTCATCTAGAAGTGATTCTGGCAGAATTTTTTGATTGTTTATTTCTCTGCGAGTATTGGAGCTAAAGACTTGAAATTTGGAATACAAATTGCTTACACCATGGAAAACTTAATGGAATCATGCTGTCAATGTTGGTGAGTCATTTTTAAATTTTAAATCTTAAATTTAATTGATTTTTTGAAATATTCTGTAATTTGTGTTAGTCATAGACTGGTTCCAGTCTGGTTTTTCCTGTAGACAGTATCCCTGTCTTGAAAATGAAGAAAGTTGTCGTCTGCAGTTTCCGAAAGTTGTTTACAGTGACTTTTGAAGTTGAAATTGAAATTTAGGTAAATTTTAAGAAATTTAAAAAATTTAAAAATTGTTAAAAATTGTCCAGATGGAGAATTTATTTGAATTGTGCCAAAAGAAACTTGAAAGTTATTCAAAACCCCATGAAAATGGACAGTGCATCATTTGGACGGGCTGCACAAACAAGGGCTATGGGCAGTTTAGATACAAAGATCCAAGGGACCCTTATTTTGCTGGCCATAAGACCAGAAGTGTGCATAGAATGGCCTTAATGGTCAAACTTAAGGATTTAGATGTCCCTCCTGAACAACAAGCCAGCCATTTATGCAATAATAAACTGTGCATAAACACTGAACAGATTGTTTTTGAAGACCATTTTACAAATAACAATAGAAAGACATGTCCACAATTCTGTTTCCAGATGTAGATGTCAGTCTGTCGTCTGCTGGTCGGAGTCGCTGTCGCAGTTGTCGCCTCTTGGTGTCTTCAGAGTTAATTCCCTTTGATTGTTTTTCGTCTGGAGCAGAACTTGGGCCTGCCAAAGGTACATATTCTACTTTTTTTCCTGTAGGTGAAATTTTATTCCGAATTTTAAAAAAGCATCCAGATTTTGCACGCTTTCGATCTCCTTTTGCCATAATTTCACTTTTGCCGTTGTTTTTGTAAGAAATCAAACAGAAATTAGTTCCTTCCTCGATGTTTTTAACTAGCCAAATCCAAATGACACTAGAGCTCAGTATCAACATAGTTATACTGAACAGAGTGACTTTATCTGAGCCCTTTCAACTTAGAATACCAATTAAGGGGAAGATACAACATGACAATCTGGGTTTTATCTAGAAGAGCCAGCTGGTTCTTCTCCTTGCTAATATAACTTGTGATATTTGAGGCTCTGTCCTGCATCTCATGACAGTATTTTGCTTTGAACTGTAGTACATTGACTGTAGATGGTCTTTCAAGTACAAACAAAGGTGGCTTTGGGTTTTTTGAACTCTATTTTTTATGACAAAGTTGGATTTGACCCCCAAAATAGCGCAAGAATTGCTACTTTTCTGACTCTTTTTTTACCTTGATGGCTGCAATGAACCACCAAAGGCTGTAAAATGGAAACTACAGACTGGCCAAAGCATGCTGCACTTTGTTTTGTCAAAATCTACCGACTACTTCCAGAGAATCTTTGATTCGAAGTATTGTTCCGAAACATGTCTAATTGCAGCTGCAAGCACAGGATTTTGTCGCTTAGGGGTAATGTTTTTGAAATGAGAGTGTATGCATCTGAACATATAGTGTATTGAAGTTAGTGCATTTTGTTAATACATTGAGGCCAATAATCAGTAAGAATGCCTTGTTTGGAAATTTTGACCAACTTGCGGTGTCATCTAGAAGTGATTCTGGCAGAATTTTTTGATTGTTTATTTCTCTGCGAGTATTGGAGCTAAAGACTTGAAATTTGGAATACAAATTGCTTACACCATGGAAAACTTAATGGAATCATGCTGTCAATGTTGGTGAGTCATTTTTAAATTTTAAATCTTAAATTTAATTGATTTTTTGAAATATTCTGTAATTTGTGTTAGTCATAGACTGGTTCCAGTCTGGTTTTTCCTGTAGACAGTATCCCTGTCTTGAAAATGAAGAAAGTTGTCGTCTGCAGTTTCCGAAAGTTGTTTACAGTGACTTTTGAAGTTGAAATTGAAATTTAGGTAAATTTTAAGAAATTTAAAAAATTTAAAAATTGTTAAAAATTGTCCAGATGGAGAATTTATTTGAATTGTGCCAAAAGAAACTTGAAAGTTATTCAAAACCCCATGAAAATGGACAGTGCATCATTTGGACGGGCTGCACAAACAAGGGCTATGGGCAGTTTAGATACAAAGATCCAAGGGACCCTTATTTTGCTGGCCATAAGACCAGAAGTGTGCATAGAATGGCCTTAATGGTCAAACTTAAGGATTTAGATGTCCCTCCTGAACAACAAGCCAGCCATTTATGCAATAATAAACTGTGCATAAACACTGAACAGATTGTTTTTGAAGACCATTTTACAAATAACAATAGAAAGACATGTCCACAATTCTGTTTCCAGATGTAGATGTCAGTCTGTCGTCTGCTGGTCGGAGTCGCTGTCGCAGTTGTCGCCTCTTGGTGTCTTCAGAGTTAATTCCCTTTGATTGTTTTTCGTCTGGAGCAGAACTTGGGCCTGCCAAAGGTACATATTCTACTTTTTTTCCTGTAGGTGAAATTTTATTCCGAATTTTAAAAAAGCATCCAGATTTTGCACGCTTTCGATCTCCTTTTGCCATAATTTCACTTTTGCCGTTGTTTTTGTAAGAAATCAAACAGAAATTAGTTCCTTCCTCGATGTTTTTAACTAGCCAAATCCAAATGACACTAGAGCTCAGTATCAACATAGTTATACTGAACAGAGTGACTTTATCTGAGCCCTTTCAACTTAGAATACCAATTAAGGGGAAGATACAACATGACAATCTGGGTTTTATCTAGAAGAGCCAGCTGGTTCTTCTCCTTGCTAATATAACTTGTGATATTTGAGGCTCTGTCCTGCATCTCATGACAGTATTTTGCTTTGAACTGTAGTACATTGACTGTAGATGGTCTTTCAAGTACAAACAAAGGTGGCTTTGGGTTTTTTGAACTCTATTTTTTATGACAAAGTTGGATTTGACCCCCAAAATAGCGCAAGAATTGCTACTTTTCTGACTCTTTTTTTACCTTGATGGCTGCAATGAACCACCAAAGGCTGTAAAATGGAAACTACAGACTGGCCAAAGCATGCTGCACTTTGTTTTGTCAAAATCTACCGACTACTTCCAGAGAATCTTTGATTCGAAGTATTGTTCCGAAACATGTCTAATTGCAGCTGCAAGCACAGGATTTTGTCGCTTAGGGGTAATGTTTTTGAAATGAGAGTGTATGCATCTGAACATATAGTGTATTGAAGTTAGTGCATTTTGTTAATACATTGAGGCCAATAATCAGTAAGAATGCCTTGTTTGGAAATTTTGACCAACTTGCGGTGTCATCTAGAAGTGATTCTGGCAGAATTTTTTGATTGTTTATTTCTCTGCGAGTATTGGAGCTAAAGACTTGAAATTTGGAATACAAATTGCTTACACCATGGAAAACTTAATGGAATCATGCTGTCAATGTTGGTGAGTCATTTTTAAATTTTAAATCTTAAATTTAATTGATTTTTTGAAATATTCTGTAATTTGTGTTAGTCATAGACTGGTTCCAGTCTGGTTTTTCCTGTAGACAGTATCCCTGTCTTGAAAATGAAGAAAGTTGTCGTCTGCAGTTTCCGAAAGTTGTTTACAGTGACTTTTGAAGTTGAAATTGAAATTTAGGTAAATTTTAAGAAATTTAAAAAATTTAAAAATTGTTAAAAATTGTCCAGATGGAGAATTTATTTGAATTGTGCCAAAAGAAACTTGAAAGTTATTCAAAACCCCATGAAAATGGACAGTGCATCATTTGGACGGGCTGCACAAACAAGGGCTATGGGCAGTTTAGATACAAAGATCCAAGGGACCCTTATTTTGCTGGCCATAAGACCAGAAGTGTGCATAGAATGGCCTTAATGGTCAAACTTAAGGATTTAGATGTCCCTCCTGAACAACAAGCCAGCCATTTATGCAATAATAAACTGTGCATAAACACTGAACAGATTGTTTTTGAAGACCATTTTACAAATAACAATAGAAAGACATGTCCACAATTCTGTTTCCAGATGTAGATGTCAGTCTGTCGTCTGCTGGTCGGAGTCGCTGTCGCAGTTGTCGCCTCTTGGTGTCTTCAGAGTTAATTCCCTTTGATTGTTTTTCGTCTGGAGCAGAACTTGGGCCTGCCAAAGGTACATATTCTACTTTTTTTCCTGTAGGTGAAATTTTATTCCGAATTTTAAAAAAGCATCCAGATTTTGCACGCTTTCGATCTCCTTTTGCCATAATTTCACTTTTGCCGTTGTTTTTGTAAGAAATCAAACAGAAATTAGTTCCTTCCTCGATGTTTTTAACTAGCCAAATCCAAATGACACTAGAGCTCAGTATCAACATAGTTATACTGAACAGAGTGACTTTATCTGAGCCCTTTCAACTTAGAATACCAATTAAGGGGAAGATACAACATGACAATCTGGGTTTTATCTAGAAGAGCCAGCTGGTTCTTCTCCTTGCTAATATAACTTGTGATATTTGAGGCTCTGTCCTGCATCTCATGACAGTATTTTGCTTTGAACTGTAGTACATTGACTGTAGATGGTCTTTCAAGTACAAACAAAGGTGGCTTTGGGTTTTTTGAACTCTATTTTTTATGACAAAGTTGGATTTGACCCCCAAAATAGCGCAAGAATTGCTACTTTTCTGACTCTTTTTTTACCTTGATGGCTGCAATGAACCACCAAAGGCTGTAAAATGGAAACTACAGACTGGCCAAAGCATGCTGCACTTTGTTTTGTCAAAATCTACCGACTACTTCCAGAGAATCTTTGATTCGAAGTATTGTTCCGAAACATGTCTAATTGCAGCTGCAAGCACAGGATTTTGTCGCTTAGGGGTAATGTTTTTGAAATGAGAGTGTATGCATCTGAACATATAGTGTATTGAAGTTAGTGCATTTTGTTAATACATTGAGGCCAATAATCAGTAAGAATGCCTTGTTTGGAAATTTTGACCAACTTGCGGTGTCATCTAGAAGTGATTCTGGCAGAATTTTTTGATTGTTTATTTCTCTGCGAGTATTGGAGCTAAAGACTTGAAATTTGGAATACAAATTGCTTACACCATGGAAAACTTAATGGAATCATGCTGTCAATGTTGGTGAGTCATTTTTAAATTTTAAATCTTAAATTTAATTGATTTTTTGAAATATTCTGTAATTTGTGTTAGTCATAGACTGGTTCCAGTCTGGTTTTTCCTGTAGACAGTATCCCTGTCTTGAAAATGAAGAAAGTTGTCGTCTGCAGTTTCCGAAAGTTGTTTACAGTGACTTTTGAAGTTGAAATTGAAATTTAGGTAAATTTTAAGAAATTTAAAAAATTTAAAAATTGTTAAAAATTGTCCAGATGGAGAATTTATTTGAATTGTGCCAAAAGAAACTTGAAAGTTATTCAAAACCCCATGAAAATGGACAGTGCATCATTTGGACGGGCTGCACAAACAAGGGCTATGGGCAGTTTAGATACAAAGATCCAAGGGACCCTTATTTTGCTGGCCATAAGACCAGAAGTGTGCATAGAATGGCCTTAATGGTCAAACTTAAGGATTTAGATGTCCCTCCTGAACAACAAGCCAGCCATTTATGCAATAATAAACTGTGCATAAACACTGAACAGATTGTTTTTGAAGACCATTTTACAAATAACAATAGAAAGACATGTCCACAATTCTGTTTCCAGATGTAGATGTCAGTCTGTCGTCTGCTGGTCGGAGTCGCTGTCGCAGTTGTCGCCTCTTGGTGTCTTCAGAGTTAATTCCCTTTGATTGTTTTTCGTCTGGAGCAGAACTTGGGCCTGCCAAAGGTACATATTCTACTTTTTTTCCTGTAGGTGAAATTTTATTCCGAATTTTAAAAAAGCATCCAGATTTTGCACGCTTTCGATCTCCTTTTGCCATAATTTCACTTTTGCCGTTGTTTTTGTAAGAAATCAAACAGAAATTAGTTCCTTCCTCGATGTTTTTAACTAGCCAAATCCAAATGACACTAGAGCTCAGTATCAACATAGTTATACTGAACAGAGTGACTTTATCTGAGCCCTTTCAACTTAGAATACCAATTAAGGGGAAGATACAACATGACAATCTGGGTTTTATCTAGAAGAGCCAGCTGGTTCTTCTCCTTGCTAATATAACTTGTGATATTTGAGGCTCTGTCCTGCATCTCATGACAGTATTTTGCTTTGAACTGTAGTACATTGACTGTAGATGGTCTTTCAAGTACAAACAAAGGTGGCTTTGGGTTTTTTGAACTCTATTTTTTATGACAAAGTTGGATTTGACCCCCAAAATAGCGCAAGAATTGCTACTTTTCTGACTCTTTTTTTACCTTGATGGCTGCAATGAACCACCAAAGGCTGTAAAATGGAAACTACAGACTGGCCAAAGCATGCTGCACTTTGTTTTGTCAAAATCTACCGACTACTTCCAGAGAATCTTTGATTCGAAGTATTGTTCCGAAACATGTCTAATTGCAGCTGCAAGCACAGGATTTTGTCGCTTAGGGGTAATGTTTTTGAAATGAGAGTGTATGCATCTGAACATATAGTGTATTGAAGTTAGTGCATTTTGTTAATACATTGAGGCCAATAATCAGTAAGAATGCCTTGTTTGGAAATTTTGACCAACTTGCGGTGTCATCTAGAAGTGATGGAAAATTTCCATGTTTCCGCACAACGACGATGATGGTGACGTAGACAATGAGGGGGATTTGACAATACATGTACCTGAAGTTTTTCGCCAAAAAACGGCCGAGCTAGAAACGTTCTTCTGCAAGACGACATTGTTTCGACTTTCGCTCATGAATACACGTACCTTCTCTGCAAGAATAGCGTGATATGCATATATTCAAAGTGTTTGTGTATTAATGTTTATTAACTCTTTCAGCACAAAATAAATAAAGTCGACCTCTTTCGACGGCTCTAAATACATTCCGTTGAAACTTACAAAGATTTTGATTGTATAGGTTTGACTACACAAGCGGACGGAATAGATCAAAGATCAGACTGCACGTTCTGTGCAGTCTGATCTTGATCTATGCCGTCCGCAAAAGTTACTGTTTTCTCCTATGGTGCCGAAAGGGTTAAAAACTCTTACAGTATTTATGATAATGGAGTATTACAACAGTCTGCCTTTCTGTGAGGTTGGATCATGTCGAGTTGCGTGTGTAGAGAGGTGAGTGTCAGATGAGGCAGAAGGTCGAATCCGATGCGAACCCGTCTTGAACCCCGCAAAAAGACCTGAATCGACCACAGAAAAACAGGCTGTTGTAATGTTATTTTTATCATTATACCTTACCTTTGTAACTTTGTAACTGTAAGAAAGCATCACAATATGAATAACCAAAATAAAAAAATGAAAGAGCCGCTCATTTTTGGGATTTGATGGAAACAGCCGAACGTGAATAAATATAATTATAGAAGTAGTCCCTGAACATAATGTTCTACACTGAGTGTATGCGTGATACGGAAAACCTACACAGAGTACATGCATAATACGGAAAACTTACACTGAGAACATACGTGATACGGAAAACCTATACTGAGTACATGTGTGATACGTAAAACGTATTCTGGTCTGTTGCATTTGTTTTGGTTAATACTAGTATCTGTAATTAGTTAGATCATTTTTGTTACATAATAGAATAAATTACATGTTCACTTTGTCAAGGTCTACCACTGTCAGGATAAGAGACAGTTCGATCATAATCTAGAATAACGTTGTTGGCAGTGTAGATCAGAGATTATACTGCAGGTTTTGTGCAGTCTAACCTTGATCTGCACTGTCCACATAAGAATCTGGTGTCAGTCTTCTACAGTAAGGACAGATAAAGAAATTAATACCTCTTTTTCAGTGGCAGAGCACGCTTGGCAGCAGAACCAATGAGACACAGAGTACAGTTTCCAGAATTGTTCACGAAACCAATACAGAAAGAGAGCGAAAGGTCCCTACAGAAACGTGAAGAAACCTCCCTTACAGAGCTAGCGTAAGTAGGGGAAGCGATAGTGGCGAATAAGAGGTCGAAGTAGATTAACTTATTTTCTTTTGAAAAAGTAGTTCGTGGAATGTACGAGGTTTATGCCAAACTTTGAGAGATATTTTGTTTGTCAGACTGGTGTGTTTGAAGCCGTTTACACCGGTATTTACGTCATATAACATGTGGCGTCAGCCAACTTGTGGCAGGGTTTCTAGCATTACAAGTTCGACTCACGAGAAGTAGATTGCGGATAAAAAAGCCTTAGACTTGTGACTGTACATTTAATTGATTTACTTAGAGCTATTTTTAGACTCACCACTTATAGTCTATTTAAGGCATGTCCTTGCTCACTGAATGCAATGTAAATAAATGATGGCTTCTTAGAACAAACTACATGTAGTTGCTTGATAGAGATTGTATTGCAATACTGGTTTGATTGAAATTTTCTTTTTCTTCTTCTTTCCAGAGATATAATGCGTACCTCTAAAAGTCGGCGCAATCTTCTCGCTGGAATGGATCCACTCACATACATCCGGCGCACAGACGGGTATGCTGCAGCCGAGAAAGTTCTCAACGAAAAACTGGTCGATCTTTGTATTATAGAAGAAGGCGAAGTCGTCTGCGATAGTGAGCTTCTGATATCCATAGACTTTAACGTATTTAGCGTGATCTGCTCGACGGCATGCACTTTTTACAGATTAGACACAAAGGTATTTGATCGCCTGGTCTACAAGAAGAGTCCATTTACTTTGAGTATGATGAAAATAATGGCAGAAACAAAGTTAACACGTCGACTAAATACTCAACAAGGTCAAAAGATGCCGATCATCTCCTCTCTTTTGTCACGGATTCTCGATGTAAGAGTTGTCGACCCTAACGCCGACGACAAAAGTGATCCGATGCAGATGGCGCTGGCTGCCGCCAGGATGGACACGCTACCCCGATCGTCTTTGGTAACAAGACGCACATTACCACGTATTGAACGTTCTAAAACGATTTTATTAGACTGGTACATGAAAGGAAAGACGCCATTATTGCAGCCAATCACCAAGGACGCAATTTATTACCGCGAACTGATACAAAAACGCGCGAAATATCGTGAGATCTCGCGACAACGTCTACCGAAGGAACACAGACAGGTGAAATCACTAGAAAGGCGGATTAAAGACTCGTTCTGGTTTAATTTGAAGGAAGGCATAAAAGCCAGTAACACAATGAAAAGACTGAAGTTACAAAATTCAGATTCCACGCCCGTCTCCAGATGGAAATAAGGGGTGTTGATGGAAAAGACTTTAGTAGGACAGTCAAACTTTTCTGAACTCTTACCACAGGACAAATATTAACTTTGTCTATTTAACTCTTTACCAAACAACAAAATGTTAAACCAGTCCATTGAAAGCATTTGCAGACGACAAATCAAACGTAGCTCAAACTATGGTAGTTGTCTCTCGTAAAGGGCATAAAACGTTGTGGTAAAGGGAGAAAATACTGGTTACAAGCATTCCTTCTATTGCACTTTTGAACTTGTCTGTATTAATCACATTTGCAGAGAACATATGAAATTTGAGAAAAATGATTGACCTTGTCGCTGAAAGGATAGAAAATATTGTGGAAAAAAAAAAGAGAAAATACTGGTTATGGGCATTTTCTCTTATCCCACTGTTTCAAAAGCCTCCTTCTTCAAAGGACTAACATCACCAGGATGTGTGCTAAACGGATAATCATGCAGCAATCTATCGCAACAAACAAACAAAGCCTAATCTCTTACTGCTTCACACAATTTAGGGACATGAAATGATGGTTGCTAAGCAAAAGTAGCTGTTTATTGCAAGGGCCTGCCCAAACAAGTGATACATGTATGTACTATTTAATGACTGATGTATGTGTTAGACGGGAATCTTTTTTTTTACCCTTTTTTTTAGAAGAAGAACCTAATAAGCTATGCTTTCGTTCCTATCCTTTTGACTTGTATTGTATGACATATTGTAAATTATTAATCAATAAAATATGTTTAAACTGCTACCTTTTTTTAACACAATTTATGGCAATTTTAGGCCAGAAAATACCTAGATTTTGTGGCCAATATAGACAAGGATTCTATATTCTCGGTGTAGATGAAGATCAGACTGCAAAAAAAATAATCTTGGTTATACACCTTCTGCTATATTTTATGCACATTATAATGTCAATCTGACAGCATAAACTTGTCTTGACTTTGTTTATGTGAGAAAAGCAGCCAGGAGCCTGAAAAGGTTGCTGTGCAAAGCACTGGTAGAGAAGCTTCAAGAATGTATGGATTGGTATACTGGTAAACATGCTAAAACTGAAATACTGTTGACCTTTTCAGCACCACAGGCAAAAATCAGAGCTTTTGCGGATGCCATTGATCAATGAATGTGCCGCCTTATCTTGGATCTACACTGTCTAATTACAAGCCTATCAGATAAAAATCTTTCTGAGTTTCAGTAGATTGTACTTTGAGCCGTCAAAAGATGTTGAATGACATATTTGGCACTGAAAAAGTCAAAGATGAATAGTGTATAAAAACCATACAAACAATATCATGCCATTTCAGATGAATGATACACATACATGTACACATGTATTGTATACAATAAATACATAAAAAATACTTAGATTTACTGAATATGTTTTATTCACATCTTCAAGGAGCATGAAATAATAATTGTCATCAAATAAAATACCCGTACATTCTAAAATAATACAATTAGATACAAAAAGAAAATAACAGCTTTGCTCTGGGAAAAGGGGTTTTAAGGCATCTTCATGATGCATTATACCAAGCAAGTTATGGATCCATAAAGCCATCATGTCTAACAAGAGACTAATTCATGAGGTAGTATGATCCTTTGAGCTGCCGAAAATTGACCAACACGAAAACATTTCGATCCAGGTCAACTTGTGCATACTGCGCTGGCTGACCTGGGTTAATACTTTTTTCAGATGAACCGAGAATGGCTCATATGGGAAAAACAAAAGACCCACATGAGTGCCCTTTATTGGAGTATATAACATTGATTGTGATTGCACTAATTTTTCACTTGAAAAAAAAAAATCATAAAACTAGGAAAAAATCTCCCTAAGCAATACTATGTTGTACATTTCCTCTTATTTGCCGTGATTAAACTTAAACCTTGTAAGTGTGTGAAATGACTGGGCAGTACAATTTCTGGTATATTGAAAATAGCTTTGCCTGCAATGGGTTAAGAACATGTATCAAGGTATCTTATAAGTGTCCCTGTATCAGTCTGTGATTTAAAAAGTCCTGTACAGCATACATCTATGTCACACTGTGATCCCAATTTACATACATAAACAGGTGTTCTTCCCACACTGTTTCTCACAATATTTATAGCTGTCTGAAGTTTCAAGGTCATACCACCTGTAACATCATGAACACTGCTTCCTGAGACATTTTCCTCCAATGAAGTAGAAAGATGACTGTGTGTGGATATTTTACCATCTTTGTTGATAAGTATCTCCCGCTGTAACTGTGCATCTGTTTAAAACAGTTTTCAGAATTAACTCATTACCCAACAACAAAATTTGAGACTACCAGTAATCCAAATTGAAACCATCTGCAGGCCACGAAAGAAATGTGATTCAAAAACTGAAATTTGTGTTGGGAAGGGAAGAAAACATTTTGGGAAAAGGAGAAAATGCTGGTCACCAGCATTTTCTTCTCTTCCCACAATATTTTAAAAGCTTTCTCAGGGCCGTTGAAGGTCGGAATTGTGTGATAAAGGATTAAATGCAGTAAAATCCTAATCTTTCACCCTTTACAAAACAATCCTATGTCTGTATGACCCTGAGGGAAAAAAAACCACATCAAAACATTGTGAGAAAACGATAAAATGCCGATATCCAGCATTTTCTCTTTGTACCACAAGGTTTACTACCTTTTCAAATACGATCCCATTGTTTAAGCCAAATTTTAATTTGTCCTCTGCAAAGGCCATTAATATGAACATTTCTAAAATCTTACTGTTTGGTAAAAGATAAACCATCCTTAATTCAAATTTGCTGAATTTGAAATTACTGAAGTATAGAACATGTTTTGAGAAACTCTTTGAGCAGAAGACTGCTATATAGCCAAAGGCTAAACATTAATCTTGCCCAATCTATCTATGAGCAGCACTCTGGCAAGAGGGGATTTAATGCATCCACCTGATGCATTATACCAAGCAAGTCATCACATAATTATGGATCCACAAAATCCACTTTGTCAAAAATAAAAAAAAAAATAAAAAAAAAAAAATGGTCCTTAGACATAAAGCAAATTGACTGATAGAAAGAAGTTTTAACCCAGATTAGCCTGACTCTGACTGTATGGGGTTTCAGATTAGCCTGCACAGACTACTTAGGCTTACCTTTGTCAAAATTTTTTTGCTTTGATTGATTGTATGGTGTTCTAAGGCATTTTTTAGCATTATTTCAGTTATTTCGTGGTGGCAGGTGCACCTATCCATGCTTTCCTGGAGTTTCTTTTACCAGTACTCCGCACAATATTCCAAGCCACTGGCTGCTTTCCCACATAACCATTATCAAAACAATGGTCAGTGCAAGAGAGGACTAAATCCTGTGGCAATGACTATCATCAATCCTCAGGAAGAAATTGGCTGAGCCGGGAATCAAACCAGTGACTCCCTGTTCTCAAGTCCTGTATGTCACTGACTGAGCTACACGGACTTGGCAGAACTTTTTGCAAACACATTAAACTCCCTTTTCACAGAGTGAGCATGGTTCAAATATATTGGCTGCTATAGCGACTTCCCATGCATTTCATAACAAATCAGACTGACATGATTACCTGAATAAGCAACATCAGGATAATTGTATACCAATGGCAAAGATATGCTCTTTTTTGTTGTATACATTTTAAGATTGGGACTAGACTGATCAACACTACTTTCTATGCCTAAATTTACACATCAAGTTACTGTCATTTGATTGATCGACATTCCTTTCTCTGCTAAAATTAAGACATCAAGTTTATGTGACTTGACTAATGAACACTCATCAAGTTTATGTGACATGACTGATCAATATTCTTTTTTGTGTCTAAATTAAGACATCAAGTTCATGTGACTTGACTGATCAACACTCTATTTTGTGACTAAATTAAGACATCAAATTTATGTGACTTGACTGATCAACATTCCTTTTTGTGTTTAAATTTAGACATTAAGTTTGTGTCACTTGACTGATCAACACTCCTTTTTGTGTTTAAATTGAGACAATAAGTTTGTGTTACTTGACTGAATAACACTCTATTTTGTGATTAAATTAAGACATCAGGTTTATGTGACTCAAACTGATCAATATTCCTTTTTGTGTCTAAATTTCAACAATAAGTTTGTGTCACATGACTGATCAACACTCCTTTTTGTGACTAAATTAAGACATCAAATTTATGTGACTTGACTAATCAACATTCCTTTTTGTATTGAAATTAAGACAATAAGTTTGTGTGACTTGACTGATTAACACTCTATTTTGTGACTAAATTAAGACATCAAGTTTATGTGACTCAGACTGATCAACATTCCTTTTTGTGTTTAAGTTTAGACAGTAAGTTTGTGTCATATGACTGATCAACACTCTATTTTGTGGCTAAATTAAGACATCAAGTTTATGTGACTCAAACTGATCAATATTCCTTTTTGTGTCTAAATTAAGGCAATAAGTTTGTGTCACTTGACTGATCAACACTCTATTTTGTGATTGAATTAAGACATCAAGTTTATGTGACTCAAACTGATCAATATTCCTTTTTGTGTCTAAATTTAGACAATAAGTTTGTGTTACTTGACTGATCAACACTCCTTTTTGTGACTAAATTAAGACATCAAGTTTATGTGACTCAAACTGATCAATATTCCTTTTTCTGTCTAAATTCAGACATCAAGTTTGTGTCACTTAACTGATCAACAATCCTTTTTTGTGTCAAATTTTAGACACCAAGTTCATGTCACTTGACTGATCAACACTCCTTTTCATGACTAAATTAAGGCATCAAGTTTATGTGACCTGGTTGATCTACAATCCTTTTTTGGGTCTAAATTAGGATATCAAGTTCATGTGAAATGACTGATCACACATTGTTTTCTTCCCTTACAAAGACAAATTACAGCATTTTAGCTCCATTAACTCTTTACCTCAACATAAAAGTTTAGATCAGTTCAAACTGAAAGCATTTGCAAACAACAAATTAAATGTCATTCAAATGATGAAATTTGTCTTTGATAGGGTGGAAAACATTGTGGGAAAAGGAGAAAATGCTAGTTACCAGCATTTTCTCCTTTTCCCACAATGTTTTCAAAAGGCTTTTTCCTCCAGTCCTTAAAACTTTGAATTGTGTGGTAAAGAGTTAAATATCTGCAACTGTCTTCAATTTGGACAAGGGTACATTTTTCTTTGTTTCAATTTATTTTGTGTTAATTATGCTCTGTTGTACAATTACCTGTATATTCAAATGGAGGTTTATCATAGATACCATCCACACTGGTCAGAAATACAACTCTGTCTACCTGGCACTCTTGACAAATAGTCTGCAAACAAAGTACAAAGAAAATGAATTCAGGCTTAATGAATCAGCTCTTTTCAAAACAGCAAATATAAGACCCTTCTAAAGTGACAGCATTTGCCAACAACAATTTTGAAATTTGGAACATTTGGACCTACCATAGTTACATTAACATATTGTCATCCTCACAGTAATTTCCATACTTTGAAATGGAATTTTTTAAATTTACATGCATTTTGATACCCACTTTTGGCCACTACCAGGTCTTTAAGAAAAATTTAATATGAAATTTATATAAAGACGAACTTTCTTAACGGTATACTGATTAAGAAGAAACATTCTAAGCCTTGATTTAATTTACGCCACTTTCAACATTATTTCAGTCATATCATGGTGACAGCTCACTTTTACATGTTTTCCTGGGTTTCACAAGTACTAGGCTAGGGCTCTGAAGTGTGTTGTCCAAGGACAATCCTGTGAAAAACCAGTGGAACCAGTGAGGCTCGAACCCGGGGCCTCCAGGTCACTAGTCCTACACTTTACCACTGAGTCACACAGGAACCCTTGATTTAATGTAGTGTAGAATGTTTGCAACAAAGAGTAAGTAAGAAAAAGTGAGACAATTATGGCAAAGGCACCCAACTGGGTCACTTAACCCTTTACTACATAATTCCAAGTTTTAATGACCCTGAGATGAGAATCCTTTTGAAAACATTGTGGTAAAGGAGAAAATGCTGGTAACCAACATTTTCTCCTTTTCCCATGATGTTTTCTATTTATTAAAGAACAAATACTATCAGTTAAAAAACATTTGAATTGTTGGCTATAAATTCCTTCAACATGGACGAGTCTAAAATTTTGCTGTGTGGGGCACTTAACCCTTCACCACACAGTCCAAATGTTTAATGAACCTGAGATAAAAGCCTTTTGAAAACATTGTGGGATAAGGAGAAAATGCTCCTTTTCAACAATGTGTTCTACCTAGTCAAGAACAAATACCATCATGTGAAAAACATTCGAATTGTTGGCTTTAAATTCCTTCAAAATGGACGGGTCTAAAATCTTGGCGTGTGGTACCAGGTTAATGCAGACAAACAGATTGAGGCATCCATCATTTCAACTGAAATATCTCAGCTTGAGCTAATAAACCAACACAGCAACCTACATTTAGCTTATAACACCTATATCATATGAATTTATTAACTCTTTAGCAAACAAAATATTAGTTTGGTCTAAACTGAAAACATTTGCAATGGACAAGCAACTCTGCTAGCCATACCAAGTGCTACAGAGAAGAAGTGGCACTCTAAGGGTAAAAATTTATTATGCGGAAAACAAAAAAGCCAAACCTACCTCTATAATGGTATCTCCACTTAGGATAACACAACCCAGGCTATGATCTAAAATGGCATCACCATGAAGAACTGGCACGAACCCGTTTTGCAACAGCCTGGTTACAGAGTCTATGTCATGTTTGATAAGGACTCTTTTGTCCGACTCCCATCCTCCAATACACTGTAAAATTGTGCAGAAAAGACTTTGAAGTAATGCTTCTCAAATGTAGATCTATGTAGTTCTGATATGGTCAACTTTGACTGCTTTAGCTCTTTACCATGAAACTCTAGACTAGCCTAAATTGAGAATATTTGCTTGCAAAAAATTAAATGTGGCTTACTTGATTGTGTTTAAAAGTGCAGAAAACATTGTGGGAAAAGGAGAAAATGCTGGTAACCAGCATTTTCTCCTTTTTCCAAAATATGTTCTACCCTATAATAGAAAAAATTAATGTTTTAAGTAATACTTAATTTGTCGTCTGCTAATACTTTCAATTTGGACAAGGCTAAAATTTTGTCGTCTGGTACATAGTTTAATGTTATTTTTTTTTATTATACAGACAGTTTATACAGTGTCATAATAATTTGAAGTTTTGCAATGTGGGTCATTAGAGAGATAATCATGATTTCCCGATGGAAAGTTGGTGTGACATTCATGTACATGTACCCCTTTCCATACAATGTTTCTGTCATTTTCATAGCTTTGGAATTTCTGGCACTAAAAAACAGAACAACGCATCTGGTATGTCTAATTCTCCATTGTATATCTCTGTAAGAATGGTTTTTATTTTGGAAGTATGGATCATTCAATGAAAGAAACATGTGCTTTTAATACAATAATATCTAGCTGGGATCAAACATATGCCGTCCCTGTATATAGTGACAATTTCATACCTAAAACCACTTTTCAAACAGAAGGCAAATCTCAGACTACATTGGAATGATTGCATATCAAAATCATATTACTATATTAAAAGACATCAAAGTTGGTAATTTTTAACTTTGGGAAAAGAACAGGGAGGAGGCAGATAAATATGCACATAAAAAGAAGTTGACACAAAATAGGAAAAAAGAGTTTAAGTCACAAAAGTATTGGAAAAATGGTGAAATAAATGCTATGTAATTCATCATGATGAAAGAGATCCAGATAAAAGTAATGTAACAGTAATTCATGTTTTAAAAGCAGGCTTTTTCAGAACTGGTATAAGCAGGCCATTTTGGTAAGGTGGGCTGTTTTGGACTCAGCTGATTTGAAAATGGGCCATGTTGAGCCTACCCCACATAAAAAGCATCTCAAGTTGCCACTAGCCTAGTCATGAACTTTTGTTTACATTGGAATTTAACGCGGTTTTAAACAGCTTCTAAGGTCATATCATGGGGGGTCAATGCACCTATGTATGTGGTTCCTGGATTCCTCACACCAGTACTGACATAACTTTCTTTCCAAGCCACTGACTACTTTTTTCACATGCATCAGGGTCGAGAGGTGAAAAATCACTAGAAAAAAAAATTTCTTCAACAGGGTATCAAACCCACAACCACTTAGTCACAAGTCAGATACGCTAACCACTGAGCTACCCATTCAGGCAGTCATAAACCAATCAAAAGTTGATCTATGAGGCGTTTTCCAGGTTCCATGATACCCAACACTGTTCCAATGACTACATAGACTAAGGATTTCAGGTTGATGTACTTAGACTAACTTTGTCTATTGTATCATTATCACAAACACACCAAAGCATCATGACTGAATTCTAGGCGAAAATTCCCATTCTTACCAAACAATTATCACACTTGCATACATATACTTACTGATAAACCTATAGCAGCGATATGTTCATCCATAAGAGCTGAAAGTACCAGCTGGTGCAGCTGAAATTTCATAAAATGAATGAATGAATGGATGGATCAGTGCTTGTATGGATCAATGAATGAATGAATTGACCACTAATATCAATATGTGAATAGATTAGGTAAAATTTTGACAGCATATTTGGGGGGAAAGAGCAACTTTTATTTTTGCTGATCTCTAAGCTTTCTAAATGGCTACAAACAGTGTTGATGCTGACAACTTTGTAGGCATCCTGGTGAAATAATATATTAATAGAAGTTTCATACTAGAGAAAACAGTGTGACAAATGGAGGAAAAACTTATTACGAACAAATATTGTCTTTTTTTTTCAAAATTGGTCACTTGTGTAATGACAAAAGTGTCCTTCTGGAGACACATGTACTGGCCTTACCCTTTACTAAACGATCTTGTCCTTTATTAACCCTCGGGGAAAAAAAAAAAGGCTGGTTACCTCCTTTTTCCACGATATTTTCTTTCATTTTCACAAACAAATCCCATCACTCACTCACTCAACTACTGAAATTAAAGGGCATTTTATGGGTTCGAACAAGACTTCATTGTGTGCACAAAAGATATAGTCAGTTTGCGACATTTTTTCGGCTCAAAGTCGACTTTGGGAACACACTGAAACACATTTAAATTGATGTCATGAAAATCCTTTAAATTTTGACAAAGTAAAAATTTTGTCAGATGCTAAAAGAGTTGAATAATTATATGATAGAAACAATGGATATTAAGTCAGTTAACCTTTGTAACAGACTGTCTTGTCAAGCACATGCCTCTTTTTACTTTGTTCACTGCTGTGGTGTCTCCATCCAGATTTAGCCATCCATTATTTACACCAAACTGTTTGGCTTGATGATGTCCAAATGACCTGAAATGAGACATTCAACCCTCTTACAATGTGAAAAAAATAATGTTCAGGAACTAATTTTGCTCTATCAGATCTGACACTGCTTTGAAATGGAACAAGTCCAAAATTTGTCGTGAGGTAAAGATTTAAGTCAGGATTGCTAGTCAACTTTCTCCTTTTTGCAGCAACAATCATCAATGTGTTTTGTATTCTGAATCTTCGTGTTCGTAAAGTATCAAGCTGCATATTCATTGCATTAATTGCCTTCACCCTTTAACCCACACAATCTCGAGTTTTAACGACCCTAACGAAGAAAGCTTTTGTAAACATTGTGGGAAAAGAAGAAAATGCTGGTAACCAGCATTTTCTTCTTTTCCCACAATGTTTTTCACTCTTCCCACACAAAATTTTGATTCTAGAACCATATTTATTTTGTTGTCTGCAAATGCTTTCAAATTGGTCTATAATATTGTCGTTTGGTAAAGAGTTAATTCATGTCAAGTGGGGGTTGTACAGTACACTTTATTTTTGATTTACTAAATATCTCTTGAAATATACTTTTGGTATATGACTTTTTAGCAGAAGCTTCATACATGTGTCCATTTGATGTGAGAGGTAGTACTGTAAGGCATTGGCCTCTACCATCAGAAGGTCTAGGTTTGAATCCCTTGATGATTGATTGATCGAATGGTGTTTTACGCCGCTTTTAACATTATTTTAGTCATGTCACAGCGACAGCTCAGATATTCATGTATTTCCTGGGTTTACCAGTACTAGGCTAGGGCTCTCCGATGAAAAACCCAGTGGATCCAGTGTAGCTCGAACCCGGGGCCTCCAGGTTACAAGTCCCTCACTTTACCACTAAGCCACGTAGGACTCCGAATCCCTTGATGAACTGTGTCAATCTTTAGAACTACCTAAATAATGGCTTGAGTACTATGTAAGGTTAGCAGGAAGAAGTCTTCAAGGGCGATTCATAAAAGTTGTTGGAAATTCATTCATAAGCAATATAAATGACTACATATGAGCCGTGCTCTATTAAAAGTGGGCTTATTGCATTTTCTAAAAAGTATCGACCCAGGTCAGCCTGCACAGTCCGTGCAGGCTGACCTGGGTCAAAACTTTTTGCTACTGGTCAATCTTCTGCATATCAAAGGATCAGTATACCCCATGAACCAGTTGTTTGTTAGACAAAATAGATTTTACGGATCCATAATTATGTGATGATCTGTTTGGTACAATGCATCACAGAGATGCATTAAGCCCCCTTTTGCCACAGCATGGCTCATATGTTTATAACCACGTCTGTTTTAGAATCAATTTACTTGCTTTATCCCATAATTATATTGGTCAGCAAGCTATCTTTCTACAAACAGAAAACTGTGATAAGTGTCACTATAAGATATATTTGAACAAAAGGAAAATATACTTTATGGTAGACATAGTAAACGACAATACATTGTACTTTTTACATGTAAAAACATGTTTCATGTATGCTTAATTGGCACAGCTTTTATTTCTAAATGTCCACAGAAATTGATACAAAGAGCTATAACAGGCAGCCAGTTTACCCCCAAATACCAGTTAACTATGGCCAAAATGCTATTTTTAGTAATGGTAAAATATTTCTTTAATTTTTTGCAATAAACAATGAATGTGTTGCAGAATCAGACTTTGCGAAAAAAGGAAAAAAACTGATCATTATTATTTTTTCCTTTTCCAAAAGTGTTTTCAACAGCAAATAAATAGACTTGTATATGTGTATTGTATGAAAGGATTTTTACTGTCAACAGATCACCATTAAAAGTCAATATTTAACTCTTTTGGCACCAAATAAATGTACTCGACGTCTTTCGACGGCTCTAAATACAATCGACTGATACTCAGAAAGATTTTTATCGTATAGGCTTGACTAAACAAGCGGACGGTATAGATCAAAGATCAGACTGCACGTTTCACCTATGGTGCTGAAAAAGTTATAAAGTAATCATGTAATTTAGACTTAACCCTTTACCATACAATGACGACTTTTAACACCCCTGAGGAAGAAGTCTTTTGAAAACATTGTGGGAAAAGGAGAAAATGCTGGTAACCAGCATTTTCTCCTTTTCCCACAAAGTTTTCTACCCAATCAAAGCAAAATTCCACCATTTGAGCCACTTTGAAATTGTCGTCTGCAAATGCTTTCAATTTGGATAGGTCTTAAATTTTGCTGTGTGGTAATGGGTTAAACCCCCGTAGTCCTTTGCGTACCCTCAAATTTTGTTACCTAGTAGAAGTGCAAAACCTCAAGTAGGAAAAATCACAGTACACCCTGATTTACCTATCTATCTAATTATTCTATCTACTAACCCAGCTCCATGCACAACAACACAAGATAGTCCCTTCTCTACACATGCCTTTACAAGGTTGGATGCAGTTCTCAATGCCTCTGGCCTCAGAGTTTCATACTTCTCTTTCACAGTGATGGAGCTTCCGCCAATCTTGACTACAAGATTTATCTTCATAGTTCTTGAAGTCTATCTTGATTTGTTACAAATAAGGCAGATAAAAATGTCAGCTACTAGATCTCAACAAGTTTCTTATCCAGTAGGATGCACAGCAAATGCAATTTAAAGTTTTTGACTATATAAAGTTCCCCAAAGAAAATGCTCTCTGAAGGCTGTTTTAGTCTGATACCTGTCACACTAGTGTCAGTCTAAATCCAAGATTGGTCATATCATTTATTAAATTCTGATCTTATTCTGCGGTGTAATGGAAAAGCAACACTTAGCTTTATTCATCTCTGTAACCCTTTACCATACAATCCTGAGTTTTAATGACCCTGAGAAATAAAGCTATGAAAACATTGTGGAAAAAGAAGAAAATACTGGTAATATGCATATTCTCCTTTTCCAACAATTCATTCAACTCTCTCACGGCCAATTACAATGACTCAAGCCAGGTCTAAATTGTCATCTGCAAATGCTTTCAATTTTGACAACTCCCTATTTTTGGGGGGTAGAGTAAAGGGTTAACTCTATTTCCTTATTCCTTTTTCCACAACGTTTCCTACCCTTTCAGAGAGAAATTCCACCATTTAAACTATATTCACCTTAGTGTCTTTTACCCTTTGCCAAACAGTATAATTTTGGATTTGTCCAATTTCAAATCATTTGCCAACAACAGATTAAATATTGTTCAAATAATAGAATTTTGATCGTCAAAGGATAGGAAACATTGTGGGTAAAGCATAAAATGCTGGATACCAACATCTTCTTTTCCCACGCTGTTTTCTATAGCCTTCTTTGTTACAGTCACTAAAACTCTGTATTGTACAGCAGAGTTAAATGCTTTCAATATAGACAGGTCTAAAATTTTGTTGTGAGGTATAGAGTTAACCCTTTACCACTCAACTTTGTGTTTTAACAACCTTGGGGAAGAAGCCTTTTAAAAAAATTAAAGGGGAAGGAAAAAATAATGGTTAGTGGTTACCAGCATTTTCTCCTTTTCCAAAGTTTTCTACCCATCCCTAAACAAATTTCATTTGTCAAGTCACGTTTGTCATCTGCAAATGCTTTGAATTTGGGCCAGTCTAAAGTTTTGTTGTCTGGAAAATAGTTAAAGCTTGAATATCAAGCAAACACAGTACTGTCCCAAGGACAGTTTTTTTTTTAAATCTTGCAGCAAGACAACTTTTAAGCACATTTAGGAAAAATGACTTCCATGAGATACTAGATCTTAAAAGTGCATTTTTCTTTCCCTCATGCAGAGCTATAAACAATCCTGCTTTTGAAACCAGTGAGACAAATACAGAAACTGCAATATCACTGTGCCACACTGTTGTCACACTGTTGATTGAATATTCTTAGCGTCAAAAAATTAATGTATACTTTAAATTCCATCTTCTTTTCTCCAAAGAATTTTCCCTGAGTATCGTTTTTTAACCTATCGTAATTGCTCAGACTTGAAGCAGTATTTCTTTTGTTGTAATGTTTCTTTGACTGATTATGCAATCAAGCAATATTTCTTTTGTAGGCACAATATACCACTGTATCGCGGAACTCCCTACCGCTGTATCGCGAAAACCCATGAAAATCAAAATTATGTGTCAAAAAACTTGCAATTTATTACGAATTCGTTCCCTATACATAAAATACATGACGATAAAAATGTATGCATTAGGCTTGATAACAGCATGTCAGTAAATAAAAGCAATAAAGTATAGATGTCCTAACAATTACATCTTCACGGTGACTTCCGTAGCAGACAAAAATCATAGCTTTATAGTGAAATATGCGTATTCAAATGTCATTCTTATTTTTTTCTTGTCAAAATAATGAAGATCAAATAGGCCTGCTTACCTCAAAGTCTTCCCTATATGATGATTTATTTTTCAGAATATTATTATTTGTGATAAGATCTATCTGAAGTTTTTTACGACTACGAAACTCAGAGAAAAGAATGAAGAGTATATCTAACTATAAAAGATACGAGTAAGAAAATACTTGGTCACCGTCATAAATAAATAGTTTAAAGATCGGCTTCTTCAGCTAAATGTTTGCGTAAGAGGACAGGACATCCCTTCACAATTGAAAAGGTCAGATCTTTTGTTTTTATCATTAAATAAAAAATGAAATTTAACTGTGGTTGAAAAGAGTTAATTATATTTGATTCTAGTGACATTCACCAATACCCGATCAAGAGATGGTGAAATTGGTCGTAAAATAAACTTCCGAAAACGCACGATAACAACAACAACAACAACAACAAAACAACAACAACAACAACACGAGGAACCGAAACAAACCATGACTGAGTCTGAACGCAATGTAGAAGCGCCCACAGATCTTCTTTCCCAGCTTAAAGCTTTCGACAAGAAGTCACTCACAAAAACAGGTGTTTAAGTTTTCTGTCTTACTCTGTTTTTGATAGATAGCGAAAGGTGTTCAAACAAAATAAAAAATCCTCTCATTAACCATCCCAATTGATTTGATGTCTCCCTTCTTCTGTGGCTGCTACAGCAAACTTGTTTGCAGACAACACAAAACTTTACAGACAGATCTTATCTCAAACAGACTGCCAATTATTACAAGATGATTTAAATACCTTATCAGCCTGGTCGAAGTTACGGTTGTTATGGTTGTTTTCACTACAATAGTTAGGCCACTATTGGAGTACACCTCGGATTCCTTCAAAAACTCTGGTTGCCATGGCAACAAAACTTAAAAATATTGGAAATCTTTGAAAATCTTCTTGTCTGAAACCATAAGGCCTAGGGCTACCAAATTTGGTATGTAGCTCTATCAAGTTTCTTCAAATTATAGCCCTGGGGTCAAAATTGGCTCAGACCCGGGGGTCACAAGTTTTACATGGGTTTATATAGAGAAAACTCTAGCAATCTTCCTTTACCTAGCCTTTTGGCCTAAGGTTACCAAACTTTGCATGTGGCTTTATCTAGTGGGCCTCTACCAAGAGTGCCCAAATTATAGCCCTGGGTTCAAATTCAACCCAGCACATGGGGTCACAAGTTTTACATGGTCTTATATAGAGAAAACTTTAGAAATCTCCCTGCACCTAGCCATAAGGCCTAGGGCTACCAAATTTTGGCTTTATCTGGTGGGTCTCTACCAAGAATGCCCAAACTATAGCCCTGGGATCAAATTTGGCCCTGCCCTGGGGGTCACAAGTTTTACATGGGCTTATATAGTGAAAACTTTAGAAATCTTTCTGTACTTAGTCATAAAACCTAGGGCTATCAAATTTTGCATGTAGCTTAATCTAGTGGGCCGTTACCAAGAGTGCCCAAAGTATAGCCTTAGGGTCAAATTTGATCCCACCCTAGGGGTCAGAGGTTATATATGGGCTTATATAGTAAAATCTTCTTTTTACTAACCATAGGAACTAGGGCTACCAATTTTAGTCCTGTCTCAGGGGTCTCATGTTCAAAACCAATTTGCCAAGTATTGTTATGTTTGGCATGTAGGGTTTTCACTTGCTAGGCAAGGAACGATACAGGGCCATCATGGCCCTCTTGTTTCATTAATAACACACCAGCTTTCTTAGCTGTGATAACAGCACTGGACGTGTGTGCTTTTCAGTCTTGATACATGTATATGGTTTATGTCGGAGACCTTCAAGAGTCATTTATAGGCAAAGATGCTTCTTTGGCCTTCCTTTTATGTTAGGTGGACACAAAGGTTGTAAAAAAGAGTTTCTGACACAATGGTCAATGTTTGATTCATCTGTAGTTGCTAGGTGATTACATAGTTCTCAATTTTTCAGACACATTACATTCAGTTTAGTCGAGCTGAGAACTAGTTTACATTTCTTCTGAACTCCAGGAAAATTTATAAATAGCTGTCAAAGGATTTTCTCGGCGTGACGTTATCCCTGTTTAGACAGAAAAGGATTACCATACAGTATACATGTATTTGTATTTACATACATATAATTTATTATGCCCACCTTCAACGAAGTGGGGGTATATTGCTTTGCACATGTCGGTCGGTCAGTGGGTAGGTGGACCTTTCCTTGTCCGGATAATAACTAGACACAGAGTTGACCTAGGTTCATCAAATTTGGCACAGACATGCGTCGCGGAGTGTAGATGATCCCTATTGATTTTGAGATCAATCGGTCAAATGTCAAGGTCACAGTGACCGTCAACATGTTGATATATAGACCAAACCTTGTCCAGATGATAACTAGACACAGAATTGACCTAGGTTCGTCAAATTTGGCACAGACATGTGTCTCAGAGTGTAGATGATCCCTATTGATTTTGAGATCAATCGGTCAAATGTCTAGGTCACAGTGACCGTCAACATGTTGATATATAGACCAAACCTTGTCTGGATGGTAACTAGACACAGAATTGACCTAAGTTCGTCAAATTTGGCACAGACATTCGTCTGGGAGTGTAGATGATCCCTATTGATTTTGAGGTCAATCCATCAAATGTCAAGGTCACAGTGACCGTCAACATGTTGATATATAGACCAAACCTTGTCCGGATGATAACTAGACACAGAATTGACCTAGGTTCGTCAAATTTGGAACAGACATTTGTCTCTGAGTGTAGATGATCCCTATTGATTTTGAGATTAATCCATCAAAGGTCAAGGTCACAGTGTCCTTCACCTTAATGATATATAGACCAAACCTTGTCCAGATGATAACTAGACACAGAATTGACATAGGTTCTTCAAATTCTGTACAGATATTCATCTCGGAGTGTAAATGATCCCTATCGATTTTGAAATTAATCCATCAAAGGTCAAGGTCACAGTGGCCTTCAGCTTAATGATATATAGACCAAACCTTGTCCAGATGATAACTACACACAGAATTGACCTAGGGCCTTCAAATTCTGTACAGATATTCATCTTGGAGTGTAAATGATCCCTATCGATTTTAAGGTTAATCCGTGAAAGGTCAAGGTCACGGTGACCACCAGATGATTCAGGGCCTGCGCTGCCGTTCACCACTTGAGCCATTTGCTCAAAAAAAATTAAAGTGTCTCAAAAATCATCATATGTGGCTCAACTTGTGGCTCCAACATTTTATTCGCGTATTATCGGGGACGTAGTAAGCATCGAAGTCGACTGGGAAAAAGCGGAAGTTGAACACACGTGTCGAGAAGAAAATCGATAACCCAGTCTGTGTATTGGCGACTGTTTACAATCTTGTATGTATACACACGGCGGTGTGTATAATTATGCGAACTGTTGACAGATTATCACGTTTAACAATTTAAGTGGGCTATAAATCAGACAATTAAAGGATGTTAATTACTTGATTAGCGATTATTGCCGACGCATTTCGGTACTTTCCTAGATCCTCCAAAGACCATCACTATCTTCAGTATTTAAGGTACAATGTACTATTTTTCTGCTAAATATGATACTCTTTAATGCTTTGTCTTAACACTTGCCATCCAGATGTCGACTCAAATAGTAGTTGCAAACAGTGTACACAATGATTTTTTCGCATGTATACATGCAGTTTAATCAGGGTCTACACTGACTGTTCACCTATAAACTTAAATACCTAGAATTAATACACACAGATTCTAGCTTCACTTACAATTGCCTTAATCCTTTCCTGAGATGACATCGATATTTCCCAATCAATTCTTTTGATATCAGTTTATGAACTGTGCCACTTCCTGTATCAATGTGGCAGTAGGGGGGCATGACTTTTTTACAAACAGACATCTTGCTTTTATTTGCGTAATTAACCTTCAATAATTTGAACCTTCAGAAACGCGGTGCTATGGAAATTACTGCGTGCTTGGGACTAACTAATTTTATTGTTTTTGTGTCTCCATCAGCAATTTTGTGTCTAGGACGCAGGACTTGGGGGTAGATAAAACACTGAGTCCATGATACAGTATATTTAAACATGACAAAATCTTACACTTGCTTAGAATTTTGAAAGCATTTGCAAATACATGTACGATTGTCCTGTCTGGTGCCGTGGTACTTAATTTCGCCAAAAATTTACTACAAGAGAGAGAACACACATATAAATTTTCCAATACTGTGATAAACTGTTGCATGTGAAGTTACAGAAAATGTTGCTATCAAAGCTTAGGTCCTGTTTTTCAGACAAAAATATCTAGGTCAAGCTACCATGTTGACTACAGGTGCTCGAAAGGGATTCCACTATATATGGTACCGCGTTAACTCCTGTAATTTGAAAATCATGCAAAAAAAGAACATTTTTAGTTTTAGAAAATGACTTATGTACCATTTTTTTTTGTTTCAGGTGAGGGCTATAACGTCACAGCAGATGGCCTTCACTTGTCAAACATCAACTATCGGTTTTATGAAAAATAGGGGGTAATTATTTTAAAAGGATGAAAGAAAATTGTACTTTATTATTGCAGTTTGTGAATATTAAAAGTATTTTATCAGTATTGAAGACAGTGTCTGATATTTTTTAGCTGGTGCGATGCAAAAACACTTCTGCTTTCTATTTGATGGAGTTAACAGTGGATAGGTGGCGCTACGTATGCAAATTAGATATTTTTTGGATTACCGCGGTATCATCGATGAAGCGGTACCAGCAAGGACGACTGCAGTAGCTGAGGTTCAAATGATGGGACATGTCTATGAAAGTTGTTGAAAACATTTTTGCTTTGAAAAGATTTCTTCATCAAGATCAATGGAACATGGGATTTATTTGGTAGAATATCCGGTTGGTAAAACATCAATTTCAAATCTTTCCATACCATAGATGAATGATACTAGAAGCATTTGTGGACAGTGTAGATCAAGATCAGACTGCACAGAACGTGCAGTCTGATCTTTGATCTACACTGTCCACTGCTTTATTCTAGATTATGAACAAACTGTCTCTTGATCGTGCAGCGAAATTGTATTTGTGGCCATTGAGAAAGTGCAATTTATTTATTCAGTAGGGTAAGGGCTAACTCGTTACCAAACAACAAGATTTTGGACTTGTCCAAATCGAAAACATTTGTAGATGAAAATTAAAGGTAGCAAGAATGACACAATTTTTCCTTGATAGAGCAGAAAACATTGTGGGAAAAGGAGAAAATGTTGGTTACCAGCATTTTCTCCTTTTCTCACAATGTTTTCAGAAGGTTTCTTCCTCAGGGTCGTTTAAAGTCAGGACTGTGTAGTGAAGAGTTAAATCATACAAATAAACACATGGAAATTTTCACAGATGGGGACAATCTATACTTTCAGAAACTCAAGTTGTCACAGAGAGTGGAACCAAATTAATTGAGACACATGATGAGGATGGCAATGTGACATCTAAAGTAATAGACAAAGGATTACCTGGTTTTGTGGCTGACCTTCATCTTGATTTACAAGTTGGTGAAATAAGATCAGGGCTGATTCAAGGTAATGACAAATAAATTATGATTAGGCCCAACAAAAAAATATCTCTGTTTAGGGTTTTGGTCCGAGAT
This sequence comes from Hippopus hippopus, assembly GCA_946811185.2. NCBI lineage: Eukaryota > Metazoa > Mollusca > Bivalvia > Cardiida > Cardiidae > Hippopus > Hippopus hippopus. Next base: position 29,579,270 of record OX328108.1, on the reverse strand, counting down.
GTGGTAGGTAGGGTTGGCAGGGATTTTTTTTTTTCCAGAAACTTTTTACATGGACCATGTACCGAAGTCACACCCGACAGATTTTTAGCTCTACTTGCTGAAAGCCAGCAGAGCTTATGTCATGGCATGGTTTCCATCGTCCGTCCATCTGTCCGTTCATTAGTCTTTTTCATGTTTACGTGATAAAGTCTGCATTTGTGGTCAGATTTTTGTGAAACTTGCACAGTTTGTTTATTTCATCAATAGCTTCAACCCTATTGATTTTGAAAAAAAAATCCAACAAACAGTATGGGAAAAGTAGCCATTTTAAGTTGAAAATTTCCATTTCTTGTTTACACAATGAAGTCAGCATTTGTAGTCAGATTTTCATTAAACTTGCACAGTTGCTTTGTATCATAAACAGCTTGAACCCTATTGATTTTGAAAAAAAATTGACAATCAGAATGGGAAAGGTAACTATTCAAAGTTGAAAATTTCCATTTCTTGTTTAGGCAATGAAGTTCACAATGTTGATCCAGTTCTTTTGAAACTTGCAAAGATTCATCAAGGGATTGAACTCAATTAAAAGTGAAGAAAATCTAATAAACTGTTCAGGAAAAGCAGCCATTTGATGACTTAGTATCGTTTACTTAACCAAGTCCACATTATTAGTCACATTTCTTTGAAATTTGCTAGGATTCCGATTGTTTAATACAAGGCGTACTGAAACCCTATCAAATTTGCCTAGATTCCAAACATTTAGTTTTAAGAAATTGCATTTCTTTTTTTTTTACTGTTTGTTCAATTCACCATGCCTACTTATGCTGTCTTAGTGGGTTTAAGCCCAGTTGCAAGAACACATTTTTGTGTTTTTTGCCTTTTTTTTCTTTTTGCATCATGAATTCATAATGTATGCTAGCATAAAAGCAAAATCACTGCCAGTAGAGTGATTTCAGGCCCTCAATGGCCTCTAGTTTCTTTTCAATTATAGTTTAAAAAGTTTAAGGTCGGGAAACCGTAAACACATATTTTTTTTTGACAGGCTTTAAAAAAAAAATCATATTTTCACCCTAACAGTGCCTTATTGACCCACTAGGTGCTTTCTGTCTTAAAGTAAGACCTAAATAATTTTATTTTCAAGGTTGCTCTTGTTTAGAGATCTTGGAAAAGGGGACAATATAGATAAAAAATCAGATCACACATTTTGTGCAGTTTGATCATAATCTACATTGGCCACAAAGGTAACCATAGGATTTTATGAAATGGTTAAAGGAAGAAATCTGACTGTAATGATTGTATATGTTTAAACTTTGCCAGTAGACAAGCATAACCGACTTAAGTCTTTACCAAACGACAATATTTTAGACCAGTCCATATTGAAAGACTTTGCAGACGACAAAATAAAAGTGACTGAAAATTTGAAATTTGTTTTGTGAAGGGTAGAAAACATTGTGGGAAAAGGAGAAAATGCTGGTTACCAGCATTTTCTCCTTTTCCCACAATGTTTTCTAAAGGCTTCTTTCTCAGGGTCGTCAAAAGTAGGGATTGTGTGACAAAGTTTTAGACTTGTCTAAATCCAAAGCTGTTGCAGACGGACATAGTAGATGGGGCACAAATGGTGTTATTTGCTTTTGAAATAGAGAAAAACATTGTGGGAAAAGGAGAAAATGCTGGATACCAGCATTTTCTCCTTTTTTCCAGCAATGTTTTCAAAGGCTTTTTCTATCATGGCTTCTGAAGCTCAGGATCATATTGTAAAGAGTTAACTACCAGGCTGTTCAATTCTTTATCCATATCTCAAAAAGAGTTCAGTATGGGTCAATGGTTAAAGCAATGGAAAAGCAACCAATAGGTTCTCTGTCATCTCAGCAGACTGCCCTTGTTGAATGGGAGAGTCAATGAGCAAGGCACTAAAGAGCCCCAGCATAGCACTGATGAAACAAATGAATAATGATTATACATGTAATTGTGAAAAAAACACTGTAATTTTCACAGGCTCACAGGATGTCGCAGCTGAATGGGAAATCTTGGAGAAGTATGGAGTCACTCACATACTGAACGTAGCCACATATGTGAAAAACTACTTTCCTACTAAGATAAAGTATCTTAACCTTCACATAGATGATTATCCGGATTTCCACATCCTACCTTGTTTCAAAGCAGCATTTAAGTTTATTGACGAAGGGAGGAAGGAGGGTTGTGTTTTAGTTCATTGTAATGCAGGTATTAGTCGTGCCTCCACCATTTCGATAGGTTATCTCATGTCAAGAGAAAAGATGTCATTGAAGGATGCTCACGCCCATGTCAAAAAGCAAAGGCCAGCTTGCTGCCCAAATGCAGGCTTTATGGTGCAATTAGAAACTTTTGAGGAGAGATTAAAATTGAAAGACTCTCATTAGAAAGGAGAATTATTTTTTAAAACTTTACCTCCAGCAGATGAATTTTTTTTTTCTTGAAGCAGACCACTTTTGAAAACATTGTGGCAAAAACAGGATATATTGCTCATGATGAGCAATATCTCCTTTTTTGCCACAATTTTTTCACATACATTCATGTATCAAACCTTAAAGAGGCATTTTAACTGGACTTGTTTTATTTAGCTCTTTAGAAAATCCTATTATTTTCATTCATGTGCAAGGATAGCTTTAAAATTCAAACATGATTTGATAAGTTTTTTGTATTTTTACTGCTACATTTTGGATTTTGTAGGGGAATCCCAAGTTAATGACTTAAAAATTATAAGAATATTTACAAAGTTGTCTGTTGCAAAACTTTTGTTGGTGGTATTGAGATAAGCTTGTTCTAAGTCTTTCAATGATTTTACATGTGTTAAAACTGATGGAGTTGGCAAGGCAAGGTTTTTGTATGTGTCTTTTTTAGATTCTAAAACTCTTTACCTACTGATCCCAAATTTTAAAGATCAGTAACCAGCACTTTTTCCTTTTCCACATTGTTTCCAAAAGTGCAATCAAAGGCCATTACCATTGTTTGAGCCATAGTTAATTTTGTAAATGTCTGCAAATGCTTTAACATGTCTAAAATTTTGTCTTTTGGTATAGAGTAAACTCTCTACCAAATAATCACATGTGTAATGACCCTGGGGAAAATGGCTTTTAAAAATATTGTTGGAAAAGAAGAAAATGCTGGTAACCAACATTTTCTTCTTTACCAACATTGTTTCCTATCCTTTTTAAACAAATACTGTCTTTTGAGCCATACTTTTGTCATCTGCGATTGCCTTTACTTTGGGCAAGCCTAAAATTTTGTCATCTGGTAAAGATGTTTGAAAGTGTAGCAGTTTTGTTACACAGTTATAGCAGAAGGCTGTGGTGGTCATTGTAAAAAATTGGGCATTGCTCAGATTGCTTTTATCAATGACCAGATTCTGTGTATTGAAAACTCATTTTTGCCTGTAATGTAGATGTAATTATGAATTCACAGTGTGGGTATTGCATTTGTGTGACAAAAATGGTCCATTCAATACAAATAACGAACTCAGCCAATATCAGCAAATTCTGCCAGTATGAGAGAAACTCAACCAGTATCAAATAAAACAAGACCAATATGACACGGTCGATAATCAAATCTAAAATGGATGACAATTCCAGGTTGTTAATTTGAATTATTATTAATTAAGTTACCTGGTATTGGCAGGGTTTCAGGTCTGGTATAACTGGTAACCCTTTACCACATGCAGGAATTTTAGACTGGTTCAACTTCAAAGCATGTACAGAAGACAAAATAGATGTTGCTCAAATGATAATTTCTGTCTTTGATCAGGTAGAAAACATTGTGGGAAAAGGAGAAAATGCTGGTTACCAGAGTTTTCTCCTTTTCCCACAATGTTTTCGAAAGCCTTCTCTCTTTAGGGTCGTTAAAAATTGGGATTGTGTGGTAAAGAGCTAATCAGGATTACAGGTCTGGTATTAATCAGGGTTAAAGGTCAGGTATTAACGATGTATATCACAAATATTTGTGCGCATCTTACTGCACATATGTTTTTGTCATGGATAGTGAATCACAAGTGCACCTATGTATTTTTTGCACATATGGTAATACTATTGCTGCACTGAAACAAGTAGCACTTTCTTTGGGTAGTATTAGAAAAGAGAAAAAAAATGGATCTGTGAGCTGTCACTGTGAAATTATTAAAATACTGTTGACATGGCATTTCACACCCAACAAGCAAACAAAAGCAGGAAATTTAAAGCTGTGGCAGTATATCTGTTTCCACTTGGAAAATTATTGTGGGAAAGGAGAAATCGCTCCTAATGAATAATTTCTATTTTTTCCACTATGTCTGCTGAGCTTTTATCATATTTTTTGAAAAAATTAACTTTCACAATGACCTTCTTCCCTGTTTTCTGATGAAATAAGCATGGATAGGTACCATTTTTATTTTTTCTTACTGTTTAGAATTATTAATACTATAAGTGTGGAAATTTTAAGAAAAATCTGTCTGTAATAAAGTATGTATTTATTACAGATTAACCTTTAATTCGGTCAAATTTCATGTACCTCCATTCTTAACTGAATAGTCTATATACAGCATGTATATTTGTACATTTACCATGCTCAAAACCAGGCTTTTATATATTTTTGGTGCAAAACTAAATGAATTTTCATTAAAATGATGTATATTTGTGTATTCTTCCAGTAATTTTCCTGTTTAACTGACTTTTAAAGAAAAGCGTGTTAAATCCAGTGTAAGCTGAATTTTGGAACTGCGTATATCTTTTTCACAGGCAAATTTCTCAGAAACGAGCACAGTGACTCGTATCTTTTTTTTTACTGTAATCTCCTAAAGACATGATGAGCTTTGTATGTGCAAAGTTTAAAAAAAAGCTGTCCGTTAGAAAAATTATTGATATACGTCGTTAATCAAGTAATCAGGTATTTGCAGGATTACAGGTCCTCGGTCTTGGGTACTAGCCCTTGGCCTTTGGCTTCGAGCTAATACCTCAGACCTTTGACCTGTTACTTTGCAAATACAATATTATTTAATGAATAATGTTATAGTAATAACCATTACTCAATTAAAAAAGTAAATTATGAGATAATCAGCAAATGTTTTTACCTGAAAGTAGCTTTTAATTTTTTTTATGGCAGAAAAGTAGAAACAGAAATTAAAAGGGAGAGAGAGAGAGAGAGAGAGAAAGAAAGAGATATGCTTTTTTTGTGGAGATGGATGGATGGTTTGTATTGATTTTTCATGTGTACAGGTATATGATTTATCAAAAATTATGAAAAATACAAAATTATAGATGCCTGCTTTCAATTATGAATAAATTTCAGAATTGTCACTGTCATGTGAGAGTATCTTTGGGTAATACACTACAGTGCCCTGGCCTAGTACCTGTGAAACCCAGGAAAAAGAAACAAGAGTGCTTCCACCATAATGTTGTTGAAATACATGTACTGTTGAAAGCACATGCATGTCGTAAAAGGCGACAAAAGGGGCATCATTTTGTGTTTCGTCCATTCCTCATTTATCATGTTTGTCTTATGTTGTTGCACATGTATGTTATTTTCACCTCGCATTATTGTTTACTAAGTAAGTGCGCCCAATATGACCTAAGTTGTCGACGGGCCTTAAAACGCTATTCATCATCATCATGTTGAAAGCAGTGTGGAAAACCACACGGTCAAATACATATGAGCCATGCTCTGTGAAAAGAGGGCTTAATGCATCTGCGTAAAGTATCGACCAAGGTCAGCCTGCGCACTCTGCGCAGGCTGACCTGGGTCGAAACTTTTTGCTATTGGTAAATTTTCTGTATGTCCAAGGACCAGTCTACCTCATGATTAAGTTGGTTGTTAAGAAAAAAGTGGCTGTCATGGATCCATAAGTATGTGATGGCTTGCTTGTTATGATGAATATCGAAGTTGGAGATAAATTAACCTCCCTTTTGTCAGAGCATGGCTCATATGCATGTTAAGCCTGAAAGTGCTGGAAATGGCTTAGATTGCTGTAGAGGACATCATAGATCAAGATCAGACTGCACAGAATGAGCTACACTGCCAGAACAACCTTGAAATAACAACAGCTCAGCTGTGCTTTCCTTATTTGAAAGGTCTCTTTCATTAAAGGCCCACTAGCTACCAAATGTAAACAAGTAGGGAGTGAAATTGTAATCAGATTTAATTCATACCATTTAAAAGTATGGATAATATTATTAATATGATAATATGTTACCGTGCACTCTGCCAAAGTTGGCAACTTTTGTTCTAGTTTTACAATACACTTTTCTCTCAGCAAAAAGAACTTCGACAGATTGCTCTGCAACACAGTATCAGACTCATAATGATGTTCATACTTTTAAGTGGTATGAATTATATTTGTTTGCACTTCGTCTCTGGAATTATTTACATCTGATAGCCAGTGGGCCTTTAATTTAGCCCTCAAGGGATGTGTGAAGTAAATGGTTTAATGCAATTATTTTGTCACTAACATTGTGTTCTGCTTTATTATCAAAATTTTATATTTTTTTTAACTTCACAAGATGTAGCTAATGATAAATTAACATGTTTTTATCATGTATAGTTTTAGGCCTACTGGCTGAAGGCCAGTAGAGCTTATGTAATGCCGTGATTTCCGTTGCCATCTGTATGTCCTGTCATCTGACAGTCTGTTAGTTTTTTTCTTGTATACACAATTAAAGTCTGGATTTGTGGTTAGATTTTCATGAAACTTGCATGTGGCTCGAACCTTACTGATTTTGAAAAAAAACTGACCATTAGTTAGGGAAAGTAGCCATTTAAAGTTGAACATTTGCATTTCTTGTTTAAACAATAAAGTTGGCATTTTTTATCCAATTCTTTTGAATCTTGTACAGATAATTTGTATCATCAAGGGCTTTAACTCAATTGGTACTGTAGAAAATCCAGCAATCAATATAGGAGAACCAGTCATTTAAGACCTGGTCTTGTTTACTGAAAAAAGTCCACATTATTACTTTGGTTATTCCACTATTTGTTAAATTCATCATGCCTAATTATTATGCTGTTATAGTGGGTTCAAGCCTAGTTGCAACATGTGTTTCTTTCTTTCGTGTGTGCATATGTCTTTTAGCCTTTTACATTATGAATTCATGATGTATGCTAGAAGATAAGCAAAATTTGTTTGTAAAATTTAACTTAAGGTAGTAGACCCCTGATGGAAAACAGCTATTTCAACTATAATATTATCCTACAAAATTTGCTATGATTAAAAATGAGTATTATTGTACTACTTTAACCAAGCCACTTTTTCCTTTTTTTCCTTCTTAGAATTATCATTTATAAATCTAAAACCACTATATTCTCATTACAAAGGGAGATAATAATTATCTCCCTTCCCAGGAAACAAACAAAAGTTTCAACAAATAACTTCAAGATAGACATCAAAGGAATTTCTGGTCAGTTAAAAATGTGCAAAAGTATTATATCAGTATAAATCCTTATTTATCACCTAACAGGAAATTTTATTCCATGCTGCACTTGAAGCATTAGCGGTCTACTACCTTAATTTTTTTTTTTTTTTCAAAGGCTAAAAAGTGTGGAAAGGGGGGCTTCAAAGTCTACTACATTTTTATGTGCATGATATCCTAAAATGAGACATGAAGTTTAGTTGTTTTAACTCTAACTGCAGAGATTTTTCATTGATGGCATAGAGCTAATGGTTAAAAAGGAACATATATGATTGGTTGGCTGTACTGGCCAGAGGCCAGAACAGCTTATGTCATGACATGGTTTCTGTTGTCCATCCATCTTAAAACTTGATCAGGATGTTTGTCTTGATAAAATCACAGACAAGTTTGAAAATGGGTCATGTTGGGTCAGAAAGTAGATCACAGGGCTAAATCTTAGAAAAAGCTTTTGTGCACTCTAGAGGCCAAATTTTTCAGCCAGATGCTCTTGAAAATTGGTCAGAATGTTTGTCTTGATGATATCTCGGACAAGTTTGAAACTGGGTCACATAGGGTAAAAAAATAGGTCACTGGGCTAAATATTAAATAAAGCTTATTAGACCCAGACTTGGGTCTTTGCCTAGGAGGCTCTTTAGCAGGTTTCATATCCCCAGACCTTTGCATTCGCCTAGGATACTCTTCCAGTGGATGAATGGTAGCCGCAGGCTGTAGCAGTGATCTTTCTGACCCAGTGCCCATGAATTCATGTGAGCGAATCTCTTCCTGTGAGCTGTATCTGGCCCCTGCATCTTCCCGGAAGTTAGGAATATCCTGGTTGAGCATCCTTGCATCCTTTACTAATCCATCTTCAGACCTATTATCCTCTAGAATAGTTTTGGATTTAGCCGCTCGTCTCTTCCCTTGTGGCTCCTTCCAAGGCAGTGGGAAAGCTGCATTTATGTCCCTAGGACTCAACAGGAACTCGGATTGCCGTCTCAGATCACGGATCCAATTCCAAAATTTCCTCTCATTGGCTATCAAGTACTGCTCCTTCAACACTGAAATCACGGTCTCTGTACTGATTTCACAAACCATGGAGAGCTTCCTTATCAGGGTCTTCGGCTCCAGCAGATGTCCTCGTCTAGAAGTGGCTCGTATGTCCTGCTCCTGTCTTGACTGCAATCTCTGCCATTTATCAGCCATACCATAGAACAATCATCGCACTGTATCATTAACTATCCATCATTCGGCTTTCTACATACACAATACAAAGCTTCTTTATCATGTTTGGCATCTTTAAATACCTCTTTAAGAGTTTCCTGATTGTTTTGGAGTCTTTGGATCCATTGTGGTATCTCTCGATTGCGACATTTCTTGATCCGATCTTAATTAACCACACTGGACATTTTGCTGGTCTTGACACGAAAAAGTGATGGTGACAGTTTCTCCAAAATGATTCCAGGTCCCTTCTATGGTGGTAGCAGTTTTTTACACTTTCTTTTACCACCAGACGAATCAGGCTGTCAACCAAGTCTTCAAATATAGGAGGAATATAGGAATAATTTTCAACAAATGTAGGAGTTTCTTGCTAGTTTTGAGGCAAAATATAGGAGTTTTCCAAACAAAAATCATTTCATTCAAAGGCATTTATACTAATAATTCTTACCTTTCTACATTAATCAATGATTAAAATCTATCTTAAAGTAACCATTCACTTCAACAGCATCACAATCCAGGCAGAGAGCTGCTGCATAGCACATCATCATCATCTGAATAGGCACCTGGAATGTATTTTTCATTTTAAATGAGGTTCAAATAACAACTGATAATATCAATGGATTAATACATAACAACAGAATGTTAACAAGAATACAATATGAAATGAATAAGAAATGATATCTTTACTTTAGATAAATCTTCATTGAAACTTAAGAGCTAGCAGCATTATTCATCCTTTTAGTCCAGAGCATCTGTCCCTTCTATTTAATAATCACCATACTACTTCTGTGTAATTATCATCAGTTGAAAAGATTCAGAACAAAATCATAAAGCAAGAATCCAATGTAAACTACTATGTATGAAACTTATTATACATATATATAGTAAGTACGAAGAAACTCAGCAACATTTCTATGTGTTGGTTAAGATGACTTAGACTGCAATGATTCTTAACACAATGAAATCAGTTACTTGAAAAATTGAAAAAACTGAAAAGGTAACAATATGAATACAGTGACTGACTAGATACATGACAGAAACATAGCATTCTGAAAATTGTAAAATATGTCTACAGAATATGTCACACTTCCTGTATGGCTTACCACAGAAAATTAGAGATCACAAAAATTCAATCACAATATGTGTTACACTTCACATATGGCTTTTAAACATCACAGTCTCTAGCAATTTCTTCTGGAAACATGAAGTGACAAAGTCCTAGTACAGTTCTGTCAGAATGCACATTTTACAGCAATACTGATGCACCTGACCCCACTTGTTTTAGTGAATAGAACTTTGTGTTTAATGCTTAGTTTCTGGTAGATCCCTGATGTCGAATCCCCTTTCTAGTCGCTCCATGATCTCTCGGAACGAAACATTCGCTTCTCTGCGCATCAGGTTCGTACAGAATTCAATGGCAGCCCCTTCTGGCAATCCCGCAGCAAACATCATGAACTTCATTGCGAATGCTTGCCAATCGCCTTTCCCATCATAAGAGATAGACTTTGGAATACTTGCAAACTTTCTTTCACTCTGCCTTAGAGTTCCCCTAGACTCTCTGAAGCATGTCCTTCCTTCAGGATTTTCCTGAAATTTTGAGACAATGTTCCTTTTAAAAGGCTCAAATTCTCTATTTCTGATTTCTTCCCTATATCCCATATGTTCCTGTTGCCAAGGGCTTGGCTGAGACCTACGAGTTCGCCTCAACCAGTCTGCTTCTAATCCCTTGTCGACTCTACATTGTCTTTCCATCTGGTAACCTAAAGATGCTTTGTCGTCTGGCGTCCTGCCAAATGTTTCGCGTTTATAGCCTTGCCTTTCTTCCTCCTCCTTCAAGAAGAAATCATCGTCATATTCTGCCTCCCTGTTTCTCGCCCCTGAATTCCTCTCAGTAAAAGTTTGCTTTAAAGGAAAAGGCTTGAAATCTAGATATGGCAGTAGACGTTCTGCCTGCCTAATTCTTAAATTCAGGAACATTTCCTTTGTGAGATTGTCACAACGATCCTTGGCATCCACTATCACTTGAGCCGACTTTTCGCCAACTCCAGGGAGTGCCCTTAAATCATCAGGTAAACAAAAGTTTACCCATATCGTGGATCTAGTTGGAGGTGGCGGGCCCCCATCTATGATAAACAATAATTAATTATCAAGTCTCAAGGACATAATAATAATATGAATTAAACGGACAACAAGTAAATAAAGAGCTAGATCTATAATTAAAAAATACACAGAGTCGAATTTAGAACAAGTTCAGACACAATGTCTTGTACTGAACTTAAATGCACATCCACTTTGACTAGAAAAATCAAAATAGTTAAATTTATCTTTCACAATGTTTTCTAATATTAGTATAATTGTTGAAAGTGAATTTAACTTCTATTTGAATAGAGAATAAGGACTTGATTATCGAAGTTTTTAAACTATGGAAATGTTGAAATGTAAATTACTGTCTTCTTGCAATCTTTCCAAAACCTTGAAGGATTAATTCTTGAACGTGGCTTTAACTACTAAAGAATTGCAATTTTTTGTATAGTATTGAATATGGTAGCTGAAATAAAAAATTGTTGAAAATAACTGAAATTTCAATTTAGATTTGTAAATAAATTTTTATTTTAAGTACTAAACAGTGTGCAAGTTTGAAAATTGGGGGAGAAATAGTTATTAACTAAAAAACAACTTAAACTAGAGAAGCTGCAAAACTGTTAATTTAATTAAATTTCACTCCGGAAATTGGTTTAAGAATCTAAACGTGTGCGCATCGAAGTGGCGCACAGCAGAAATAGCCAAATTTAGAAATTTAGAAAATTGCGAGACAGACAGCCAACAAACTCGACTTATCCAAATGTCACTATCACTGCTTCTTCAAGGTTGCAACTTCTCTCGCAACAATTGCATATCAAGTTTCCATCGTGGGATAACCTAATAGGCAACCAGGGACTCCATTAATACCAACAACTTAGCCAAATTCTCTCGATTTCCGTGAAATCAAAGTCTGCCAATAGCCCAACAAATTTCCCAAAAATATGCCTATTCAGGTCAGTGCCAGTGTTGTAAAACTGTAAACTTACCTCTTAAGCACTCGGCTGCAACAACTGCGTTTAGTCTTTTTTGGTGAGGATGACGTCCGATGTCTTCTTTAGTGTAAATGTGAACTTAACTCTGAGATGGTGGGTCAACTCATTTCTGGTCCAGGTAACTGGCAGTTTTGTACCGTGATAATTTCGCCCAGTCTTACTACAGAATATTAATGGTTTCACAGTATTTTAAACGCCGATGAGACTTTCCGGGAAGTAACCCTATGCCCTTGACTAAAGCATTATACTATTCCAAAACATACACTTTAGTCATTGTTTGATTGTCTAATGCAAAAGCGATTTTAAACTAACCAAGATCAATTGATGATTGTGTGCTTATCGACTGAGGTGTATTTTTGTGAACGATATAGAAACGTGTATTAAACTTTCTATTCTGGTATGAACGATGAAGAGTTATCATGCCTTGAGTTTCTATCATGTCCCCCGAAGAAACAATTAACTTCCAGTCTGGCTTTTTTAACATGCTCTTAATGCCTAAAAGTTCGAACATTGCAAATGGAATTGTGTTGGCACTACTACCTGTAAGACCTTTAAAATTGATCGTTTAAGATTTCGGGCCAATTTTGAGAGTAACAAACAAGGTGTCACGAATTGCAGAAGATTATGAAGCACTAATTATATTCATGCTGTGTTCTGCATCTACAAAACAATGACTTTCACTCTTATTCTCGTTTAAAGTGTTCACAAATTTCTTTGAGCAGCACATTTTCTGAAAATGATTCAGTTTTTTTTTGCATTTTTTGCAGCATTTACCTTTTGCAGGACAAACTGTCGCTATCATGGCGTGTGCCACATCGGTCTCATGGTTTGGAATGTAGCCCTGGGTTTGATTTTTTTTTACCGCAGTTTGTCTATGTTGACCCAAAGTGTCTATGTTTGTTGAGATGTTCATCATCAAGGGGCTGAGCTGCTTTTGACAATTTTCTTGATTCTGGACGATCTGAATTGCTCTGTCCATAGTTAATTTACTGCCCTTGTTGATCAGCTTTTCTTGTACTTTTGGATCATTGCACCCAAATACAATACAATCACGAATCATATTGGTTATGTCCGTGTGTTCATCGACTCGAAAGTTGCAGTCTCCTGAACCTAGAAACAAACACATTTATAGAATTTTGTCCCTTTGTCTTGTTGTATAAACGAAAACGTGCGAAGATTGGGCAGAGCTTGGGCTGAACATGGCTTTTAAAATGATCATGTTTGGAACTTTTTGGCATTGGCGTCTGAGATTCCTGTCCAAGATTTGTTAACAGGAAGGTCTTCTTCACCGACCCATAAAAGCAAATAAGACAAGTTCTCTTCTTCCTGTTTATCACTGAACGGACCAGAGAGAATGACTTGACATTAGGTTCAGGTAAATTGTTCTAGTTCATCATAGGATGATGAGGAATTGCAGTTAAATCCATGATTTATTGATACAAACGAGAAATACAGGTGCAACTGAGTTCTGCTATCTAAATTTGGCACTGTTCTGGCTAGCTAGCGGCTTTATAGCCGCCATATTGTATTTTGTATGTAAATTAGTTTTCTGGCTCTAAGTTGTGGCTTGGTTCTGGCTACTAGCTGCGGCTCTGTTCTGGCTATTAGTTGCGGCTCAGTTCTGGCAACTAGTTGTGGCTCTGTTCTGGCTACGTTTAAGATATGGCTGAGACAAATCTCGCTTCTAAAAATAGATTCAGTTACATGAATGGCAACCTTTTATCCAAGTTATTGCGATTTTTGTTGTAAAGCAACCGCATCTGTTGCAGTCTAATATGGCTATCCGGGCAAAGAGAAAAAGATGCCACGGAAAATGCACTAGGTGATCTAAATGCATGCTCAGCTGTGAGAGGAATTTGATGAGGTAGATATTGTGGGAATGTTAACATGCATGAACAAAGATGCCAGCTGAGATGTCTTACCCAACAAATGGGTCACTGGCCTCCGCACAGTAAATGCAGGAATAGAAGATGAAAATGGAGAGCTTCCATCGGAGAAACTGGCAGACATCTTGTTACATGTACCTGCTTCTAACACAAAAGCATCATGCATATCATCAGGAAGGCTAGATTCACTGGGAGGTCTACTTCTGTCGGTGGGATTAGAGTATAACATTTTGCTACTGGCCTTGTTACATGCATTGGATGTGGAATCATGCATTTTATCAGTGACAGCAGATGGAGATCTACACCTATATGTATGTCCGTTAGAGGGAGCAGACGAAGTCTTTCTACTAGCGTTATATTCTGCATCAAAAGTGGTAGCATGTGTGTCACCATAGATTGTCTCCTAGAAGGATTGATACGTGTATCTCCTCACTACCTGACTTACCTGGATCTTAAAATAAATCATGCATGTTAGCAAAGAGGGGTTTATTAATGGCAATTTAACTCACATGCTGCGTATATATTTTTCAGTATGCACAAGCAATTCAGCTCTACTCGATTCTGGTTTCCTTTTCTCTTCCAGATGTACTGAAAGCAAATTGACATATTTTTTGAAGGAAGCTCGAATGATTCTGTAACAACTTATGGTAGAGTGTGTCCTTTTAGGGTTCCAATCCCAGCTCAGGCTTGGATTTAATAGTCAAACATGTATGTATGTCCATTTGGGCCTTGTAACTGGCAATCGACAGACTACTAATTTGTACAGAGTTTTCTTCAGTTTCTTGCTCTTTCAACTGGATTTTTCTGTCCTTCAGGGTGCATTTGTTGCATACGGGCTGGTCATGCATAACAGACAGACTGTCACCAACTAAGTTTGCACTCTTCTGTTGTTGTGGATACTGTACTGTGAGTAGACTGGGTTAGTTCTTCTACTGGTGTGGAAAATGGGGCAGGGAGATGAATATCTAGGGTACGAATTAAAACCAGATGCCACGGAAAATGCACTAGGTGATATAAATGCATGCTCAGCTGTGAGAGGAATTTGATGAGGTAGATATTGTGGGAATGTCAGCATGCATGGACAAAGATTCCAGCTGAGATATCTTACCCCACAAATGAGTCACTGGCCTCCGCACAGTAAATGCAGGAATGGAAGATGAAAATGGAGAGCTTCCATCGGAGAAACTGGCAGACATCTTGTTACATGTACCTGCTTCTAACACAAAAGCATCATGCATATCATCAGGGAGGCTAGATTCACTGGGAGGTCTACTTCTGTCGGTGGGATTAGAATATAACATTTTGCTACTGGCCTTGTTACATGCATTGGATGTGGAATCATGCATTTTATCAGTGACAGCAGATGGAGATCTACACCTATATGTATGTCCGTTAGAGGGAGCAGACGAAGTCTTTCTACTAGCGTTATATTCTGCATCAAAAGTGGTCGCATGTGTGTCACCATAGATTGTCTTCTAGAAGGATTGACACGTGTATCTCCTCACTACCTGACTTACCTGGATCTTAAATCATGCATGTTAGCAAAGAGGGGTTTATTAATGGCAATTTAACCCACATGCTGCGTATATATTTTTCAGCATGCACAAGCAATTCAGCTCTACTCGATTCTGGTTTCCTTTTCTCTTCCAGATGTACTGAAAGCAAATTGACTTACTTTTAGAAGGAAGCTCTAATGATTCTGTAACAACTTATGGTAGAGTGTGTCCTTTTAGCTCAGGCTTGGATTTAATAACAAAATGTAGGCAACTAAAGATGACTTCCGTCTCTCCGTTTAATAAATTAAAAAAAGAAAAACTTAATAAACCACGAAATTAAAATTGTTGACTTATTTACTCTCTCTCTCTCTCTTTTTTTTCAATCTTTATCTAACTTTTAAAAATAGATCTACCGTTAAATGATAAAACTTAAATAATGATTTATAAGGAAAAATAAATAACGGAGGGTTAACCTTAGTTCAACTGTTTGGAAATCCAGAACAGCCTGTGTTCTGCACTTATATACATACAGGCAGTGCACAGAATGGTATTGTGCATCCAAAATAATGCGCCGAAGAATCTGTGCGAAACAACGTTCAAAACGCACATATCACAACGCGTACGTCAAAGTGCACAAGGAAAGCTGTGCAGTGCACCAAGAATCCTGTGCATTTCGACGTCTCCGCGCCAGTCACTCAAAATTGGATGAAACATTAAGTTGAGTGAAAGTTAAACCTTATTGCACAAAATAATAAACTTTAAATGCTAATAAATAGGACTTGTACTTTGGATTGCATAAAGACTGTTTCCTTGGCTAGAAATGTACGTTTGTTTAAGTCTGACACTACTGAAAGAAACGAAATTCAAAGCGTCCGCGATTTGACAGCTCCACCTATCCCATGATGCATTGCAATGTAAACATTAAAAATGGCCGCTCCAATGCTTCAATTTCAATCAGAACTCCTAACTAAAGGAAGTTACAACGATTACAGATGATGACAGTAGGTAAATACTACACAGAAGTCATGTTTTAAACCCCAGAGATAAAGCAAAATACAATTGTGACATGTATCTCCAAGGAGTAAACACAAATCTTTAATTATTCAGGAGAAAATAGTCGGTGTTAAATAGGTAACAGCTGTCAAACGAAAACGGAGTATTAACATTTTATAATTATGTTAAATTATAA
Organism: Hippopus hippopus; assembly: GCA_946811185.2. Classification (NCBI taxonomy): domain Eukaryota; kingdom Metazoa; phylum Mollusca; class Bivalvia; order Cardiida; family Cardiidae; genus Hippopus; species Hippopus hippopus. The sequence goes on along the minus strand of OX328108.1, from coordinate 29,563,040 downwards.
AATGTGTTTAAAACGTCCAGACACTCATACTTTGTGGTTAAACTTTTAAAAAAACTATTCTACAGTCACCTGCATAAGCTTACGTTAAAACTTCGGCTGAATGTCACTATTCATTATTTAAATTAAATATGTTAAGCACAATGTCACATTAAACATAAAGCTCAATTTTAAGATGAAATGCACTATGCACTAAATAACTTGTTGAGTCCAACTTTAAATTCACAAAACATAAAAAAAAATAAAAAAATGAACTTGAAATCTATCTGTGTCTGTTTCGTCTGTTCTTGTGTTGGCTGCGCTGTCTTTCTCTCGTCTATGTTAGTTGTGTTGCATGTTTCTTCTATCCTTCGTCTCACGCTGATCTTCTCGTGCTCGTTTGTTTGAATCGTCGTGAATCGTGAGTCCTACGTCTGTCAGTCTTTTCATTGTCTATTTTTTCTTTTCTTGTCAACACTTCTGTGGCTAGAATGGGCTAGGGATTCGCTCATGTCCTTAACTGTTTGCGCTAGTTGTAACACAGCGGCCTCCTGGCGTCTCAACGCCTCTGTGTAAACTTTCAATTCTGGTATGAACAATGAAGAGTTATCATGCCTTGAGTTTCTATCATGTCCCCCGAAGAAACAATATAACTTCCAGTCTGGCTTTTCTAACATGCTCTTAATGCCTAAAAGTTTGAACATTGCAAATGGAATTGTGTTAGCACTTCTACCTGTAAGACCTTTTAAATTGATCGTTTAAGATTTCGGGCCAATTTTGAGAGTAACAAACAAGGAGTCACGAATTGCAGAAGATTATGAAGCACTAATTATATTCATGCTGTGTTCTGCATTTACAAAACCATGACTTTCACTCTTATTCTCGTTTAAAGTGTTCACAAATTTCTTTGAGCAGCACATTTTCTGAAAATGATTCAGTTTTTTTTTTTTTGTATTTTTTGCAGCATTTACCTTTTGCAGGACAAACTGTGTCGCTATCATGGTGTGTGCCACATCGGTCTCATGGTTTGGAATGTAGCCCTGGTTTTGATTTTTTTTTTACCCCAGTTTGTCTGTGTTGACCCAAAGCGTCTATGTTTGTTGAGATGTTCATCATCATGGGGCTGAGCTGCTTTTGACAATTTTCTTGATTCTGGACGATCTGAATTGCTCTGTCCATAGTTAACTTATTGCCCTTGTTGATCAGCTTTTCTTGTACTTTTGGATCATTGCACCCAAATACAATGCGATCACGAATCATATTGGTTATGTCCGTGTGTTCATCGACTCGAAAGTTACAGTCTCCTGAGCCTAGAAACAAACACATTGTTGTCCCTTTGTCTTGTTGTGTAAACGAAAACGTGCGAAGATTGGACTGAGCTTCGGCTGAATGTGGCTTTTAAAATGATCATGTTTGGAACTTTTTGGCATATGCGTTTTCCTGTCCAAGATATGTTAACCTGACGGTCTTCTTCACCGACCCATAAAAGCAAATAAGACAAATTCTCTTCTTCCTGTTTATCACTGAACGGACCAGAGAAAACTGACTTCACATGAGTTTGAAATTTCTCCCATTGTTCAGGTAAATTGTTCCAGTTATCATAGGATGAGGAATTCCAGTTAAATCCATGATTTATTGATACAAACGAGAAATACAGGGTGTATGTCCAATCTCAAAGGTCGTTTTTATTGTGACTCCATGTTGTATATTTGGCAGGTTGTATTTGTCGAAGTAACACAAAAATAGTATTATACAGGAATATATTAGGAAGAATTATTAATGTGAATGTACATCAACAATATAACAACTACACTTAGCAATAAAAATAAGCACAATACATATCCACAGACAACCCTACTATAGTATATTTCATACATTCAACATATACACAACACTTGTCTCGGTGAATACAGTACTTGTCTTGTGCAATAGAGACCATAATTTCTGTCAAATGTTCATGCCACTCTGTCAGCATATTTGTTTGGATAATATTTATGACAAACTTGAAGATGGGTGACGTCAAAATAGAAAGTATGTCACTATGTCAGTTTTTAGAAAAACATGTTTGCACCTAATGGCACACCCTTACAGAAATATAAGGTCTCTGGCTCCAAGTTGCCACTACAGAACTACTAGCTAGCGGCTCCTTTGCTGCTAGTATTTATAGATGCTATATCGTATTTCGTATGCAAAATAGTTTTATGGCTCTAAGTTGTGGCTTGGTTCTGGTTACTAGGTGCAACTCCGTTCTGGCATCTACTTTTGCACTGTTCTGGCTAGCTAGCAGCTTTATAGCCGCCATATTGTATTTTGTATGTAAATTAGTTTTCTGGCTCTTAGTTGTGGCTTGGTTCTGACTACTAGCTGCGGCTCTGTTCTGGCTATTAGTTGCGGCTCAGTTCTGGCAACTAGTTGTGGCTCTGTTTTGGCAACCTTTAAGATATGGCTGAGACAAATCCCGCTTCTAAAAATAGATTCAGTTACATGAGTGGCAACCTTTTATCCAAGTTATTGCGATTTTTGTCGCAAAGCAATCGCATTTGTTGCAGTCTAATATGGCTACCCAGGCGAAGAGAAAAAAACATGCTCGCTTTTTTCAAGAATCCTGGCTGAAAGAGCCCAAATTAAAGCCATGGCTGGTATAAAAAACGACATCGGAAAGCAACATTGTTTTGGAATGTTCCTTTTGCCTAGATATCAGAGCAAAAAGCATGTTTACTGAAGGATGAATCGACTTAAAGATTGACGCTTAGTAGACATCGCCGTGCAATTGAAAAAAGAAAATCCAAAGGATCGTTTCTGAAATCCTTTCACCAAGCAGAAGAATGGGACTCAATTAGAACTTGATGGGACTCAGTTATCTGATAGGCACTGAGTATATGGGACTCCGTGAAAAAAAATAAAATGCCAACAGAGTTAAAATCTGGTTCTTCCATCTTAAGTTTGTTCAGGGTGTACACTGAAAAGAGAAAGCTGAGAGAAACAGGCATACAATTAAAAGCATATTTCACAACCTACAAACTACTTAAGCTGTCTCAAAAATGATTTTGTATTTATAAAAGGAGTCATATCTCTTCAAAGTATTCCCCCTTGCTTCTTATGCCAGGGGTATAACGGAAGAAACTTACTGAGAAAATAATATATAGACTACATGTACAGTCTTCACTATCAATTGAAATTGAGGAAATAATGTTGTTGTTTTTTTAATATCAAATTTTTGTTCATTGAATGACCACCCAAAGCATTACTTTTAAGAGACCATGAACAAGAATATAGCGAGCCAAAGTCTTTACTTAAGTTATAATACACAGGAAGTTCATATATTTGATTAATCATCTAGCTACTGAAGAAAAGTGGTCACGAGGATTAAGTAGTAGACTGCGTATTCCAATGAAACACTTTCAATGTAAAAATGTTGTGGCATGCTCTGCAGAAGCTTTCAGTGCCTAGTCTCCTAGGCATGAATATTTAGGAGAATGAGATTGATAGCATTCGTCTTAGCATGGGATCTTCATTCTGCCAGTAAGGTTATGTTGGCCCATACCACCAACTGAATCTAACACTACCTTCCAAGAGTCAGTGCCCTTTTTTACTTCAGCTTAAAGGCTTAAGCAGCAGGTATGTTCTAGTTAGGAAGCATAACAGGCACGCCATGGCTGCCCTTTGCAAAAATTTTAGCATTTCTCTGAAATTGTAGCTTTAGCCAAACTGCTAACATTTCCACCCATTGGGATTTGAAGTACACATACTTTAACAGACTTAATCAGATGATCTATAGACACCCTTGATGTATCTTTTGGAATCAGTACACCACCTGCGAAGTCCATCAGATATAGTCCTGAAACGGCTCTAAGAAGAATCTCAGTAGACAAAATTAATAGTTTAACCTCTGCCAAAGTAATATAATAACACAGACCAGCAGTTTTTTCCCCATCATTACCACATGGAAATTGATTGGGAACAAAATGGTTTGAAAAAGTTGAAAAAGAAGTGAAATAAACTGTATGACCAACCAGGTCTTAATGTGCCCTGCATGTTGACACATGCATGCACACACATGTGGACTGGCACATACAAAATAAAAGCTGTTTTACCAAAGTGAAATGATTGGTAAACTTAAGATGGAATATAATGTTTCTCAATATACAGTTAACAGGAAAGGTTCTTTGGCGTTGGGAACTCAACATTTTCAAGTTTGCTGAACTTCATTGAGGACTTATTAACAAAAAATTGGCCATATCAGAGTGGTATTAAGTGTTTGGCTCCGTAAATTTTGGTGTTCTTGGCTGAAACAGAATTTAGTTTTTCATTGAAAAACAATGAATTGTTTTCTGTTTAAATACTAGCATATATAACATCTTACTTTTAATTGCCTTCATTATCTTGTCTTTAGAGGCGAATTTCACAGCTTTCCTGTCTTTTATATCTTCTGGTTCAAAAAACCATCCACCATTTTCGTGAATGTGAAAGAAGGACCTTTTTCTTTGCATTTACTAAGAAGTAGACACAGCCAGCTTTTTGGCATGCAAATTTCTTCTCCCTCATCCAGTATTTCAAGGCCAGGAGGCACTTCTTTATGAAGAGGAATGAATTGCTGAAGAGAAGAAAAAAATCGAATATGGAAGAGAACGTCAGGCTATTTGGGAGAAAAAAACTGTCAAAGCTTACTGATTTCTCCTCTTACATCTTGAAATGAGGTGATTTTGTTGTAGTTGCTTGCTGTTTTGTGTTTGTTTTGTTGGTGCTTCAATTTCAATTTCTTATTACAAAATGTAAATGATATTCATATTCTACATGGATTTTTCTGCCCTATTTGGGAACAGATCCAGTACCTGTTTGTTTTGGGAAAAAAGCAGCTAGTTAACCTATTGCCCCAAATTGGGAATCTTTTACCTTTAGTGTGATGCTTCTTTTGACCACCTCACAGCTCAGGAATTAAAGCATACTCATGTTATTTGTTTCTATTATAATCAAATTTTAGGTAGTATTGTATTGATTCAGAAAGGATTTGCAGCCGGTCTTCTTCAACACCATTTCTACTCACATAGTTCGCAAGTTCCACTTGAATACCCCTGCTTGGCAGGTAATGATTCACCACAGACTCCACAGCTCTTTCAGGATCCCCATTTTCTCTTGCTTGTTGTTGACCTGCTGGTAGAAAATACTTAATGTAAATATATTTGTTGAGATTATTAGTTTAACATGCCTATAAATGCAATATGATATTTCATTATTACTAAAAAGAAAACTGGTAGATTCCCACTTTCATTCCTCTTCCTCATGGAGCATAGCATAGGCTGCATTATATGTTATTGTGGCACTTCCTGGGCTTTCCATGTTGTTAGTGACATTCCATGAGATTTTTGATTCACCAGATACAGACCTTGTGAAAAGTGACATCACAGAATGCTCAAGTCAAACATGTAATTCCATTGAAGCACATTTTTCTTTTTACTTATAACTTTTATCTTGCACTGAAATTATTTGGTATGATATCATATTCTTGACACCACTTTTCACGAAACAATTATGTAGCTGAGTGGTGATGTAGCATTTCAACAGGACTGAAAATCTAATGCAAGTTACATGTCACCGTGTCACAGTCCTGGGTGACACGGTTGGGGATAGTAGGGGGTATATATTATAATTGCCTCACTGTGGCCCATAGTACTATGGCACTTTTGGATAGGGGTTATTAAAGATTTATTATTTTGCATTATGACAATCATTCTGTTAAGTTTAGACACCAGAGTCACCACCTATTTTGGACAGACCTGCTGAGATGGCATGTTACATGGTCTCTTTGTGTGGGTTTAGTTACTGGATACGTTCTCCTGCCAATGTATTGCCTATTTATTTTTCTTACCAATTTCTGCCTCCAAACTCCCTAACCCTCTGATGAAGGGTTTATATGTCCTTTTGGGCCTTGTAATTGGCAATCGACAGACTACTAATTTGTACAGCGTTTTCTTCAATTTCTTGCTCTTTCAACTGGATTATTCTGTCCTTTAGAGTGCATTTGTTGCATACGGGCTGGTCATGGATAACAGACAGACTGTCACCAACTAAGTTTGCACTCTCCTGTTATTGTGGATACTGTAGTGTTTGAGTAGACTGGGTTAGTTCTTCTACTGGTGTGGTACGTGGGGCTAGGGGGTGCATATCTAGGGTACGAATTAAAACCAGATGCCACGGAAAATGCACTAGTTGATCTAAATGCATGCTCAGCTGTGAGAGGAATTTGATGAGGTAGATATTGTGGGAATGTTAGCCGGCATGGACAAAGATTCCAGCTGAGATATCTTACCCCACAAATGAGTCACTGGCCTCCGCACAGTAAATGCAGGAATGGAATATGAAAATGGAGAGCTTCCATCAGAGAAACTGGCAGACATCTTGTTACATGTACCTGCTTCTAACACAAAAGCATCATGCATATCATCAGGGAGGCTAGATTCACTGGGAGGTCTACTTCTGTCGGTGGGATTAGAGTATAACATTTTGCTACTGGCCTTGTTACATGCATTGGATGTGGAATCATGCATTTCATCAGTGACAGCAGATGGAGATCTTCACCTAATGTATGTCCATTAGAGGGAGCAGACGAAGTCTTTCTACTAGCGTTATATTCTGCATCAAAAGTGGTCGCATGTGTGTGGATTGTCTCCTAGAAGGATTGACACGTGTATCTCCTCACTACCTGACTTACCTGGATCTTAAAATAAATCATGTATGTTAGCAAAGAGGTGTTTATTAATGACAATTTAACTCACATGCTGCGTATATATTTTTCAGCATGCGCAACCAATTCAGCTCTACTCGATTCTGGTTTCCTTTTCTCTTCCAGATGTACTGAAAGCAAATTGACTTACTTTTAGAAGGAAGCTCTAATGATTCTGTAACAACGTCTGGTAGAGTGTGTCCTTTTAGGGTTCTAATCCTAGCTCAGGCTTGGATTTAATAACAAAATGTAAGCAACTGAAGATGACTTCCGTCTCTCCATTTAATAAATGAAAAAAAAAAAACTTAATAAACCACGAAATTAAAATTGTTGACTTATTCTCTCTCTCTCTCTTTTTTAGTCCCCTACCGGCGAAGCCGAAGGGGACTTTAGGCTTGCACTCCGTCCGTCCGTCCGTCCGACCACTTTTATTTTAAACATCGTCTTCTCTGAAACTACTCATCCAATTTTGATGAAACTTCACAGAAATGATCCTGCCATGGTCCTCTTTAGAATTTCTTGAAAGAATTTGATTCCTTCAAAAACTCTGGTTGCCATGGCAACAAAACTTAAAAATATTGGAAATCTTTGAAAATCTTCTTGTCTGAAACCATAAGGTCTAGGGCTACCAAATTTGGCATGTAGCTTTATCTAGTGGGCCTCTATCAAGTTTCTTCAAATTTTAGCCCTGGGGTCAAATTTGACCGTGCCCCGGGGTCACGAGTTTTACATGGGCTTATATAGAGAAAATTTTAGAAATCTTCCTGTACCTAGCCATGAGGCCTAGGGTTACCGAATTTTGCACATGGCTTTATCTAGTGGGCCTGTACCAAGAGTGCCCAAATTATAGCCCTTGGGTCAAATTTGACCCCACCCCAGGGGTCACAAGTTTTACATGGGCTTATATAGGGAAAACTTTAGAAACCTCCCTGTACCTAGCCATAAGGCGTAGGGCTACCAAATTTTGCATGTAGCTTTATCTAGAGGGCCTCTACCAAGAGTGCCCAAATTATAGCCCTGGGGTCAAAATTGGCCCAGCCCTGGGGGTCACAAGTTTTACATGGACTTATATAGAGAAAACTTGAGAAATCTCCCTGTACTTAGTCATTAAGCCAAGGGCTACCAAATTTCGCATGTAGCTTTATCTAGTGGGCCTTAACCAAGAGAGCGTAAATTATGGCCATAGGGTTGAATTTGATTCATCCCCAGGGTTCAGAAGTTTTACATGGGCTTATATAGTGAAATCTTTAGAAATCTTCTTGTTACTAACCATAAGACTTAGGGCTACCAATTTTAGTCCTGTCTCGGGGGTCTTATGTTCAAAACCAATTGGCCAAGTATTGTAATGTTTGGCATGTAGGGATTTTACGTATTAGCCAGTGGAGCGATACAGGGCCATTATGGCCCTCTTGTTCTTGTTTTGTAATTACTCGTGGAATGTTTTTCTGCACTGCTTGAACTTTAGCCGTTATGTCCTTTGTGTCCAGTGCTGGAAACCTCTCTCATGATATCACTGAATACAGCATATTTTCTGCCATCAAATTTCGGTTTGGCTTTTGTAAGTGAATTGGGCGCCTTTCCACTAACAGAATGGCTCAATATTTCTTGCTGACTGAATAAAGAGCACATTAAAGTTTTTGCTGCTTCATATGGATTCTTCTCCATCTCGACTAACTTTAACAGCTCGCCTCGAGAATCATTCTTACCTTCAGTTTTCCTTTCCTCTAGCTTCCTCACTCCTCTCTTCAATCTGTAAACTTCTTCTTTCAGGAAATTGATCTCATCTGCAGATTCACTCTTTTTTGGTGGACTAGCATACCTACAAATTAACAAAGAATGCATGTCATAATGGTGCTCTATTGCTCGTCTGTGTATCCAATGACATAAGTTTTCTTAGTGCTTGAAGATTTTCTTTAAACATGTCTGCATCAGGTGTGTTTTGAAAACATTGTGGGAAAAGGAAAAATTTCTCGCAAAAAGCAATTCTCCTTTTCCCACGATGTTTTCCACCCGATGACAAAAGAAGATCCTGGTTTGTGTAGGTGTTTCATAGGGATCCTGCCTGCATGGCCTACTGGTAAAGTGTAGGACTTCTAAGCTGGAGATCCAGGTTCGAGCCTCACAGGATCCATTGGGTTTTTCGTGGGAGTGTCCTTGGGCAAGACACTTTAGAGCCCCAGCCTAGTACTGGTGTAACCCAGGGAAAAACGTGTATAATGTGGATTGTTGCCGTGATATAACTGAAGTAGTAAATAGTTGAAAGTGGCATGAAACACAATTCAATCAATCAACAGGTGTTTAATGCAATTTTAACAGCTTAGGTCATATGATGGCTATCAGCGATGCACATTTGTTCCCTGGCTTTCTCACACCAGTACTGACACGACTTTCTTTCCAAAGCCGCTGACTACTTTTCTCACTTGCATCAAGGATGAGAGGCAAAAAATTACCGAAAAGAAAATTTGCCTCAACCAGGCATCAAACCCCCGACCACCAGGTCATGAGTCAGACGCCCTAACCACTGAGTTATTCGGGCTGGAGGGAAAGGGAGAAATTACTTGTGACTAGCCATTTCTCCTTGTCTTACAATGCTTTCTACTATAATAGAGAACTTTCCGCCTTTTTTACTTTTTAAAATTGCTTTCTGAAAGATCTTTCAATTCGAAGAGTCTTAAATTTGATGTTAAGTGAAGGGTAAATGGTCATGATGAAATAGATTTCATTCAGTTCGAAACTGACACAAGTTTCATCGAAATAACTGTTGCTTGATCATGAAGAACTATTAAACTTCAATGCATTTTATCTAATGAAAATGCTTTTTTCCCAAGTGGTATTGCTGACCCGAACTTTTGCTCTGTATGACCTAAATTAAGACCCGATATAAATCATATTAACAAGAGGGCCAAGATGGCCCTGGATCGCTCATCTGAATTTTTGAGAGGACCATAGCCAATTTTTTTTTGAGGTATTGAAACTTTGGAAACAAAATCATTATTTTGCCAAGCAATTTTGAAAAGGTCACCTGTAAAAGCCATTTCAAAATCTGTCACCACCCCTACAATCATCACCACAGCAATGATTTTGATGAATCAGAATTCTGCGAATAAATTTTTGGATAGATCACCCAAGGACAATTTCTTGAAGAAGAGCACATGCTCGATAGTGACTAAAAACATAAGTCGAACAAGAGCACCACATGCAGGTGCCAACAATTGGCTGTTGTTTTTCGACGGATAAAAACTTCCCTAACAATTTTTGAAAAGGGTCACCCTAGGAACATTTTTGTGAAATTATTTCAAAATCTGTCCAGCTGTTCCAGAGAAGAAGAATTAAGAAATTCCTCTTTATGTCCCTGTAGTGCAAATAGCCCCCACCATCAGAGCCATGTTTCTTGAAAGATCACAATTTTGTGAACAATTTTTAAGAAAAAGAGTCACCCAAGGAACATTGCTGTGAAATTATTTCAAAATCCGACCAGCCGTTTCAGAGAAGAAGAATTTTTAAGAATTTTTTCATGTCCATATAGTCCAATGGGCCCCTTCCCCCATCAGAGCCATGTTTCTTGACGAATCAGCATTTTGCGAATAATTTATGAAAAGGGTCACCAAAGGAACATTTCTGTGAAATTATTTTAAAATCGGCCCAGCGGTTTCAGAGAAGAAAAATTTTTAAGAATTTCTTCATTTCTGTATAGTGCAAGTAGCCCCCATTCACCAGAGCCATGTTTCTTGACGGATCAAAATTTCGCGAACAATTTAGAAAAGGGTCACGTAAGGAACATCTCTGTGAAATTATTTCAAAATCTGACCAGCGGTTTCAGAGAAGAAGAATTTTTTAGAATTTCTTCATTTCTGTATAGTGCAAGTAGCCCCCATTCACCAGAGCCATGTTTCTTGACGGATCAAAATTTCGCGAACACTTTTTGAAAAGGGTCACCCAAGGAACATCTCTGTGAAATTATTTTAAAATCTGACCATTGGTTTCAGAGAAGAAGAATTTTTAAGAATTTCTTCATTTCTGTATAGTGCAAGTAGCCCCCATTCACCAGAGCTATGTTTCTTGACGGATCAAAATTTCGCGAACAATTTTTGAAAAGGGTCACCCAAGGAACATCTCTGTGAAATCATTTTAAAATCTGACCAGCGGTTTCAGAGGAGAAAATTTTTAAAGAATTCCATTTGGTTGCCATGGCAACCAGAGTTTTTGATGGAATCAGATTCTTTGAACAAATTTTAAAGAGGACCTCCGAAGGAACATTCCAGCCAAGTTTGGTCCAAATTGGCCCAGCGGTTTAGGAGGAGTTGATGTTTAAAGAATTGTTGACGACGCACTGACGCACGGCGCACGACGGACGACAGACACCGGGTGATCCTAAAAGCTCCCCTTGAGCACGTTGTGCTCAGGTGAGCTAAAAATGGTCACCATATTTTTTGAAAATCTGCTGTAAAATAAGTATTTCGTTGTCTTAAGGTTTTTCTTTCATTAATCTGAACTCTACTGAAATGACTAGGACTCCGTAGTGCCATGCTAAAGGACACTTCCGCTTTACCAGCACTGCCAGCATGAATGAATCTCAGGGATTCTTTATTAATTGCAAATCTAACACTTTAACCATTGAGTCATGCAGGATTTATTTTTCCTTTACTGTCTAGGACAATAGTTTAGTAAATTACCATTTATGACTATGGGTAAGAATAACAAATATGAAATGGCTGTGCATGACCGTCTTAGCAATACATGACGAAATAAGGCAGTGTGACACTTTGTTTCAAGCAGCAAAGTGTGATATTGTGTCTTGACCAACAGGTCAGACATGTTGTTTGTTAGACCTAAATATATCATAACATGGAGCAGTAAATTTAATTTGTATGTATTGCCTCATTGTATTTTATTCATTTGGTGATGAGCGTTTTTTCTGCACAAATTGTGTTACCCCTTAATGTCTCTTGAAGTGCTTGCATCAGTGATGTTCTCTGCTTTCCTCTTGGTAGGTGTTTTTGCTGTTATTGGTGTCTCTTTCCTACAAAAATATATTGTTAATTATGCAGTTAGGCAATACACTGAAAACAAATAAAAATGCGACAACTCTAGCTGTGTAATAATGTAAATAACTTGAGCCTGTTATTTGGTGTATCATCCATCCAAATTCTCTGAGCAGCATTGTTAATGGTAAGTATCAGGGAAGGGGGACAGAAGAAAAATCAAGACGTGTTTGTTAAACACCAAAACCCTGCAACTAAACTTGACCTTGAAATTAGAGCTTGAGCTTGATAGATGACCTTGAACTTGGTACCAGTATAAAGGTCTCATCACAAGGAATACACATGCTAAATATGAAAGCCCTATCACTTACCATTTAAAAGATATGCCCAATGTTAAAGTTTTGTATTCGCATAAACTTGACCTTAAAATCTGACCTTGACCTTGACAGATGACCTTGATTTTGGTACCAGCAGAAAGGTCTTACCACAAGGAATACACGTGTGAAATATGAAAGCCGTATCACTTACCAATCAGAAGATATAACCAATGTTAAAGTTTTTCGGACAAAAAGAGAAACGGACAGACAGGGCAAAAACTATATGCCCCTGATCTATCGATGTGGGGGCATAAAAAGTTAAACCATACATATAAAGGCGCCATTGTACATTTATTCCGTTTTCAATCTATTTCAGACTACTTAGATGAAAACAATGTAATGGTATTTTGTTGATAAGAATGGAGCACGGAACACATGAAAACATCCTTAATGAGTTACATGTCATGCTATTTTCAGTATGTATACCAGAAACAAAATAAGGAAATCAACTGTGTTGGTTTTCCTACAAATATAGTCCTGCTTCTTATTAACCAGTCATGCCACATTAAATGGAAATCTGATGTATTGTTTTGAATTTTTTTCACTCACACTGTCTGTCATTTAAACCTCCATGATAGTACATGCCTAAGATCGCCCGCCAGAGTAACATAAAGATGGGAATGTTCAAAGAGGGCCAATAAAATTGTTTAGGTCTAGGCACATGAATGATTTTCTAAAGGAGCATAAAAAAAATGTCTGTGTTTGGGGTTTCCAAACCCAAGCAAGGAGATGCTAATGACCCTAAATTGGCTCGGAAGTAAAGTAGATGGGTAAATCAAGTGCTAACATTGGACAACAGACACTAGACGAAAAAACTTGGGCACAATTGCTCAGGTTAGTTATAAATCTGACAAGTGCTTTAAATTTCCTATTTCAGTAACAAAACTAGATGCTACAAAATCTGACCACAAAAGCTCACTGTGTGCTCCTTTGTTTGTATTGGGGTTTAACATCATTTTAACAGCTAAGGTCATATCATGGCGATTAGCGCCGCACATGTACAACCGTGGTCAAACTTGAGTCAACGTCCACATTTCACAGGGGCAATCAGCTCTGTGAAAAAAAAAAAGTCTATAAACTAAAAGGATGCTAACATGCTCACCAGGTACTACCAAAAAGTACCTTCATCTTCTCACCTCTGACCAGCTGATTGATTGAATTTGCTTTTATCGTGTTATACCCGGTTCTTTAACATGCTCAGTGTATAGCACCGTTGCACGGGACCTCAGTTTAACGTCTCATCCGAGAGAATATTTGTAATTTTAGATGACCGGCTGTGGGAATCGAACCCACACCCTCAATTGACCCAAAACGTCACCTTCACGATTGTTACACTCTACCAATTGAGCTTTGCGGGCTGGTCATCCTAACCAGCTCATAGATTGGGAGCCAGGATCTATATGTGTAGGCTATGTACTCCTTCCAGCGAGGTCCAGGATGTACATTCAACATTAGCCCCCTTTGCACCTCTGATAATGCAGGAATATGTGTATATATGTGTATACATTGTTTTTCTCTAGCCCTGCCTACCAGTTTTAAGAGTGTATAATGATTTTGCTTGTCTACCTCTGAATTACTTTAATACGATAAACTCGGAGTAGATCTAGATCAACATAATCTTGACAACTTGGATTATTTCTTAGATTTAGTAAGCTGCATATATTGATACTAATACTTTTTTAAAAAACCTTCTTATCCATCTATATATCTTTATACCCATCTATCTATCCCTTCTTCTTCTCTCGGTAGCTCAGTCGTTAGCGTACAGGACTTGGGAACAGGGGCGTGGCAATTTTTTTCCCGTGGATTGATGATACTCACTGCGACAGGATTCATTCCTCTTTCACTGCTAACCATTGTTTAGAAGCCAGTGGCTTGGAAAGAATATTGTGAGGAGTACTGGTAAAAGAAACTCCAAGAAAGCATGGATAGGTGCACTGACCTCCCCAATATAACTGAAATGGTGCTAAGAATGGCATTAAATACCATACAATAAATCTTCTCTCATATTAAAATCATACATCCACCCATCCATCCATTAACCCAATAAACGGCCTAACCAACCCATAACATTGCGACAAGCACTCTTCCTATCTCTGTTGTCCAAAATCTCCTAAAATATCTTTATCCAATCCCCTACATGTATGTAGTACCCAACTATATAGGTCTATCCTTAGTCTTGTCATCTTTCTCAAAATCAGCAATATTTATAATACTGTTTTTCTTCCTTAAATAACAATTAGAGAAGTAATTTTTTTATCAGTCTTGTGAACAAAGTGTTGAAAAACACAAGACGTAGGTAAGGGTGTTGAAGAAACCAAAGCGAACATGAAATAAGGCGAACTGCAAAAGGACGAACGGGATCAAGGCCGGCTTCAGAAAATGACGTCATTTGAAGCAAGAATGTCGCACGGCGTAGTTCATATGTCATCGAAACTAACAATATTGATATTTTTTTTCCCAAAATTTTTGTAATGATGCGCGAACAAAAGGAAAACGTAGATAGATATAGTATACATTTAAAGAAATTTTAACAAAAATTAATTAAATTTAATCTTATGGATTTAGTCTGACTGTGTTGAATTATTCTTGTAATAAACCAAACTTCTGGTTGTCAAGGAAGTTGAAGTACGGATACAGTCGATCCATATTTTTACAAACTTATGTTGCTGAACTCAGTGCGCGTGACGTAGAACACATACAGTATTTACGTCATTTTATTCTGTTTTTTTTTTTTATACAAATATACTCGATAGATGCCTTTATTCAGCCATTCCCAAAATCTATGTGATTTTTGTTTAATCTTGTTATTAGAAAAATGCTTAACATATGCTGACTGTGTTCTCGAAATTTGTCGGTAAATGAATGTGATTTGCTCTTGTAAAGAAATTCTGGTACAGTCCAGTCTGTCACCGGAAGCTGAGCTCCAGTGGACGAAAAATCAACAAAAATTCAAAATGGCCGAAAAAAGTCTTATGGGGTTTGTAATTTGAATTATGAAGTTTGATGATTTTGAGTTTTATTCGTAAGTGTAACCTATAGGTGGTCTTCAGAACGCGCCTTTGGCGCGGTCTTTCGCCCATATAAAAGACCAAGCCCCCAACGGTAAGCTTGTCCATCAAAGCTCATAACTAATAACTTCCATCCGATATTTTGTTCACAAGGTTCCATAGGCTTACAATGCACTTAGTCAAAAAAAGGGGCATAGCTTGGTCAAAAATTCACATTTTTTTTCAAAAGTTAATCAGGTCATCAGCTCAAAAAAGGGGCATAACTCAAGTAAAAAGAAAAATTGCATGACCTAAACAAAACATTTTCTCGCTTTGCGAATTTTTACTTGTCATGGTGAGCAGACGAGTGAAGTTTTACAGCCCTGGTTATGTTTCTATAAATGTTTATATGATAATTTTTCTTGAATGATCATATGTATTCAATGTTTAATCCTGCAAAAGCAAGCCCTGGTAAAAAGAGAATGCTGATAAAACTTAGTCATAATATTTGTGCTGATAATATCCAATACAAGTTTGAAAATGAGACACTTCCATTACAAAAAAGAACTGCACTAGCCAGTGTGTCAATTCATAGAAAATCCTTGTGTGGACTCTAGAAGCCACATTTTCAACCCATTTCTGGTGAAACTCGATCAAAATATTTTCATTATTATTTCTTGAAGGTTTCGAAAATTAGTTGAAAACTTTTTGTTACTTGTACAGGCAATATTCATGTTCAGTTTAAAGGTCAGTAAATTTATTTTGATAATATCTGGGACAAGAGTGAAATTGATCACCTGGGGTAAAAGATAAGGTCTGTAAATCAATTTGTAGTAAAACCTTAACATACTAGAGACCATATTTTCAGCTTCAGGACTTTTTTTATATAGATTGTTATAGATAAAAAAGTAGGTAATTTGTTCAGTTACCGTAAAACCTTTTTAGCTATTTAATTAGTCACTGTTCATGAAATTCAGTCATAATGTTGTTCTTCATATTATTTTATTTTTAAAGGACTTTAAACCAGATTTCAATTAGCAAACTTTACAAAGACTGCTTATTTTCATTTTCATGCAAAGATTGCTTCATAAATAAAACATGCCTATGTAGAAAATGATTGTATGGTGTTTTTCACTGTTTTCAAAATTATTTCAGTTATATCGCAATGGCCAGTGCACCTATCCATGCTTTCCTGGAGTTTTGTTTTACCAGTACTCCGCACAATATTCTTACCAAGCCACTGGCTGCTTTTCCTTGTAAACATCATCGAAACGGTGGTCAGTGGTGTGAGAGGAATGAGTTCTGTTGCAATGACTATCATCAATCCTCAAACAGAAATTGGTAGAGTAGGAGATCAAACCAGCGACCCTCTGTTCTCAAGTCGTGTAGGCTACCAACTGAGCTACCGGGGCTTAGCCCCTATGTAGAAAACATGGAAAATTACCAAGTTTTTTTTTTAATTTTTACTATAAAATTTCCTATTTTGTCAGTTAATGATATAGCAATTATTGAGTAAAAAGGGATAAATACATTTTTAACTCAGAAAATTTTCATTTGCCTCCATAGAACAGGTGTTAGAGTTCCTGACTATGGTTTTCAAGGTAGCCCTGTTTTGAGTCCCATCAGAAGTATGTTTTTTTTTTTTCAGCTTTTTTTCCCCCAAATCAGGGTAGACAGTCATCTTCTCATGATATTTCCTTACAATATCATGGATTCTCCCCCCCCCCCCCTCCAAAAGCAAAATGTGGGTCAAAATGGTTTAATGTTCCTTTCAATAAACTTATTATTCATCACTCAAAAATATAAAGTCTGAGGTGAGCGATCAAAGGCCGTAATGGTCCTCTTTTTTTTTTATTGTTATTTCATGTTTGTGACTGAAGCTATGACATATTTGCATGTTTTGATGGTTTATTATAAAAGGATTCCTGTATCTGAATCTGATTTGTGAAGTCTTTCCAATCCCACTCACTGGGTTTTAAATAGAAACATGCCAAATATAAATCATGACAATAATTGGTCCAGGATAAATTTATGGTAACAAACATAGAGTAGAAGAGTCAGAAAAGCTAAGTTATGACAGCATTTACAACACAAACATGATAATTGTGGTGTTTGTTTACCAATACTGGCTTGTTCCATGAATGATGTTTTGGACCACTTTCAACATTATTTCATTGATTATTACAGCAATAGCTCACATATTGATGTACCATGTCCTGGCTTTCACCATTACTAGGCTAGGGCTCTTAGGTGTTTTGCGCAAGGATGCTCCAACAAAAAACCTGGTGATCCCAGTGAGACTCAAACCCAGAGCCTCAGGTTTGTAGCCCTATACTTTACCACTGAGCCACGCAGGACCCCGGCTTACTAGTATTCCATGTTGTTGAAAACTCAAACACAGGTCACTGAATTCAAATCAGATTCAGAGTTAAAAACCATAGAGAGATGACTGATAATTATCTGATAATTCACCTGTATCACCCCTAATTGAATATTGATTGATCTAGGTGGGTGCCAGAGTTATTGCATTCAGTTTATATTTGTTACTATTGTTTAATCATTCCTCAAACAACAAACTTCAATTTTTGACTCGCATTTTTTTTTCATCTGCAGATGCTTTCAATTTTGAACTGTTTAGCATTTTGTAGTTTGCTAAAAAAGTAATGCATGAAAAAATAAAGCCAGAAAACATTGTGATAAAAAATAATAAATCGCTATTTGTGAGCTACATGTTTTTCAAAAGTTTTCTTTAAGACACTCTCTTTAACCCAGGTCCACTATTATTTTGTCAACCCTTTCCCTAACAAGTTTTAGACTTTCAAGTTGAAAGCATCTGCAGATAACAAAACTGAATGTGGTACAAATGTAATGAATTTCTTTGACAGGGTAGAAAACATTGTGGGAAAGGTAGAAAATGCTGGTCACCAGCATTTTCTACTTTTCCACAATGTTTTCTAAAGATCGTCTGCTTCAGTGTCGTTAAAGCTTGGGGTTGTTTGGTAAAAGCCTTACTACAATCAGTATTTGTAGTTTCATGATTGTAGTTAACCAATTGAAGTGCATCTGGGCGTCTTTAGGACTACATGTGGCGATGTGGTTATAAACTTATCTCTACTGAGATTATTTTTGGTGCATGATTCTAACTTCCCTATTGTAATTAATCTCATTACCACACAATGCTGAGTTTTAATGATGCTGAGATAGAAAGCTTTTGAAAACATAGTGGAAAAAGAGTAAATGCTAGTAACCAGCATTTTCTCCTTATCCTACAATGTTTTCTACCTGTTCAAAGACAGAAATTATCATTGGAGCTACATATAATCTGTTGTCTGCGAATGCTTTCTATTTCATCTAGTCCAAAATTTTGTCATTGGTAACGAGTTATACAATTTTTCCCACATATACAGTTACCTTGTGCCTATGTCAACCAATTTCTATACAAATGCATCTAAACAAACATACACAGTTTACTGACTCCTTTTGAACACATATTTGGAAAAGCAGAATTGCATTGCAAATGCATTCACTCCTTTTTCAACATTGTTTTCAATGTAATTGAATAGAGGTATTTTCTTGTCCCTGTATATCCCCGTGGGGTCCCGGGTTTTTTTTTAATTTATAGAATAGGACCTCGGCCTTTCTCTATGGCATGTCGTAGAAGGCGACTAAAATTAGAGACAAACGGCTGCTTTCCTCGTAATTCGTAGGATTGCAGCAGGCTGGGTAGTTCTTATTCCAAATCCTGTATTTTTTTCTCGACGTAAATAGGGTTTGGAATGGGAATCAATTGGCCTGTGGGACCCCGTGTGGTTTAATCGGGGGTATAAGAATAAACCACTGCAGTCCCGCGATCGTCACATCTGCCATTTCATCTGGCGGAACAAAAGTGACAGCATGCATGTCGTAAAAGGCGACAAAAGGGGCATCATTTTGTGTTTCGTCCATTCCTCATTTATCATGTTTGTCTTATGTTGTTGCACATGTATGTTATTTTCACCTCGCATTATTGTTTACTAAGTAAGTGCGCCCAATATGACCTAAGTTGTCGACGGGCCTTAAAATGCTATTCAAAAAAAAAAAAAAAAAATTGTCCCTGTATATGTAGCCTACCATTTGTATTCACAGAATACATTATTTAAAGACATGTTGTATATTCAACCATTTGAAATAAATTTTGTATTTTAATTAACGCTTTACCCAATAACAAAACTTTATATTCAACCAAATTTAAAATGGTTGCAGGCAACAATTCAGATGTGGCTCAGTTGATGGGATTTCCTATTGGAGACAGAAAACATTGTGAGAAAAAGGAGAAAAAGCTGGTTACCAGCATTTTGTCCTTTTCCTACAAAGACCAACCATCTGATTTGCCTTAACCCTTAACCACACTATCCCAACTTTTAACGACCCTGAGAAAGAGGCCTTTTGAAAACATTGTGGGAAAAGGAGAAAATGCTGGTAAACAGCATTTTCTCCTTTTCCCACAATGTTTTCTACCCATCACAGAAAAATTGCACCATTTGAGCCACATTGAAATTATCGTCTGCAAATGCTTACAATTTGGACAAGGCTAAAATTTTGTCGTCTGGTAAAGAGTTGATAGAGTTTCTCAGCCAATCTGATAGCCAGTCTTATATTTTAGAATTGGACTTAAATCTAGAAATTGAGAATGGTTGGTTGGTTCCTTTATATATTGTAGCCACCGGTTACCTACATGGGCAACCCACCCAGAGGTCTGATACTTATGCTATGGGGGATGGTGCATGATACACATTGAAGCACATCCAAATTGCACCTGTTACTATTTCTTGCCAGGAATATTAGAGCTCTGTCATATGGGATGTTGGTTTCAAATGTCTCATCCTTCAGACTCTTAGTTGGCTAGCCATAGGGCTCGAAGTAACACCCTCAAGTGTGCTGCTCAACAGTCCCAGAGCCTCCCATTTGAGCTTTATGACTGATATTTGGGCATGGCAGTACGATAGGTAAACTTTATAACTTTTCTTTTTAAGAGTTGTATTTAGTTTCTATCAATAGGCATACATAAGCAGTTTTATAGTGTGTTCAGTAATTAAAGCATTCATAATTCACACAACATTATTAGATTATTTTCTACCGATATAAGCTCATTTCAAATGGATATATTTCTCGGTGCTAGCTACTATTTCGCGACTTAACACACACACACACACACACACACACACACACACACACACACACACACACACATACACCCCCCCCCCACACACACACACACACACACACACACACACACACACACCGCTTGTAAAGGGAGGTAAATCGTGCGGGACTATTCAACATACCACCGAGAACACTCTACCTTTGCAACTAACACTCTTCTGCCGAGATCATGTTTTTTACAATCATAAGAGTATCAGTTTTATTTGAAATTTATTCGGTTCTTTTCGACTTAAACCGTAGTGGAGAAGCAAATATTGTAGACCAAGAGCAGGCTACACATATTTGTACTCTGATCATGCTGTACACTTTCCCACTTTCCAAAGAATTAATTCGTTACGGCATACGGCAAGGTGAGGAGATTAAGGGTTAAAAGAAGAAAGAATTCAAGCGCAACAATGGAGACCAGCTTTAAATCAAAGTTTTTATTGGGCCATCAGCTCTAAACGCGTGCTGTTTTCGTTTGAAGCATTGACACAGATGGACTTAACTATGCGCAAAGTCGTAAATTCAGTGCTTCAAAAATAAAGGTAAAACCCGAACTATGTATTAGTGGGATTTATCTTTTTATTTTAAAAATCACAGCGTTGTTACGGACCGAAAGATTTTAGGTTTTACTCTACCTACCGGTGTACCTGTTCAAAATAAACGTGGATAAAATTTACTCCAGTCTCTACTATTGTTTTAAGGCACAATGGGACTAGTTGTTTCGCTGAGAAGAAAGAAATTGTCGGATTTACGCTTAGACAGACGATCGTGGATTTAATAAAGCATACACGTGTTTTTGTGTTATGGTGAAAAAGAAAACCCGCTAGGATTATTTTCAAGGTAAAACTCGTTTCGATTGTCTCACCTTTGTTTACCTCACTTCGCTTTGTTGTACAGTCAAACGAAGATAAGGCGTCACTTTGTCAACGTCTTTTGACATTGTGTAGAACAGGTAGAAAACAACACCAAAATAAATGAACCATGCTCTGACAAAAGGGAGCTTAATGTATCTCCGTGATACATCATACCTAGCAAGTCATCATATAATTATGGATCCATAAAAATCCATTTTGTATTACAACAGACTGAATTATGAGGTACACTCACGGGTCCTGTTGATATGCAGAAAATTGACCTGGGTCGATACGTTTCTCAGATGCATTTAGCCCCCTTTTCACAGAGCATGGCGCAAATGTTATAAACAGTGAATTACATTCCGAAATAATCATGTATAATACATATATTCCGAAAAAAACATTCACTGTTTATAATACACATACTTTGTTATGTATCTGACTGTGTAAATAAAAGTTACGTCTTATCGCCTTTGAAATATATATGTATTTCAAGGCTACAGCCCATTACCACATGTATACAGATAACTTTTTTTCTGTTTTGCACCAGACCAATTTTGAAAATATTGTGGCAACAAGAGAAACTGGTCAAAGCAAACAATTTCTCTTATATAGACACAAGTTCTTCGCAAGCATTCATGTTTAAACCGTGATACAAAACAATCCCTTGTGTTAACGACCCCTCAGTAGAAAGAAGGCCTTTGAAAACATTGTGGGAAAAGGAGAAAATGCTGCTAACCAGCATTTTCTCCTTTCCCACATTGTTTTCAATCCTTTAGATTCCAATTTCCGCCATTCAAACCACATTAAATTTGTCGTCTGCAAATGCTTACAATATGGCTGAGTCTAAAGGTCTGCCATCTGGCAACATGTTTAACTGTAATTAATTTTAATCTTCCATAGGCCTACGTTACATAGAGTTCTGGATGTTTTCAATATAGTCTGCTGCGTTTTGAGATACTGCGTTATGTGAAAAAGTTGTCTGGTATCTAAAGTTAGGTTTTGTCCTTTACTAAATGTTCCCGCGTTAACCCTTTACCACACAGTCATGATTTTAGCTCACCTGAGCGCGGAGTGCTCAAGGTGAGCTTTTAAGATCGTGCTGTGTCCGTCGTCCGTCGGGCGTCAACTTTTACCTTGTGCACGCTCTAGAGGCCAGATTTTCAGTCCGATACTTATGAAACTTGGTCAGAATGTTTGTCTTGATAATATCTCGAACACTTTCGAAAATTGGTCAGGTCGGGTCAAAAACTAGGTCACTGGGTCAAATCTCCGAAAAAGCTTGTGTACGCTCTAGAGGCCACATATTCAGTCCTATTCTCATGAAACTTATTTAGAATGGTTGTCTTGATAACATCTGGGATGAATTTGAAAATTGGTCTCGTCGGGTCAATAACTAGGTCACTAGATTGAATGTTTGAAAAACTTTGTGTACGCCCTGGAGGGCACATTTTCAGTCCAATACTCATGAAGCTTTGTCAGAATGTTTGTCTTGATGACATCTTAAAGGAGTTTGAAAATGGGTCAGGTCGGGTGAAAAACTAGGTCAGTAGGTCAAATCTTAGAAAAACCTTGTTTAGACTCTAGAGGCCACAATTTAAGTTCAATACTCATGAAACTTGGTCAGAATGTTTGTCTTGATGACATCTTGGATGAGTATTGAAAGCTTGTGTACAAGCTAGAGGCCAAATTTTCAGTCCAATAATTATGAAAGCTTGCTAGAATGTTTGTCATAATATCTCTAAAGAGATTTAAATTGGGTCATGTTTGGTCAAAAGGCTCAGGTGAGCTACTTCAGGGCCATCATGGCCCTCTTGTTTAACGACCCTGAGGAAAAAAGAATTTTGAAAACATTTTTGGACAAGGAGAAAATGCTGGAAATCACGATGAATTTGAAAATGGGTCTCGTCGGGTCAATAACTAGGTCACTAGATTGTTTTCTATCCATCAAAAGACAAATCATTTAAATTCAAGCTACATTTAATTTATCATCTGTAGATGTTTTCGGTTTTGGACAAGTCTGTGGAATACTTGCTAAAGCGATAACGATCAAGACAACTCTTC
Organism: Hippopus hippopus; assembly: GCA_946811185.2. Taxonomy (NCBI): domain Eukaryota; kingdom Metazoa; phylum Mollusca; class Bivalvia; order Cardiida; family Cardiidae; genus Hippopus; species Hippopus hippopus. The sequence goes on along the minus strand of OX328108.1, from coordinate 29,539,889 downwards.
ACCAGGGTCTTTAACTCTTTCACCGCCAAATAAATAAACTCGACCTCTTCCGGCGGCTCTAAACACAATCTCTTGAATCTTACAAAGATTTTTATCGAAAAGGCTTATATACACAAACGGACAGTATAGATCAAAGATCAGACTGCACGTTCTGTGCAGTCTGATCTTGATCTATGCCGTCCGCAAAAGTCACTGTTTTCGCCTATGGCGCCGAAACGGTTAAAGGTTTACTTTAGTAAAGGTTTAATATATTCGACCTCGACCCATTTCACCTTGCCAGAAAGTGAAATTTGCATATTTGATAGAGTTGTAAAATTTACGTATGTACACACACAGTAGCTCTGTTTTCTTTTAAACTATCATTTGCTGAGCGAGCGAGCGAACGGGCAAGTAAGGGAGTGAGTGAGAGGAAGAGAGGAAGGGAGAGAGGGAGAGAGAGAGGAAGGGAGAGAGGGGGAAAACTGAAAGAAAGGAGAAAAAAATGGAAGGAAAGGACAGACGTATAAAGTTAGTGTTCAGCATATCTTGCGGATTTTTCTTCTGCCAGAAATTTAGATTAGCCTGCACCTTTCCTTTAATCCGATCAGAATCTGCAGTCACGGTTTGATCTGCAAGCGTTCTTTGGAGGTTGCCAGGCGTCCTCTAGTATAGCACGTTTTGACTGAAAAAAAAAGTTAATTATAATTCGGCAGAAGGAAACAATGGCTGTAACGGGCAGCTTCTCCATATACCACAATGCTTTCTAATGAACTCATGAAATATCACTTAAATGGAGTTGAAATGTGCATTAACATTACTAACTGTGAAACAATTGTCGGTTACCTATGATCCTTTGATAACGTTTCAAACCATCCTTTTCATACCTTTGAATATTTTTCTGACAAAGTCTCGGTCGTCTTTCATTGGTCCCGCCTCGAAAGTTTGCGGATCTTCTGACCAATGAAGTTACACGTTAGAAATTACTTATCCGAAACTGATTTTTTGTCTAAATTTAGTAACGAAATCCCCAACTTGTCGTGATAGGTTGACTGTACCCTGAAAGAATTCAATACTTGTAATTACATGAGTTTTGGTTGTTCAAAAAGGTCACTTTTGTAGCTTATGAACATTGTTGAAAACGAAGTTTTGGCAATAAGGTCTCGTAGGGCCTGGCACAGGGCGATAATGGAGACTAACTAGATGATGCAGAAGCCGGCAATGAAGAAAAACATGATATCACTGAAACAGAATTAAAAAGGGGACTTCTACCGTGTTATAACTGATACATACAGTCATGCGAGCCATACTCTGTCTGTTAAAAGATGGTTTTAATTCATTTGCAAAAAGTATCGACCCATGTCAGCCTGCGCAGAATGCGCAGGCTGACATTGGTTGAAACTTTTTTTTTTAAATTTGTATTTTTTCTGCCTGTCCAAGGACCATTCTGCCTCATGATTCAGTCGTTTATTGGACAAAATGGGCTTTACGGATCCACAAGTATGTGATGTCTTGCTTGGCATAATGAATGGCGGAGATGTATTAATCCTCCTTTTCCCAGACCATGTATATTTGATGTTACTGTTATAATATAATTGAAAAGTAGTACTGAGTTGCTGAATTGACAGAAATTGGTCGTAAAGGGACTGTCTGTCTAGCCTGAAATGACTATAACAACATGAAATGCGCAAGTCATTTGGTGTACAGTTTCACTTTGATAGTTAAATTAAACTAAACTTCCTCAATTTTCCAGGGTATATTTTAAAGCCTTTCTCTTAAACAATAAAGACCTGTGCTTTTTTTTCCAGTTTAAAGATGGAAACCTAGTACTTGACCTCACTCTTCCCCCTCTTCCTTCCTTCCTTCCTTTCTTCCTTCCTTCCTTCCTTTCTTCCCTCTCTCCCTCCTTCCCTCCCTCCTTCCTTCCTTCCTTTCTTCCTTCCTTCTAGAGCTTCATCCAGGCCCATTTTCACTCTTTTCTTTTTTTTTTCTTTTTCTTTCCGTCCATCCGTCCGTTTGTCTGTCAGTCTGTCTGTCTCTCTTTCCATACTTCTTTCCTCCTTTTCCCGGCCTTTTTTCTTTTCTTCTCCTTTTTTAAGTAATTGTTTAAACATGTAAAAAACGCTCACATTCATATAAGGAAGAAAAAGAAACAACTCCGTCTCAGACGTTAACAATCAATAGAGAGATTGCTTTACATAAAAACGCAAGCTACTTGGCGCCGTTGTCGTCTCTCTTATTGATGCAAAAAGCAAGAAATAATACAAAAAACGCTAAAAGATATTGTGTAAGAAGTCGTCATTTTTTAGCTCAAACTGTAGACATCTAAAATTACAATTGTTAACGTATCAGTGTTTGAAATCTGTGTCATATCGGCCCACGACGATCAATACCCGATATTGAATTTAGATGCCCCCATTCAACCCCAATCCTTTTTTTTCCCGCAAAACCCTTTACCAAATTATCACATGTTTTAACGACTCTGATGAAGACGTCTTTTAATAAAGATTGAGAGAAGAAAAAAAAATGTGGTAGAAGGAGAAAATACTCGTATCCAACAGTATTTCCTTCTCCCACAATCCTTCATACCATTTCGAAGGCAAATGCCATCATTTTAGATATATTTGATTTGCACTCTGCAAATGAGCCACGCTCTACGAAAAGGGGGCTTAATGCATCTGCGAAAAGTATCGACCCAGGTCAGCCTGCGCAGTTCGCGCAGGCTGACCTGGGCCGAAACTTTTCGCTATCGGTCAATTTTCTCTATGTCCAAGGACCAGTCTACCTCAGGATTAAGTTGGTTGTTAATAAAAATGTGGCTATTATGGATCCATAAGTATGTAATGACTTGCCTGGTACCATGGATTACGGAGATGCATTAAGCCCCCTTTTCACAGAGCCTGGCTCAAATGTTTTATACTTGGACAAGTCTAAGATTAAGCAAAGTGTTACACTCATTTCGTCTGATCCTGCTAAATAATTAAGATGAAATTTTCAATTCGATCGTAAAAAATCCAAATATTGCCATTTCAAATGCATGTTTTGGGGAATAACATCTCCTTATCGGATGGTGTAGATCCAAGATCAGACTGCACGTTCTGTGCAGTCTGATCTTGATCTACACTATCCGCAAAAGGTCAGTGGGTCGCGCTTAGCAGCCAAAGGGTTAAGTGAATTGGCAATAAACCACGTTGCAAGCATTTCTGTAAAAATGTTGGCCTACGTGTATTTCACGTGTACGGGAATACATGTAAAAACATTGTGACAAAAGAAGAATTTGCTCGTTTCGAGCAATTTCTCCTTTTGTCAACATGTTTTCAAAAGTGTTTTGCTGTTAGACCGAAAAATAACGTCTCTATGTGGTGTTATGTTATCCCAAAATATGCAAATACGGCCAGTTCACCGAGGCTGCAACAGATGGCCTTTGGTTTGTTTGTTCAAAATGTTTAACGCCGTTTTAAACATTATTCAAGTTATATCGGGTCGGCCAGTGCACATATGTTTTTCTCCCTTTTCCCGCAATGTTTTCATAAGCCCTCTTCCTCAGCGTCGGTAAGAGTCGTGATTGTGTGGTAAAATAGCTTTAAATAGCCTATTGTTCTTGTTTCTTTCTTTTGATTCAATGTACAATGCAATTGTAGTAAACAGACTGCGCAGTGAATTACATGTATTTTAACCATAACAAATATGATACTATACTTTGAACGCCTGTACAAGAGATGGCTGTTTGAAACAGTGAGAGAAACCTAGCATTTGTATATTACAAGCAGCTGTTCCTTTTTTCCATAATATTTCACGTATTTTCTGAGAGAGAGAGACAGACAGACAGACAGACACACATACAGACTCGTTTTCCTGTCTTTGAAATATCCATTCCTGTCTCACCGTTGATCAATTTTTCGACGATAGTTTTTTGGAAAAGCAACCATTGGCTTGTGAACTATACTGTACGAAATACTACAAGAAAACCATGGATAGATACACTGGTCACCGTGATTTAGCTTAAACATTGTTGAAAAACGGCGTTAAACACCATACTTGTAAACACTCAACCAATCTTTCAAAAACCTCTCCTTTGTAATGGGGTCTTGGAGGTCCTGGAGGTCCCGGGCTCGAGCCTCACTGGCTCCACCGGGCATTTCACAGGAGTGTCCTTGGGCAAGACACTTCAAAGCCCTAGCCTAGTACTGGTGAAGCCTAGGAAATAGATAAATATGTGAACTGATATGACTGAAATAATGTTGAAAGTGGCGTAAAACACCATTCAAACAAACAAATAATTCTCCTTTGTATTATCTGCACCAGTCTGTACCTGAAGCCGTTACAGAAACAGGTAAAAAATATACCCTCCGTCTTGTTCTTATTTAACCCTATGGCTGCTCAGCGCGACTCAAGGACCTTTTTTTTGCGGACAGTGTAGATCAAGATCAGACTGCACAACGTGCAGTCTGATCTTGGATCTACGCTGTCCGATAAGAAGATATCTTCCCCCTTTCCCTTCCCTCCCCCCCCCCAAAAAAAAGAAACTTTGAAATTGCAAAATTTGGGGGTTTTTTTTACTGTCGATTTTTAAGTTTCATATAACTGATTTAGAAGGATAAAGGTTCGTTACTGTTTCTGTTCGGCCTTTAACCCTTTAACCCTTTACCACATGGCAAAATTTAAGACCTGTCCAAATTGATAGCATTTGCAGAAGACAATTTCATAGTGGCTCAAATGACGCAACTTTTCTTTGATAGGGTAGAAAACTTTGTGGGAAAAGGAGAAAATGCTGGTTACCAGCATTTTCTCCTTTTCCCACAATGTTTTCAAAAGGCATCTTCTTCAGGGGTGTTAAATGGCGTCATTGTGTAGTAAAGGGTTAACTAACAAACCCCAAGTTTTAATGAACCTCAGGAGGAAGTGTTTTGAAAACATGGGAAAAGGAGAAAATACTGTTAACCAACATTTCCTTCTTTTCACACAATGCTATCGATTCTATTAGAGTCATTTTTAATCTGTCGTCTGCAACTGCTTTCTAATTGGATTAATCAACAATTTTGTCGATTTGTTAAGAGTTAAGCCCTTGGACGCTAAATGAATGAGCCATGCTCTGGCAACAGGCTATTTAATGCATCGCTATGACACACTAAACATAGCGGGTCATCACATGATTATAGATCATAATTATAATCCATTTTGTCTGACAATCGACTGAAGGTAGAATGGTCCTTTGACATGCAGAAAATTTTCTAATAGCAAAAAGTTTCGAAACATGTCAGCCTACGCGGACTGCGAAGGCTGACATGAGTTGATACTTTTTGCAGGTGCATTAAGTCCCCTTTTCACAGAGCATGGCTCAAATGAAAAACCAAACCAATGCGGTTTCAAAGAATATTTTTGCCCGAATATGCTATAGAGTAGTCTCACAGATCAGATCATATATCAGACTGCTCGTTTTGTGCAGAGATTTCTTAACGGGCGTTATTTGTACTCATTTGGTTTGTTTGGTATAAGAACTTGCATGTATGTAATACTTCAATTATCATCGCTGCGGCCAAAGAACCTATCTATGCCTTTCCGGGGTTTCTTTTATACCAGTACTTCGAACACCATTCTTTCCAAGTCACTGGCTGCTTTGTAACATATTGACTAAACATTGTTTTACGATAAGAGAATAACGAATCCTTTCGGAATTACTGTCGTTAGTTTTAAGATGCAATTTTGTCGAGTTAGGTTTTGTTTTCCGTTTATTTATCTTGGCCTGCGGTTACCCATATGGGCGACGCCCCCTGAAAGCTGTTAGTATTGTTACGGGGAATAGTGTCAGATACATGACGAAACCCATCCTAAGTTACGCCTGGTTCTTTTACGTACTCGGTGTATAGCACCGTCACATGGGACCTCGGTTTAACGTCTCATCCGAAAGACTGTAAGTAGTTTTAAATAGCCAGTCGTGGGGCTCGAACCCACACCCTCAAGTGACCCAAGACTTGATGTTTACAAGGCCCACGCTCTACCAACTGAGCTATGCGGTCTGGTCTGAAGCCAAAGATTAAGGGGTTGTATTACTTTGTAACGAGGAAATCCGGGTTCGATTACCCTCTAGTACCGACGGAAAGCAGTTGGGCAAGGCACTGCATGGTCAAGTTCTCAACCCTAAATAACCACTCTTAAAAGAATTAATTAATGACAGACGAGTAAAAAAAAGAGCAAATCCAGAGAAAAAAGATCGTTCTGGAAGAAACTTTTTCTCTTGGAATTCGGTTAAACCTTCGAACATGATTATGAGGAAATCGGTTTAAAGGCGCTAAGATGCTAAACTATACTCTAGCTGTCGGAAGGCTGTAAAAAGTGCGATTTACGACCTCTTTTACCTATTTAACACTGTATATATCTTATTTACTGTGTGAAACTAAACACATTAATACTTCGGTCCCTCGAACCAGCTTAAGTTGCCTTTTGCGGACATTGTAGATCAAGATCAGACTGCACAGAACGTGCAGTCTGATCTTGGATCTACACTGTCCGCTACCTTGTTACACATTCTGGTATAAACAACCCAGAAGGAGGGATATTTCAGTTGTTTTTCTGCAATTGAAATGGTTGAAATCATTCATTCAGCGGTCTAAGGGTTGAACAGATTGACCGACCGTGTCATTACTTAAAAGGTTAACATTTACAGGGTATTTTTGAATATGACCACTGTTAATGGTTTCCAGGTTTTGACGAGAGAGAGAGAGACAGACAGACAGACAGACAGACAGAGAGAGAGAGAGAGACAGAGAGAGAAGAAGGAGAGAGAGAGAGAGACAGAGACAGAGACAGAGACAGAGGGATGGAAGGCTGGGCAGGTAGGACGGCAGGCATCTCTCTCTCTCTCTCTCTCTCTCTCTCTCTCTCTCTCTTTCTCCTCCTCCACCTCTCTCTCTCTCTCCACTTCTTTCTCTCTCTCTGCCACAAAATTTCAACGAGCTATTTCACTCGCTCTCTTTCAGTAATTTCATATCCGTCCAAATCCTAAAATTCATCAAAATTCATTTATTTTCTATCAATGTTTCAATTTTTGCAAAATGCGTCGCCTGAAAAATACCTTTCAAAACCCATTAGCACTTTGATTTTCTAATTAAAAGCGAAATAGATCTATTCTGATGGTAAAAAAAAAAAGCAAGGCATGGCAACATCAAGCCTAGGTACGGACAGAATATCTCACAAAGGTTAAGATCGGACAGTGTTGACAGAATGTGCAGTCTGATCTTGATCTACATTGTTAATAAAATCAAGTTGAAAATTCCCTCAGTGCCCAAAGGGTGAAAAACTAATAGAGAGAGAGAGAGGAATCAATTTCAAACGAGATGAGGTTAGCAATTTTCTTCCCAGATTTTACAAGCCATTTTCGTGTTTGATTAACTTTTACGACCGAAATTGAAAGTTCGAATTTTGTTTTAATTTCTTAAACAGATAGAGTGGATATTTGATCACAGGAAATGGGCCGTCCGTCCCCTTAGCCCCGCCCACGACATCTCGACTTTTTTAGAGTGACCCTTCGAGCGACGATTTTGTGTGTTAAATGCGGTTTATATTATTTGGTGGTTTACATGCATACCGTTTTACCACAGAATTTCAGTTATGACCAGACCGCGTAGCTCAGTTGGTAGAGCGTAGGACCCGTGAATGTGAGGTTTCGGGTCACTTGAGGGTGTGGGTTCGATTCCAACGGCTGGCTATCTAAAATAACTAATAGTCTTTCGGATGAGACGTTAAACCGAGGTCCCGTGTGACGGTGCTATACACCGAGCACGCTAAAGAAACAGGCGTAATTTAGGATGGGTTGCGTCCTGTATCTGCACTATAGCCCGAACAATACTAACAGCCTTCGGGGTGGGGGCGTCGCCCATATGGGCAACCGGTGGCGACATTATATAAACGCAAATTCAATCAACTTCAGTTATAACACGGCGACAAGTGCAGCTGTTCATGCAATTATTCATCCAGTTTTTACTGCGGCATTTTTGTATGAAATAAGTTGTAAATCGAAGGTTTATAGAAAACAACTTTGGTAAGTGCCAATATATTTGAGGAAAAATTTCCGAAAATGTTCGGGTAAAACCAGGAGTTTAAACGGTACCAGGGAGAAGGCCTTTTTCTAAGTAAATGGCTTCCTTTCTGCATAAACGTCGCCTCAATTACCTTTATTCGCCCATACATGAATGAGAGAGAAATAAAGCCTGTCTCAACGACTTCCATCATTGCTCAGAAAAAATCTAGCTGAGCTGGGAATTGAACCATCGACCTCACAGCCAATGGAATACCTGCTTTATCGCCTGACTATCCTCGCTTAGCGCGAAAGAAGTCTATATTTCCTGTCAGAGAGACCCGAAAACTAATATCAGATGTCCTTGATATACTAGTATTGTCTATTGGTCAGAGTATTTCGCAAGTTTTCGGACAGTGAACTCGGATAAAAGATGAGACCGCAAGCTTTGCTGTACAGTCTAATCTTTGATCCACTTTCCACAGAGGCAAGTTAATTACCCCTGGCGAAGAAAGGGTTGATCAAAAGGTGTGGGTGTTTTCTAATTACCGGTTTTTCTGCATGATTTGCTCGATTAAATAGCAAATGTTGAATTAACAAAATACAAACCCTTCTGTTCCACTGTTCTTATTTTATTCGATGTTTTAGACGGGTTTTTGCTTTGTTTAACCCATTTCCTTTACGAAATCAACGTCGTTGTTTGGAAAGCAAGAACCAGAAAGTGAAAAAGGCTGTAGATGAATCACGTCAAATTGCCTTCGGGTCGTAGCCAAAAGCGGTTTTATCCGTAAATTTGACACCAATTACTTGTGCTGCACTGTTAAAATAAATAGAAAGACGTGCATGTGTGTCTGGAATTAATTTGGTGAATTCTTGCAGAAACTGAGATGTTTTTCTTTTCTCGAGGAAATATCTAATGCCTGTAGCCACAAAGTGGGAACATGTTCCCCCATCAAGGAATGATTTTTTTTTTCATTTTTCAAGGGTAGTTGTGTTTGAGGAGGAATAGAAAAAAAAAAAACCGCAATCTTTTGGTGTGCCGTTTTTTTTTTTATCATATACAGTGTAAACAACTTGACATATATGCTGTAAAAACAAAAAGCAAAGCTTAAGGTTTGCCAATGTATGTGATGTAATCTATTTTCGATGTAGGAAAAAAATGGGGGTGTGACACCAGAATAACACAACGGTGTAACACCAGATCGGAATGCTTCCGGTTCGTTGTATAAAAAGTAGTCCCACTGAAAAAATTGATATCCAGCACTTCAGCTTCACTGTTTTACATTAAAATATGAAGAGACGATTCTGAAATGTGTTTCTTATCTTGATTTAAAGAATTTACGAGAAAGTGAGTATAGTTTTAGTATTGTTTTTTTTTTGGAGGGGGCATTTAACACCTTTTTTTTGGAGGTCATTGGTCATACATTTCAGAGAAACTGGCATCAAAAGTCATGTTTTGTCAGGGAAAGAGCAAAAATGGGTTAACTTTTAAGTTCCTAAGCGCGACTCGATGACCTTTTGCGGACAGTGTAGATCAAGATCAGACTGCACAGAACGTGCAGTCTGATCTTAGATCTACACTGGCAGATAAGGTGATATTTTCTCAAAAAAGGGTTTAAAACATTATTCGGGTTTTTACTATCGGTATGAAAGTTATATTTAACATATTCAGCAGGAAATTTTGCGGACAGTGTAGATCAAGATCAAAATGCATAGAAGGTGCAGACTGATCTTAGATCTACCCTCTCCGATAAGGAGATATTTTTCTGAAAACAACAACAGCAACAACAACAACAACAAAAAGAGGTTAAGAGCAACCTTTTTCGGGTTTTTATATGAGTTTAAAAGTTATATTTCGCTTATTTAGCTGGAATTATGAGTTAAGCTAGTGAATATCACTCTATTGTCAATGTACCGGTGTGACACCAGTGTAACGGAACTTGTACATGGCTGTCTTTCTACATAAAATTTATTCCCATTGTCATGCGAAACTCGACGGTAGTTAAAAGTATGTTTATCAACACCCAAGTTTATTTGAAGATGGAACGTATCTTTCTAGTGAAATTCCGAAAAGTCAATATTTATTTAACCGTAGATAAGATGACAAAGTATTGCTCGGATTACTTTCGCCAAATAAAGCTGGGGTTCACTCTACTTGAACATTCAGAATTGTTAATTTGTTTGTTTGTTTGAATGGTATTTGAAGCCGTATTCAGTGCACCTATCCACGCCCTCCTGGAGTATATTTTACCGTTTCTTGGTAGTCGATGACATACAAGGTTTGCAACTCGAAGGTTTCTGGTTCAGTCCCGAACACAGCCATCCGAGGATCGATGATAGTCATTGTGACAGGATTCATTCCTCTCTCGTTAGTGATCATTGTTTCGATGAAGTTTACTTTTAAAAAGCAGCCAGTGGTTTGAAAAGAAGAGTGTGTGAAGGGGTGGTAATAGAAACTATCGGAAAGCACGAAAAAGGTGCACTTGCCGCCGCCATGTTACTGAAATAATGTAGAAAACGGTGTTGCGCACCCTATAAACTAATTCACCTTCGCTTACCACCCTCCGTCACTCCATCCACCTAGATATAATTCGCTTTTCAGGTCGACGCAATTATATTATCAAGGTTACATCGAAACGGCTCTCGGCTTATTGTCAATGAAGGTCATTTTTACACTTTTTCCCACGGGCCAGTCTTAATTATCTCCTGGTCAGCAACATACCCTTTGCCAACCCTTTACCATACAATCCTCGGGACCCGGCTTCACAAAAAAACTTAAGTCTCTTTTTTTAGCCTACTCAAATCCGCAAACAGACTTATTTTCCGACTTAAGTTGAGTTTGTTATTCCATACACATTTCACTAACGTTAACAGACTTGTGGAATATTTTAAAATCCAAAGTTGGCACAACGTTTCAGACTCAACTCAGCAAAATAATGTACTTGAGTCTGTTAAATAACTTGAGTCCATTGATTTTGCTTAGTTGAGTCTGAAACACAGTGTCAAATCAGGATTTAAAAATATACTCAGTTCCATAAATAAGTGTGCACTTAATTTTCTTTTATTTCTCGTCGTATGTTTTACTGAAGACCAACAAATTTGGTATCATACTTTAGTTCAAAGTCTGTAGAAAATGCCAGGCTAATCAGATTTTGACTAACAGAAAGTTTAATTAGGTTTTTGCAGTTTAAATGAAGGTGGTACTAAAATCAAAGTTGCAAAAGTACTCAAAGACTAAGGTAACATTAAAGTTAGGTTTTTCTTAAAGTTCTTGTAATTTTTCAATCAATATCTTGTATGGCCACCTCTGCTGTCGATACAGGCAATTATTCGACGTCGCATAGACCTTACATAACGTAAAATCATTGCTTTAGGAATGTTATTCCATTCCTGAACGAGAGCGGTGGCCAAAACCTAACTTTAATGTTACCTTAGTCTTTGAGTACTTTTGCAACTTTGATTTTAGTACCACCTTCATTTAAACTGCAAAAACCTAACTTAAACTTTCTGTTAGTCAAAATCTGATTAGCCTGGCATTTTCTACAGGCTCTGAACTAAAGTATGATACCAAATTTGTTGGTCTTCAGTAAAACATGCGACGAGAAATAAAAGAAAATTAAGTGCACACTTATTTATGGAACTGAATATATTACTACAGTTTGCTAATGTTACTGAAATGGATCTCAAATGATGAACTCGACTTAAGTCATAACCTGGGACCATTTAACAACCCTGAGAAATAAAGCTTTTGAAAAAAAAAAAAGAAAGCTTTTGAAAACACTGTGGGAAAAGGAGAAAATGCTGGTAACCAGCATTTTCTTCTTTTCCCACAATGTTTTATAACCTTTCAGAGACAAATCCAGTCATTTGGACCACATTTAATTTGTTGTCTGAAAATTCTTTCAAATTGAGAAAGTTAAAAATTTGAAAAAAAGTTTTTTTGTTAAACCGGGCTCCGACTTTTAACGACCCTGATAAAGAAGGCTTTTAAAAACACTGTGGGAAAAGGAGAAAATCCTGGTAACCAGCATTTTCTCCTTTTCCCACAATGTTTTATAACCTTTCAGAGACAAATCCAGTCATTTTGACCGCATTGAATTAGTTGTCTGAAAATGCTTTCAAATTGAGATAGTTCAAAATTTTATCCGTTGCTAAAGGGTTAACTCTTTACCAGACGACAAATTAATAGATTTGTCCAAATTCAAAGCATTTACTGACGTCTAATGAAACGTGACTGGAATGAGGGTTTGCACCTAGAAAAGATAGAAACATTGCAGGAATAATAGTAAATACTGGTTACCGGGTGCTTCATGGAAAACAAAACACAAAGTTCAACGTTCTTATTATATATGAGTCATGCTCTGTGAAAAGGGGGCTTAATGCATCCCCGTGATGCATGATACGAAGCAGGTGATTACATTATCATGGATCCATGACGTCTATTTTGTATAACAACCGACTAGATTATGAAGCACACTGGTCCATTGACATGCAGAGAAAATTGACCAGTAGCAAAAAGTTTCGGCCCATGTCAGCCTGCGCGAACTGCGCAGGCTGACTGGGTCGATACTTTTTGCAGATGCATTAAGTCCCCTTTTCATAGAGCTCTACATAGATTGCATTCTGCTTACATGGTTATCGATTAAAAACCAAACAATGGTTTTGAAATTAATCTCAAATGATATTATTATTTTAAACCAAATAATTATGGCTACATTGTATTAATTAACTCATTCGTATAATAAAACAACAGTATCATCTCGGGCTAATTTCAAAATCATTTTTCGGATAATAGCTGTAGAAGCTGGCCTTTTTGATCTTCTTTCTGGTATTAATTTCGAATGAATAGCCAGCAATTTTTGCTTGGTCATAAATGTGAACATCTTTATTTTGCGGGCCTCTATTGCCCTATCTGCGGGCCACTATATTTACACAAATATACTAGAATTGCAAATGTTCATCGATACTTCGCGGCGCTTATCCACATCTTTGCAAATACATACAGGTAGATATAATGGGGGAGAATCCTTTTTTTGTACCAACTGGTAATTTAACCATAAGGCTGCCAAGCGCGACTCACTGATCTTTTGCGGACAGCGTAGATCAAGATCAGACTGCACAGAAGGTGCAGTCTGATCTTGGATCTACACTATCCGATAAGGAGAAATTAATCACCAAAACATAACTTTGAAAACAGCAATATTTGGGTTTTTACTATTGAATTGAAAAATTCATTTTAGTTTTTTAGCAGGAAAAGGGGTTAAAATTTTTATGTGCACTGTACAGTCTAAATATATTTTCAGACACGTCCTTTTTTTTTCAACAGCAACTTTTCCAACTATAGGTTGGATTAACATCTAATCTTGATAATATATCTACAGAACTGAAATATTCACTTTCCAACTCACTGATAAACTATTAGGAAAAAGAGCCAATTGCTGGTTTGGTTGCTTTTCATATTTCTCTTGATATGGAACACCGAAAGAGTTTCAATATTCATATTCCGGTGTCTTTTACTCCATCTGTCTTTTTTCAAAACATCCTTTTTGTTTTTTATAAATTTGTTGCCACGGCCGGTAGTGCGCAAAAGACTAGTAACCAGTGGGGTCGCTGGTTCGAATCCCGAACTCGGTCATATTCTTCCCAAGGATTGAAGATAGTCACGAGATTCATTCGTCTCTCACCGTTGGTCATTGTTTCGACGATGCTTATGTGGGAAAGCCGCTAGTTGCTTGGGAAGAATATTGTGCAAAGATCTGGTAAAAGAAACTTCAGGAAAGCAAAGATAGCTTGACTGGTCGGACTGGTCGCCGCTATACAACCTAAATATGTTGAAAGTGGCGTTAAACACCAAATAAACAAATATCAATTTGTAAACAGAAAGCCGTCTGATTGTTGTATCCTGCTTGGCCACAATTTAAACAAAGGATGACATATTATCCAAGGTTAAAGGGGTCAACTTTTACGCCAGCTTTCATAATTTAATCGAAAGTGACATGAATATTTATGAGGTAGGACGAGTCATGTATAAATAGGTAAAATAAAACATGTTATTTGATTTATTGGCATTACCCCATTTGTCATAATACTTTCCAAAGTGGTATGATTCAGGACCAAGTAGGCCTACTCGTCTGCGGGACGTAATATGTTTGCTTCAGCGCCAAATATATAAACTCGATCATTTTCGATGCCTGAAAATAGAATCTACTGAGACTCATCAGGATTTTTGTCGCACAGGTTTGACTAAACAAACTTCAGGAAAGCTAGGATAGTTGCTTTTGCCAATGCGATCTAACTGAAATAATGTTGAAAACGGCGTTAAACACCATAATAACAAAGTAGTTACATCAATTTGTAACAAAGATGTCATCTATCCACCATAATCTCATGTTGAGCCCTAAGAGTTTAACTGCGAGAAAATACATGTACATATACATAAAATTGCATTTCATCACAAAGCCTCCCTTTCTTTTCAATGTTACGTATATACCCATTCATAACACTCATGATTTTATTCTGGAAATGCCAACGTTTGCAAGTATGGTGTATCTTTTCTGACTATAACTCGCAAGTTATAATATGTATGTGATGAAAAGAATCTGACATTCGTTTGTTTGTAAAATAAAATCTTACTAAACGCGTCTACAAAAATTTTATTTACCTCAATACCTACCCTTAGTATCAGTGTTACACAGTCATTACATTTTTTTTCTATCTTACAATCATTTGAGATTGACAAATAGTGCCGTATTTGGTCAAAGCTGTGTGATCATACGCCTGATTTCTAAAGTATTGCTGACCCATATTTCTCTGTAAAATTAACTGTCAAAATTGATGATCGTAACAAAGCTGTGAATTTAAATATCGTAAGATTTAAAACAAAGTCACTATATGCAAGTTTCTTTTGAACTTTTTTTTTTTTCGTCCGTGACGAGCACGCCTATCAAAGAAGCGAGAAGGCTTTATGTAAATTTCAATAAACATGCACATGTATGCCTTTGTTTTAACACATCATTTAAGAATAGTTCCGAAAATACAGGTATAATATAAAACGAATCTGACATTTGTTGACAATAGTTTAATAAATCTTATTAAACTATTCTTCAAAAGATGCTATCAAACTCGCCAAGGCTTTGCTAAATAACTTTTTTTTTTGTACACCCGTTTAATTAAATTTTATCTCAATGGCCAACTCATATCATATCCTATATTTATCACATAACCTCCTTAGTTTTCAGCGTAATACACATTACGAATTTTCTTACGCTACACACGTTTGAGATAAGTATTGTGTGAAGTCATATGTGACTTCATTTTCTACTTCTTTCAGGGAAGTCATTTGGTTTTATTTATGGAAATTACTACATGTGCATGTATGGTTTTTCATATTCTGACATGTGATTAACGATAAATCGTTATGTGATATAAAGAATCTTACATTCTCTGGTTTTTATGGCGAAACTTTATCAAAGGCTGGCTTAATAATAATTTTCTAGACTCGTTTAATAATCTTTTTTCAAATCTCAAATGCCAGCGTTTGTCAGATCCTACACGCTCGTATGCATTTTATACAATGGTTTGTGAATTCTTCCATTCCCGTCGTCGTTGGAACTGTGTGGGGCAAATTTAGCCCACTGCTGATCCAGACTAGGCAAGGCAAGATCTCAAGTTTCCCATCGAGAAAGACGTCAAAATAAAACTCTGATGCAATCACGTATGCACAAATACCTACATGTAAATAATTATGGGCGCACTCTTTGGCAACAAACATCCATAAGTTTATCGTCCTTCTTATGAATAAATAATTGCTTAATTACCTCACGTAACATACTTACAGCAGAATAACTTAAAAATTCCCTTGCGGGAAGGAGGAAATTCAATATGAAAGACGTTTTACATTACTGTAAAACATGTCAAATCAATGCAGCAAAAGCTAAAGCTGAAATTGCTTCTCATTTATGATTGCTTCGTTACCTCCTAGATCAAAGTTGCTGCAGAATTACCTTAATTTTTCCCACGTGGAATAAGTAAAACACATCATGAAATGGAAAGGAGAAATTGCCCTGTAGAAAGATTTCAAAGTATGCCTGCAGCAAAGCATTTTCAATGAGTTCAAAAACAACCTTACGGCTCTGAGCTGTGATTAAAGCATCTTGATCCTTGTAGCGGTGAACCCGGATTCAACTTCTTATGCGGACAATGTAGATCAAGATCAGACTGCACAGAATGTGCACTGTCCGCTTTTCCAGATGTTCTGATCCAAACAGCGTAGAAATTGCGATATTTGCCTTTCAATAGTGACTTAGAAGGTCAGTTTCATTTATTTAGCACTACGAGTTTTAGAAATATAGTTAGCATCCAAGAAACTTTTTTTTAACTCTATGCCAAAACAACAAAATTTTAGACTCGACCAAATTGAAAGCATTTGCGGATGACAAATTAAGTGTTGCTCAAATAACGGAATTAATCTGTTAAAGGGTAGAAAACATTATGGGAAAAGGAGAAAATGCTGATCATCAGCATTTTCTCCTTTTCCCAAAATGTTTTCACAAGCTAAGTTTTTCAGGGTCGTTGAAGTTTATTAATTTGTGGTAACAGGTAAGTGATGAATTATTAACCCTTAACTTGCTAAATAAGTGAAATGAAATTTTCAAATCGATTATAAAAAGCCAAATCTGCCATTTCAAAAGCATGGGGGTAGGGGCAGATATAACCTTATCGGACAGTGTAGATTAAGATCAGACTGCACGTTCTGTGCAGTCTGATCTTGATCTTCACTGGCCGCAAAAAGCTCCATTAGTCGCGCTTAGCAGCCTAAGACGTGGACTCCTGATTAAACAGACGTTTTTGATGTTGACTTCTTTTTGCTACCTGTGTGATGTTATTTTCTTACCCTTTATATACCATACAATGAAAATTTAGGATTGTCCAAGCATTTAAAAGCATTTGCATAAAAGCGAAACATGAGTTTCGACTTAACGGATTTTTCCGTATAAAAGGAAACAAATATATGAATGACAGGCTTGTACCCAGCATCTATTTATAGAAACAATCACACGTCTTGACGCTGTATTAATAACAGGACAGATTTATACTGACGTCCATAAGAAACGCCTCATCTCCCTCTGTAGCGTCATATTTCATGAATTAAATATCGAATGCATGATTTTGTAATTTAAAAATGGACTTTGTCCATATTTCTACACACATCACATGACACAAGCGTTTAGCTAAATATTACACAAATTTAACAGCCATTTCAACAAACTCACCCCCTTAAATTCATTAATACCGTGTATGGCCTCCTTGACTTGCTATCAGTGCCTGCAGTCGCCGTCCCATGGACCCACACAGATTACGCAGAAAGTAGCGTGGAATGCGAGCCCACTCTTCACGAAGAGCCTTTGTCAATTCTTGGACGTTTTGTGGCTGTGGGTTACGTCGACGTAAACGACGTCCAAGGATGTCCCACATGTGTTCGATTGGGTTCCAATCGGGAGAGTTAGCAGGCCATGACAGCACGGCAATATTATTGGCCATGAGAAAGTTTCTGGTAAATCTGGCCGTGTGGGGGGCGCATTGTCATGTTGAAATGTAAGGCTACGGCGTTGCTGAAGCATGGGAACGACCACAGGGCGAAGAACTTGGTTTACATACCGTCTGGTATTTAAATTACCATTAATAACCACTAGGTCATTCTAAATGTGTGTTTTATTGCTGCCCAAACCATTATACCACCACCACCAAAACGGTTGTGCTCCAGAACACAACTTTGGGTGTACCGTTCATTACGTCGACGGCAAACGCGGACTCGTCCGTCGGCACAGGAGAGGTTAAAACGGGATTCGTAACTGAAGACCACATCACGCCAACTTCTTCCAATGTTGTTTTGAGCCCACTGTCGACGTTCCCGACGGTGGCGGTTAGTTAGCACAACACCACGGTACGGCCGCCTGCACAATATTCCACGCTCCCGAAGACGTCGCCTTACTGTATTTCGATTTACATGTCTTCCACGATTCCCTATAACCATCGTCGTTGTGGATTGCGCTGTGACAAAACAGTTTTGCAAGTGACGTTGACGGATGAAATTGTCTTGTCGTACAGACGTCACACGCGGAGCACCAGGTCGGGGTCTATCAGACAAGCTCCTTGTTTCGTTTACCCGTCGAACAAGACGCACTATTGTTGATCTTGCAAAGTTAAAGCGTCTTGCAACGTGACTTTGAGAAAGACAGCTTTCAAGCATGCCCAAAATGCGTGCTCTTTCTTCATTATTTTGTCTTGGCATTTTCGAAATTGATGTTTTCAAAATATTGCTTGGAGTACTTAATTGTAAATCAATTACTGTATACACATGCGTAATTTTGACCGACAACACTACGTCGGGAAAATGCATGGGGCGCCTGGGCAAAACAGTGCCATGAGCCATGTTTGAAGAAAACATAATAGACTGGCACGAAATTTCATACTTTAGTAGATTAGAGAAGTGAAAATTCTATGGTAGGCAAAAAGTGACATATATATTCTAGGTATGTACAAAGCTATCGCACTTTTTCGATGAGGCATTTTTTATGGACGTCAGTATATATAACAGCCCTCGGCATTACATTGAGTCTATGCAAGGAGATTACAATGGGTACTCAGCATCATAGTCTGAAAAGAACTTAATAAGTATGTAGTAGAGTGTTACAAGTCTACTGTCAGGATTTATTAAGACAGACAATCTAATCTATTGTGTAAGGGAAATAGGTAGATGGATATTAATGAGGAACAATATTCCTTTTTATTGGAGCAGTCGTTATTAAAATTCGAGAGGAAACCGTTTCGAGCTTTCCGTGACGTTGTCTGCGCATGTCATATTCTTCCAAGATTCGGTCTGTCTGCTATGACGCATCACCCATCCCCCGAATATTCGGGAATAGTAGGGCTTACAGCGAAGCTATTAGCCTATTACCCAAGCATGTAGGGGCTGTTTTTTATAAATGGCCCTTGCATAGGTTACATGCTAGCCGATCACAGCTGAATGAATCGCACCAGGTAGCATTTTATTGAGTAAACGTTTATTTCATTTTGGAATTCAAGTAACGGTAATTGTTTTGAAAAGTAGTCCGGTTCTTTACCCATAATGCGCATATTAGATAGATGTGTATTTGTAGAATGCCATCTAGCGGGAGATAATGCTTTCCGTGATAATCATGGTAGAAACAAA
Organism: Hippopus hippopus; assembly: GCA_946811185.2. Taxonomy (NCBI): domain Eukaryota; kingdom Metazoa; phylum Mollusca; class Bivalvia; order Cardiida; family Cardiidae; genus Hippopus; species Hippopus hippopus. Next base: position 29,520,687 of record OX328108.1, on the reverse strand, counting down.
GTTAACGTCTACGAACATATACTAATAGAGTGAACCTAAGGGAAGCACCCTCGAACTATCCATGATATATGAAAGAATTTTTATGTCCTCATACTTCTTGATAAGTCGAACTAATATTTATATCACCAATTATTGGTATATGTGTATTCGAATTCACAAGAAAAAATTCAAAGTACCATAAACTTGGAGATGTTTGTAAGAATTATATGTCAATGGTCGCTTATCCACAGGAACCCAAATTTGATACTTGACATGAAGAACGCTCAATTATCAATATAGAGGATAATCAACTGGTTGTGTGTGATATTAAAAATCTGTCACTAGAATGGGGTGTGATGCGGTTGAAAAAGCGAGTACGAAGGACGAGCTTTTTTAACCGCATCAAACTCCATTCGAGTGACAGATTTTTAATATCACACAACCAGTTGATTATCCTATTTATTATATTCCTAATTCACCCCCTTTTTTTTTTTATTCCAATAATTATCAAGAATTGTACATTATGAGCAATATAGGAAAAAAAGTAGTTCCGGCAAACATTTTAAAACTATATCGTCACTAGTGATGATACCATATTTATCATCACTAGTGGTGTTATTCACTGTGAAATCCAAGTAATTCACTGATAAGAGTTTAACAAATGATTATAGTTAACTTGTGAAATGAGGTACCACGTGACTGTTGTTACCGAGGACGAAATATATATTTTGATCATTATTCTTCATTAGAAAAGAAATTTCAAAAATGTTATGGTGCTTAAGCAAGAAAGTCAATACTCCATCATTGATTAACAAGTAGGAAAGATCAGTGTTAGAATATTTTCTTTTTTTTTTTAAAAGAGAGGGGGCGAGGGGTTGTATATGTCCAGTTTAAGCTATCTTAACCCTTTATTAGACGACAAAAGTTTAGTCTTGTTCAAATTGAAAACATTTGCAGACGACAATTTCAGTGTGGCTCAAATAATGCAATTTCTTTTTGATAGGGTAAAAAACATTGTGGGAAAAGGAGAAAATGCTGGTAGCCAGCATTTTCTCCTTTTTCCACAATGTTTTCAGAAGGGTCGTTAAAAATTGGCATTGTGTGACAATAGGTTAAATGTTCGGGCAAAGCGTTATGGGAACGTTACACGATCAATATTATTCATATATCAGGCAAGGCTGTATGCGACTAAGTACGATGATGTCATAGCAAGTCTCTCAAAAATAAACAGAATGCTGCTTTTAAACATACAAATCCCGCATGTTTACCAGATGTTACTGTCTAAATCCTTTTCGCATCAGAAGAAGATGCATTTAGAAACACATTGATATTAGGCGTTTAAATAAGAAGGCTTTATTCACGGCGCTCATATTCAGTACAGTCTTTGAACTGCAGGAAAGTTTGCATCTTCCCAAACATAATCATACCAGCTGCTACAAACTTGTAATAAACTACGACACATGCACACAATCATTTTGTCATTTTCTTCCGGTTAAACACGAGGACCTGTCAATCATACCTGACATCTGCATTTCTTACACTTCCAGAACATTTCTAACCCTTTAAAAAATACCCCCCCCCCTTGAGAACAGCCTCAGAAAAAAGGCTGATGCCAACCTAATGGAAAACGAGAAAATGTAATCAGCATTCTATCCTTTTTCCATAGTGTTCCCTACACTTGAAAGACAAATCTTATTTCTTAAGGCATGTGTATTTTTGAAATGCTTGAAATTTGACAAGTACGAAATCTTGGTGTCTGTTATAGGGTAAACCTCCTTCTCTGTAAAGAAAACATTTCTTAGTTTCTGTGTTATATATACGTTTACTTTAAACTTTTACATCGTTTGTTGAGTTATGAGTTTGAGGGAAAGGAAGAAAGATTTTTTGATTACTTTTTCACTATTAAAAGAGAGATTTATCTCTTCACAATTTAACTTTATCGGGATTTATAGGGATAAATCCTCTAAAAACCTCACGAAATCAGTGACCGAAAAAAAATAACGTTTATAAATCCTGATTTCCTGAATTGAACGTGACCGTTAATCGGCACGAAATAAGGATTAAATGTATACACATTACAATGACAATTTTATCCAAAGAATAAAAAGTAACATATTGATGGATTATTTCAATCTGTGATGCATTTCACGTATTACATTGAAATTTGTTCTACATTTTATGTACCTCGTTGTAGTTTGTACAAAATTTCATGTACATTACACTTTGTACTGACATTTTATGACCCACATTGTGATTTGTACTACATTTCATGTACCACACCACAATTAGTACCGTATTTTATGTACCCACATTGCGATTTGTACTACATTTCATGTACCACACCACAATTAGTACCGTATTTTATGTACCCACATTGCGATTTGTACTACATTTCATGTACCACACCACAATTAGTACCGTATTTTATGTACCCACATTGCGATTTGTACTACATTTCATGTACCACACCACAATTAGTACCGTATTTTATGTACCCACATTGCAATTTGTATTACATTTCATGTACCACACCACAATTAGTACCGTATTTTATGTACCACATTGCAATTTGTACTACATTTCATGTACCACACCACAATTAGTACCGTATTTTATGTTCCATATTGCAATTTGCATTGCATTTCATGAACCACATTGCGGTTAGTACAAAGTTTCGCGTAGCACTTTGCAAATTGTACTATATTCCATGTAACACATTGCAACTTGTACTGGATTTCATTTAACACTTTGCAATTCGGTTCGCATTTTATGTATTTTATGTTAATGACAATTTCGTACTACATTGGGATCTTGCCGTTCATCGTCATGAAACAAGAATTAAATACATATATGTTACAATGACAATTTTATTCAAAGAATAAAAAGCAACGAACTGGATTTTAATAGAAGTCGCTCTTGCAGATAGCTTATTGCAATTTATACTGCATTTCATGCTCTACATTGAAATTTGAACAACATTGAACTACACTGTAATTTGTTCTTCGCTTCATGTACATTACTGTTTGAACTTCATTTCATGTACTGAATTATAACCTGTACTGTATTTCATATGCTTATCGAAAAATGTACTACATTTTATGAACCACAGTCTGTTCTACATTTCATATACGAAATTACAATCTGTACTGCATTTCGCTCGGTGGATTCCATTTTGCATCGCATTTTTCAATACAAATTCAAATTTATACTTCATTCTATATACCACATTGTAATTTGTTCTTATTTTATTTATTAGTACCACAGTTAAATTTGTACCACAATTTATCTTCTAGTACCACAGTGCATATTTTGTACATCAGTTTACTAGTACCTCGGCACATATTTGTACTGCATTTTATTAGTACCACAGTACATATTTGTACTGCGTTTTACTAGTACCACAGTACATATTTGCAATGCATTTTATTAGTAGCTCTGTACACAAATGTACTGCATTTTATCTTCTTGTACCACAGTGGACATTTGTACTGCATTTTATCTTTTAGTACCACAGTACATATTTGTACTGCAATTTTATCTTCTAGTACCACAGTGCACATTTGTACTGCATTTTATTTGTGCCACAATACATATTTGTACTGTATTCTATCTCCTAGTACCAGAGTACATATTTGTACTGCATTTTATCTCCTAGTACCACAGTGCACACTTGTACCACGGTACACATTTGTACTGCAATTTATCTTCTAGTACCACAGTGCATATTTGTACTGCATTTTATCTCCTAGCACCAGAGTACATATTTGTACTGCATTTCATCTTCTAGTACCACAGTACACATTTGTACTGCATTTCATCTTCTAGTACCACAGTACGCATTTGTACTGCATTTCATCTTCTAGTACCACAGTACACATTTGTACTGCATTTTATCTTCTAATACCACAGTACACATTTGTACTGCATTTTATCTTCTAGATCTAGTACCACAGTAAATATTTGTACTGCATTTCATCTTCTAGTGCAACGGTGCATTTATGTACTGCATTTACTAGTACCACAGTGTTATTTGTACTGATTTATATCTTCTAGTACCTCAGTGTATATTTATTTTGCATTTACTAGCACCACATTGCAATATGCACTGCATTATATCTTCTAGTACAACATTGCAATTAGTGCTGTATTTTACCAGAATCGGGTTGCAATTTGTACTGCATTTTATTTCTACTACCACAGTGCAATATATATTGCAGATTATGCGCGGAAGTGATTCATTACCAAAGAGAAAGATGGATAAATTATCTAATGGTTTCAGTAACAAAAATAACCACATCAGGGCTGCGATTTCACTAAATTGATTAGGCGTTTGTGTTCATTTTGTTCCCCGTAATGAGGATCGTTTATCATGGAGATGGATGGATAGGTTTCACACCAGAACAAAATAAGACAAATCAATGGTATCCGTTCCCGAAATAACCTTTATCTCATTTACCAGCATTTTCTCCTTTTTCCCATAATGTTAAAGAAAATACATTTTTCTCGGCGTCGAGTTCCGGTATCTATGTCAGTAGCGTACAGGACTTGAGAACAGGGGGTAGCTGGTTCGATCCCCGGCTCGTCCAATTTCTTTCCGAGGAATGACGATAGTCATTGCGACAGGATTCATTCCTCTCTCACCGCTGACCATTGTGTCGACGATGGTTATGTGGGAAAACAGCTAGTGGCTTGGAAAGAATATTTTGCGGAGTACTGGTAAGAGAAACTCCAGGAAAGCATGGAAATGTGCACTGGCCGCCGCGATATAATTGAAATAATGTTAAAAAATGGCGTTAAACACCATGCAATCAATCTATCAATCAATCAATCAATCAACATTTTTCTTGGGGTCGTTAAAACTCAAGATTGTTTGGTAAAGAGCTAAGTGGCCTGAGATTTTCTTAATACTAGTATAGAGAAAATGGTCTCTATAAGAATAGATTAGAGCTTAGCCGGCAACTTACGGTTATCTGGATTTAGTATTTAGACTTCTGGCCGGCCAGTCTGTAAAGCGCGATGTAGCAAGTTTCCTGGTGGGGAGCTGCGCTTCAATATGTGTGTTTAGTTCAGTGGTATATCGTCAAGTGTGCCGAAGCTGGTTTGGTTCAAGCACAATTTAACAACTGCGCATGCACAGGATAGGCAACTGGATCCTCACTGGTTGTTGCTAGGCATGGTATTGTCAACGATTCATCGTCAAGACTCGGGCAATTTCCGGAACCCGAACTATTACGAAATCTAACTATACTACACTAGTATTTACTCGTAATCAAACGACAAGTGTGTAGTCATCCAAATTGAAAGACTTTGCCGACATTTTATGAAATTTGACGCAAATAATGATTTTTTTTTAAAAGGGTGGAAAACATTATGGGAACTGGGGGATATGCTGGTTCCCAGCACATTTTCCATTCCTATTATGTTCAAAAGACTTCTTTATTAGGTTCGTTAAAACTCGGGAATGTTTGGTAAAGAGTTGTGGGTCGGCGCGAGGACATGATTAATACGCTGACCGCTTTTTCCCTGTGTTTTGTGAAAAACTAAAAATTTAGACGACTCTTAATCCTAGGGCTGCTAAGCTCGACTCAAGGACCTTTTGCAGATAGTGTAGATCAAGATCAGACTGCACAGAACGTGCAGTCTGATCTTTGATCTACACTGTCCGATACAGAGATAAATCCTCCCCCCCCCCCGCAAAAAAAAAAAATCAAACTCTGAACTAGCAAATTTATGGGTTTTACTTTCGTCTTAAAAGTTTTATTTCACGTATTTAGCACGTTAAGTTTTATCTGAGCTTGCTGTTACTTTGTAACATCCATTGGCAACGTTAGTGGCTTGACGAGCAGTGTAGGTCTAGATCAGACAGCACAAAATGCAATAAGCACTAGGCATCCTTGATATGGATGAACAGGTTTCAAACTCTTGTGGAACTGGACGAATCAATGGGATCCATTTAGGAATTAACCCCTTTCCTAACATTAGCGATTTTAGGACTTTTTTTGCGGATAATTTAGACCAAGATCAAACCGCACATGCGTGCAGTCTGAACTTACTCGACACTTATCGTTTTAGCCGTAGAATTCAGATGAAGTGCCAAGAAACTGAAGGAAAAAAATCGTCATTTTCTTATGCTGCCGAACTCGTCTACGCCTGCAATATGCGAGGAGCGAAGACAGGTTCAGACTGCAGACTTTGTGTCTTCCCTGTATCTGTAATTTTAGTCATATAACTTCATACACAGTCACTAGAAACGCGTAATCTAAGTGCACATACATTAAGCGTAAGGTTAAGGACTGGTATGAGGACATAATTAATAAGCTGACCGCTTTTTTTCCCGTGTGTGTGAAATGATGGATTTAGGCGATTCTTTACCGTGTTTGTTCTTTTTACTCTGTGATAAAACAGTGAGCTGCACTATTGATGTAAAAAGACTTTAACTTGTGATCGGCATGCCCGGGTTTCAAATTCTCTTAAAAACAAATATTTTGCTGTTATTTTAGAGAGAGAGAGAGAGAGAGAGAGAGAGAGACAGACAGACAGACAGACAGACAGACAGAGATGGATGGATGGATGGATGGATGGATGGAATGGATGGATGGATGGATGGACAGAAAGGCGGGCAGGTGGACAGACAGACAGACAGATAGATAGATAGATAGATAGATAGATGGGGAGGTGGACGAATAGGGGTGGTTTCACAGATTATGTACAAAGTTGTCCACAGCAGAGCAGCAGAAGCAAATATGTTAAATGCGCTTTTTATACGCCCGTCGAAGACGGGACGTATTATGGGATCACCCGTGGCGGGCGGACGGACGGGCGGCGTCCCCATTCTTTGTCCGGAGCATATCTCCAAAACTATGCTAGCTACGGTTACGAAATTTCATGGGTGGATAGATCTCATCAAGGCGGAGTGCAGTGCACAGGAATCATAACTCTCGCTTGCTTAATTTTTGAGTTATTGCCCTTTGTTGTTTTTCATACTTGAATTTTGTCCGGAGCATATCTCCAAAACTATACTAGCTACGGTTATGAAACTTCATGGGTGGATAGATCTCATCAAGGGGGAGTGCAGTGCACAGGAATCATAACTCTTGCTTCCTTAATTTTTGAGTTATTGCTCTTTGTTGTTTTTCATACTTGAATTTTGTCCGGAGCATATCTCCAAGACTATACTAGCTAAGGTTATGAAACTTCATGGGTGGATAGATCTTATCAAGGGGGAGTGCAGTGCGTAGGAATCATAACTCTTGCTTCCTTAATTTTTGAGTTATTGCCCTTTGTTGTTTTTCATACTTGAATTTTGTCCGGAGCATATCTCCAAGACTATACTAGCTAAGGTTATGAAACTTCATGGGTGGATAGATGTTATCAAGGGGGAGTGCAGTGCATAGGAATCATAACTCTTGCTTACTTAATTTTTGAGTTATTTCCCTTTGTTTATATTCATACTTGAATTTTGTCCAAAGGATATCTCCAAAAGTATGCTAGCTACGGTTATGAAACTTCATGGGTGGATAGATCTCATTAAGGGGGAGTGCAGTGCAAATGAATCATAACTCTTGCTTGCTTAATTTTTGACTTATTATACGCCCGTCGAAGACGGGACGTATTATGGGATCACCCATGGCGGGCGGGCGGGCGGGTGGGTTGGCAGGCGGCGTCCAGTTTTTGTCCGGAGCATAACTTTGTCATCTCCAGTCCGATTGACTTGAAACTTGGCATGTGTGTTTGTTGCAATAGATCTTCATTTTTACAGTATTTCTTGCTTGTCTGGAACGGAACTTTGTCACCTCAAGTAAAATTGACTTGAGACTTGGTAAACATGTTTGTTGCATTACCTGCCCTTTACGATTATTATACCCCCTTGACAACTGGCGGTGGGACGGGGGTATCTTGCGACAGTTTGCCGCTCTTGTTTATTTCTATTTCTCTAATAAGGCCTTTGTAGGCAGTCGATTTCGTACTAAAAAGTAACTACCACGGTTAACCTTCTAATTCAAAACAAACAAACAAAAAAAGGCAGAATTCCTACCACAGTTATATTTCTACATATAAACACACACACACACCAAAAAAACAAGGAATTGCCCTTAAATGCCTCTCTTTTTATTAAAGTAATATACTTAAACCTGTCTGTTTGACGACTTGAATGCTTAAACACATGTTAGTGTTCGTGTATCCCTTCGCTTCCAGCTAAAAATCAATTTCGACTTTTTTGTTCAAGGTCAAAATGTGGATTTCTGCTGTACTGGACGGTGATTTTCCTAGAGGTTTATCTTACGTTTGGAGGGTGAAGGGGATCGAAGATCAGTCTGTACGTTCTGTGCAGTCTGATCTTGATCCACGTCATTTGGAAAAGCTATTTTAATCAGCAATAGCTCTGAGGAAAGTCTTAAACCTTAAGTCTTAAGGCTTATAAGTGCGTATCACTGACCTTTTGCAGACTGTAGATCAAGATCAGACTGCACAGAACGTGCAGTCTGATCTTGGTTCTACATCGTCCAATGAGGAGGTCCCTAAAATTAAAAAGCAACGTTTGGGTCTTTAATATCAATTTTAAAGTTTTAACTTATTAACCGGATTAAGCGTTGATAAGGTCTAACTCTTAATCTGATTTACGTTACAAGGGGTGCAGAAAATGTAGACAAAGATCAGCCTGCACATACGTGCAGTCTGATCTTTGTCTACACTTTCAGCTTATTTTGTAATGCTTTGTACCATATAAGCTTCAATAGAATGTCGTAGAATTAAACAAAATTGATTTTTGTGTTAGGCAACTAAATTAATTCGACAAGGTTATACTAAACCCTTTGCCAAACGACATAATTTTAGACTGGTCCAAATTGACAGGATTTGCAGACGACAAAATACCTACTAGCGCCTCAAAATTACTTGATTTGTTCCTAAAAGGTTAGAAAACGTTGTGGGAAAAGAAGAAAATGCTGGTTACCAACATTTCATCCTTTTTCAAAAGTGTTTTAAAAAGTCTTCTTCTTTAGTGTTTTAAAAACTTGGAATTTCTTGGATTAATCATTAAACATCTGAAATTCTAATTAAAATTATAATGTGAAATACAGACATCGAAGAAAATAAGACATAAACAAATTTATTGCTTCAACGCGCAGTCTGATCTTGACCTACATTTCCACTTTTTTCTTAATCCTTTCGTTGTCATGGTGACTTTTGCGGACGGCATAAATCAAGATCAGACTGCACAGAACGTGCAGTCTGATCTTTGATCTATACCGTCCGCTTGTGTAGTCAAGTCTATACAATCAAAATCTTTGTTAGTTTCAACAGATTGTATTTAGAGCCGTCAAAGAGGTCTAGTTTATTTGAGCCACGTTCTGTGAAAAGGGGGCTTAATGCATCTGCGAAAAGTATCGACCCAGGTCAGCCTGTGCATTCCGCGCAGGCTGACCTGGGCCGGAACTTTTCGCTATCGGTCAATTTTTTGTATGGCCATGGCCTAGTCTACCTCATGATTAAGTTGATTGTTAAAAAATACATGTATAGCTATTATGGATGCATAATTATGTGATTGCTTGCTTTGGTATCATGCATCGTGAACATGCATTAAGGCCCATTTTGCCAGAGCATGGCTCATTTATTTGGCGATAAAAGAGTTAATGTTTTATAGATAAATGAATAGCGAGAAGCCAAACATAATTGATTTTTGTGTTAGTGAATAAAATAAATTCGACAAGATGTGATTTAATCATCGACGATTTGGAATTTCATTTAAGTATAATGTAAAAGGCAGGAATCGAAGAAAACAAGGCACTAAAAATAAACGTGTTTTCCAGAGATAACGAAATGAAGAGAAGATAAGATTGGAAATCGTGCCTTTTGAGAGAGAGAGAGAGAGAGAGAGAGAGAGAGAGAGAGGGGAAGAGAGACAAAGAGACAGAGAGACAGAGAGTCAGAGGGAGGGAGAGGGACAGAGAGAGAGAGAGAGAGAGAGAGAGGGAGAGAGAGATGAAGAGAAGATATTCGAAATCGTGCTTTTTGAGAGAGAGAGAGAGAGAGAGAGAGAGAGGGAGAGGGAGAAAGAGAGAGAGGGACAAAGAGAGAGAGAGAGAGGGGGGAGAGGGACAGAGAGACAGAGACAGAGAGCGAGAGAGAGAGAGAGATAGAGAGATAGAGAGAGAGAGAGAGAGAGAGAGAGACAGACAGACAGACAGACAGATAGACAGATAGACAGACAATTGAAAGGTCTTCGAACGAAAATCCCGAACGTTCAGGAGGATGGGGGCGTTAGGGGGCGTTATAACCATCTATTCTTAATTAAATTCTCTTTCTAAATTCCAATTGTAACACAAAGCATTCCAGCAGTTCCCTTGACTGTTTAACGGCCTTTCATATTCAATACATGTATTTCATCTGTAACTAAATTCTCTGTTTTTAGCAAATTTTCTCGGGTTTTGTCCAAAATTAGGTAAAACAAGGTTTACTGTCTCTTGATTCTTTCACCTTCGGTGTTTTCTGCTGCAAGTTTTCTCTGTAACTGGCTCAAATGTTTACTCTTAAAGATAGTTTTTAATCCCTTTACCCTTTTCGACACAATCCTGAGTTTTAACGACCCTGGCGGAGGAGGCTTTTGAAAACATTGTGGGAAAAGGAGAAAATGCTGGTTACCAGCATTTTCTCCTTTTCCCACAATGTTTTCTTACTATTTAAAAGACAAATTCCTTTGTCTGAGCCACATTTGATTGGACGTCTGCATATGCTTTGGAAGGGTACAAAATATTGCGCGGAAAAGGAGAAAATACTTGTTCCCTGTACTTCCACATTTTCTTACGATTTTTACAAGAGCCTTTTCCGTGTGGGTCCTTAAAACTCCGTATTATGTGGTGACGGGTTAAAAACGAAAATACTTTAGTACGAAATAGGAAAAAACATTGTAAGAAAGGCATCAATTACCATGATTACACCCAATTTGTGTGGGGAGGGGTGCGAATAAGAAAATTAATGAAAAAGAAATCAACTGTTTTCTGTAGGTAGTCTTTACTTGGAAATTTTAAGTTAACAATATTCTGTCGACATTTTCTTTTTTTTGTAAAAATGAAGAATTCGTCCAAACCGATCGTATTTTTATTACACATGTTGTATGACGGTAACTGTTTAAACAGCAGGGGAGAATGTAGATCGAGATCAGACTGCACGTATGCCTTGCTCTACATTCTCCACAGAAAATACATACATGATCGCGTTTGGCAGGACAATGGTTAGGGTACATGTATCTGACTTGTGGCCTGGTGGTTGCGAGTTCGACAACCAATTGATGCAAACTTTCATTTCGGCGATTTTTAGCCTCTCACCTCTGATGCATATGAGAAAAGTAGTCAGCAGCCTGGAAATAGAGTTGTGTCAGTAATGGTGTGAGAAAGCCAGGAAACACATGCGTAGGTGCACTGATCGCCTCTATATAACCTAAACTGTAAGAACGGCATTAAACTCCAATACAAACAAAAAAGACATTATTTGTCATTAGTAAGGATACTAATAGTGCAATTTTAAAAATTGCTTTTTCTAACTTATTTTGAAAAGAAACAGACAATGTAGACCAAGATCGGACTGCACGTTCTGTGCAGTCCGATCTTAATCTACGTTGTCTGCATAAGCAATTCCATCCGAGTTCAGAACTACATGGAATAACGTGCGACTTTTTCTCTGCAAAAGAAACTGTATTTTGCATTTTATAGCGTTTTACGATCAATAAGCCATTTCCTAGTTTCTACTACATTAGATCGGTGTGAACTTTTTCTCTTGTTCTACACGAATTTTTCGAAGATTGGAAAAGATTTTGTTTGCCTTTGTGCAAGGCTTTATCACATGATTATTCAATCCCTGCCGGAGTTACCTTAGGCAAGGCATGGCACATCAACAGCCTTGCACTGATGACACAAAGGAATTGCACGACTTCATCAGATTATGCCTTGATAAAACTGAAATAATTTGAAAACGGTGTAAGCATCATTTAAAGAGTTACTCCGAACACTTGGGATTTTTTTTTACATGTAAATTCATATTCTTCTGTTACTGTCATACTAAAACTTCAAAAAATTATATTGATGGTTGAATTTTAGTAAGGCAATAGTTTGCAAACTAGCTTGATTCCTGTTTATGGCGCTGACCACGTCTGACTGTCCATGGGCAAGGCGCTGCAGGGTCCCAGCCTAGTGTTGGGTCTGTACTCACCAACCATTCTTAAGAAGTTGGTCTAATTCAAGATGTTGAAATTAACACAACTTCTGGTTGGCTAACTTGGTTTAGCCAAACCGAAGTTTTATTACTGTCAAATTTAAAAAAAAAAATCTTGCAAATAAGACTAAGAATGTTCTCCAGAATGGTTGGAGAATACGTACCCTTGTGTAACCTTTGAAAGATGTGAATAGGTGATTTATACCAGTATTATGAAAGTATACCAGTATTATGAATGTTGTTGACAGCTGCTTAAAGTTACACTGACTCTCTACCACAGCAAAATTTTAGACTTGTCCAAATTGAAAATATTTGAACACGACAAAATGAAGTGGACCAACTGCTGGATTTGTTATAGGATGGGTAGAAACCACTGTGAAAAAAGACAGATATTATGAAACTTCTTGTACAGAACACAGACTTTATCCAAGACATCAAAATAGAGTATTGCGCAAAGTCTATGTTAATTTGAACTTATTTATTGCCAATTTTTACCAAGAAAAATTAGCATTATACAGCTGAGCCCCAAAACGCACAATATACATTTACGCCCGTGCAGCACGACAGCATTTTAAAACATCTTGGAAAAAGGAGCAAGCGCTTGTAACAAGCAATTGAAGCTTTCCTCACAAGAATCTCATTCTTATAAAAAACGACACACTGCTTTTCTTCAAATTGTTTTATTTTGTTTTTGTTATTATAAAAAAGTTTTGGTAACTAAGGTCATAAAGTGGCTTATAAAGTATATAACAGGTTAATTTTTTACCCGATATAGGCAATATAGGCCGTCATTTTCCAGGCGACATAGATTAAGATCAGACTACATAGAACGTGCAATCGGATCTTGCATCTACATTTTCTTCTCGATTCAAAACAATATATAACAATGCGCATTTGACTCCCGAATTGTTTATTTTTTGGCCGATAATGTGCCTTTAAGTTTAGATGATAGAATCTGTAAAACAAAAAATAAGTTTAGATGATAGAATTTGTAAAAAAAAAAATTAAAAGAAATAAGATGAAGAAAAAACATCATGGGATAGGAAGAATCGCTCGCGTCCAAATGTTTTTAAATTCTGTGACCTGTTTTTTTTTTCTTACAAACGTGTTCGTTTGCAAAAGTGCAGACTGCTTGACGATAGTTCAATGCAAGTCTGTTTGTACGATCTCTCACAAGCAGACATACTGTTTTATGGGTTTTCTGATATGCCAACTGCTGTTTTAAAGATCGGTACAGCAGATAGTCGTATTTCCATGCTTTCCGTGGCTGTGGGTCCTCCTTGGCATGGCGAATAATGCATTGGATTTGTAATTAAGAAATCCTGAGTCCGTGTTTACTATTCAGTATTACCTTCCTTCTTAGTCTTATTCAAAATTTAGAAAGTAACACAACTTCTGATTGGCTAAACCATTTGGTTTAGCCAAATGGTTTAGCCAATCAGAAAGTGTGTTACTTTCATATTGAGATAGCTTTGAGAATATGACTAAGAATGTTCTTATGAATGGCTGGTGAACAGAGACCTGTTTCAAACCTGGATAGCAGCTTCTCTTGAGCAAGCCACGGCAGTACACAGGTATTAGATATTGGTGAAATTCTTGAACAAATGAACAAATGACCAGTTGCTACAAGAAGTTCATGAAGGTTGAGCCATCAGACGGAAATTTCCCACCGCTGTATATTGTTTTGACAATTTTATGTGGAAAAGCACCCAGATGTTTAAAAAGAATACTGTGTGAAGAACTGGTCAAAGAAACTCCAGGAAAGCATAGATAGGTACACTGGTTGCCGCAATATAATTGAAATAATGCTGAAAACGATGTTTAAACACCATCCAAACCATACAAACCAAACGGAAATAAGATTCGCTATATTTTAGGTAAAGAAAAAAACCTCGTTAATCAGGCCAACGAAATGATTGCGTGATGTCCGCAGATCGTTCGTGACGCCTTAGATTAAGCTTCTATTTTCTGACACCAGTAGTATACACAATTACCAAATGCAGCGCTTATTTTCATTTGTTTGTCAATGATAAACTGTTGTTTATTTCGCGTAATCGTGATTAGCAAGCTTTCATGACGTAGGACAGTCCCACAGGGCGACAAAGGTGTCGCGAAATAAACGCTTTAATCCTGTCCACCATGTTTATATAAACCTTGTCTGGTATAGTCTCCCAAATAACGTCACCATTGAAAATTCGAGACCTTATAGGCTATAATATTTCGCACAGTATCAGATAGTATAGATCTAAGATCAGAATGCGCGTTCTGTTCAGTCTAATCTCGATATATACTGTCCCCTAAAGCAAATTCAATTCACGTAAATTTCTCAAGGTTTTGTTCAAGGTTATTCAATGTTTCCCATGCCCATTGATTCAGATTAAACCGTTTACAACACAATCCCGTGTTTCAACAAGCCAAAGGAAAAACACTCTTCGTAACACTGTGGAAAGAGGAGAACAAAGAAAAATTCCATCATTTATGCTACATTTGATTTGTGATCTGCAAACGCTTTCAAATTAGGCAACTCTAACTCTTGACGTCGTTTTTTAAAGGCTTTTGTCGAAAGGTGAAGAGTTAACCTTTATATAACGTTACTGCTAAATAACTAAAAAGAAAATTTCAGTTCGATAGTAAAAACTAAAAAGAAATATTGCTATTTCAAAAATATGTTTTGGGGAATAATATCTCCTTCTCGGACAGTGTAGATCAAAGATCAGACTGCACGTTCTGTGCAGTCTGATCTTGATCTACATTGTCCGCAAAAAGTGAGTCGCGCTTAGCAGCTTTAGAGTAAAGATGTTTTTTAGCCGCGAAAACGGATTAGCAGTTATGTTTGATTTATTGTAAATTATGGTTATGAATGGGTGCAGTTATTCAAAGATTTATTCAGTTTTAACGTCTATATTTTATGATTAATGCTGTATTATTAACTGAAAAAGTTAATTCAAGGATTGTGTATATATGTCCCCTATTCATCTATGTGAAGGTCATTTTCAAGGACGTAACATCTATAACGCATGCGTACAATGGGAGACAAAAGACAGTTACTTCCCTTGATAGTTCTCTGCTACTAACTAGGTCCTGAACAGGGTATTACTTGGTTTTTATCCTTGATATTCTTTGCACTATTTAGGTATGTTCAGCTTTAAATATCTCCTTCAAAATTTATCAAACCACAAAATTGATCTATTTGTTGCATTTTAAGTGGTAATAGTGTGTGAAATTCGATTGGAAAACTTTATGATGACCTTACATACACATCATAAGTCAAATTATAATAATCGCAACATTTCTTAGAAAAGTAAGGAAGAAAACAAAGGAAACCAAATAAAAGGACCTAGTTGCAATTTGGTTACCTTGGTTTTTATCTAACAAGGGAGATAATTTGAATTGCACTTTTTTCTCCCATTAGGCCAAAGCTACGCTGAAATATAAAGCGCAAGGCTGCGTTTCAATAAGCTGCGTAGATTCACGCAAACTATTTGGGATTATATAGACCTATACAGACATACGATTCCTGCTTTACCAAAAGGTATGAGCTCTTGTTAAGTTATGCAAAAATCTATTTAAACCGTAAAGTTATGCAGTTTGGTGAAACTTGTTTTAAGACTTGATGCTTGCTTACCTAAACAGCGTACGCAAATTTCGTGCAAACGCAGTTTAATGATAGGCAGCCAAGTTGTATCATTTGGGTCTTCCCCTCCACTAATCTCCCCTGAAGTTGTCCATATTTTTTGTACTCTAAGCTTACGGCTGTTTTCCGGTACTTGATCGAAAACATCATAAATACTGTCTCATGTAGCGTCGGACTGATAAGCCATGCTGGGCTTTATCGCACGTAATTAGCCGTAGATTTTATTTTATTTACAAAATACTGCCTCCAAAATATGAATCGACATTTGAGATTCAACGTTGAGTGTATTCATAAAAGCTTCCACCATTGAAGAAATAGTCCGCCACCCTAAATGTTTTAACTTTAATCCTGTACCAAACGTCAAAATTTTGGACCTGCTCTATACCAAAGCATTTGCAGACGACAGAATAAATACTACTAAATTGGTGGATTTATTAGTGCTTAACTCTTTACCAAACGACAAAATTTTAGACTTGTCCAAATTGAAAGCATTTACAGACGACAAAATAAACGTGATTCAAAAATTGAAACTTGACTTTAGAAGAGTAGAAAACATTGTGGGAATAGGAGAAAATGCTGGTTACCAGCATTTTCTCCTTTTCCCACAATATTTTCAGAAGGCTTCTTCCTCAGGGTCGAAAAAACCAGGGATTGTTTGGTAAAGGATTAAAGGAGAAAATGCTGATTTGCCAGAATTTTCTCCTTTTCTAACAATGTTTACAAAATTCTTTTTCCCGAGGCACCTAAATTTAGGGATTGTGTTATGAATTAAGACCCTCCTCAATGCAATCGTTTCAGAACCGGTAACAAAGACTCTATATGTCGCGAGTTGAAGCCCAGTCCCCGTGAAGCCAAGGGCCATAAACTAGCGGTAGTAATGGTTGTAAGGGGGTTGCACTCTGACACTGGTCAGTAAGTCTTTGAACGAACGGTTTCTCATGTCACATTCAGCCATGTTGTATAATCTTGACCAGCTAGATTGCTGAGTATTGCAGAGTTCAAACGTACATTTGTTTTTAGACTGACAACCAGCGTCTTGTTTTCATACCATTATTTAACTTACCCTTACTCACTATCAACAGTTATTCCATATTTTGATGGCAAAGGAATTGGACCTGTTTCCATACAGGTCCAACCTGTAATGATGATTACGATCACTAACTCAATGGTATTATCGTGTAACATCGACGTTTTCGTAAAAGCTATTCGGCCAATCTGGGCAGCTTCCGTCTTTTAATATGAGAGTTAGGGGCCGTAGACGCACTAACTCATCGGGTAAATATCGTGTAACATCGACGTTTTCGTAAAGACTATTCGGCCGATCTCGGCAGCTTCCGTCTTTTAATTAAGAAATAATCTTCTTTCAATCGTGGTTTATCGTTCAGTAAACCACAGTTGTGAGTTATGAGGCACAATAAATAATCCATGAGGGCGATAGTTCATACTTAAGAGTGAAAACGCGGATGCAGATTATATTCCACTGAATAACTTACTTACTTTATACAGAATGACGTCACTCTATGTAGAATGACGTCACTCTACATACAATCACGTAGATTCAGATTTTACCACGCTTTCGTTGCACTGTGTTTATAGAGCCGAATTCACGTGTCATGTTAGAATGTGAGAGTTAGGGGCCGTTGACCTTAATCTGAAGGACAACGTGCTTCATTACAGGCTCAGTGGCGGTTTAAAGTAAACAATGCGGGTGTTAAAACGAATATAATTTTACATCATACCATTTACAGAAATGGAAATTATTGTAAAGATGACAATCTGTTATTGTACAATCTGCACAAATGTTAGACGCTGGCAGAAAAAATGAAGTCTAACATGACACGTGAGTTCGGCTCTATAAACACAGTGCAACGAAAGCGTGGTAAAATCTGCGTCGTTTTATATAGCGTGACTTCATTCTATATAGAGTGACGTCATTCTGTATAAAGTAAGTAAGTAAGTTATTCAATGGAATATAATCTACATCCGCGTTTTTACTCTAAGTATGAACTTGTTTTCCTTTGATTAAGAGTTGGTCATGTTAGAATCGAAATAATCTTCTTTCTATCGTGGTTTATCGTTCAAAAAACCACATTGTGAGTTATGAGGCGCAATGAATAAACCACTCGGGCTATCGCCTCATAAGTCACAACTGTGGTTTATTGAACGATAAACCACGATAGAAAGATTTTTTCTTAATTATATAATTAGGTAAAAAGTTGCCAGGTCACTCTATCTTTTATTTACTTTTCACCTGGGTTTAAATTCATTTCTATTTTTTGCCGGCGACTAATACATAGAGGTTGTTTGTTTGTTTGTTTTTTTTTGTTTTGGTGAAAGATCGAAATTTATTTCATCGAGTGAGCAGCATCGGTAATATTTTCACGAGTGGCGCAGCCTCAAGGGAAAATATTACCGATGATGTTCACGAAATGAAATAAATTTCGATCTTTCACCGAAAAAAAAACAAATATTCTATTTATTTCATCCTTCTAACCCCCCCCCTTTTTTTTGGGGGGGGGGACTTATACATCCAGTACAGTTCCTTTCGATAATTCCCCATGGCGTACCCCCTCCGCATAACAACGCATTACAATATTACGTAAAGCGGGAGAAATGTAGGGTAAATTACGCAATACTTGTATTTCCATCTGGTTCAGTGGCACGCGCATTTTACATAGGTAACTAATGCGCGGGAACTACTGTTCCGCCTTCAACTGAAGAGTTAGAAATGAAATCGGTATTTTTCACTGGTCGTACCCATGAAATATCGAAAAATATTCCACCGTTATTTCTCGATAAACTACCGGAAGTATGAAATAAATGGACTGGTTGTACAATAATGGATTTTTATCTTCACCATGAGATCCACATCTTTAACTCATTACCAAACGACAAAATTTTAGGTTTGTCCAAATCGAAAGCATTTGCAGACGACACAATAAAAGTAACTGAAAATTTGAAATTTGTTTTGTGAAGGGTAGAAAACATTGTGGGAAAAGGAGAAAATGCTGGTTACCAGCATTTTCTTCTTTTCCCACAATGTTTTCCAAAGGCTTCTTTCTCAGGGTCGTCAAAAGTAGGGATTGTGTGGTAACGGGTTAAACGGTATGATTTGAATTTGAATGCATTTTATTACCCACATTGTATATTTTTGGCAGATACTGGGCTTTCAGACATGTTTATTTGGAAAAAGTGCATTTTACCTACTGGACTATTCTTGAACTATGCTAGTATCTGCTTTCTTTATGCAGCTTGTATGCTTAGCCCTGAAGCGCACAAGCATGGGTTTAACGACCCTGAAAAAGAAAACTTTTGAAAACATTGTGGAAAAAGGAGAAAATGTTGGAGAGCAGCATTTTCTTCTTTTCCCACAATGATTTCAACGTCTTTAAAGACAATCCGATCATAGGAGCCATTTATGATTTGTCTTCTGCAATTTCTTTCAATTTGGACAAGTCTGAAATTTTGCTGAGTTAACAGATAAACAAGTCACTGAATATTGACGTTTTCTAGGATACATGTTCGAGTATTATTTGCTTTCTTTGGAACTAAAGTAGAATGAACGAACTCGCCCATTCTAGGTAGTGGACTTTCTAGACAAAAGAAGGATGTAATCTATGAAAAAACTAATTCAATTTAGACAATGTTTGTCTGTGGTTATAAGCTAGCTTTAACAGTTACAAAGTACATTTAACAGTCAATGAATTATACGGAAGACGCTAGAGATTTACTTTGAATGCGGCAATTCATTTGTTTCTTGCCCCATTTAAATTTCTGTGTGGCCCCCAAGGCTGCTGATCGCCACTCAATGACCTTTTCGAACAATGTATATTAAGATCAGGCTGCACAGAACGTGCAATCTGATCTTATGTACAGTGTCCAATACGGAGATATCTATCTCCAAAAACTAGTAGTATTCGAATTTTTGCAATCGGCATAAAAGTTTATTTAACCTGTTGAGGATTAATGGTAAATCTGATATTAAGCCACGTCATTCGGTTTAGACAGACAGACAGCAGACTGACGAATAAATAGTCACCTCCTGGCTCGAAATAGTGCTTAAACTCGGCACCCGGCTTACGATAGGGATTTTTGTGACAAAAAAAATCGTCTGCCGACATGAGGGAGGATAAGGTTATGAGAAAAAAGTCAGTATCAGAGCAAATTAACAGTAGGCCTACACAGAAGCCGAAATAAATGTGTGGGTCACACTTCCTACGTCACATCCGGTTTATCGAAGATTTCACAAACTCGCACAGGTGTGCAAACCACATTTTCGCTTATAACTCTCTTTTTACGAAAGACATTGAAATATGATTTTCAATTTTAAGATTGTTTTCATTTAAGGATTCTTATATCCAAAAATAGCTTTGGTCTGGAGTTACCCTTTAAGTCGACGATAATTAGAATATTCATTCGCGTGTCTACACCGTAAATCACAGTATAATTGATTGATGCGTCTCGACCGTTCAAAGTAACTTCTCACGCGTTAGCTTATTACTTTTTATGCAGTCACTGGGCTTTTGGAACTTACAGACTTCTGATAAAAGATAAAGATAAAAATTAACTCTTTTTCAAATAAAAACTTGAAAATGATAATAAGAAAACATAATGACGAATGGAGACATTTCTCCTATCGAGCAATCTCTCCGTTTGCGACAATGTTTTCGACAGAATTCTCTTACACATGTGTCATGTTATAGTCTGCATGGCAGGAAAAAGGTATTGACGTCTAGCTTGCATGATTTTAAAGCTTTGGCATTTAAAAGATGCGCTATGTTAGAGTAATGAAAATTAACATATTACAGCGATGTAGTGTGGCATTATTGAACTGAGAAATGAAGGAATACTTCGGCAAACTGTTCGTACGTTTCCGTGAAGCCTTGCTCTACCTGAGTTTTACCAGGGTCAGATAGAATGTTCACTCGTCACAACTCGGCCGATTCCGAAACTATATCTGACCTTGTCTGTATCAGGGAGGTTTCCATTTTGAAATACTGCCAGTCACATGACCTTAAACATGGCTGCTTCCAGGTAAATCGATTAGCAACGGAAACAACAGCCACGGTTAAGTTTTTCAGGTCTATCAACCTGTCGCTGAAAAATGTCAACGGAATTGATAGAATGTGATGGAAAAAATTTTTAAACTGCTTGTCAACCAAAATGTATTTAGAAGGAGTCCGATAGAAAATTATGACTAGTGTTTCTTTTTCTAAGTAGAGTAATACGTATAATCAACTTTATAGTTTGGTTGAATACACAAATTTATACATTTGAAAACATGGTGGCAAAAGGAGGTGTTCTTCGGTAAGACTGTTGTATTTGTTATGCTCTTGCCACAATCTTGTAAAAAGTGGTCTGCCACAAAGGTATATCGTCAGAACCCTTTTTAAAGAGATCGGCGACATGAAAAGTTGTCTGCTGGTGGTTCTATGATCGAAGTTTAACTCTTTACCAGACGACAAGATTTTAGATTTGTCCAAACCGAAAACATTTGCAGACGACAATTCAAACTTGGCTCAAATGATTGGATTGATCGGTGAACTGGTCGAAAATATTGTGAGGAAAGGAGAAAATGCTGTTTACCAGCGTTTTCTCCTTTTCACGCAATATTTTCCACCAGTTTCTACCCGTTAAGCATTTTCATGTTTAACCAACTTCTTCTTTCTCAGGATCCTTAGAGCGGAGGATTGTTTGGTAAAGGGCCAAGTAATATTATTGAACATAAAAGCACTGAAGATCAAAGGGCATCAAGTATCCTCTCTTTGAATATTGATCAAGTACATGATTGGACATTAAGTCAAGTTTTGCACCAATGAAAAGATGGAATCAATACTTTTCATTTCCATTAGTGGGGCTCTTCAAATAAAAGGCGCGTTTAGACCTACTCACCGGGACCATTCGTTGACAAAAACCAATGGCAACATACCCGGTATACGAGATACAATAAAAAAAGTCTTTACTGACGGAGGCACATTTCACTGCGATGCAGCGACTTATAAGCATATTCAGGCTTTCATTTTTCATTTGTTATTCTCTTTATGGGTTATTCATTGTTTTGTTTAAGTTGCGGGCACCGTATCTGACCTAGTAATACCGCACTTGTCTCGCGGGACTTGTTCAAAGAGAGATAACTCTAAAAGGCTGACGATAACTCCTTGGCAAAAAAAAACTTCGAAAAAAGTTATGGAAAGGGAAGAAAATACTTGATATGAACAAATTTATTACTTGTCATCTGGAAAAAGGTTTTATTAATACAAGTAACCTATGGATAGTTCCTGCCTACTTAAGGTGTTGAATCTAATTAGAGAGACCCTGTTCCAAATCATTTCAAGAATATAGAAGATATATGGCAATTTGCAGATTTTTTCCCCCCTCTGTTTCATGAAAAGAAAATAACTATAAATACATTCAGCAATTACTGAAAATACTGTACATTATTAGTTGTACGGTCAGGTGGCAGGGGACTTGGAAAATTGTTCACGGCTGTGGTGAATCATGTCGCCCTGAGCCGAAGGCTGCCTGCCACCTGACTGTACAACGATTTTATTATACTGCAAAGTTTTACCATTCCAACGTTTGTTAAGCGAATTTTACCTGTTTTTTGGTTTAAAAAATTGAGTACGCTGACGAAGTAGAATTTTCCTTCTGAGTGCCCCAATTCAATGAAAACTGACGTCACTGGGAACTGACGTCACTGAAACCTTGGTAATACGTGCTAAAACGTGCAGCTTGGCGCATAATCTTGATGTTAATCTTGATCGACGCCGCCATTTTTGATGTTGTGTTGATAGTGTAGTCATGTCTACGGGGCTCCCGAAAAGGAAACTGCTTTTACGTTGGTTTTGCCAGTGTACATGATATATATGTTCGGGGCACGTTATCCAATCAGATCACGAGAAATTTCTTTGCAGTATAATAATAAAAACTGTCTAACTGGCCCTCTCTATTAGGCATATTTGGATCTATAATTATGTGATGACGTGCTCAGTATCATGCATCACAGAGATGCATTTAACCCCCTTTTGCAAGAGCAGGGCTCATGTAGATCTTGAAATATCTTGTTTTATTTATCTAACACTCGAAGGATTAATAACCGAGACAACCAAAGTAATCCATTCTTGATGACATACAAAACCGCATGATAATTTATCCTTTTGTCGTCCTATGGCCACCTGTTCTTCAGACTGCTACAAGTTCATCTTTCGTTTAGGAAGTTAGCTAAACTATTCATTGAGTCATGCTCTGGCAAAAGGGGGAGGGGGCTTAATGCATCTCCGTGTTGCATGACACCAAGTTAGTCATCACATAATTATGAACCCATGAAGTCCATCTTTTTCTAACAACCCGCTGAATCATGAAATGTACTTGTCTATAGACATGCAGAAAATTGACCAATAGCAAAAAGTGTCGGCTCAGGTTAGCCTGCGCGGAATGTGCAGGCTGACCTGGGTCGAAACTTTTTGCAGATGCATTAAGCCCTCTTTTCACAGAGCCTGACTGAACTGGTTTATTCAGTCAGAAATGGCATTTAAAAAGCCTTGAAATTCACTGAAATCTCAAGAATTTGATAAAACGATACAATTCAGAATGTTTGTGAATAAGCCTTGATCTGGGCCGTTTATATAAGTCTCCATTTTAGTAGTTCAAAAGTTGCTCGATATCTGCAGACTTATTCTGCTGGACAATGGATCAGGGGTCGTGTTTACCTACCATTGTTAAGAATTAGACTAAGAAATGCAAATTAGAATTATTTATGAATACAGGCCGTGATTTTGGCTGTTTATGAATAATACTCTTCATTTTTACAAGTTCAAAAAATTGTAATGATATGAGAAGGGCAAAATCGGCGAGAAAATGGATCAGGTGTTGTATTCCCAACCACAGTATATATTACTTTAATTTTAAATACCGAGACTGGCCTTTTGATTGGCTGACACGTTCTGCATTAGCCAACCAGATGGCATGTCTTGAATCCAGCATCAATGTTGATTAAGTGCTTAATTTAGAATGCTTAAGTGAATAATGCTACTGAATTATCGAGCGCTCATATTAACGAAAGCTAATGGTACATGCTTCAGTTTTCAGTGGCATTGTTACCAAGGCGTCACTTGAAAGCTGTTTCCGGTTTCGCCATTGATACCGTAACTAGGTAGAATTGTACGTACGCGTTAACCCTATCTCACCATGGTCAATTTAAGTTTCTTTTCAGAACGGTTTAGATCAATATCAGACTACATGCATCGTTCTGTCAGATTTTTCATTGTTATAAGCGTATCTATATGAGATGGTCCGACCAAAGTACCCTTTAACCTTTAAGGAGAGGGCACCCTAATGGGATTCGTGCAACATCGCCTTTCATCGTACGGATTTGACTAAGACTCGGGTAATCCGTAATCGATGCGGGGAACCAGCATCTGTCGGCCGATCGATTATGGATTACCCGAGTCTTAGCCGAATCCGTACGTTTTTTTCGGCGATGAAAGGCGACGTTACAGGAATCCGCATTAGGGTGCCCTATCCTTAACTCTTTCCCAAACGACAATATTTTAGACTGGTCCAATTTAAAAGCACTTGCAGACGACAAAATTCACACGGCACAAATGATTGGATTTGTATCCGATAGTCTAGAAAACATTTTGGGAAAAGGAGAAAATGCTGGTCACCAGCATTTTCTCCTTTTCCCACAAAGTTTTTAAAAGGCCTACATGGGTGGTTAAAACTCGGGATTGTGAGGTAAAGGGTTTACTGTTTACCATACGACGAAATTTTAGACGCGACAGACTTGGACGACAACAGGGCTTTGACTTTTTCCTCGACGCTTTCTGGTAAAAAACAACCGAGCTAAAAATATATCTCAAAATTAGATGCCAGATGTTCTTATTTCAGACATACAAGAACATACCCAATTAATGAAAACAGCCTGTACGAAACTAAGAGAAGAGAGCAGAAAATCGAGAACAAAGCACGGAAGAATTCTTCTAATCAAAAGATCAAAGAGTCTAGAGTATCTCTGTTCGTGAACAAGCCGGTGGGCTAATTTGGTAAATCTTGGCAAAACTGCAAAAAGTGAACAGCATGAATACTTTTGATATTAATGTGCGTTATGTGAACTAATTAAAATAGATCGGGATTTTTTTCCTTTTGCAAAAAGCAGCAGTCAGGGGAGCAGGTATGAGTCCAGGTGCGTCAGGGAACCAAAACGTTTTCAACTTCGTACACGATTCTTTCCAAGCCGTTGGCTGCTTTCCTATATAAACATTGTCGAACAGAAGGGCAGGTAACACTCAAAATAGTTTTAAAACAGTTGTGCCCCTTTTCTGTTTATAGTTGTCAGGGTATACGGAAATCATGTTGTTTGTATGTACTTCCGTCTGCCCGTCCGTCCATAGACGGAATTTTCGTCCTATTCTTTTCTTTAAGTTTAGACCAGTTTGCTTATGATTTAACTCATTACCAGACGACAAAATTTTGGACTGGACCAAATTGAAAGCATTTGCAGACGACAAATGAAATGTTGCTAAAATGATGGTATCTGTCTTTGGTAGGGTATAAAACATTGTGGAAAAAGAAGAAAATGCTGGTTACCAGCATTTTCTCCTTTTCCCACAATGTTTTCTTAAGCCATTTCTGTCAGGGTCGGCAAAGGTCGGCATTTTGTTGTTAAGGATAGGGCACCCTAATGCGGATTCCTATAACATCGCCTTTCATCGTCGAAAAACGTACGGATTCGGCTAAGACTCTGGTAATCCGTAATCGATCGGCCGATAGATGCTGGTTCCCCGCATCGATTACCGATTACCCGAGTCTTCGCCGAATCCTTACGATGAAAGGCGATGTTACACGAATCCCATTGGGGTCCCCTATCCTTACAGCGTTGATGGAAACCTCCCTGTCATGTTCATCTACAAATTGTACTATCATTGTTCGACCAATACAGGACTTATGGTGCTTTGTTTTTTTTTCGGCGTAGCTAAATGTGCTGGATTTTGACCTACTCTTTGGTACCGATGAAAAACGAATAAATAGAAATTTGTGATTGGTAAAAAATGTAGACATGTTTATTATAAGGGCCCCTGCCTATTTGCGGGCAAATTTATGCCGTCTTTCTTTTTTAAAAGCTATTTCTTGTTTCTAATACAGTAACATTCTGGATATGGCTAAAATTTTCGGATTTTATACGAGGTTAAAAGTCTAAGTTTAAATAATTGTGAATGGTTCTGTCCTGTTGAAGAAATGTTATACAAAAATGTTTTTATCATCTGGCCGGTGGTCTACGTTTTCGAAAAGAAAAATGAACTTAATTTTAATGATTGTAAGCAGTGAGAGCATTTTAGGAAAAGGAGAAAATGCTCAGAACGGGCATTTTCTCCTTTTCAAACAATGTCTTCTACTGTTTAGAACGAAACCAACCCAATTGAGCCGTTGATTTATTTTTAGCAGATGTTTTCAATATATTGGACAAGTCAAAACTTCCTCGTCTTTCGAACGATAATGTCTCGGTTTGAATGATTATCAACATGTGAAATCTTGTGAGGGAATGTCTTGTAAAATTGCTTATATATTATGGGCCGGTGGCCTATATTTTTGAATAAAATATTTGAAATTTGAACAACACAGCCAGTCAGGGGTATTTGTCGCCCTTGGATAGTTCTAGTTCCATAATCCACCTTTCTAAATTTGATCGCAGCTTTACTTAATTATGTAAATTAGTTGTTAAATAATGTTGCGTTTTTGCATCTTTAATTACACGCCATATCTGATTTATTACGTTTGGAAAAGATATGGCAATAGGCCATTGCCCTGTATTGAACGTGTATTTGTCAGCTATCGCTTAACTGGTAATTACACCATGATAATTAGCACATGATAAATAAGATAAAAGGTCTAATTCTTCCCTTGCCATCGATGAACAAATAGGGTCTTCGAACGGTAAAGATCAAAATCTGACTGCACCAAAACTGCAATCTGATCTTGGATCTACAACAGTCCGTCACATTGTTTTGTATTAGTCAAACATATTGGAAAAAGTCGTTGCCCTTTATTGAACGTTTATTTTTTTCCCCCCAATCTGTGACTGGTAATTAATTACACCATAATAATAGCGCACGATAAATACAATAAGAGACTTACAACAGTGGCTACAATCACTGACCAAAGTGGGTTTTGCGGACATTGTAGATCAAGATCAGACTATATTTTTTGCATTAGTCAAAGATATAGAAAAAAATCGTTGCCCTTTATTGAATGTTTATTTTTTCCCCAAATCTGTAACTGGTAATTAATTATACCATAATATAAGCGCATGATAAATACAATAAGAGACCTACAACAGTCTCTCCCAGCGATGACGAAAGCGGCTTTTGCGGACAATTTAGATCAAGATCAGACTGCACAGAACATGCAGTCTGATCTTGGATCTACAATGTCCGCTACTTTGTTTTGTATTAGTTGAAGATAAGCGCAAAAGGTCATCGCACAGTATTGAACGCTTATTTGCCCGCAATCTGCAACTCGTAATTATACCACAATATTAGCACATGATAAATGCGATAAGAGATTTAATGAACAAAACTGCGTGTGGTCATGTAAATGAACGACTGTCTTCATCGTCTCGTTTGTTGTAAATAAGAATTTTGAAAATATTGTAGCAGCGGGGCTGATATTTGATCGTTCGGTGTTTTATAATATTGAAATTATACAACGGCGGTCAATGCGCCTATTTAAGCTTTCCTAGAGTTCTTTTACCAATATTCCGCTTAAAAATCTTCCCGGTTGATTGAAATGTTTTTTATGCTGCTTTCAATATCATTTTTGATCATTTGGTGTTTCACAATAATGAAATTATACCACGGCGGCCAGTGCACCTATCTAAGCTTCTTTAGAGTTCCTTTACCAGTGTTCCACACAAAACTCTTCCCAGTTGATTGAAACGTGTTTTACGCTGCTTTCCATATAATTTTCAGTCATTACTCGACGACAACTCAGTTATTCATGTATGGTCTGGGTTTGAACAGTACGAAGCAAGACTAAAATATTTTGCCCAAGGACACTCTGAAAAAAAAAAAAAACATCAACATACACAACGCTTCGAGTAAGGACCGAACCCGAGACCTCCAGGTTTTGAATCTTACAACTTTACCACCAAGCAATGCAGATCCCCACACTCTTCCAAAGTCACTGTTTAATGTAACTAAACGTGCAGTCTGATTTTGGATCTACAACGTGCGCCCCTCCCCTTGTTTCATTTTAGTTGAAGATAAGGGCAAAGGTCATCGCCTTTTGTTTTTTTCGCAATCTGCAACTCGTAATTACTCCGCAATATCAGAACTTAATAAATACGATCAGAGATTTAATTATTGGAACTACGCGTTGAGATGTAAATGAACGGCTAATCCAAACGATGTTCCTTTCAAGTACTTGTGACACCTAGGAAAAATATAAATAGGTGAACTGGTGCCCTGATGTAATTGAAATAAATGGGCCACGCTCCGGCAAAAGGGTGCTTAATGGATCTCCGCGATACCTTTTACCAAGCAAGTCATCACATTAATTATGCCATAAAATCCATTACGTCTAACAACCCACTGAATCATAATGTAGAATTAAGAAATAATCTTCTTTCTATCGTGGTTTATCGTTCAATAAACCACAGTTGTGAGTTATGAGGCACAATAAATAATCCACGAGGGCGATAGCCCGAGTGGTTTATTCATTGCGCCTCATAACTCACAACGTGGTTTATTGAAAGTTAAACCACGATAGAAAGAAGATTATTTTGATTCTAACATGACCAACTCTTAATCAAAGGAAAACAAAGTTCATACTTAGAGTAATTTAAACGCGAATGCAGATTATATTCCATTTGAATAACTTACTTACTTACTTTATACAGAATGACGTCACTCTATATAGAATGACGTAGATTTTACCACGCTTTCGTTGCACTGTGTTTATAGAGCCGAATTCATGTGTCATGTTAGAATGGTCCTTTGATATGCAGAAATTTGACCAAGAACCAAAAAGTTTCGATCCAGCGCGACTGTGCAAGCTGACATAGGTGGATACTTTTTGCAGGTGTATTAAGCCCCCTTTTCACAGAGCATGGCTCAAATATATTTATTAATGAAAGTGATGTCAAACCCAGTGCAAACAACAACAATGTATCGTTATGGAAAGGTGGACTTTTCTTTAAACGTTTATTGTGTTTACACCATATTTGGACGACTGAATTAATACCAGAGCTCAAGGTGAAATAATAGTACGTCAAAACGAGTACTCGTAAACAAAAATGAGAAAAATGGCGTCTTCATTTTACTCTTTACCATACAATCCCAAGTTTTAACGATGTTTAGGGAGAAGGCTTTTGAAAACAATATGGGAAAAGGAGAAAATGCTGGTAACCAGCATTTTCTCCTTTTCCCACAATGTTTTCTAACCTATCAATTACAAATTTCGTCATTTGGGCCGCCTTGATTTTGTCGTCTGCAAATGCTTTCAATTTGAACCAGTCTAGAATTTTGTCGTTTGGTAAAGAGTTAATTATTAAGTTTTCGTCTGATGACGACCAAAACGACCACGAGGTTTTAACAATACTTCGACTCTTTTTTTTTTTTCGAAAACTGCTGAGCTAAATGTTGTAACATATTTTTTCTTGTTCTTTCATAAAGATGCTGTTACCAGGAATTTTGCAGAGTTACAGACAAAAGTAATTTCACTAAAACCTATGTTGTTGGTACATACCATAATGTTGTCAATTAGACAGCCCTGGTGAAAAATACATGTTAGTGAAGAACCACAATCAGTGATCCATGCCCTGGCAAATGGGGGTTTCATGCATCTTCGTGATGCATTATACAAAGCTAGTCATCACATAATTATGTATCCTTAAAATCCATTTAGCGTAACAATTAACTGGATTGATGAGGTATAGTGGTCCTTTGACGTACAGAAAATTTACAAATAGCAAAAAGTTTCGATCCAGGTCAGCCTGCGCGGACTGCGCAGGCTGACATGGTCGATACTCTTTGCAGATTAATCAATCCCCCTTTATAGAGTTCCTTTGTATATTAACTTGTAAACTGTTAAATAGACGAACTTGAAATTTTCAGCAAATGTTAAAAACTCAAAATGTTGCTAGATCTATTTAACGTTCTCTTTGCAGGGGTAAAAAAAAAACTCACTACAGGTATATTTGACAATGTAGAACCAAGAACAGACTGCATGTTCTCTACAGTCTGATCTTGATCTACACTGTCTGCTAATAGGTTTTTAGTTAAATTAACCTTGGAATCCGAAAATACTCTGTACACATACCTTTGTTTTCAGGTAATTGGTTCAGTGGTACGAATAGAGAGCAAGAAAAAAATATACTACAGGTGATAACTCACGGCATCCGTTTGCGCTGCGAGGTAGAGAAAGAAATGTATTTAGCATTTGTTCGCGGGAGTGTTTGTCTGACAACTGTTGTATAAGAACTGGAAATTTACCAGAATACCAAAACTCTCCTCGCTGAGCACCTCGTCTTCTAGGAGATTTGGAGATATGTAGGACTAATTTATGAGCTGGAACTGAAATGTGTAGACTTTATGTACAGTTTACTGCCCCGCATCGCTCCCAAAACTTATTCGCTCAGTGCACATTGGAAATTAATGTGTTATTTATTTGAGTAACAGTGTATGTGTTTGTGACTTTTCATTTTTGCTTCAAATCGGGAATAATTTTCACAGTAATACCCATGGTTTCAAAATGGGGAATACCCAAGTTGGAAATGAAATTAGATCTAGATTAAAACTAAGATTTGTACTTCATGCTTTGGGGGTCTTCGGGTGTACCGAAAAGATAGACTTTTTAGGGGCTCAAGCAATTTCTTAACTTAAACCTATCAGGTAGATAATTATTAGAACTTGTATCGATAGACTTGAATAAAATATTTGTCCCCATATCAGAACGCCCAGTGCCTGTTGAGGTTTTTACAAAGAGGTGCTAAATATACTTGTGAATAGGTTTGTGTGCATCCATCTTAAAGATTATGTATGGCATGCAACACGCGACAAGGGACATTCGAACATTTGCGTAAAGTGTAGTCCCGGATCAGCCTGCGCACTCCGCGCTGACTTATCCGAAACGACACTTTTCATTTTAATGTAATTTTCTGTTTTGCGCAAGTCTACTGAAGGACAAAATCCAATAAAGTCGTAAAGTGCCGTCTCGGATTAGCCTGCGTGGACTGCGCAGTCTAATCCGAGACGACACTTTACGCAGATGTCCTTTTCGCGTGTTGCAGGCCAGATTATCTGGACTATTTGTCGTTGTTTCTTTTTTTTTCATTCCAAAACCATGACATTAATTTTTGTGACTTTGTGGAAGGCAGGCTCTTGAAAACGTTGTGGTAAGAGGAGAAAACGTTTATAACCAGCGTTTTCCCTCTCTCCTGTTTTTATATTGTTTATATGTTTTCAAAAACTTATCGCTTGGACCATATATGTACTGATTTTGTTCTGCAACTTGTTTCAATATTGACGAGTCTAAAATTCTTTTGTCACGCAGGGAAACTTTGGTGTTATAGAGGACTTTTAGCGTATTACGTTTATTTTTATTCTGGAATATTCAAAGGAATTATGGTGCTATGACGAATGTAAGTGTGTTTTGTAATTGGAGTTTTTTCTATTAGTAAGTATACGGTTTTTACTTATCTGAATTATATAAGTTGAAGTTCACTTGAGTGCTATAGATAATGGCAAACTTGTTTTTTTTAGTCGGCACCGATTTATTTGGAATATCTATTGGATACTTAAATAGAGAATAGATGGTTGGTGTCTTGGATGGGTTAAGTTTATCGGGCAAGGCGGAGGAATTTATCTGGTGAGCCGAAGGCGAATCGAATAAATTTTGGAGCCGAGCCCGATAAACTTAACCCATTCAAGACACCAATTATCTATTCTATTTATCCTGTCACTCACTGTAACGGAACAAAACAAACAAACAAAAACACTGATAAAGATCGTACCTTTAATAAATTTCCGGAGCCGAGCCTGACAGACTTTCCCAATCCAAGACACCAACTGTCTATTTCATTTATGCTTTTTCTCAATTATAATCTAAAATCCGACTAAATTGAACTTTTCGCTCGAAATAAGGCACATAGACTCTATTGACATCTTTCTCACTAGATCTAGTCTATAAGAAATTTTAACAAAATGAAGAACTGTGTAAAGCCTTCCGAATATGCAGCTGCAATAATGACGTCATGAATGATAGTGGCTACGTCATAATTATTAAACGTGACGTATATCCGCAGAAAATATTGTGGCGAAGAAGACAATGTGTTTTAAACAAAACAGATCATTAAACGAGCAAAAGTATTCGCTAGCGATTAATTCATTTACTTTGGCAGTAACACGCTTGGTTGAAAATAGTCCCGGTTAGCAGGTGCGCACTTGGCGGTCACCTGACCAACTGACGGATAACAAAAAAAAAATAATACGGCACCCTGTTATCGGGTCGGAATTAAAGAAGGTGAAAGGATAAACCTTGAACTAAGAATAGTCTTAAAGGGACTGAAATATTTATATAGCCATGCTCTGTGAAAAGGGGTCTTAGTGCATCTCCATGATGCATGATACCAGGCATGGCACAATATTATAGATCCACAAAATCTGTTTTGTATAACAACCTACTAAATTATGAGGTACATTCGTCCTGTGACTCGCAGAAAATTGACTAAAAGCAAAAAGTTTCGGCCAAGGTCAGGCTGACCTTGGTCGGTACTTTTTGCAAATGCATGAATCCCCCTTTTCACAGATCATGACACATATATGATTCAACGTGCTTTGTGTATAAACATCGGTTTTATTTTGGTTTTATCTAGAATATTTATCATATACATTGGCTATGAATTGGGAATTTACTCGAAGGATTCCCATTTGAATTAGATCAACTATGATACCGTTAGGTAAATGATTCATTATTATATATTCAATAACTTAACCTTAAACTTAAATAAGTGAAATGAAACGTTCCAGCTGATAGTAAAAACCAAAATTTTACTATTTCAAAGGTATTTTTGGGAGAAAGAATATCTCCTTTTCGGATAGTGTAGATCCAAGATCAGACTGCACATTCTGTGCATTCTGATCTTGATCTTCACTGTCCGCAAAACGTCCACGAGTCGCGCTTAGCAACCAAAGGGTTAAAGGACAGAAAAACACTTTACCCTTTACAACATAATCCCGTTTTTTTTCACGATAACGAGGAAGGGTGCATTTTAAAACAATATGGGAAAAGAAGAAAATGATGGTAACCAACCAGCATTTTCTCTTTTTTCCCGCATTGTTTTGTACTTTCTAAAAGACAGATAGATCTACCATTACTTGGTTTAAACGTCGTCGGTCATCTGCAAATAATGTGATCGTGGTGGGGACTGAACTTTCGCCGTCTGGTAAAGAGGTAATCCGTAGGCTGCTAAGCGCGACTTACTGACCTTTCGCGGACAGTGTAGATCAAGATCAGATTGCACAGAACGTGCAGTCTGGTCTTGGATCTACACTGTCCTATAAGGACATATATCCTGCCCCCACCCCCCCCCCCAAAAAAAAAAAAAATCCTTGAAATAGTGTTACGGGAGACCACTCCTTCATGCAAGGCTTCGTCCCGATTTCAATACAATACCTAACAACTGCGTTACGGAGATATCTCTTTAGCTCAGTGGTTATGGTATTGGTCTTTTAAACCTCGAAAAACGAGGATATTTGCCCGTCATAGGTTCGAATCCCGCCAGAGGCGGTTTGTATTTCAGCTTTGCATTTGTTGCGGACTTTCATGTTCGTAAAAATGGGGGCTCGTCCGGGATTGGCCATTGAGCCATGAATCCCATTTGTTGTCCAAAAGCGGACATTTGTTGTCTAAATAATAGACTTACTGCCTAATAAGGCTTTGAGTCATCAATAAATGATGACTTTAAGAGGGGGTGTGTTACGGGAGACCACTCCTTCATGCAAGGCTTCGTCCCGATTTCAATACAATACCTAACAACTGCGTTACGGAGATATCTCTTTAGCTCAGTGGTTATGGTATTGGT
Source organism: Hippopus hippopus (assembly GCA_946811185.2). Taxonomy (NCBI): domain Eukaryota; kingdom Metazoa; phylum Mollusca; class Bivalvia; order Cardiida; family Cardiidae; genus Hippopus; species Hippopus hippopus. Next base: position 29,486,788 of record OX328108.1, on the reverse strand, counting down.
CTCTTAAACTTCGAAAAACGAGGATATTTGTCCGTCATAGGTTCGAATCCCGCCAGAGGCGGTTTGTATGTCAGCTTTGCATTTGTTGCGGACTTTCATGTTCGTAAGAATAGCAAAATTTGGGATTTTACTGTCGGCTTCACTTTTTTGGCAGAATAAGAGTTATGGTACTTAAACAGCAAGTTTGATTTGAATAGATCTTTGTTCACTATATGGTCGGCAACACATGAAAAGGGGCATTCGGACATTTGCGTAAAGTGTCTTCCCGGACCAGCCTGTGCAGTCCGCGCAGGCTGATCCGGGACAACACTTTCAGATCGTGTGTGATTTTCTGTTTCACGCGAGTCAACTGTGTGACAAAATCTAATGTTGACGTAAAGTGCCGTCTCGGATTAGTCTGCCCGGACTGTTATAGGACAGTATTGATAAAAGATCAGACTGCACGTTTTATGCGCTCTGATCTTGATCAACACCGTTCGGAAAGCAAATAAAGCCGGGTCTAGCGCTTTATGGGCTAAGTGCAGACACTGTCAAAATCAAACTCTCACTAACACGGTTGGTTGCTTGTATGGTGTTTAACGCCGTTTTCAGCATTATTTCAGTTATATCGCGGCGGCCAGTGCACCAATCCATGCTTTCCTGGAGTCTCTTTTACCAGTACTCCACACAATTTTCTTTCCAAGCCACTGGCTGCTTTCCCACATAATCATCGTCGAAACAATGGTCAGCGGTGGGAGAGGAATGAATCCTGTCGCAGTGACTATCATCAATCCTCGGAAAGAAATTGGCCGAGCCAGGGGTCGTAGCCAGGGATCGAACCCTGGACCCCGTGTTCTCAAGTCCTGCACGCTACCGACTGAGCTACCGGGGCTCGGCTCTCACCAACACGGACATGGACAGTTTAGACCAAGACCAAACTGCATGTTCTGTGCAGCCTGATCTTGGTCTAAAACTTTCCGTAAAAAAAAAAACAAGCTTTACGTACTGTAATATGGTTTAAACTTGGATGTGGAAAGCTTTTTGATGCGGGTGCCTCAGATATATAGATTTAGTTGTAAGGGAATTATCGTGGAAGATCAAAAAGTACCACTACCTCGTACCTCCATTAACACTTATTAGACAAGGCATTTCCTCTGAGTACCTACATCATAGGCTCAAGTGAAGAAATACGAGTTTTAGGTGAAGAGAACCAAACTTATCTGAAGTCTAGAAACTGTTTGAGCCATGCTTTGTGAAAAAGAGGTTTATCGCATCTGCTAAAAGTATCGATACAGGTCAGCCTGTGCAGTCCGAGCAGGCTGACCTGGGTCGAAACTTTTTGCTTTTCGTAAATTTTCAGCATTTCTAAGGACCAATGTACCTCAGGATTCAGCTGGTTGTTATACAAAATGGATTTTATGGACCCATTATTGTGTGATGACTTACATGGTATAATGCATCACGGAGATTGCCAGAGCATTCTCATTTTTTCCCTGCCGTATGCACACAGTACGAAGAGATATCTAGGCACTTGAAAAAGATACCTGTCTAGTAAATGATATACTAGTGTGTACATATGCTCACAGGGTCGGTATATAAATTAACTCTAAGGCTGCTAAGCGCGACTCACTGACCTTTTGCGGACAGTGTAGATCAAGATCAGACTGCACAGAAAGTGCAGTCTGATCTTGGATCTACTCTGTCCGATAAGGAGAAATTATTCTCCAAAGCATAACTTTGAAATAGCAATATTTTGTTTTTTACTATCGAATTGAGAATTTCATTTAAGTTGTGTAGCAGGACAGAGGTTAAATATCAGGGGAAAAAATGCACGAGAGAATGGAACTTGGAAGGAAATCAAGATGTAGTTGATATAGAATTAGCTCTGTCCGTTTTGTGTTTTAACGATATTTTCAACAATATTTCGGTTACATTACTGCAAGCAATGCATCAATAGATGCGATCCTGGGATTTTCCCGTATTGCACAGAACACTCTATCTTAGAAGCCTGTGGCTGGTTTCCCTGCATAAGCAAGGTCGAAGGAGTCTATAGCAGTTGGGAAGAAACTGATTCAGTCACATTGACTTTCAACAACCCTTACTTCGCTGCGAGCAGTGCACCTATAGGCTATAGATGCGATCCTGGGTTTTCCCGTATTGCCTAGATCACTGTACCTTAGAAGTCTCTGGCTGGCTTCCCTGCATAAGCAAGGCCGATGGAGTGTGTAGCAGTTGTGAAGAAATAGTATCAGTCACTTTGACTTTCGACAATCCTGTGTAAAATTGTTGGCCGTAGTAAGTCATCAATGGCAAACCCGATAGATCAGCCAGTAACGTATTGGGCTTGAAAGCCTTGGGTCGCTGGTTCGATTCCAACCTCAGCCGATTTCTTTCTGAGGAATGTTATAAGTGGCTGCAACAGCATTGATAACCTTCTCACTGCTCAACATTGTTTCGTCGATGTTTATGCGGGAAAGGAGCCAGTAGCTTGGAAAATAGATTTGATGAAGTCCCTGGTAAAGAATATCCAGGAAAGAATGTAAAGGTGCACTGGCCGTTGAGATATATCTGAAATAGTAAGCGTTAAAAAAAATATAGCAACAAACAAAACAATGCTTCCATTCAGGCACTTCAGCTCGGTACTGGAATAAACGAACAAAGAAACGAACAGAGGAATAAGGGAAGTGAGAGTGGTATAAAGGCAAAGAGAACAAAAAAGGTCATCTCAGGAAAAAAAATCAAAGAGGGAGATATTATCATTTGCTTTTTTCCCGTCTTGTAATAATATACAGGTGTAACTTTGACTGAAACTGGGTCGAAAGAAAATAGGACGAAACGTAATGCGTGCGAAAAGTTTTTGTGTCGTTTATTTTTTCAATTTTGACCCTTAGGCTGATGAGCGCGACTCAAGAACCTTTTGCGGTCAGTGTTGATCAAGATCAGACTGCACAGAACGTGCAGTCTGATCTTGGATCTACACTGTCCGATTAGGAGATATTTCCCCTCTAAAAATAACTTTTGAAATAGTAAAATAATGGGTTTTATTAACGGCTTGAAAACTTCATTTCACTTATCTAGTAAGATAAGGATTAATTCAAAAGTGTACAAGATGTTTTTCCCTCAGATGAATCAAAATATTATTCTTATAAATTAAGAAAAAACCACGAACATTTGAAGGAAAGAAAAATACTATATCTTGGTACTTTGGCAGGATGGAAGACTTTGTTGGAAAAGAAGCACTTACTCGTTACAAGCAATTGCTCCTTTTCCTACAACGGTTTCCAAAGAGATCAAGCACAGGAGTGTAGAAACTTGTATTTGTCCACAGATGAGCAAATATATTTTTGCGACCTGCTTTTCATGAAATTTGGTGAAGCTATGTAGATTTGGTGTCAAGGAAACACGAGAAATGTTTTATACACCTCAGCTCTAAAACTGTTGTATGTGCAGCGTGTGTTAATGAATATAGGTATACTCTAAAATTGTTGTACGTGCAGCGTGTGTTGATGAATATAGGTATACTCTAACACTGTTGTACGTGCAGCGTGTGTTAAGGAATATAGGTATACTCTAAAACTGTTGTATGTGCAGTGTGTGTTAATGAATATAAGTATACATAATATACGTAATATGCTCATGGGAACTGCATGAAAGATAACGTCTTAAATTATAAATGAGTGATTATGGTTATATGGGAGAGCAGCCAGTCGCTTGGGAAGAATATCGTTCGAAGTAGTGGTTAAAAAGAACTGTGGAAAAGCATGGATAGGTGCACTAGCCAAACACCGAACAGATATATGTAACTGATTCTTTTGAATAATCATTGGTTTTTGCTTAGGAAAAAAAAAAACTTTCGTTTGTTTCATGTTTGACGTCGTTTACAGCAGAATTTCTTGTTACATCACAGACGTCTGAAATTTCATTGTGCGCAGACTGTTTTGAAAAATTAACATAATAATGGTCTGCAACACGTGAAAAGGGGCATTCGGACATTTGCGTAAAGCGTCATCTCGGATCAGCCTGCGCAGTCCGCGCAGGCTAATCCGAGACGACACTTTCCGTTCTTATGTACTTTTCTCTTTCGCGCATGTCTACTGTAGTACAGAATCGAATGTAGTCGTAAAGTGTCGTCTCGGATCAGTCTGCGCAGACTGCGCAGGCTGATTCGCGACGACACTTTACGCAAATGTCCGAATGCCCCTATTCGCGTGTTGCAGGCCAATTATATAAATAGCATATAACGTCTCTATAGCATATTACAACAAAACGTGGGCAACGAAACCGGTGATAAATGGCCCTTATGACTGAGATAATTGAACTACAAAATAAAATACTGTAAGTTCAGCAAAATTTAATTCTTCGCCCGCATTTGGTTTCACCCTTTACTAAATGACAAAATTCTAGACTTGTCAAAATTGAAAGCATTTGCAGACGACAATTTCAATGTGGCTCAAATGGTGCAATTTTTCTTTGATAGGGTGGAAAACATTGTGGGACAAGGAGAAAATGCTGGTTACCAGTATTTTCTCCTTTCCCCACACTATTTTCAAACGGTGTCTTTCCCAGGGTCATTCAAAGTCGGTATTGTGCGGTAAAGGGTTAAAATTGAGTACGTCAAAATTTTGTCGTTTTGATAAGAAGTAAGACGCTTGAACACTCATGTTTTTTTTCCGCAACATACATTCCCTACAAGTTACAGCCTCTACGAGACAATAAGATTTTAGCCTTGTTCATATTAAAGTAATTTCGAGAGAAAAAATAACCTTTGGCTAAAAATATAAGATTTGTCTTTGGAAATTTAGAAAACATTGTGGGAAAAGGAGAAAATGCTGGTTACCAGCATTTTCTCCTTTTTCCACAATATTTTCAAAAGCTGTCTTCGCCAAGGTTGTAGAAAGCCGGAATCGTTTAAATAAAGGGTTAACTAACACAGACTGTTTTACAAAGACATAACAAAAACATTAGCGGCAATGTATTTTCACCGTCACACTGTTGGATAGATAAAAATAAACGTTTTTTGGTCGGTTGAAACAAACATGACATAGATCCAAGTACATGTATTTGGTTAGACCAAATTCATGAAAGAACACGTTTCGTATTCACCAACCAGTCTTGAGAGTTTTCTTTGTCTTATTCTAGATTTAGTAAAGTAACGCAACTTCTGATTGGCTAAACCAAATGGTTTAGCCAATCAGAAGTTGTGTCACTTTCAACTTTAGAAAATCTTGGAGAATAAGACTTAGATTTCAGGGCCTTTGACGTGTGTATCCTGACCGCAAAATCCGTCAACGTTGGCCCTAGCATTAGAATTTTCAACCCTTTACCAAACAGTTTCATGTTTTAACGATCTTGACGAAGAAAGCTTTTGAAAACATCATGGGTAAAAGGCAAAAATGCTGATAACCAGTATTTTCCCCTCTTCACACGATGTTTTTAGTCCTTTAAAGGCACCCCCAATCAGTTGAGCTGCAATTAATTTGTCGTCTGCATATGCTTTCAGCTTGGACAAATCTAAAACTTTGTCTGGTGAAGAGTTAAAAATATTTTCAGCGTCGCATCTCTGTGGTCCCATCTGTTTACATTGTTTTTGAAAACAATGAAATACAATTGAGTGATCATCCATTTTTAGTATGGCTGCTTTCGAAAAAACGCTTTGAGTTATTGTCATAGCCCTGACCTTGTCTGCATCGTCTGTGTCATCTGCGTCGTCGTGCAGGTATTGTCAAAACCTGTCATCGCTTGCGTCGTCATGGAGGTACATGTATTGGCATAGCTGTCAGCGTCGTCTTCACCGTTCAGTGCAACAGATAAAAGGGTATTTGAGACCGAAAAAGATATCCACTTTCACTTTCCCTAAATCCATGAAGAGGATACCCTTCGACGAGTTGATGAACGAATGTGCAATCCGATCAGGGTTAGCACTGTGCTCTTGCCAATAAATTTCTTTGGGGAGTGATTTTTTTTATGTGAAATCAAAAGACTTTTGTCTCAATTCAGTGCAACAGATAAACGGGTAGTTGGGATTGAAACAGATGCACAATTTCAGTTTTTCTTTAAATTCTATGCTGAGGATATCCATCAGGATGGTCTTCAGAAGACCATTTCTTTAACACAATTATGTTTGTCTTCGAGGAAAGATAGTAATTTAAGAATAATTTTTGGATATTCACATCCGTTCATCTGGAGCCCTGATTGTAAGATAAACATTTTCCTCTCTGTAGTTTCAGTGCTTTGATTTTATTGTTCAGATACTTTGTTTACATTGTGAATGCAGCTCTGTAAACAACGTCATAGGTATTCTTTAAAATGGTCTCGAAGAGACCATTCTAAAGAGTACCTGCAACATGGATTGTTTTAAAGGAAAAATACGCGCTAGTGCCCCGACTATTTGCTTGCATGAAAAACAAGAAATGTCTTTAAAAAAGATAGACAGCCACCAAATAGGCATGAGTCCTTAGAATAATATGTCTTCATTTTTTATCAATCACAAATTTCTATTCATTCATTTGTTATCAGTACCAAAAAGTAGGTCAATAGCCAGCACATTCAGCAACGCTGAAAAAATGTCTCAGTCCTTTCAGCGCTTTGATTTTTATTACATTTCAGATACTTTATTCGCATCGTGGCTGCAGCTTTAGATAATTCACGCAACCTCGACGAAGTCATCATTTGCCTTGAGAGCGAAGGATGAATAAAGAGTGGAGCGTTTGTTGGAATCACTTTGCCCGGAGTTATTGTACAAACAGGAATGGAATATTGGAATGTAAGGCTGAACGCTGCTTTACAAATAACGGATAATACGGCCAAACGTTTTTGTGATCGAGACCGCGTTTAGACAACTTTGATCAAAAGTAGAGTTTCTGTTTAGTTTTATGGAAGTAATCTGGCCGCGGGCTTTGTCTTTACTTGAAAATTGTTATTTTCTTGTTTTCTTTTTTTGAAGAAGATGAAAAGAGAGAAAGTGTTAGTGATATATGTGGCAAGTAAAGTAATTCTAACACGTTTTTGAAGATATAAGTGAGTTGAAATAATAAAGACCTTGGTCGGATGAATGTTTGAATTTCAAAAAGAATTCGTCTTCGAATAGTTATACAGACGCTTTCCTTGAAAATTAAAGATAAACATGAATGACGAAATTTTAGTTTTGAATTTCTCGTCGAAATAGCACGACGATATCACCATGGAAACGAGTCCAATGCTGCAACAAACAACGCCTGTTGCCAGGCCAGCCAGGACTGCTCGATTGAAACGGGCTTTCACAAGACACGAGTTCGATAACTCGGAGCTGGAGAGGCTATATCGACGTTATGTGTACAAATTACAACAAGCGTCCGTAGGTCACGTGCTCTTGATTTTGGCATTGCTATGCGCGTGCCTGATTGTCCTTCATTTTTACTATATCCGGCATGTCAACGTTCAGGGGATCTACTTATCTGTGCAGTGTGTCCTATTTATTATTCTATACATATATATCAATACGCGCTTCATGAAGGAATACCACTTCAAAATCGTCTGTGTTATAGTGCTTTTATTCTTATTCGGATTTGCCATTTTGGGATTCCCACTGGATTTTACTTACCTGGGGTGGGACCTGCCCCGCCCCCTTCACACTCCCGTGCAAGGGGTCTGGGAAGTGATGTATGTTGTATTTGTGATTTACGCCATGATGCCTTTACGGACGTACCTTGCCGCCATTTTGGGAATATTACTTCCGGCTAGTCATATGATTGTCACGATCCTCGTCGCCAATAATTTGCCAGAGTTGCTATGGAGACAGGTATGTTTATTTTTTATGAAATTATTATATTCGTAGAATTAGTAACAAGCTGATTACCAATCCATTGCTCAGTGGTCTTGCACAACTTTTTTGTTTTATGTATCGATTTTCCTTAATTAAAAAAAAAAACCCTGGTGACCGTCGATTAGTTAGTGCCATATGGCTTCCAACACGCGAAAAGGTGCATTCGGACATTCGCGTAAAGTGTCGTCTCGGATCAGCCTGCGCATTCCGCGCAGGCTTATCAGAGGCGACACTTTACGACTACTTTAGATTTTGTGCTCCAGTAGACTTGCGCAAAACAGAAAATTTCATAAAAAACGGAAAGTGTCATTTCGGATTAGCCGGCGTCCGCGCAGGCTTATCCGAGACGACACTTTACGCAAATGTCCGAATGCCTATTTTCGCGTGTTGCAGGCTAATATTATTATAAACTCGACCTTCAAAGTCTTTCGACGACTGAATGTGAAAATTTCCTCAGAAACTGTAAGATTCTTATCTTAAAAGGCCTGACTAAACATTGGGATGGTATAGATCGAAGATCAGACTGCGCATTGGTTCTGTTAAAGACCACGATGTGAAATTAGACATTTTTTTACTTAAAAGAACAGTACATTTGTGTAAGACAATGCCTTTTAAAATGATAGTCGTCATACAAATGACAATCTAATCCCCTGGTCCAGTGTTAGGCAATTTCCGCAACGGGAGGGAGGTAGGAGGCGGGGACAGAGGGGCGGGGCAAAGCATGAGATTCATGTCCAGCCTGGGTTCGTAATCACCAACAATTCTTAAAACTATTCCCAGTCTTATGCTCAAGAATTTTCAGAAGTTGAAAACAACACAAGTTCTGATTGGCTAAGCCAATCAGAAATTGTGGTGCTTTTCAAATTTGGAATTAGAATAAGAATGGTGTGTGAGTACGGCCCCAGGTCAGCTGAGATAATAATAACAGCAAGGACTATTTCAAAGTTATCTTACAGTTCGTTTCAGGGGTACTGAGTACAGCAGAAAAAATACGTAACGTAACATTTCGATCAAAACTGGCCGCGCTTGTGTCTTAAGGCAAAGTGCTGCGGTATCCCAGCCTCGTGCCAGTAAAACCAAGACTAGACACCAGTAAACGAGCTGTTGCCCCATTATAACTGAAATACAGTTAAAAACTCTATAAATTCTATTCAAACAAAGAAAAAGAACGGGAACAAATTGTTACTAAATTTAAACTATATTTATCGGCACTCCGAGAAAATCTTGTTTACATACAGGTCAAATACACGCGCTTAATTTACAATAACATTTCTCTATGTGAGCCAGATGGGGAAATTACCTGAATCTGACAGCTCATGCATTTTACACGAGCGTCAGTACGTGTGTAGTACTGCAATATACTGTTTATTTTGGAGTCATTGCCGAATGTTGGCTTATTAGTTATTACTCATTTCCTAGAAATGAGCAATAAGGTTCTGAAATGGTTACACCAAGAGCAGGGAATTTGGTTTTTTACACCTACACCTACACCCACTATAATCTCATATGACCACTACTCTGTGAAAAGAGGTTTAATGCATTTGCAAAATGTATCGACCGGGTCAGCCTGCGCAGTTTGCGCAGGCTGATCCGGGTCGAAACATTTTGCTATTCGTAAATTTTCTGCTTGCCTAAGCACCTTTCTACCTCATGGTTTAGCCGTTTGTAAGACAAAAAGAATCTGATGGATCCACAATTACATGATGACTGGCTTTGCATAATGCATCATGGATACGCATTAAACCCCCTTTTGCCAGAGCACCGCTTAATTATATATGACAGAGTGTTCATCTACATTACAAGCCATCCACGATCCCAAATAAGAGTAACGATTTTTTTTTCCATACAAATTCAGAAATATATGAAAAATACTGACATATAACTTGGCATCGTATTCGGCAATACAGTTGGACACCTTATTCTATATGAGCCATGCTCTATGAAAAGGGGGCTTAATGCATCTGCAAAGAGTATCGACACATGACAACATGTGCAGTCTGCCATGAAGCGATACTGTTCGCTATGGATCAATTTTTTGCATGTCCATTGACCATTCTACCTCCTGATCAGTCGGTTGTTAAACTTATAAGTATTTTTAGATCCATGACTATGTGGTGACTTGCTTGGTATAATGCATCACGGAGATGCATTTGACCCATTTAAACCACGGCATGGCTCATATATGGCTTGCAACACGCGAAAATGGGCATTCGGACATTTGCGTAAAGTGTCGTCTCGGATCAGCCTGCGCATTCCGCGCAGGCTAATCCGAGACGGCACTTTACGACTACATTAGATTTTGTGCTACAGTAGACTTGCGCAAAACAGAAAATTACATTAAAAACGGAAAGTGTCGTTTCGGATTAGCCTGCGCGGAGTGCGCAGCCTAATCCGAGACGACACTTTACGCAAATTACCGAATGCCCCTTTTCACGTGTTGCAGGTCAATTATAAGGGCTGAGCCCCGGTAGGGCAGTCGGCAGCGCACAGGACTTGAGAACATTGGTTCGCTGGTTCACACCCCCAGCTCAACCAATTTGTTTCCGAGAATTGACGATGGTCATTACAACAGGATTCATTTCTTTCACCACTGATCATTGTTTCGACGATGGATATGTGGAAAAGCAGCCAGTAACATGGGCAGAACATTGTGCAAAGTACTGGTAACGAAAACTCCAGGACAACATGGATACTGGATAGGCCCACTTGCCGCCGGAACACAACTTAAATACTGTTGAAAAAGACGTTAAACACCATACAATCAATCAAGCTATATATTAGGTTAAACGGGTGAAGGCTATATATTTGAACCATGCTCTGTTAAATGGGAGCTTAATGCATCTGCGAAAAGTATCGACCCAGGTCAGCCTGCGCAGTTCGCGCAGGCTGACCTGGGTCGAAACTTTTCGCTACTGGTCAATTTTCCGTATGGCCAAGGCCCAGTCTGCCTCAGGATTAAGTCGGTTGTTAAAAAATGTTGCTATTATGGATCCATAAGTATGTGATGCCTTGCTCGGTACCATGGATCACGGAGATGCATTAAGCCCCCTTTTGCCGGAGTATGCCTCATTTAAAAAAATGCCTCTGTTTGTTGTAACACGTTCAGAAGGCTATCGCTCATTTCTAAGAAATGAGTAATAACTACCGCTCAACGCTTGGTAATGATCCTGAAATAAACAAACATGATGGAGGGTAGAGTTTGCTATTAAAAAAAACCTCAAGTGCCTGTGACTACAGCTGGAACCGTTTCAGGATTCGCAAAGTCGATGACCCAGGTCCTATCCTCACTCGAGCTGCTGGATTGTTCGCGTGAGGCACTTTAAATAATAGTGCCATGGCCTAATATTTTTGAAACCCAGAACACACATGAATAAGCAGGCTGTCGTTGTGATATGAAACACCATGTCTTTTGTTTTTTGAACGTGAATACTGAAATAATTTGAAAAAAAAAATGTAGAGGTATTCAAATTAAACCCTCTCCCTGACATTTTAAAATTTAAACCATCACCAGACGACAAGTTTGGAAATTAATGAAATTGTGCTGTAGTCTTCTGATAGGGATGAAATTGTGGCGCAAAAGACAAAATGCTGTTTACAAGCAATTTCTCCTTTTCCAACAGTGTTTTCAATATACTTCATCTTTAGAAACGTTTTACACGGTATTATTTGGTACGAAGAAAAACAAGGGTTAAGAAAAATAAAGTACAGTCAGAATGGGTAGATTTTTTGGTACACCCTGTATTAGAATATTTTGATTGGTGTGTTACGTCACTTTCAACAATGTTTCAGTCATACAGTGGCGAGAGGTTACTTACTGAAGTTGTTCCAGGATATCGCCAGAACTAGGTTTTACATCTGCAGTGTGTTGCCCAAGTGCAATCCAGAAACTTTCGAAGTATTTCAAAGTGAAAACTATGGCCTATTCGAAGTATTGCAACGTCAGCATTGCACACTTTTTCACCGTTATCCCGCTAAATAATTGAAATGAAAGTTTTTGGTCCAATAGTAAAAATCCAAATTTAGTGCTATTTCAAATGTATTTTTTGGTAGATAATATGTTCTTAGCGGACAGTGTAGATCCAAGATAAGACTGCACGTTCTGTGCAGTCTGATCTTGATCTACACTGTACGCAAAAGGTTAGTGAGTTGCGCTTAGCAGCCTATGGGGTAATTGACGGCAGATGGATTAGAATCTGCAGGGGTGACAGACGATACTTTAACTTACTCTTTATTATGTTGATTTAGCCTTAGACTAAAAAGCACGATTCATTTCACTTTTGCGGACAGTGTAGATCCAAGATCAGACTGCACGGAACGTGCAGTCTGATCCTGGATCTACTCTGTCCGATGCAGTGATTTTTTTTTTCTCGCGAAAGGGCCTTTTAAATCGCAATGTTTGAAATATTTGCTAGTATTTTTCGTTTATAACTTTTTGGCAGCTTTGAAGGTAAATTTTAGACTAGTCTTAACCTACTTGGAATCTTTTATAGAGCAAATAAAAGCTAGGGGATGGGGTGGGGGGGGGGAATGCATTTTAGCACAAATCTAAACCTATTTCCAATCTTTTATAGAGCAAATAAGCAAATATAAGCACACCTTCAAAATCTGTCCGTTTCTAGACGCAATTCTGAGCTTTCTTCTCTTCCAACAGTTTTCAACGAATGCCTAAAATTTTATAGGAAATCTTATAATAAGCTTATGCATTTGTTATTTTCATTATGATTTGCGGATCGTTATGAAAGTTATGACTCTTTGAACTTTCTTCCGATCCACTGACAAGGTAACAGATTTCTTTTTTTTTTAGTGGGGGGGGGGGAGGGTTTTAGGGGGAAAGGTATTCGTTGGGCCAGGGATCGTATATATAGATGTATCCCTGGTCGGGCCTACGAAAGTTCGAATCTGGGACTGACGAGTAACCCCCTCTCCCAATACACACCGGTTACCATGTCACAGGAGGAAAATTTGAAGGGCCATAACTTCCATAATAATAGATCAATCATAACGAAAATAAGAGATGCATAAGATCCAATGAAAAGAAGGCCAATGGAAGCAGATGACACTGATACCCGCCGATATTTGTTGCTTTAGTAGTTTGCTTACCATTTGTCGGAGAAAGTAAAATAAAAAAATAAAAATCAAAGGATGTAAAATAATCGCAATTGCATGGTAACAACTTGCAAACTCTCCTTTCATTACACTGAAACTTGAGAAAAGTGTTACTCCTTCAAAAACGGAAAAAACGCTCATGAGTGCTTTGATTGTTCTGGTATCACATGATTGTTTCAAGTATCCCGACATGCGTTGCTCCTTTTCATGGTAACTCTGTACATGGCGGTCAAACTTTACGACTTTTCCATACTGAAAATAATTGCAGTCTACTTATGTATGATGGCTAGACAGATGGAATTTGCCTTTGAGAGGAGGAAAAAGCATTGTGGGAAGAGGAGAAAATGCTGATAACAGCATTTTCTCCTCTTTCTACAAGGCTTTCAAAAGCTTGTTTCCTTGGGGGTTTTGATAACGCAGGGGTCTAATCAAATAATCATTGAAAAAAATAGTGTAATTCAAACCATCTGTCTAGCTCATTATATAATGGTTCAAGGTAACTTGACATTTTTCCTTCATGGAGGAGAACTTTTTAAAATCTGAGCGAGACTGGTTGCTTAGAAACTTCTTGATGACAGGAGAAATTTAGAAATTTCAGCCATGAACAATCTCACTTTTTGTGACAAGTTTTTAAGAAATATTTCTGTCTACATTCAAATTGTAATTGTCCGAATTTTTTCATATTTTCTTTGTCTATCTTTAGTCTAGACGGATGCAAAATTTTCTCCTGGGGTAACAGTCCATACATTCTATTAACTTTCAATTGTTCCCGTTTAGCCTTGTGTTTTATCCTTCACGAAACAGGCAATTTAAACAAAAAAATGCAATGCGAACTCTGTAAGTTCATTTGTATATGTGAATGAGCCTACAATCAAAGCGTTGGAAGTACGAATTCCAGCTCGATCAAAGTTCTGTCCGTTGGCTGGGGATAGCCATGGCCCAGCATCGAATTCAGGGAGAGTATACTGGAGGCAGATATTCCGTCTATCTGTCTGTCTGTCTGTTAGTCCGTCCGGCGCAAAGTAACCTCTCCTGCTCCTTCTGTTTTCAACCGGTTTGGCTGAAATTTTCATAGAAGCCTTTGCTACCATAGGCACTTGTACATCTAGCAAAAAGGAGCTCAATGCATATCCTTGATGCATAATATCAAGCAAGTTATCACTATAGTCATGGATTGATAAAATCCAGTACGTATAACAACCGATTGGATCATGAGGTACCCTGGTCCTTTGACACGCAGAAAATTGACCGATAGCAAAAAGTTTCAATCCAGATCAGCCTGCGCGGGTTGCGCAGGCTGACCTGGGTCGATACTTTTTGCAGATGCATAAAGCCCCCTTTTCACAGAGCATGACTCAGTTACTTTCTGTTCCAGGGACAATGCAACCAGTAGACGGTATTCAATGGCCTTCATCTTTTCTTTCTTACTGCTGAGCAAACTTTTGGCTTTGATTGGGCTGAAAAAAGCATTTAGAATGGAAAGAGTGTTGTGCGGAATATCGATGAAGGAAGCAGTAGATATGCATTGATCAGTGGCTTAGGTGCATTGGCCACTGAGGTAAAACTGAAATGCTGTTGAAAACGACGTTAAACACTGGACTAATAGTCTTTAACCTTTTACCACACAGTCCCGTGTTTCAACGACCCTGAGAAAAAGAGTTTGCGAAATTAATGTTGGAAAAGGAGAAAATACTGAATACCAGCATTAATTATTGAAGCATACCAAGTCCGGTACGGTTCGATCTGTTGAATTCATTCCACCTTCCACCCCGTTTTCGCTAGAATACTTGATGAAATGTACAATAATGGATAACTGTACTCGAGTTGACACTCATTAGTTTTGACAGAATCACAAGAGGGTGGGGGTTGAAGATAATACATACCGTTCTGGTCATTATGCTTGACCGTTGACCATTTTGTATGACCGGCGATTCAATTAATTTATCTAAATGAACCTGTCTCGATTTTGAAAAGGTCAAACGGACTTAGCGAAGCTGTCGCTAAAAGCTACTCAATTTCTCATATATTCACCCTAAGGCCGGCTGAGAACAAAGTTATTTCATCGTTTTTTAATCATTTTTTTTTATTTGTTTAATGTTCGTGTAAATCAAGAAACTATAGGTTACGTTTAATATGACATTGTTCGTTGCCTATTGTGAATTTGCGGACGGTGTAGATCGAAGATCAGACTGCACGTTCTGTGCAGTCTGATCTTGATCTACACTGTCCGCATAAGGTCATTTAGTCGCGCTTAGAAGCCCAGGGGTTTAGTACTTGCCGAATACAGTTTCGACTGTGCAAGGGTTTGAATTGATGCTGTTTGTGAGTGCAAGTAATTAATTCTGCGTATCTTATCCCACTAATGAAGACAAATGCATCTAAAATGGAATGCATTTTTCATTTAAAAAGAAGCGATTCAACACAGGTGCGCAACATGCACAGGTGCACTGCTCGACTTTTTTTTTTTTTAAATGCTGATCGTAAAACTGATATCAAACGCTAAATAGTGAAACTATTTGTTTGTATGTGTGTGTTTAAACTGTTTACAACAATAGTATTTCTCCTTTGTCACGGCGGCAAATGCACCTATCCATATATTGCTTGAATATGGTGCAGTTTAATTTAGATTTCTACAAAGATTTCTGAAATTGTGCTTAGGTACTAAAGGGTTAAAAATGTCTATGAAGCACTACGTCCAGCTGAAAATATTTGAGCCTAGCTCCGGCAGAGGGGCTCTTTATGCATTCACGTTGGGCATGATACCAAGGAAGCGATCAATTACTTATGGATCCATAATAGCCACATTTTTTTAACAATCGGCTTAATCATGAGGTAGACTGGGCCGAAAGAAATGGCCAATAGCGAAAAGTTTCGGCCCAGGTCAGCCTGCGCGGACTGCCAGGCTGACCTGGATCGATACTTTTTTTTTTCCTCTCAGACGTATTAAGCCTCCTTTTCACAGAGCACGGCTCATTTATGGCAGCTACTGTTTTGTGCTGTCTGATATTGATCTGGCGCCCTGCTTAACTCAGTGGTAAAGTGTAGAACTCGTGACCTCGGGGCCCCGGGTTCGAGCCTCACTGGATCCACTAGTTTTTCCGAAGGACTATCCTTGGACAACACACCTCAGAGCTCTAGCCTAGTATTCGTGAAACCCAGGAAATACATGAATATATGAACTGTTGCCGTGATATGACTGATATAATGTTGCAAGCAGAGTAAAACACCATTCAATCAATCAATCTATCTGATATTGATCTCCTCTATCTTTTAGAGGCAGTCTGATCTCGATCTAGATTTAGATTTTCCCAAAAAAAGCCCCTACCAAAATTGTGTTTTGCGGCCTATGTGTAACAGTAACCTATCAGGAAAACATCAAACCACGCATTGAAATTGTGATTGCTTTCATACGTCCTTCTTACACGTTGTATGCAGTCTGATCTTGATCTAGCTTGTCCGCAACGAGCAGCCTGACCTTGATCTACATTTTCTGGAAAAGTTACTATTAAAGTGGTGCTGGGCTAAACCCGTTAAGGAACAATTCAGTGTTTTAACGACCCTGAAGAAGAAGTATTCAAAAAGAAATATGAAAAAGGAGTATATTTTCTTTATAGCTTTTTCTCCTTTTCTCACATTTTTTTCCTACCATTTCAAAAAAATTCCTATCATTTTATCCACAATATCTTATCGTCTGCTTATGCTTTCAATTTGAACGCATCTAAAATTTTATCGTATAGAAACGAGATAACCCTTTACCCACTAATCCCGGATTGTAACGATCCTGTGAATGGAGCTTATTGAAAACATTGTGGGAAAAGGAGAAAATGCTGGTTACCAGCATTTTCTCCTTTTCCCACAATGTTTTCAATCCTACCAGAGAACTTAGGCCCATTTGTATTAATTTTGAGTTTGTCGTCTACAGAACATTCTGAATATGGGATAGTCTAAAATTTGTTGTTCAGTGAAGAGTTGTCGGTCAACTTGACTGATTGATTGCATGGTGTTTAACACTGTTTTCAATGTTATTGCGGTTAATTTGCGGCTGCCGGTGCATCTATCCATGCTTTCCTGGAGTTTCTTTCACCAGTACTCCGCACAGTATTCTTTCCGAGGCACTGGCTGCTTTCCCACATCACCAACGTCGAAACAATGATCAGCGGTGAGAGAAAGGAATGAATCCTGTCGCAATAACTATCAACAATCCTCGGAAAGAAATTGGCCGAGCTGGGTATCGATCCAGCAACCTCCCGTTTTCAAGTCCTGTACGCTATCGACTGAACTACCGGTGATGAGCTGTGAAGGGTTGAAAGAAAACATCACAATCAGCTGATAATAATTATGAGAGCTTCCATACGTTCACCTCAGTTTCCAAAATGACTCACTTACCTTTACCAAACAAAATTTTGATAGAGTTGTACATCTTTAAAGCAATTGCAGACAACGATTAAAGGCTTGCATTTGTTATCGAAAGAATTGAAAACTTTGTTGGAAAAGGAGAAAACACTGGTTACCAATATTTTCTCTTATTTATCAATGTTTTCAAGTTTTCAATAGCCCTCTTCGTACGGTCTTTGAAAAATTGTACGGTTTGGTAAAGAGTTAACCTCTTTAAAGGCCTAAACGAAACTTTTTACTTACTCATTGAGCTTAACAGAGCGCAAAACACATTACTAACTTACTTGTTCGTTGTTTAACCCCTTTTGAACGCTAAGCACATCTTATACCTCACTAATGTTGCTTCACCCATTTAGAGGGCAAAACGCATCTTATTACTTCCTTGTGTTGTTTAACCCCTTTAGAACGCAAAGCGCATCTTATTCCCCAAGTCCCATAACCCCTTTAGAACGCGAAACACATCTTATTTCTCATGTGCCATAACCCCTTTAGAACGCGAAACACATCTTATTTCTCATGTCCCATAACCCCTTTAGAAATAGAAGCACTTCTTCTTACGTACTCATTAGAGCGCTACACACAACTTAGTTACTTTTGCCGCCAATGTAGATCAAAATCAGACTGAACAGAACGTGCCGTGATCTTAAATCCACACTGTCGACTCCTATATTTTATATTAACCCGAGCCTCGGATGGTGATTACTACATCTTCACGACAGAGCCACGCAGGAGAGACACAGAGAGAGAGAGAGAGAGAAAAGAAGCCATTTTCATCTAGGCGGGCCCCTGTAAGACATATCCGCTGACAGGATTACTTGTCATTTTTCTCTTCATATTGAACCACAAAGGGTTTCAATTTTCTAATTCCAATACCTATTACGCCGTCTATTTCTTTTTTCATTAAAAGATATTCCTTTTTTTCTTCTGAACGACGTACAACATTCTCGTCAAGGTACTGGCTGCTTTTCCCGCAGAAACGGAGTTCGAATAATGTTTGTCTACGAGATAATAAATTAATAATGGGGAAATGACTCACGTAAATCTTTGGAAAGAGTTTTTGGTACAAACTCTTAAATGCAACTTTTACAATTATTATATAATTGTAAAATCTACAACGCAGCAAGAGGAATTCTACTTTATTACATCTCGGATTTACCTCGATTTTCTTCATACTTAACAACGTATTTTTCACGTTTCTATATTTCAGATTGTATGTTTATTATATTCACCGAATCATTTATGGAAATAGTGCATGTCATATTGTTTATATCCACAAATTCTGAAATTTAAATCTTTCACCTTCAAACATATAAGCCGCGCACTGACAAAGGGGACTTTAATCATCTCCGTGGCGCATTATACCAAGCAAGTCTTCACATAATTGTGGATCCATAAATCTATTTTATTTAACAACCGACTGAATCATGAGATAGACTGATCGTATGACATGCAGAAAATTTACCAATAGCAAAAAAGTTTCGACTAATGTCAGCCTGCGGCTGACATGGATCGCAACTCCTTTCAAATGCGTCAACTCTTTCCTTGCTGTAAACGTCACAAAAAGCTTTTGTGGACAGTGTAGATCAAGATCAGACTGTACAGAACATGCAGTCTGATCTCTGATCTACACTGTCCACTATTTCATTCTAGATTATGACCAAAGTGTTTCTGCATCTTGCAGCGGAAGCGTATAAGGGGGCATTGAAAAAGTGAAGGTTCTTTATTTAGTAGCGAAAGAGTTAATGTCCCCCCTCCCCCTTTACACAGAGAATGGCTCATACAAACCCGACTTCT
Organism: Hippopus hippopus; assembly: GCA_946811185.2. Lineage (NCBI taxonomy): Eukaryota > Metazoa > Mollusca > Bivalvia > Cardiida > Cardiidae > Hippopus > Hippopus hippopus. Next base: position 29,467,713 of record OX328108.1, on the reverse strand, counting down.
TTCGACGTCCGAAAATACCTTCAACTAAGACTCGGGAAAAGATTATTGTAATTATAGTCTTGAGTAAACAAGCAGACCGTATAGATCAGAGAGCAGACTGCACAGAACGTGCAAAAGCTATGTTATCTGATAGGATTGACTTAACAAACGGACGGTATAGATCCAAGATCAGACTGCACATTCTGTGCAGTCTGATCTTGATCTATGCCGTCCGCAAAAACCTCTGTTTTCGCCTATGGCGCTGCCAGAGTATAAGGATCAAATTTCTTGGAAATATGGTATAAAGGGAACGCTAAAATGATATTTTCTAAGTCAACAAAATTACACTGATAAGCGCTCGAAAGTCGATAACGGCAGAGCTTATAATATTAATAGGGCTTGTTAAAATCCTTTTGCCGTCTTGCGGAACTTTGACGTTTGCAGAATTGGCAACGGTTGGAAACATTTTCTTCTTTTGCGATATTGTTTTCTGGTACGTCAGCTTTTTTACTTACGATTGGCTTATGCTTTTCTTTTTGAAATCTCTAGAACAATGTGTGGTAGATATACATGTACGTAAGCGTGCTGATAAATACTCCCTGTGGGACAAAGAGCATTAACGCTTAAAAGGCCAAAGCACATCTCAAGTTATTTTTGCAGGCTATTTAGAACAAGAACAGGTTAGCCGCTACCTTTGGCAGACAGTATACATCAAGATCAGACTGCATTCAACGTGCAGTCTGATCTTTGATCTATACTACCCCCTGTTTTTTTTCCGTTAATATGGCATGTGTATATACCCTTGAAACTACGATGTTGTTAATCTGCTCTGCTGAGAAGTTAATTCTTGGTAGAGTCAGATTCTTTTGGTTTGTTTTTTGATTTTCTACGCCATCTTCAACATTTTAACAGTTATATCGTGACGACCAGGGCACCTATCCATGATTTCTTGGAGTTTCTTCTACCAGTGCTCGGAACAGTAATCTTCCCGCGCCATTTGATGCTTTCCAAAGCAACCATCTTGGAAACAATCAGCTGTCTGAGAGGAATTAATCCTGTCGCGATGACTATCAACCATCTTCGGCAAGACGTTGATCGAGCTTGTAAATCGAACCAGTGACCCGTGGGTTTCAGGCGCTGTATGTTACCGCCAAGCTACCGGGCTTGGCTGAAAACCCATGAAGATTAAGATAACCCATAAAGTTGTAAAAAAAAAAAAGACAAGCATTGCATGATCAACACAGAACTAAAAGCTGAATAACTGCGGTGCATTATTAGAAACTCAAGAATCTGAAAATGTTCTGGGAAATCCACAGGAAGATATGCAAGAAATACGGACAACGTCTGACAACGGTATGCGTTTTGCATTCACCCTACGTCAGATTTGATAATTGTAAATGTTCTTAATGTTCAATAAAAATCTAATGGAACAGAAGGAGGGGGAGATACAAATTGACAGATGCATCCCAGTTTAACGAGCGTTTTCATGGTTCTACTCGATTATGATGTATGAAACAGACATGCGTTTGGCTGCATGCCGAGCGGATTACTTTTGCTGCTATTTCTATTTACCATGGTCTGACTTCCTCCTAGTAATATAGATCCGCCATTTCTGTACACGTGACTTGGTTAACCAATGAAAATTTGTATCAGACTTTCGCTTGTTATAACATATTTGTTGTTGTTGTATTATATTTTTCGATTCATTGGTCATTCAGTTGAGAACATAGTGGGAAAAGAGGTAATTATTTTAATAAAGAACTACTTTTTTCCCCTAACGTTTTCAAAATTTGCTTACTACAACAACAAACAAAGGCACCGCATGCGGGTACCATCGCTTGGCTGCGGTCGTTTTTTCAGTAAAAATTCTATGTCCAAAAGTGGTAGTAACCGAATCAAAAATAATTGAGCTATGCCCTGTGAAAAAGGGTAAATGCATTTGCAAAACGTATCGACGCATGTCAGCCTGCGCGGACTGCGCAGGCTGACACGCGTCGAAACTGTTTGCTATTGATCAATTATCTGCATATCAAAGGACCTGTTTACCTCATGATTTAGTCGGTTGTTAAAACAAAATGAATTTTATGGATCCATAATTATGTGACGACTTGCTTGGTAAAATGTATCACGGAGATGCATTTAACCCCTTTTTGTTAGAGCTTGGCTCAATTTAATTGTTGCCAGCTCTCCTGGTATACCGTATTTTCCGGACAATAAGCCGCTGCACTTTATAGGCCGCACCTTTTCATTTTAACCATTTAAGAAATAAAAATTATCATATAGGCCGCATATCATCCATCTATAGATATACGTACCGGTATATGTATTATAACAACACAACAAACAAATTATTCCGTTGTTTTCGCTGTTTTTTTTTTCATTCCATTGGAGTGATTTCCCCTTCTGGAGATCAAATCACTCAGAGGACTTGAGGCCGTCATCACTCGTTTATCCCTTGTCGAATGTTTTATGGAATTTCGAAATTTTCAAATTTTGAGTTTGATTAACGCTTTGATTCACCTTAACCGTTAACCTGTTAAATAAGTGAAATGAAACTTTCAAGCCGGTAGCAAAAACCAAGTGTTGCTTAGTCAAAGTTATTTTTTGGAAGAGGTATATATCTCCTTATCGGACAGTGTAGATCCAAGATCAGACTGCACGTTCTGTGCAGTCTGATCTTGATCTACGCTGTCCGCAAAAGTCCCTTAGCCGCGTTTAGCAGCCTAAAGGTTAATACTAAACGCAAGATCAAGTTTGAAGTATCTCAAGTTACGACAAAGATATCAGAAAATGTCGACATTTGCGCATGACGACAACGCAGACAGTACTTAGTATGTCAATATCTCGATGTTTTTGAAAACAGCCTATCCAAAAAATCATCTGTAAATCATGAAAGGATAAAGAGACTCTGAGCAATCTAGTTTCTCTTGCGAACTGAAAAAACGGAAGTAAATTTCTACATATTCCCTCGTAACATTCCGGGCTTTCAAAAAAAAAATGGCGTAGCTGATTGAACGGCAATTTGCTCGCGGAATTTATCGAGACGGTATTTTATCTAAATGCAGCACGAATTACATTTCCGTTATATTTGTTTCTCGGATTATTGGAGAATTGCGTGTTGTACCAAATAGCGTTTCTGCAGTCATTTGTATTTAGATCCAACTAATCGGCTTTTTCTACTCAGCTGAGGGTACAGTTATTCAAGTATGAAGTTCGAAAAGGTCATCTTCGTTTAGTGACAAGAGTGGTAATTAACCTTTTCACACCAGCCTTCATTTTTCTTGATCAATTATCATACGAAAAATAAACTTAATGCCTCTTCAACGGACAACTTTAGAAAACATTGTAGGAACAGTAGTAATTAGTATTTTCTAATGAGACAAAAATAAATCTGTAATAGAGAATGGGCAGGCAGGCAGACAGACAGACAGACAGACAGACAGAGATAGTGTCGAATATGAATGAAGTCGAATAAAACCCTAATCATATAAGGAACTAATTAAAACTGTACGAGACGCTTTTATACATCGCCTGAGAAAGGTCGGAGATATGTCTATTTGTTTCCGAATGATGGATTACATATTGTTCTCATCGTCTCGCAGAAAAATAGCTGAGACTGCGAGCGTCTCACGAGAGTTTGTTGTGATAAAATCCTTGTAACATAATATTAACCATCGCAATGCATAGAACAACTTTCAATTGCTCATGTGAACGGTATAGACCCATCAGAGTTCTGAAGGTTGTATAGCAGATCTGGACAATCGGAGCATTGCCTTTTAGTGTGTAATTTAGTATAGTTTAGTTTAAACATACGAGGGTAGTTCGGGAAGTTCTCGGCCTCAACAAGAAAACATCCTCAAACATGTCAGCCGATATAGTTCAAGTGATAGATTGATTGATTGTATTGTGTTTAACGCCGTTTTCAACATTATTTCAGTTACATCGCGGCGGCCAGTGCACCTATCCATGCTTTCCTGGAGTCTCTTTTACCAGTACTCCGCACAATTTTCTTTCCAAGCCACTGGCTGCTTTCCCACATAACCATTGTCGAGACAAAGTGATAGAGCATGAGACTTGTTGGCGACAAATGTCGGGCTTCTTAAGGATGTCGGTACAATCCCCATGGCATGCAACTAAAGAAATGCATGTTCCAATGGTCGTTCGGTTGAGACGTTAAACCTAGGTTCGGTATGACTGTGCTATACAACAAGCACGTTATTTTTTTCCGTGCCACGAAAATGAGGGATCCTGCGGACGGCATAGATCAAGATCAGACTGCACAGAACTTGATCAATGCCGTCCGCTTATTCAGTCAAGCCTTTATCACAAAAACCTTTTTGAGTTTCAGTGATTTGTATTTGCAGCCATCGCAAGAGGTCGAGTTTATATTTTATAAATTTAAAAGAAACAAAATATCTGATTGGCTAAACCATTTGGTTTAGCCAATCAGAAAGTTTGTTACTTTGAAAGAGTTAAAGAATCATGGTCCGCATTTACCAATCATTTTTAAGAACGTTCTTTATCTCATTCTCCAGAATTTTCTAAATTTGAAAGTAACAAAACTTCTGATTGGCTAAACCAAATGGTTTAGCCAATCAGAAGTTTTGTTACTTTCAAATTTAGAAAAATCTTGGAGAATAGGACAAAAAATACTCCTAAGAATGGTTGGTGAATAAGGATCTTGGAGTAACTTCTATAGATGGGTTTCGTGTGTATCTTTTTTTATCCCTATATAAGGGCATTGGGGAGGGGGGGGGGGGTCGTCCATATGGACAACCGGTGACGACGATTAGATAAATGGAAAATCTATCAATCAATCAATCAATCAATCAGACAGACTACAATTTTTTTGTGGGCAATTAATGAATTTTGCAGTCCTAAGATTGATTGATTGATTGGTTGTATGGTGTTTAACGCCGTTTTCAACATGATTTCAGTTATATCGCGGCGGCCAGTGCACCTATCCATGCTTTCCTGGAGTCTCTTTTACCAGTACTCCGCACAATTTTCTTTCCAAGCCACTGGCTGCTTTCCCACATCACCATCGTCGAAACAATGGTCAGCGGTGGGAGAGGAATGAATCCTGTCGCAATGACTATCATCAATCCTCGGAAAGAAATTGGCCGAGCCAGGGATCGAACCCACGACCCCCTGTTCTCAAGTCCTGCATGCTACTGACTGAGCTACCGGGGCTCGGCCGCAGTCGTAAGACAATTGTGGTTAATTGCTCTTGAAATTCTTCGTGTTAGGCACTGTTTGTTTGCAAATATAAATCTTTCAGCGAATATAGATATCAATCAATCAATCAGGCTACGTTTTTGAGGCTTTTTATGAATTTCGCAGTCGAAAGACAATTGTGGTTAATTGCTGTCGAAATTTTTCGTGTTAGGCCTTGTTTGTTTGGCAAATTTAAATCTTTCAGCGAATCATGATAACATAATGTTGAAACAGTATCGAGTTTCATTCTAGAGTTTAAATTTTGGTGTATAGAAACATAACATGCTGGTTTTCTCAGAAATTTACTTTGCAGCCATGTTTCATCTAACCTCTGGCACTGCAACAATAAATCAGGCATATTTATCTTCAAACGGAGGCCCAATATTGATTTTTATAGAAATATGCAACTGTTACTGTATATTTAAAGTATCAAGAAAATTGCGTAAGATTTATGCAAAACTAAAATCAGAATCTCATATTAATGTATTTGAGCCACGCTCTGTGAAAAGGGGGCTTAATGCATCTGCGAAAATATCGACCCAGGTCAGCCTGCGCAGTCCGCGCAGGCTGACCTGGGCCGAAACTTTTCGCTACTAGTCAATTTTCTGTTTGTCAAAGGATAAGTCTACCTCATGATTAAGTCGGTTAAAAAAAGAGTGGCTATTACAGATCCATAAGTATGTGATTACTTGCTTGGTACCATAGATCACGGAGATGCATTAAGCCCCCTTTTCACAGAGCACGGCTCATTTAAAAATTGCTCGGAACATAGTTATGAAAGGACAGCGGTAACAAAAAGATAGAATGCAAGAATAACTGAATTTCATTTTCTTTTCGACCCTTTTCTCATGGTACAATTTTGCAGCAAGCATCTTGTAAGAGAGTTATAATAGGCACGAATAAAGCGGATAAATGCATGAATATGAAAGCATTGCATAAAAAAGGTGATATGCTCGTCAGAAGCGATTTCTGCATTTGCTGCAATGTTTCCAAAAGTCATCTGCTGAAAGAAAATAAAAGTAGGCTTTTCAAAACAATGTGGAAAAAGGAGAAAATGCTGGTAACCCAGTTTCTACAGTGTTTTCTACCTCTTCAATGACTGTTTCCTCCAAATCTTAGTGCCATCTGCTAATGATTTGAACAATTTCAAAATTTTACTGTTTGGAATTCAGCATGTTAAATAGCATGCATTGTTGACATTTGGTATTACATAAATATCATTTCTTTTTGCAAACATAAATCGTTCTACAAATCTTGACATCAAAGGTTGAAACCATATCGATTTACGTTCTAAAATATAAATTTTGGTGTATAAAAACATGGCATGCTGGATTTCACAGAAATGTATGTTGCAGCTATATTTAATCTAACCTTTGGCACTGTAGAAATAAATCTGCCATGTTTATTTCAAAACGGAAGGCAAGCATTGATTTTTATAGAAATATGCAACTCTTCCTGTCTTTTTTTTTTTGTCCTATAAAGAAGAAGAAGAATTTGATTAAGATTAATGCTGCACTAAAATCAGAAACCTTACAAGTTTCATAAAATCTGACAAATCAAAGTAATAAACAGACAGCAGCAAATTCAGGATGTTTGCAGTGCAGCTTACGACTTTGAGTAATTCTCATGAATTGGCGGTGGTAATCAAAAAGTAAGGTAAATATATGAATATTTGGGTAAACATTGTTGTAAAATGAGAACAAGGTTGACAGAAGTAGTATGCATACAGACTGAAACAGCCGAGTGCCGGTGGTAACTTGCAAACTCTTTCGGTGGCAAATATATGAGTCAAGATTTGTGAAAAGGGGGCTTGATGCATCTGCAAAAAGTATTGACCCAGGTCAGCCTGCGCAATTCGCGCAGGCTGACCTGAATCGAAACTTTTTGCTCTTGGTCAATTTTCTGCATGTTAAAGGATCAGTGTACCACATGATTCAGTCGGTTGATTTAAAAAATGGATTTCATTGATCCATGATCATGCGATGATTTGCTTGGTATCATCCATAACGGAGATGCATTAAGCCTCCATATGCCAAAGCAGGGTTCATGTAATACTTTCGACATATGAAAGAGCAATCGACTGAAACTCAGAAATTTTTTGACTGTATTGGCTTGACTAAACAAGCCGATGGATCGAATCATTTGCACTCGGCGACTTCACAAGCGGAATTTAAACTGTTCACATGCCATCAAAATGACATACTGTCGATCACCCTTGCTTCGAGAAAAATGTATTTCTGCTGTATAATTCGGAATCTGGCTTCCATGGAGCCCCATATCTATAGGAAAATGAATGGAGGGTTGCATGATACGCCCCTATTTTTGATTTTTGACGCTTGAACAGAAAAATACTGGTTCATTCGTAACACTCCGCTCCGTACTCGCCCGATTTCTAGTTCCCTTAGAACAACCGGATGTTACCTCAGTATGTTTCGGCATAGCTAAATGTGCTTACTTTTGATCTACGTTTTGGAACTGATAAAAAATGAATAAAGAGAAATGTGTGATTGGTCAAAAATTTATACATGTTTATATTCCAAGGGCCCCTGCCTATTTGCGGGCAAATTCACGCCGTCTATCTTTTCGAAAGAAACTTCTTGTTTCTTTTTCCACAACACAGTGATCCAGGGTATAAGCCTCCGTACTGTTGTACGGTAACGTATACCAGTAAAATATTCTAGTTGAACATAGGGACAGCTTTAGGCAAGGGATGGGCTGAAAAACTGCTAGCAGAGCATTATTGTGTACAATCTTAAATTGTAAACAATGTGTAATGTTTGATCAATTGATACCGATCCTAGAGAAAATTGGTACAATTTTTTAATCGATTTTGTTGTTCGTCTGGGAAAAGAAACTAAACGACAATGAAATTGAATATAATTTGAAGTGATTTTAGATAGCAGTATTTGTTCTCGTAAGATAACATCATAAATGATTTCTAAGGAATATGCTTTTAAATCTTTACCAGACAACTAAACTAAACAGACAACTAAACTCAGAAGGTCCAATTTGAAAAAAAAAAGTCAGATCTATGTAGATCTATTAATTCCTACGTATTTATTTCCGCATATGGCTGCTCTAACATGTTGCTTCCGATTCGATCGAATTCTACGGTACTTAGATAATGTTCCATTAGCGCTAATCGAACGAATTCTTTAAACAGCAGACTCTCTTTGACCAGATTTCAACAAACATTTTCAAAGGCATTTTTTATCTAGCTTTAGAGTTAGAAAGTAATGCAAAATTTCTGATTTGCTGACTCAATTTAGTCTACTCAGGTATAAGTTTTGTTTCTTTGAAATTAGGATTCTTTAGATATCAATCAGAAAACAATTTATTATGGTTGATAAATATTCCCATGTCTCGACTTTACACCGAAATATTTCATTTGAGCCCTGATCTGGCAAAAGAGGGCTTAATGCATCTCCCTATTGCATGATAGCAAGCAAGTCAATTTGGTCATCACATAATCATGGATCCATAAAATCCATTTTTTCTAACAACCGATTAAATCTTTAGGTTAACTGGCCCTTTGACAAGCAGAAAATTGACCAACAGCAAAAAGTTTTGGCCCTGGTCAACCTGCGCGGTCTGCGCAGGCTGACCTGGGTCGATACTTTTTGCAGATGCATTAAGACTTTTCGCAGAATATGGCCCATATTATAATATGCGTAGCTAATTGTTGCAGGTGTAGGATTCGCATTCTTGCGGTCCCGGCCTTCGATCTTCACTCGAGACAATGGGATCGTGCGAGTGCCCTTTGCAAGAATACTTCAGATCCCTAGCCCAGTGTTAGTGATACCCAGGAAACAGAGATATAAGCTGTCGTCATAATGCAATAGAATGTTTAAAACGGCGTAAACACCATTCAAATAATCATCAAGTCAACCACTCTTCATTTTATTACATTGTTTTGTTTATCGACTCGATACCAAAGTACATTTTGAGGTCAGTGTTTTAGCGGTGATGTCGGATAAAAAAAGAGAGATTAATCCGGACCTCGTTAGAGCGGATCTGTCAAAGACTGGGCGACCATTAGAATACATATATAACAGACATTTGCAGGCACGGGAAAAGAGAATGGTATCCAGTGTCATTTACAGCATGTTGCTGTTTCTGACCCAGGTTTTAGCTCTTTGTTGATGTTTGTTTGTGCGTTGATACAGTCAACGCACTACCTCCCTTTAAGTAAAAGTTATCCTCCTTTATTTATATTTTATATCTCTTTATTTCCCCTTATGTAAAGTTTATCAGATGCAAAATAGATCAACCGGTGCAGGGTGCTAGAGGCATTCTGATGTATATAGAAGCTGATGTTTCTTACATGCGTTTTTTTTTTTTCACCAGCCCGCATAGCTCAAGTGGTAGAAGCGCCTGCAGGACTTATAAACATCAAGTCTTCGGTCAGTTGAGGGTGTTGGTTCGAGCCCAATGGCTGGTCATCTAAAATTACAAATAGTCTTTCGGATGGGGTCCCGTGTGACGGTGTTATACACCAAGCACGTTAAAGAACAAGGTGTAACTTAGGATGGGTTTCGTCCTGTATCTTGCACTATCCCCCGTAATAAAAAAAAAAGTCTCCGTCGCCCAAATGGGCAACCGGTGGCGAAGACAGATAAACGCAAACTGATCAATCAACATGCGTTTATACTGACATACCGCATGTCTCAGTATTTTTTATGTTATCAGTGCTCTAGATGCGATATCATTGTATTTTGCCAGTTGCTTTACCAATATACACGAGCCAGGCTCTGTGAAAAGGGGGCTTAATGCATCTGCGTGATCCATGGTATCAGGCAAGCCATCGCATAATTATGGATCCATAATAGCCACCTTTTTTTAACAACCGACGTAATCCTGAGGTAGACTGGTCCTTGGACATACAGAAAATTCACCAATAGCGAAAAGTTTCGGCCCAGGTCAGCCTGCGCGGACTGCGCAGGCTGACCTGGGTCGATACTTTTCCCAGATGCATTAAGCCCCCTTTTCACAGAGCATGGCTCACACTTATTCGATCCTACAAATACTCTAAGATTGTTAATTTATTCCTTATTTAAGCGAAATTTCGCACTACAAGCATAATTTCGCGGTCTTTTGCGGTCATAGGTTCAAATTTGCTACTAGATGTAGGCTAAAGACATCTTGAGGATATATCTCGTTTCCCATAACTTCTAAGACTAAGGCCAAGTCTGCTAGCGGATATTTATGCGAGAGAGCAGCCACGAACTTCAAAAGAATGGTAGAAGGAATTCTATGAAAACGTGGACAGTTGAACTGGCCGCCGCGACAGAACTGACATAATTTTGCAAACCGTTGAATCGGCATTAAGGGACCGAGCCCCGGTAACCCAGTAGCCTGCAGGACTTGAGAAGAGGAGGTCGCTGGTTTGACCCCGGGCTCGGCCAATTTCTTTCCGAGGATTAAATGATAGTCCTTGCGACAGGATTCATACCTCTCTCAACGCTGACCGTTGTTTCGGCGATGGTTATGTGGGAAAGCAGCCAATGGCTCGGGAAGAATACTGTACGGAGTACTGGTAAAAGAAACTCCAGGAAAGCACTGATAGGTGCACTGGCCATCGCGATAATTGAAATAATGTTGAAAACGGCGTTAAACTTCATACAGTGAAACGGCATTAAACACAAAAAGCAACGCAAGCAAACTCAGTCTAAAAAGCCATGTGCCGAAATAATTATTTTATCTTTATAAAAAGAAACATTTGGTCAAAATCAAAACCCCTTTAAATGTCGGACGAATTCTTACTTTGATGTACAGAAAATATCTTATACATTGAAAATAATGGGGAGAAATAATTCCTCCCTGTCTATGCCTGATATGTTTTTACGATGCAAATTACGAGTGATAAATTGAATCGTATCATCCCAAGACAATGTCATGGATCAATTTCAAGTCTAGCTTTTTGCGATGAAATTTCTCTTTACACTTTCAACCTTTTCACAGCCAAAGATGGCCAGGATAGCCATTGCGGACGGCGTAGATCAAGATCAGACTGCACAGAACGTGCAGTCTGATCTTTGATCTGTGCCGTCCGCTCCTTGATGCTAATCTATGACCAAAAACATCTTTGAAGGCTGAGGAAATCTACTTTTAGACCTGGGAAAATAGTCGAATTTATTTAGTTTATTTATTCACTTGAAAGAGCAAGATTTAACCCTTAACTGTACAAACACTACTTTTTACACCTTTGAAATTAACAGACTTAGAAAATAATGGGTGAAAAGAACAAAATCTGGATAACAACTCATTTTTCTTCGTCGCACTTTTCCTCCCAAAAAGTCTTTTATGTGTTTGGATTTGTACTGAAATTAGTTCAGACTTTCACTGAGTTGCCTTGTGCTATTGAACGGTACAAAGAACCATCAGAAAGACTAGTTTCAAAGAGGAACACTGCTCTTGTACTATTGACTGTATAAAGGCTTTTGAGAGCTCAAGGCACTATTACGAACGGTGCAGATTAGGATCAGGCTGTTCATAACGTGTAGTTTGATCTTTGACCGATACTGTCCGTTATTTCCTGAGTCCCTTAGGAAAAAGTAGCCTTGATACCGCAGTCTTTCAGTGTCTTTTTGAACTGACTGAGAATGTACAGAGGTGTATGCGTAAGCCGTTTGATTGCAAAATAGATACGAGCTATACTCTTTGAAAATCGGGTTCGATGCATTTGCCAAAAGTATCGGCCAAGATCAGCCTGCGCGGACTGCGCAGGCTGATCTTGGCCGATACTTTTTGCTATAGGTCAGTTTTCTGCTTGTGAAAGGACCAGTTTACCTAATGAATGTGTCTGTTGTCAGCAAAGTGTTTTTTATGGATCCGTGATTATGTGATGACAAAATTGACTTGCTTACTATCATGAAATACGAAGATGCATTAAGCCCTCTTTTGCCAGACCAGGTATAGGTCAATTTTCTGCATGTCAAAGGACAAGTCTAACTCATAATTCAGTTAATTGTTTGACAAAATGGATTTTATGGATGATACTTATGTGGTGATTTGCTTTGTATCGTGCTTCAATGAGATTTATTTAACCCCATTTCGCCAGAGCGTGGGTAATGTTTTGAGGTTTGTATACAAGACTCATATTATCAAACTTCAAGACTTATTGTTGGAGGGGTATAATAACTGACTAAGTGTCCGACAGTGTAGATCCAATACCAGATTTCACTTTAATCGTCATTGCTTACAAAGCGCTATTTAAAGCGTGATGGGTATAGGACAACAACCAGTGTAAGAACAGACGCTCGTTAGCTGCGTGTAAATATAGCAACAATAATACTTTCAAATACTTCGGTTGTTTTTCACCACGAATTTTTTTCAGTCTCTTTAAATCATAAATGGCCAGTGACATAACGAAATCACACCAATACGAAGCAAAAAAGTGTGATACATGTATTGATTGGTAGATCGAGTCACGTGATTTTGATGTCTAAATATAGACCGGAAAATAGGTGAAGTTATCAATGAGCAATGTGTCAAAATGGTGCACTCTGTACAGTTGATTCGATTACCGTCTAAAACATATAATTAAACAAACACAGAGATGGACATATATGGTTAAGAGAGAGCATTAGGCGGTATAGCAAGATTCAACAACTGAACATACAATGTTAACTTAATACTTTAGCGTCAAAAATATAAACTCGACCTCTTTAGACAACTAAAAATGCAATCGACTAAAATTCTGAAGTTTCTTATTTTACAGGCCTGACTAAAGAGGCGGGCAGTATAGATCCAAGATCAAACTGCACGTTCTGTGCAGTTTGATCTTGATCTATGCCGCCCGCAAAAGCCCACGCTTTCCTAGATGACGCTGAAAAGGTTTAGGTATTCAAAGTTTACACCGGAAAGAGAAAAAAAGCGCCACATGCAAGATCTCAAATTGATTTTGATTGCGGAATATCAATTAGATATGAAAGATTCATAACATGCAAATTCTCTGTCACGATTTTTATGTAACATGCTCGCCACTCCCGTTGTTGTTTTTCTTGTTTTTATTTGAGAACAAACCTTTTTGTCCGTGTTTGGGTCATCATTTGGAAAATCATAGTAGTATCAGCTGAGCCCGGTAGCTCGGTAGTCGGTGATGCACAGGACTTAAAACTCGGGGTTCACTAGTTCGAATCTATGAGCTTGGCCGCATTCCTTCCGAGGATAGATGATAGTCACAGACACTGGCTTCATTTTTTGTTTACCGCTGATCATTGTCTCGACGTTGTGGAAAAACAGTCATTGGCCTGGGTTCAATACTGTGCGAAGCACTGGTAAAAGAACCTCAAGGAAAGCATGGGTATGTGCAGTGATTGTCGTGATATAACTAAATTAATGTTAATTTTAAATATATGAACGAATAACTTAGATGTACCTTTTCAGCTCAACTGAGCACTAAGTGCGCAAGGTGAGCTTTCGTGATCTTACTGTGTCCGTCGTGCGTCGGCCGTCGTCCAGCCGTGAACAATTACCTTGCGTGCACTCTAGAGGCTACATTTTCAATCAAATAGTCTTGAAAATTAGTCAGATTGTTTGTGTCTGTAATATATTGGACAAGTTCGAAGTAGGGTCATTTGGGATCCTAAATTGGGCCAGTGGGACAAATCTTTGAAAAACCTTGTGTGCGCTCTTGCGACCACATTTTCAGTTAAATACTTAAAACAACTGGTTGAAATACTGTCTTGTTTTTTATCATCACAACAAGGATCTCTTCAACCTTATTAATCCTAGATGAATTTACTCAGGTGAGCGCTTTAGGGCCAGTGGTCCTCTTGTTAGTAAGTACATGTTGACAGATTTCACTTTTATGTGTTTTGCCTTGTACATTTTCATTTTCTATACCAACATACAGAAAACACAGTGAGACTACTGTCAATACCATCTGTCTCTGCACTTAGTGATCACGCAAGACACAAAATTGAAAAAAAAAAAAGTTTCAATTTTCAGATGAGATGGTCTCTATATTTCTGCGGCGCTTTGCAGTAATTAAGGCTTTGTAGGTTTGGGAACCCTAAAACTGTGTAAAACATGGCTGGCATTATGCAGACGTTCTCGAAATGTCATTTGTCACCCTGTCCCTACGTCGCTCTTTACCCTTAACTGCTAAACAAGTGAAATCAAACTTAAGCCGATCGTAAAAAAAAATTGTTGTTTCAAAGGTAATTTTTTGGGCAAAATATCGGACATTGTAGATCAAAGATCAGACTGCACGTTATGTGCAGTCTGATCTTGATCTACAGTGTCCGCAAAAGGTCAGTTGGTGGTGCATAGCAGCCTTGGGGGTTATTTGCTGCCTTATCCTTACGCGATAGACTTTTCTAAATTTCGGAGTGGAGCACTATTTCTGATTGCCCAAACCAAATCAAAAGTTTCTTTACTTTCTAAAATTTACCTTAACTCAAAGAATGCAATTTCGAAAAAATGATGAAGACTGGCCATGATGAATTCTGAAACTACCTATTTAGTTTAATTTCGTAAATCAAAATTTCTTATAACACACCGATAAATTTACAGTAAGATATATCTTTCTGTGAAATCTTATAAACTGTAACAAGAAATATCTTTAAAAAAAGATAGACGGCGTAAAATTGCTAGTAAATAGGCAGGGGTCCTTAAAATAAACACGTCTACACTTTTGACCAATCACAAGTTTTTTTTTATTAATTTGATATCAGTACCAAAAAGTAGGTCAAAAGCCAGCACATTCAACTACACAAAAAAATGTGCAATTTTGGGCATTTACATAAATGGATGGTCGTTTTGCGATCGGTTACTCTGTCTATTTTTATTACATCAGATATTACGTCATCACACTGATTTGAATAGAAATCCTCGTAATAAACGCGTTATTGATCATGTGACGTCCCCACGGGTCTCTGACACGAAATCTCAAATACCTTAAGAGGTCACGTAGCCGATTATTGAAAACATATTTTTTCTTACTTATGTCTTTTTTCTATACGGATGATTCTCCAGCTATCGCCCAACTTAATTCTGTGATATTTTTTTTAAAGCCTGAAGAGATTATTAACCACTAGACTACTAAACGTGACTCACCGACTTTTGCGGACAGTGTAGATCAAGATCAGACTGCACAGAACGTGCAGTTTGATCTTTGATCTACACTGTCCAATAAGGACATAATTTCCATTACTATTGAAATAGCAAAATTTGGGTTTTTACTATCGGCCGACAATCTACCTCACCGTCAGGAACACAACACTCGGCGTCGAGCCTTCTTGAATATTCTAAGATATGTTACAAATATTTACACTTCTCTAACCAAGAGAGAGAAAAAGAGAGAGAGAGTTAGTTGACTGAATGGTGTTTTACGCCGCTTTTAACATTATTTCAGTCATATCACGGCGACAGCTCACATATGCATGTATTTTCTGGGTTTCACCAGTCCTAGGCTGGGGCTCTGAAGTGTCTTGCCCAAGGACACTCCCACGGAAAACCAAATGGAATCAGTGCGGCTCGAATCCGGGGCCTCCAGGTCACGAGTCCGACACTTTACCATTGAGCAACGCAGGACCTCTGAGGGAGAGAGAGAGAGAGAGAGAGAGAGGGAGGGAGGGGGGGGGAGTTCCGATAAAATGGAAGGAAAACTGACCATACATATAATTATCTTTATGGTCCCTCTCTAAGCGTAAATCCCAGTGTTAAATTGTCATTATAAATAACGAGTATCTACGAACGGGAATTATTATGTCCATTTTTGATAGCGTTAAATTATTGCACGTTTGGGAAAAACTGACCGGTTAGATTAGTTTACGTATAGAGGTCTAAATAAGGGAGATAATGTGAGTTGACCTTTTTCCAAACGATCTTCGTTTGTTTGTATTGGAGTTTAACGCCCTTTTAACAGCTTAGGTCATATCACGGCGGTTAGTGCACCTACGCATGTGTTTCCTGGCTTTATAACACCAGAATTGACACAACTTTCTTTCCAAGCCACTGACTACTTTACTCACATGCATCAGAGGTGAGAGCCGAAAAAAAAAAAAAAAAAACCGCAGGAAAAGAAGTTTGCCTCAACCGGGTATCGAACTCGTTACTACCAGGGCCCCGTTTTACTAAGGTAGTTACGAACAAAATTTGCGTAAGTTTTACGTAACTATAGTATAGTGGCATTAATCTGCTACGAGATACGTGATAACTATCATGATTATATTAGAAAACTATTGCGATGAATCGACGTTTTCTGGAAAAAATTTCCATGAAACTTGGATTTATCGCAATAGTTTTTTTGAGTAATCATGAAAGTTAGCATGTATCTCGTGGCAGATTAATGCCACTATACTATAGTTACGTAAAACTTACGCAAATCTTGTTCGTAACTACCTTAGTAAAACGGGGCCCTGGCAGGTCTCGAGTCAGATGCGCTTGCCACTGAGCTACCCGGGGGGGGACCCAACGACCGTAACCAAACAACAATTTCTTTACCACATGACAAAAATGTAGACTTGTCCAAATTGTAAGCACTTGCAGACGACAAATTAAATGTAGATTATATAATGAGATTTGTCCGTGAAAGGGGAGAAAACATTGTGGGAAAAGGAGAAAATGCTGGTTACCAGCATTTTCTCCTTTTCCCACAATGTTTTCAAAAGGCTTTTTCCTTAGGGTCGTTAAAACTGAGGATTATGTGGTAAAGATTAAAGGCCCAATGGCGGCCAAAAGTGAATCGTTCGGAATCAAAATTCAAACCATTTCAAAACTTTGTATGGATATCATTACGAGACTGACAATGTGTTACAGTGCGGTCTGTCAAAATTTCAGTCGCTGGCAGAATATTAATCTTGATTGATTGATTTGTATGTTCTTCATCGCCGTTATCAACATTATTTCAGTTATATCGCGAAGGCCAGTGTACCTATCCATGCTTTCCTGGATTTTCTTTTACCAGTACTCCGCACAGTATTCTACCAAATCCACCGGCTGCTTTCCCACATAATCATCGTCAAAACAATGGTCAGCGGTGAGAGAGGAATGAATCCTGTCGCAATAACTATCATTAATTCTCGGAAAGAAATTGGCCGAGCCGGGGATCGAACCAGCGACCCCCTGTTCTCAAGTCCTGCACGCAACCGACTGAGCTACCGGGGCTCAGCATATTAATCTTGAAACTAGAATTAGAGTTGCCAACTCTTTATCCGACAATCCAGTGATTTTCAGACCCTGGGAAAAACGGCCTCAAAAATCATGGAAAATTGAGTTTGACACGCACATACATATGAACACGTTGTGGAGAAAGGGGAAATAACAAGTATACGTAATTTATCTTTTTGATTCTGGCAAAGAATACACCCGTTATGAGCAATATCTCCGTTTAACACAATGTTATTTTTCAAAAGTCTCCTGTTGCAATACCGAAAAGGGTCATTCGCAGGTGGGAAAGGTTTTTAAACAAAATTTCAGGCTGGTTCTGTGATAAATTTCTTCTTGCATTGTGCCAGTCTAAGCTTATTACTTACATAAATCACGCGCGCGTTTCGCAAATTAGTTCGTGCGCTGATAAAATTTCCCTGCGTCTCCCAAATTTAATTCGGCTTGATTCCCAACTGCATTCTTGAAGAGTTTTTTGTTCAATTAGACGTTTTGTAATCATTGCATAGCGTCTAATTGTTTTGTTAGTTACATCTACATGTATATTGCAATCCACACATACCTTTTTTTTTTGGATGGATTGCACATTCTTGTTGTATACAACAAAATGTTTCACCATTAAAACATTCATATTCTGAAGACTTATGATTGGATAGCTAGCCAGTTAGGCAGTTAGTCAGCTAGCTGTTGATGTTTTTTTTTTAATTTTCAGTGGTCACTTTTCCATTCAGAGAGACTTAGCCAGTCTAATATCATGCAGGTGGACATTTAGGATGAAAAAAAAATTGAAATTCAGCAATAAAACAAAACCATAACCTTCAAGATAGATGATCCATGCTCTGTGAAATTGGGGCTTAATGCATCTGTAAAAGGTATCGAAAGGCGGAGAAGGCTGACCAGGACCGAAACTTTTTGCTATTGCTCAATTTTCTTCATGTCCAAGGATCAGTCTTCCACATGATTCCGTCGGTTGTTAAGCAAAATGAACTCTGTGGATGTACGATCATAATTATTATGATGACTTGCTTGGTATCATGCATCACGGAGATGCATTATGCCCCCTTTTGCCAGAGCATAGCTCAATTATTTAGTGAAATGTCAAAGTTTTTTTTTTTATATAAATCCTGACAAGGAGGATGTAGTTGGAATTTTGAAGGTGACATAAAACTATTTCAGGTATTTTGTCACTGGAAAAACCATTAATTCAAATTATGTCTTAATTGTCTTGTTATTCAAACGTTAAAAAAAATGTGAAGGTTAGGTCCAAAATTTTGGTCATATTTTGAAAACAGTTTATTTGTTTGCCAGACATGCAGTTTTTGAGCACACGTGGTCGCCCATTGTTTGCTAGTGAGTAATTTCCTTTAAGAAACAATAAAGGCAAAACGTAAACAAAACGGGTGTTTAAATGCACTTGAATTTATATCATACCATTTACAAGTATGAAAATTATTGTGAAGATGACAATCTGTCATTGTACGGTCAGTCCAAGTGTTAGTCGCTGACAGAGAAATTGATTTCAAAACTAGGTTAAAACCTGCCAGGTAGCTGTGTCTTTTGTTTACTTTTCGCCTGATTTTAAGATTCTTTTTTTTTTCTGCCAGCGAGAAACATATGGCCCGACCACACGATAACAGACTGTCATCTACACAATATTTTTCATACTTTTAAATGGTATAATTTAAATTTAAATGTATTATAACACCTTCTTTGATATTTTCGCCTTTACTGGGCCTTTTATCCTTGAAACGGGCATTAAACCAGGGTCCGTATTCACAAACTGTTCTGTAGAATGTTCTCAGTCTTATTCTCCAGAATTTTCTAATTTGAAAGTAAGAAAACTTCTGATTGGCTAAACCAAATTCTGATTGGCTAAACCGTTTGATTTAGCCAATCAGAAGTTGTGTTACTTTCAAATTTAGAAACTCATGGAGAATGAGACTAAGAATGTTCTTGATGACGGTTAGTAAATACAGACCCAGACATTGTTTCGCCTTTTTTTTTTTAGAAAATCTTAACACGGACATTTGCGTGCAAAGATTGGGTTAACATTAAAACATTACATTATAATACTTATAGAAAATACGAGGACTCACTAAGTGTTATTTGTATAGCGTTCTTGCATTTCATAAGATAAATACGTTTTAAACACACCAATAATTATGTTAGTTAGTCCCATAGGTTAGTAGATCTCAGTTGATAAAGTTCTTGACTATAGTTTTGAATGTTGTGGTTTCGAGTCGTCACACTGAAAGCAATTCTTTCAGCATTTTTCCCGAATTGAGGGAAAACGGTCACGTCCTTATGAATTTTCTTGACAAAAAAGAATCAAATTAACCAGTTTTTTTCTCTTTTTCCTCATATAGCAAAACAAAATTATGCGTAAATTTGTGCTTGTGAATGGAACATAACACCATAAAGAATATTTACTTTCACAAGTACATGGGTTGCTTATGTAAGTAATGGGCCTTAGGACGCATTCACATGCACACATCGGTCGGTCGATCAGTCAGCAAAAAGCCAGCCAGACAATCAGCCAATGAATCAACCAAATCCTTGAACTATCCATAGGTTGAGACCTTTGGTCATAGGACGACACTGACCTTCAAATTAAGCTATAAACTGACAAAAATATCCCTGCTAATTAACTTATTCATTTATCAGTCAGAATGCCCTGTTGACACCTGTCTAAAATTACATTAATTCCTATCCAAACGGTCCCTCGCGTGAACGACTCCGAGGAAAAAAAAAGCTTTTAAAGAACGTTGTGGAAAAGGGAGAAAATACTGGTAACCAGCCTGTTCTCCTTTACCTGCAATGTTTTCTTTCCCATTTCAAAGACAAATCCTATCATATGAGTTACATTTAACCCTGGTCCTGCTAAATAAGAGAAAAGAAACTTTCAAGCAGATTGAAAAAAAAAAACGCGAATGTTGCCATTTCAAACTTATTTTTTAGAAAAAAAAATATCTCCTCATCGGACAGTGTAGATCCAAGATCGGACTGCACGTTCAGTGCAGTCTGATCTTGATCTACACTGTCCGCAAAAGGTCAGTTAGTTGCGCTTAGCAGCCTAAAGATTACTGTTTCGTCTTCATACGCTTTGAACATGGAGATGAGACTAAAATCTTATCTTCTAGTTGCGAGTATTTTCCTTAACTCTTTACAATACGACATTTTTTTTTTGATTTAGCAGACGACAAATCGAACACCACGACAATGAATGAATTTGCTTCTGAAATTGGAGATAACATTGTGGAAAAAGGGGAAAATGTTGCCAGCATTTTCTCCTTTTCCCAAAAATGTTTTCTAAAGTCCTCTTTCTAGAGGGTCGTTAAAACACGGGATTGTGTGGTAAAGGATGAAACATGTTTTATTGCAGCGGTGTGACACTGAAAATATTTCTGTACAATAGGTAAAAACAACATCAGTTTGGGTTTAATACATGAGAGCGAATTCTCTGGCAAAAGGGGGTTTAATGCATCTGAGTGACGCATTACTCCTAGCAAGTGTTCACATAATTATGGATCTATTAGTTATCTCACAACCGGCTGAATCCTGAGGTAGAATGGTCCTTTGACAAGCAGAAAAGTGGCCAATAGCAAACAAGTTTTGACATGGGCCGGTTTTATTGTTGTTGTTGTTGTTTGCAGAAGCATTAAACTCCCTTTTCACGGAGCATGGCTCGTGAACATAATGTAAAAAAAAAAACGTGGCAAAAGGAGAAGTTGACTGTCACATCTGTGTGAAAAACTCAATGACCCGTTTATTCTTTTGTCACGATGTTTCAGAAATGATCCCCTACTGGTCGAACAGATCGTCTGCTATAGGGACAATAAGTTAAAGATGACAGTATTTTAGGAAAACAAATCGAAAAAACTGACCTAGTCAGTTATGGTCAGTTGACACCCGTATATATGTAATAAATCATATGTGAACTTTTTACCTGCTATTTACAACGTGGAATATCGTAACTGGCTTTATGATTATGTATGTGGGAAGTAGCCAGTTGCTTTAACCTATTAACAAACAGTTCAGGCGTTGGACGACCCTTAGGAAGAAAGGCTTTTGAATACATTGTGGGAAAAGAGAGAAAATGCTGGTAACCAGCATTTTCTCGCTTTTCCGACTCTGTTTTCTACCCTTACCAACACAAATTTCAGTTTTTGAGTAATATTAAAAAAATATCTTGTCGTCTGCAAATCCTTTCAATTTGGACAGGTCTAGAATTTTGTTATTTGGTAAAGAGTTAAGTCTATGCCAAACGACAAAATTTAGGACTCGACCAAATTGAAAGCATCTGCAGATGGCAAAATAAATGTAGCTCATGCTGTAATGATGATTTCTGTCTTTGATAGGGTAGAAAACATTATGGAAAAAGGGGAAAAAAATACTGGCGAACAGTAATTATACAAGGCATATCAGAATTAAAAGGCAATACGCGAAGAATGCATGGAATTTACCTATTGCATGTTTCTTTTCATATTTAAATATCATTGGCTTCTTGTGGAGGTACATGTAAATAATACCTTTATAAAATTATTGTCTTAACCCTTTACCACACGGCAAAATTTTAGACTTATCCAAATTGAAAGCATTTGCAGACGACAATTTCATAGTGGCTCAAATGACGCAACTTTTCTTTGATAGGATAGAAAACTTTGTGGGAAAATGAGAAAATGCTGGTTACCAGCATTTTCTCGTTTTCCCACAATTTTTTTCAAAAGGTTTCTTTCTCAGAGTCGTTGAAAGTCGTCATTGAGTGGTAAAGAGTTAAAATTAAAAAATGATTATAAAATGGAGTTTCCTGTTGCGCGGTGCCGGGCTTCAGAATACCAATTTTTCTGTGGAATATTTCAATACAATATCAAAATTTTAGTCTTTTCCAGTTAGAAAGTATTTACAAATGGCATACATGTATTATTATGCATCTCAAATCAAGGAATTGTCTTTCATATGACAGACGATATTGTGGGATAAAGAGAATGCGTCGGTTAGCAGCATTTCCTTATTTTGCCACAATGTAAGCACACATATTTTTCTCAAGGTCGTTTAAACACAGAATTGTTTTGTAAAAATTAAACATGCTAGTTATTTCGCGGATACCTCAGGCCATAGAGTCGTTGAACATTTAATTTGAAGGTCCCTTGTTTGAATCTCGACAGAGGCATTATTTTTTGGTGATATTCGGGTTTTTTTTTTTTACCCCCAACAGAAAGAAAACAGTCTTGTCTTAATGCTTGACAAAATATCAATTGTCTTCTCTGTTTTTTTTTTTCTTTTCGGTTAAACTGTATCCTGTTAAAAAAGTGAAATGAATCTTTCAAGCCGAAAGTGAAAATCCATATTTTGTTATTTCAAAGGAGTTTTTGAAGGAAAGATTTCTCCTTATCGGACAATGTAGACCCAACATCAGATTGCACTTTCTGCTCAGTTTGATCTTGATATACACTGTCCGCAAAAGGTCCTTGAGTCACGCTTAGCAACATGTATAAATCTCACCTATTACCTGCACTCAAATACTCTAACACTGTGTACCGCATGAACTCATTTGTATTGAGTTATAGGAAGCATAATTATCTCCCTTTAATGAATGCAAATGAGATAGGGTAGGCAGTGTGTTTGTTTGCTTTAGATAGATATATAACCTTTGGTCGAAGCACTTCTATATATTTGACCAGCCTGCATAGCTCAAGTGGTATAGGGTTGGACTTGTAAACATAAAATCTTGGGTCATTTGAGGAAGTGGGTTCGATCCCCACGGCTGGCCATTCAAAATTACTTGTAATCTTTCCGGGTCCTGTGTGGCTCAGTGGTAACGTATAAGACTCGCAACCTGGAGGCCCCGGGTTCGAGCCTCGCTGGCTCCACTGTGCCTTTAACTGGAGTGTCCTTGGGCAAGACACCTCAGAGCCCTAGCCTAGTACTGGTGAAACCCAGGAAAACATGAATATGTGAGCTGTCGCCGTGATATGACTGACATAATGTTGAAAGCGCAGTAAAACACCATTCAAACAAACAAGCAAACTAATAATCTTTCGGATATATAGGATCTCACATGAGCTGGCGCTGAGATAAAATTTTATCAAACGAATCTAGGAAAAATGTTATTAAGCGAGCCTTTGGCGAGCTTAATAACATTTTTTCTTGACGAGTTTAATAAAATTTTTATCTCATACGCCAACGAATGTCAGATTCTTTTTATCACATAACAATATTTCACAAATCATAGATAAGAAGATGCAAAACCATCTATAGATGCACATGCGGTAATATCCATAAAACCCATTCATTTCTACGAAATACGTGTACAAAATGACGTCAAAAATGACGTCACACAATAGTGATATTAAACGTGTATGAGATAAGAAAATTCGTAATGGGTATATTACACTGAAAACAAGGGACGTTATGTGATAAAAGACGTTAAACCGAGGTCCCGTGTGACGGTGCTTTACACCAAGCACGTTTAAGAACCAGGCGTAGTTTAGGATGGGTTTTGTCCTGTATCTGCACTATCCCCCGTACCTATACTAACGGCCTTCAGGAGGCGTCTCCCATATGGGCAACCGTTGGCGACGATAAATAAACGCAAATTCAATCTATCATTTCTGTATGAAATGTCCGATGCTTCAGTCTTTTTGTCTGGCTTGGTTGCCCAAGCTAGGCGTTTTCTCTGTATTTATCTAGTGTATACCAATGAGGGCCATTCTTCAGTTATTTCCCTTGAATCCTCCTAGTACTACATTGGTCCTGATAAGGTGTTTACTTGGACTTTATCCCTGATTTTCTTGCACTACACAGACATGTTCTTCAGATAATATCTCAACTAAATCTGGTTAGATTGTTTTGCAAATCGATATATACACATTTCTCTTATGATTGAGAACAGAATTTGCTTTAGACTTACATGGGAACCTTGCATGTAATTATAAATCAAATTATATTTATCGCAACATCCCCAAAGGAATCAAGGATAAAAACAAAGGAATACAGGTGAAAGGACCAATGTGTTATTTGGTTACCTTTAGGTTTTATCTAGCAAGGGAGATAATTTTAATCACAGGAATGGCCCTCATTGTATCGTGTTGCGTCTTGCATGAGCCAGACGTAAACAGAGGAAAAAAAAAAAGAATAAGCTTGCACCGGAACACTACTCAAATGGCAATAAAAGATTCTGCTTTTGGTCTGCTTCGGTCTATTCCGTTCGTTTGCACTGATTTATGAGCGAATCAACCTACGTTGTCTACGTTCGTATTGTAAAACCCTATACCAAACCTACAATATTGGCATACTCATCAATATTGAAAGCATCTGCAGAAGACCCATTGAATGCATCTCAAACGATGGAATTTATCTTGGGGTGGAAAGAAAACATTGTGGGAAAAGGAGAAAATGCTGGCTACCAGCATTTTCTCCTTTTTCCACAATGTTTTCAAAAGTCATCTTCATGAGGGTTTAGGTTAAAAAACCGAAGAGACTGTTCGGTTTTGGGATAATGAAATACCGAGTTTACCGGCCGAGAGAAGAAATATTGCGCAATTGTTCAGCGTCACTCAATCCGAACAGCAGAGTCTGAACTGTTGAAAGATTAATTTGTCTGTGTATTTCATTTAACCTTTTACCACACTTAACCACACTTCAGATTTTGAACTTGTCGTTTGCAGACGACACGTGAAATTCAGTGCATATGATGCGATTTATCTTTGGTAAGATAGAAAACCTTGTGGGAAAAGGGGAAAATGCATACCTGCATTTTCTCCTTTTCCCACAATGTTTGTAAAAGGCTTCTTCCCCAGGGTTGTTAAAACTCAGGTGTGTGTTAAAGGGTAAAAGTGCAACAGCCCAATCGGTCAAGATCTGAGAAAAGTGTTTATTCCCGTGTGGCTAAGAGTTAAGGGTGTTGGGTTTGTTATCAGGGAATTCTGGTTGGATCCCCGCTTTGCAGCGCTAATTAGGTCTGTGTGTCCGTGGGCAAGGCACTGTAGAGCATCCAGCTTATTGATTGATTGATTGTGTATTTAACGCCGTTTTCAACATTATTTCAATTATATCGCGGCGACCAGTGCACCTATCCATGCTTTCCTAGAATTTCTTACACCAGTACTTCGCACAGTATTCTTTCCAACCCACTGGGTACTTTCACACATAACCATCGTCAAAACAATGGTCAGCGGTGAGAGAGAAATGAATTCTGACGCAATGACTATCATCAATCCTCGGAAAGAAGTTGGCGGAGCCGGGGATCGAACCAGCGACCCCCCTGTTCTCAAGTCCTGTACGCTACCGACTGTGCTACCGGGCCTCGCATCCAACCCAGTGTTGGTGAATCCCTCGTAGGATGTGTAAAAGGGAGAACTTACTTTTACATTACTGAAATATCTTCTTTATTTGGTTAAAATATTTCCACGTTAGACAGTGTAGATGAAAATCAAAGATCAGACTACACAGTCCGCAGTAGCGCAATGGATCGCGCTTCGCAGCCTAAGGGTTAGGTATGAGTCATTTAAAAGATGTTACATGCGAACGTAGAACCATCTGTGTACCATAAATTTATCAACTGTTTGTAATAAGACATTTATGAAAGAAAAATAATCTGACATTCTTATCTAAAAATAGATACGTGACCAATGCATTCGTCACGTTATTTTTTACTTATGTTTGCTACCTGTATTATATACATATGAGCAATGCTCTGTGAATAGAGAGCTTAATGCATCTGCAAAAAGTATCGACCCAGGTCTGCCTGCGCAGTCCGCGCAGGCTGACCTGGGCCGATACTTTTTGCTATTGGTCAATTTTCTGAATTTCAAAGAACTAGTGTATCTCATGATTCATTCAGCCGTTAGACAGACCGGATTTTATGAATCCATAATAATGTAATGACTTGCATGGTATCATGCATTACGGAGATGCATTAAGCCCCCTTTTGCCAGAGCAGGGCTTACATATTAAAGGTATACTTGTGGTGTCCGTGGTTATGAGGTAGAGAGTCGGCCTCATAACCATAACGTCTCAGGTTCGATACCCGGGAGCGGATGTCAACTTTGGGACTTGTCATTGGCCCACACATACGGCGCGAGTACTGGTGTAGTTTCCAGGAGGCAGAATCGAGAGAGATAAGCGTAAGTTGCAAGAACTTGTTTCTCAATCGATGAAAAATAAACATGTTTACCTTAGTTATACAACAACAAATGGATGGCATTTTGTTTACATATTAATAATCAAAGTACTGAAAGTACTCATGTAAGGTGATGGTACAAATGCGCTGGCAAATAGGTTCTAATATTGCACTGTTTCGTTTAAAAACCATTCATCTGTCAGTTGACAACATTTTTTTTTTTTTGTAGGAATTATAGCATCATCTTTGACTATTTTTTTCATTTAAGGAATGAAGAGAATTTTCTTTTTTTCATGGAGGTATGAAAAAAAACCCTAATCACACTTGTATGAAACCGCGAAATGCCCCTTTTAGCGTGTTGCAAGCCATTTTATGTTCATTATATCCTTATTTTACAAGGATATTTTCAAACTGGTTTCAACAAATACAATAATGACAAGGAAACAATTCATTCATGGTCACCGTATACAATCATCTCTCTCTCTCTGTCTCTCCTACCCCCTCCTCTGTCTGTCTGTCTGTCTGTCTGTCTGTCTGTCTCTCTCTCTCTCTGTCTCTCTCTGTGTCTCTCTCTGTCTCTCTCTGTGTCTCTCTGTGTCTGTCTGTCTGTCTGTCTGTCTGTCTGTCTGTCTGTCTGTCTCTCTCTCTCTCTCTCTCTCTCTCTCTCTCTCTCTCTCTCTCAATGACATAAGAAAAAAAAAACAATACTCATTTAGCAAAGAACGTCTTGATCTGATTACATGCACAACATTTGACTAGCTATAGTTTTGTTGTTAAAAGTTGCCAATACTCTCGACGCACAATCCATTACTTGTCTCGCCACGATTTCCGAGATTGAAATTTTTCTTGGCAGTAATATTTGTCTAAGCCTGTTCTTTTCCTCATTTGTAGTTTTCTTTTTATCCAGGTCTAAGCCAATAGGCAATAAAAGCACAGTTAACCTGCTGGAGTGACCAGCTCTGATATCTTATTTACCCTCCTTGTTTTTATATAGGAAGGTGTTGATTTTTGCAATAAAGATTGAATTTGACACCTAGAGACAAAAAATGACACCGTACAATCCAAAATTTTGTTATAAGTGATATCGTTTAAACTAGTGTTTATTATATTGAAACTTAGACCAACTGGGCATGTACCGTCAACTGCCGTCGTATAAAACGATATAACTTTATATCCGATACCGTTATAATATGGCATGCAACAAGCGAAAAGGGGCATTTAAACATTTGCTTAAAGTGTAGTCTCGGATCAGCCTTCGCACTTCGCGCTGACTTATCCAAGACGACACTTTCCGTTTTTATGTAATTTTCTGATTTGAGCAAGTCCACTGTAGGAGAAAAATCTAATGTAGTCGTAAAGTGCCGTCTCGGATAAGCCTGCGCGGAATGCGCAGGCTGATCCGAGACGACACTTTACGCAGATGTCCGACTGTCCCTTTTCGCGCGTTGCAGGCCATATGGACTGTATTTTCATAAACATGTATCATTTGTGATGAAAAGCTTATTTCTCATTCCTCCACATTATTGCCCCACAATAAATTTTTTTCTGGGCCTTCAGAATTTTGATTTTCAATGTTGTTACATATTTCGGATTTCATTTCAGATTTAATCTTATGGCTTGTCACGTGGTCTAACATTGCGGTCCACAAAAAATTCATTCGTATCAAATTTTATGTATTAATTATCATTTTTCAATTCGAATTTCCCTCAAAAGTGCAAAGTTAAGCTGAATACATTCATACATACATCACGTGTTTTCCAAGACGTGGCGTTTACCCTCTCAATTAGGTATGACCACACTTCCAGACGAAAAGTTCAGTGTAACACTAATGGCGAAAGTTATCTTTGGAAGCGTTGAAAGTAAGAAAGGGAGAAATTCTGTTAAAATCCCTTTTGCGCATTTTTTTTCAAAGTTTACTTTCGTAGGGTCGAATAATTTGTCTGTTTGTTGTTATGTTTTTTAACAGCATTTTTAACATTATTTCAGTTGTATTGTAGCGACTAGTGCACCAATCGACGCTTTCCATACCAGTGCTACGCACAAAATTCTTTCCAAGTCACTGGCTGCTAACCTACATAAGCTTCGTCCAAGCAATATTCAGTGGTAAGAGAAGAATAAATCTTGGTAACCAGAATTTTCTCATTTTCCAACAAAGTTTTCAACTCTTTCACATGATAAATACTTTTGTCTTAACCAAATTTATTTGTCGTCTGCAAATGCTTTGAATTTGGATCAGTCAAACATATTGTCGTCTGGTATAAAGGGTAATGTCCTTGACCTCACCGCCATCGAATTCTCCGAGGTATACACACCATTTCGATGCCAAAAGCTAATGTTAAAGACGTGTAAATCTAGATAACAATCTCTATATTTGCGAAAAAATGATGTTATGTTACCCTCATGGGAATGGTGGCTTTTTTGTACATTATAAAATCTTTATTAGACGACATTTTTTTTTTACACTTGCCTGCTGTGATTGTATGGTGTTTAACGCCGTTTTCAACATTATTTCAGTTATATCACAGGGACCAGTGCACCTATCCATGCTTTCTCGGAGTTTCTTTTATCAGTACTCCGCATAGTATTCTTTCCAAGCTACTGGCTGCTTTCCCACATAAACATTGTCGAAACAATGATCAACGGTGAGAGAGGAATGAATCCTGTCGCAATGACTATCATTAATCCTCGGAAAGAAATTGGCCGAGCCGGGGATCGAACCAGCGAACCCCTATTCTTGAGCCCTGTAGGCTACCGACTGAGCTACCGGGGCACGGCGCATACTTGCTTGCAGACAACAAACTAAAAATATAGCACAAAACTTGTGATTTATTGTTGAAAGGGTTAGAAACATTGCGGGAAAAGTTGAAAATGCTAAATACCAGCATGGTAGCTTTTTTGTACAATTTAAAATCTTTACCAAACGACAGTTTTTTTTTTACATTTGCTTGCAGACGACAAACTAGATACTGCACAAAAATTGGAATGTGTTTTTGAAAGGATAGAAAACATTGTGGGAAAAGGAGAAATAATTGCTGACTGCCAGCATCGTAGCTTTTTTGTATATAATTAACTCTTTACCAGACATCCAATTCGAGAACATTTGCAGACGTCTAATTAAATGTTGCTCAAAAATGGGATTTTGTCTGTGAAAGGGGTAGAAAACATTGTTGAAAAGTGAGAAAATGCTGGTTGTGAGAATTTTCTCTTTTTTCCACAATAATTTCGAAAGCTTCGTATTTTAGGATCGTTATTGTCTTGATTGTGTGGTGTAAAGTTAAGCAAGACGATGAGAACAAGAGACTGGGCATCCTATTCTAAGATGTGTTAGACATAGCCGTAGCAAACTTAATCCTTAGGCTGCCAAGCGCGATTTACTGACCTTTTGCGGACAGCGTAGATCGAGTTCAGACCGCAAAGAACGTGCAGTCTGATCTTTGATCTACACTGTCCGAGAAGGAGATTTATTTCATGCTTTCTGGTAGGATATCGAGAAATAGCGGTGAAAATATTTTTCGATATTCCACGGGTACGACCAGTGAAAATACCGATTTTTATATTCTAGTTACCTAGGTAAAATGCGCGTGACTCACAACCAGATGGAAATATGACGTCATTTACCTTACATTTCTCGCGCTTGACGTAATATTGTAATGCGTTGCTATGCGGAGGGGGTACGCCACGGGGAATAACTGAAAAGACTGTGCTGGATTTTGATAAAGTTCCTCCCAGAAAGGGTTAAAAGCATGAAATAAATAGAATATTTGTTTTTTTCGGTGAAAGATCGAAATTTATTTCATCTCGTGAACACCATCGGTAATATTTTCACTCGTGGCTGCGCCACTCGTGAAAATATTACCGATGATGTTCACTCGATGAAATAAATTTCGATCTTTCACCGAAAAAAACAAATATCCTCTATATCTTTCCTAAAAAAATGCATTTCAAGATGCATAATTTGTGTTTTTACTATCGGCTTGAAAATTTCATTTCCTTTATTTAGCAGGATAAGATTCAAAATGTCAGAGACAAAAATGCCATTGAGTTAGACTCAAAAAAAGTACTGTCTCTCTTGTTTCCTGCTCGTTTTAACAATTCCATGTAACTGTTTATTCCTTTACTAAACGGCAAAATTTTCGTCTTCTCCAAATTCAAAGTTATTGCAGAAGACAAATAAAGTAAGGCTCAAATGACCAAACTCTGAATGGGTAGAAAACATTGTGGGAAAAGGAGAAAATGCTGGTTACCAGCATTTTCTCCTTTTCCCACAATGTTTTCAAAAGGCTTCTTCCTCCAGGTCGTTAAAAGACAAGATTGTGTGGTGAAGAGTAAGGCTAAAACATACACGAGGTTATAAACTTAAAATTCCAAAGACTCAAAGACAAAAACTACCTCTCAGCGAGAGTCGAAAGTAGTTCCGTCATTTTCCTTTCCGCTCATTTCACAAACTGCTTAAAAAGTACAGTGTAGATTTAT
Organism: Hippopus hippopus; assembly: GCA_946811185.2. Taxonomy (NCBI): domain Eukaryota; kingdom Metazoa; phylum Mollusca; class Bivalvia; order Cardiida; family Cardiidae; genus Hippopus; species Hippopus hippopus. The sequence goes on along the minus strand of OX328108.1, from coordinate 29,436,809 downwards.
CCTTTGTAATAAACTTAAAATGTCAAAGACTGAGAGATAAACAACCGTTGAGTAAGAGTCAAAAATAGTTCCATTTCATTTCTTCCGCTCATTTAACAAATTTCAAGCAACTCTTTTAAAAGTAAAGTATAGACATAACCTTGGTAATGAACTAAAAATATCAAAGACTGAGAGACAAAACGACCTTTGAAGCGAGAGTCGAAAGTAGTTCTGTCTTTATCTTTTTCTCCCGTTTAAAAAATGATCGATCGATTAATTGATTGATTAATTGATTGATTGATTGATCGGTCGGTCGGTCTGTCGGTTGACTGACTGTCTTACCACTCACTCACTCACTCACGGGAAAAGGAGATAATGGTTCCCAGCATTTTCTCCTTTTCTGACAAGGTTATCAAAACACGATTTTGTTTAGCAAAGGTTTAAACGTTTATTTAAATCAGATGGAAATTTCCAGCCTTTGTAAAAGACCCAAATTATTATTGTGTCGAAATTCTCTTCCCCGGAAAAATGTCCTCATATCAGATAGAGTAGAATAAAGATCAGACTACACTTTTTTTTGCTATTTAATCTTGGATCTACATTGTCAGTAAGAACACATTTAGTCACACTCACCAGCCCTGAGGATAAAGAAATGCTATGAATGCCAGTATAGAAATGCAGGACTTTAGTCCAAAAACGCAAAGCAGGTAACTTTCTTTAAGCATTCTATGATTAGATTAACCATTCAGGCTTCTAAGTGCGACTCAAAGCGCTTCTGCAGATAGTGTAGATCAAGATTAGACTGGGTCCGATCCGTGATTTACACTGTCTGATACGGTGAGCATTTTCCGACGACAGATCTTCGAATTCGTTAAATGATTTATTTAGATTCTGACTTATCAGGCGATGTCTGTGGAAGAATATTGTGAGAAGTATTGGTACTGTTGTGAGAAGTACCGGTCAACGAAACTCCGGGAAAGTGTGGATGGGTGCACCGACCGCCGCGATTTACTGAAATAAAGTTAAAAAAACGGCCTTCACACTATCAAAAAAAAAAGTAGAGGACAATGAAGAGCCAAGATCAGCCTGCACAATTTGTGCATTGTTATCTTGATCTATGCTTTTTGCTAAAGCTGTTAAACCCACTTTTCCATATGACAGAATTTTGTACTCGTAGAGATTAAATACACTTGCAGATGACCAATTTGATATGGTTTTAATGATGGGATTTGCCTTTGAAAGGGTAGAAAACATTGTGGGAAAAGGAGAAAATGCTGGTCACCAGCATTTTCTCCTTTTCCCACAATGTTTTCAAAAGCCCTTTTCCAAAGTGTCTTATATAATACGGGATTGATGGATATATGGTTAAGTCACCATTGGCAGTGTTAAGGGGTGAAGTGATCCAGTTAGCGTGGATGCTTTTTTTGATTGTTTGAAAAATAGCACAGCGTGTGGGGATATATTGGAACTGACAGATGCAGCACGGTTTTACGAGCGTTTGGCTTGCTTCTGCTCAATTATGATATATGAAACAGACAACGTATTGGCCCCCTGCCGGGCGAAAAAGTTTAAGCTTTCTTCAGCTTTTTTAGTCATTTACCAAATATTCTTGATTTTTCTTTTAACTTGAGGTAATGTAAGATAATGAATACATAATCGACATTTCACGACACAAACCCGTGTATTAGCTATCCTGAAGCAGGATAACTTTTTGTAAAATAAATGTAGAAAAAGAGAACTTGCAGGAGAACTTGTAGATTGAATGAATTTGCGTTTATTTATCGTCGCCACCGGTTGCCCATATGGGAGACGCCCCCTGAAGACTGTTAGTATTGCTACAGGGGATAGTGCAAGATACAGGACGAAACCCATTCTAAGTTACGATTGGTTCTTAAAAGTGCTCGGTGTATAGCACCGTCACAAGGAACCTCGGTTTAACGTTTCATCCGAAAGACTATTAGTAATTTTAGATGGCCAGCCGTGGGGCTCGAACCCACACCCTCAATTGACCAAAGACTTGATGTTTACAAGTCCTAGGCTCTTCCACCTGAGCTATGCGGGCTGGTCACGAGTGAACAGAAAACTTGTAACCAGCATTTCCCCTTTTGTATGATCACGAAATGTTTGACACTGCTAGTATAGGGTGGGGTTGGGGTGGGGGAAACACTAAGGATATTTTTCAGATAGGGTTCGAATCGGCGACCTTCAGAGCCACGGTCTAGCAACTATACTGACGGAGCTAGGTGCACAACATGCTATAATGCGTGTTGCGTGTTTATGGTGGCATATTTCTGCCGCGAGATACGAGACAGCTATCATGATAATTTAAGAGAACTATCGTGATAAAACAAAGTTTCCTGGAAATATTATATAGATAATAAAAATTTTCACTATAAAAATATCGCGATAATTCTAACTGTTATCATGATTTTTTTTTTTTTGCTTCCGTGCCCATAACTGACATTCACGGTATCTATAATTAGAAACGGTTTCGGAACATCTTCGTCTACAACCTTATGAATTCTCCTTTTCCCTGAATGGTTTTAAAGTTGTTCGTAGGAGGCATTTCGAGTCGTCTTTGATTTTACAGACTTCTGTTCATTTCGAGTCTTGTCAAAATTTACCAATTAAGCTACAATTGTTAATAACTCGAATTTTTACTTACTGCAATCTTGTCAAGTCAAAAACTACCGAGCTTGTCCAAATGGTAAATTTTCTATTTATAGATATCGAGAGACGGATAGAACTATCACTATAATTTTATCTCGATGGCAGCTTCGTGCACTATTGAGAAATTTTGCGTGAAAATATTAAGTTTATCGTGATTTTTTTTTTTCAGGAAACTTTTCACTATCTCGATAAAATTTCCAGGAAACTTTAATTTATCGCGATAGTTTTCTAAAATTATCATGATAGCTATCTCGTATCTCGTGGCAGAAATATACCACCATACGTGTTTGAAATAATACTCATCCTTCCTTACGCAACGACGGCCGCTGTGTGACAAACGGGGTGTACTAGTAGTCTCGGTATGCGTTCTCCTTAACATTCACCATTTACATTTACATGTGGTGTCCGTGGGCGTGAGGTAGAGCGTCGGCCTCGTACCCAAAAGGTCCTGAGTTCGATACCCGGGAGCGGGTGTCAACTTCGGGATTTTTCATAGGCCCACACATTCGGCGCGAGTACTGGTGTAGTTCCCAGGAAGCAGAATCGAGAGAGATTAGTGTAAGTTGTAAGAACTTGTTTCTCAATCGATGTAAAATAAATATGTTTAAACTAAACTTAACTACTTAAGTACTACAATGAAGCTAAGTGCAACAGTATGAATTTGGTAGTGCGTTGGAGAAAAAATTATTTTTCTACCAAAACATATCACTAAGACTAACATAACACTAAAGCTTCAGACGAATTACCTGTTATCCCCCTCGAAATTTCAGCCTACGAAAAGTTGTCAACGGCGTTCCTGTGACGTCATCAACAGTGTAGCAAATCGCGTGAAATTAATTTAATCAAATTTGTTGTTCATACCGAAAAAATTAAACCCCATCCATTTAGCGTATTCAAAAAGATAAGAAAAACTATGCTGAAGTTTGCTTATCTTTTCTGCATGTATTTTACCTGCGTATCACTGAATTTTATGATATATCATTGTAGGCGAACGATGACCATCAATCTTTATCAAGACTTTCAAATAACTTGCGAATGAAAATTTGGTTAAATGACCCTTGACAAAATGACAAAATTTTTGACGTCAAATTGAAAGCACTCCCAAACCGCAATTTAGATGTAGCTCAAGAGGGAAAAGTTGTCTGAGAAAGGGTAGAAAACATTGTGGGAAATGGAGAAAATGCTGGTTACCAGCATTTTCTCCTTTTCCCAGAATGTTTTCAAAAGCCTTCTTCCTCAAGGTCGGTAACACTAGGTATTACGTGGTAAAGGGTTAAGCCTTTACCTTTTTACCACCTTGAAAAAAAAAAACTTTTTAAAACTTCATGGGAAAAGGCCAGCATTTATTCCATTTACCACAATGTTTTCTGCCGCTTCAAGAATGTTTTGTACCGCTTTAAGCACAACTGTCTCTCTTTAAGCTGTATTTGATTTGTGATTTTGATTTATGTACAATGTTATCGTTTAGTAAAGAAATAGAAGAAAAAAATCAAACCGATTGGGAGTACCTGCTAGCATTGAATTCAACCGTATCTAGAAATCTCTAATTGTTTCGTCAGTTTTTGTCAGTATTTCTGTCGGCACAAAGAAACATTCCAAGTTACAATGCTCCTTATCGAATTTCCATTATTTTCGTTTATGCTTTTGAGTATGGCTTTATTCCTACACTTAAATATTTTCTTTGAACGCTTCAGATACTCATCTTTTTTTTTTCCTTTTGTTTTGTATGTACATGGGTGCGTTTGTTTCTCAAATTGAGAATGACTCATGTAAATGCCCATACTTTTTCTACTTGTGCAAACTTAAAAATAAACATTGATTTACATCATGTTAAATGCATTGTATTCTCAACAGATCAAAGTGCTGACAGTACGAACACAAGAGTACTGAATGTGGGTACCAACGCTCCCCTGCAGTTACCTTTTCTGTGAAATTTCAGTCGAAAGGGACATAACTGTGTCAAAGACATCATAGGCTATCTGTCCTCCTGTGCTGTATTTGAAGTAACGAAATAGTCATGTTCCTTATATAAATAGCATAAAAGGCTTATCGGATCGTATAGAAAATTGTATTAATGCTGAAATAGATTTAATCCATTTACAACATGTTCACACACATTATTCTCTCACTGCTGGTCATAGATTCAATGATGGGTCACGTTTGAAAGTACTCAGTGGCTAGGGAAGAATATCGTGAAAAGTAATAAAAGTGGAATATACTCTAGGAAAGCAAAGATGGGTGCTCTCGTCCCTGCGATATAAATGAAGTAATGTAGAAAAAGGCGTGTACAGCATACACATAGACGTGTCCATGGCAAAACTGACATTATTAGTTGTACGGTTAGGTGGAGGAGACTTGGAAACTTGTATACGGCCGTGGTGAATCATGTCGCCCCGAGCCGAAGGCGAGGTGGCGACATGATTCACCACGGCCGTGAACAAGTTTCCAAGTCCCCTGCCACCTGACCGTACAACGAATTTATTATACTGCATTACCATTCCAACGTGTGTTAAGCAAAATTTACCTGTTTTTTTTGGGGGGTTTCAAAAATTGAGTACGCTGACGAAGTATAATTTCCCTTCTGAGTGCCCCAATTCAATGAAAACTGACGTCACTGGGAACTGACGTCACTGAAACCTTGGAAAAACGTGCAGTTTGGTGCATAATCTTGATGTTAATCTTGACATACACTGCCATTTTGGATGTTGTGTTGAAAGTGTAATAATGTATACGGGGCTCCCGAAAGGGAAACTGCTTCTACGTGGGTTTTGCCAGTGTACATGATATATATATTCGGGGCATATTATCCAATCAGATCACGAGAAATTTCTTTGCAGTATAATAATCATCCTATTGCTACAACATCTCTGAAGTGGACATTTAATGTCCGAAGGGATCAGGGCATATACTGGGCGCCGCTCTGGATAAAGGGGTTTAAAGTCACAGTAAAGTCCAAATGTAAAAAGGCCTGTTTATAAAATAAAAGTAAATTTCATTTTTACCATGTAAAAATATGGCGATTATTATGACTTTAACGATATGTAAAGGTGCAGTTCGTAAATGTTCCAGTCAATGGCAGAAAAAAGAATTTGGAAACTAGAACAGATCCTACCATGTCGAATTATCTGTTTGTCTACATCGATGATCGCCGACGATTAGCCGACTTTTCGTCGTAAATGTCCGCAGTGACGTAATAGTGACGTAAACACCACGTGGTAATTCAATGCGTCCAAACAAAACTTTCATTCACTTGATCTTTTTGTCCCCATTCTAGGCTTGAAAAACTAAGTTTATCGACATTGTAAACAGAAACGACGACACAGGCTGATCGTCGCTTATTCGTTTATCATCGATACAGGAAGACTTTACTACATCGAAATAAGAAAACAGGTTCAGAATGAGCAATCTTACTCTCCGATGACATAATATTGGAAGTGTAAACAATAGTCCTGTGTACTACGTCATAGCACTAATGAGATGCAATGATATCACGTGACGTTCTCGAACACCTAGTTCGAATATACACGAACGATAACGAAGGTTGTCTCGATCACTGACGTCCCTGAAATCGACGGGCTTCTCCATGGATTTTCGCACACGTATATCATGGCAACCGATGTAGTAACTGACACGTTCGGGTTTTCTCCGATCTTGTATATGTGTGTTGTGATGGGTTATCCGTTATATTTTTGAGTTTTAAACGGTGAAAATTAACTATTTTTTGGACTTTACTCGGGCTTTAATGTGTTTTTTTGTAATGCAGAACTCAACTGAATCATGAGATAAAACGTACCTTAAAAAACAGAAAAACTAGCAACAGCATAAAGTTTTCGACCTAGGTAAGCCTGCGCAGACTGACATGGGTCGATAGTTTTTGCAGGTGTGTGAAACCACCTTTTCACAGGGCATGACTTTACAAAAAGTTTAGGTTGTTTAAGACGGCATTTTTCATTCAATATCAAAGTTTAGAATACACAGAACGCGCAGTATGATCTTGATCTACACAGTCCCACATAGCACTTAAAATTATTCAAAGATTCAAAAGACGAACGTGTATTAGGTCTATACTCAGTCTCGTTTTAAACCCGCTATGAAATTACTTCGTGAAGCAATGAAAACATCGATGATTAACCTGTTATTCTACAAGCTCTCGCTGGACGAACCAGAAACTTTGACATTTTACAAGTACATTTAAAAAAAAAAAAGAAATAAAAAGAGTTCTTTTTTTGCCAATACAGAAATCATAGTGGGAAAAGGAGCAAATTGCTTGGTACAAGCAATTTGCTCCTTTTTCCACAATGATTTCCAAAATCGTCAACTACGCACAAGGGCGTAAAATGTCGTATTTGCACAGTAATGGATTAATTACAGGGAATATTTCCCTAATATTTGGGGGAGAATAATTAGTTTTAGATCTATGAATGCAAATTGGATTCTTATCTATACATGAAATGATTCTAGTTAATTACTCTGCAGCGGACCTCTCAAGGCCCAGCTCAATTAACCCTTCAAATGCTGAATAAGTCCAATGAAACTTTTAAGCCGATAGTAAAAACAGGCAGACAGACAGAAATGTTTATTCAACAGACTTGTACGATGAACATCGTCATCATTACAAAATTGTATTCACTAAAACTATATAAATGTATTTGCTATACAAGATCGGATAAAGCATAAATAACTTTCAATCCCTATCAGTCAAATGCTACAAGATAAAAAAAAATGGTTATTGATACCACGATAATTAAGAGAGAGAGAGAGAGAGAGAGAGAGAGAGAGAGAGAGAGAAAGAGAGAGAGAGAGAGTGTGTGTGTGTGTGTGTGTGACAGGGAAAATCTGTCAATAAACATACTCTAAATAAATATTAAACCCAGGTGATGCTTTTTCAGTCATCTTTTGGGGAAAATATCACCGTCTCGGACAGTGTAGATCCAAAACAGATTGACCGTTCTGTGCAGTCTTATCTTGATGTTCACTGTCTGCAATAGGTCCTTGAATCTCTTTTAGCTACCTACGGGTTAAAAATTTAAGAACCTTCAGGGATGTGAGCGAGAGGTTGCAATTTCAAAACGTTCATTCTTAGATTTGTTACATGCACTGTTCTCTCTATCTCTCCCCCCCCGTCTCTCTCTCCCCTCCTCTATCTCTCTCCCCCCCCCGTCTCTCTCCCCCTCCTCTCTCTTCCTCTCCCTCTCTCTCTCTCTCTGTCTCTCTCTTTCTCTCTGTATCTATCTTAGAGCCATCGAACCAGATTTTGACATTTTCTTTGTGGAGAAGGGGTTTGAATAAACTTGATATTTTGTGAGGAAAATCATATGCACGTGATATGTTTACCCTTTCTTTGGGAAAAACTAGAAAATGATGAAAAAAATGCCCTCAGTAAGACTCGAGCCCACGACCTTTAAATACCAAAGTCGGCGACTTTACTACCTGAGCTGCAAACTAAAGTTTTATCGTTTTGTAAAATGATTAAAAAACGAAATACAACGACGACAAGGTTGCGTGGGCCAATAAAATATCACAGAATAACGGACGGTATAGATCAATGATCAGACTGCACGTTCTGTGCAGTCTGATGATCTATACAGTCCGCAAGAGCTTTTTAAAGTCACTCAAATCAGATGTTAGCTGCGGGATATTATTTGACCCAGACTGGTATTATACATATGTTTCTTTCAGAGCCTCGTCTGCTAAAGATAGAATCCAAAAGAGCAGTGAACCAGGCTGAACTTTACATTCAAATAAATCACGCGCGTGTTTTACACAACACTTTCGTCTGCTGATAAGATTTCCGCTTTCTTACATTTTTTTTTTAATTCAGACGAATTTGCAAACCTGTATTCTATTGAATCCAACAGAGTTTTGATTTTTCAAATCATTTAACAATTTGAATATCTTGATAGATCAATGTTTCATTTCGAACGTCTTTCTTTTTTTCAAAGATAAATTTAGTCATTTTATAGAATAATATCAAGGGCACGTACTCAACAGCCCTTCTAAATTACATATAATGATTGTATGGTGTTTAACGCCGTTTTCAACATTATTTCAGTAATATCACGGCGGCCAGTGCACCTGTCCATTCTTTCTTGGAGTTTCTGTTATCGGTACTCCGCACAATATTCTTTCTAACCCACTGGCTGTTTTCTCACATAATCATCGTCTAAACAATGATCAGCGTTGAGAGAGGAATGAATCCTGTCGCAGTGACTATCATCAATCCTAGGAAAGAAATTGACCGAGCCGGGTGTAGGACCAGCGAGCCCCTGTTCTTGAGTCCTGTACGCTACCGACTGCGCTAGCGGGGCTTGGCCAATAATATTCAAAGGCTACTAGTCAGTTTTCTAAATTTCTAAGTAACGCAATTTCTAATTGGCTACCTTTTGTTTTTTTCCAAACACAAATTACGTTACTTTCTAAAACTACGAGGAAAAATAACCCTCTCTGAAAAGGGGGCTTAATGCATCGGCAAGAAGTATCGACCCACGTCAGCCTGCGTGGACGCAGTCCGCGCAGGCTGACATGGATTGAAACTTTTTGCTTTTGGTCAATTTTCTGCATGGCAAAGGACCATTCTTCCTTATGAGGTTGTCAGACCTAATGGATTTTATGGATCTATAATATTGATGTGACTTGGTGTCATGCATCACGGAGATTCATTAAACCCCCGTTTTCTAGAGCATGTCTAATTTGTTAACACGGCCCGGAGCTGCTTAATGGAATAAGTAAACGGTTTGATTTGGGAGATGTTTATTATTTTTCTACACGATTCAAGAGTATTTAAGACTAAGGCTGCTAAGCGCGACTCACTGACCTTTTGCAGACAGTGTAGATCAAGATCAGACTGCACAAAACGTGCAGTCTGATCTTGGATCTACACTGTCTGATAAGGAAACGAGTCGTGCTCTGTGAAAAGGGGGCTTAATGCATCTGCGAAAAATATCGACCCAGGTCAGCCTGCGCAGTCCGCGCAGGCTGACCTGGGCCGAAACTTTTCGCTACTTGTCAATTTTAAGTTTGTCAAAGGACCAGTCTACCTCATGATTAAGTCGATTATTTAAAAAAAGTGGCTCTTATGGATCTATAATTCTGTGATGACTTGGGCTGGTATCATGTATCACGGAGATGCATTAAGCCTCGTTTTGAGCGTGGCTCAAATATTTTTTCTAAAAATCAATGAGTTTGAAGTATCATTATTCAGGTTTTTTACTATCGGCTTGAAAGTTTAATTGAAGTTATTTAGCAGGAAAAGGCTTAAGTCACATAACAGCGAGAGCTGACTCGTGTCATGTCTACTTTTCGTTTGTTCTAGACCTCTGCAATACCTTGCCCAAGGACATTCCAACCTGACCGGCACCGCAACGAATATCGAACCAGGATTTTCGGATTATGTCCAAGACCTTCATCACCGAGCCATGGAATTCGAAATCGCAACATTTTGGTCTATACTGCTGCCTGGAAATTTTCATTTGATTTATTTAGCTGTTTAACCCTTTAAGCGCCAAATGAACCCAAAATATATTTTTGGTTTATGAATAAGAATAGAATAACCACGGTTTCAAGGTTGCACTAGTCTAGAGTGTTTCAGCTAAGCGGACAGTGTAGATTAAAGATCAGGCTGCACGTTTTGTGCAGCCTGATCTTGATCTACACTGGCCGCATAGGCAACTACGGTTGTTAAAAGGCGTTTTAGCAGTTTAAGGTTCAAATCGCATTTGTATACTTACGAAGATTGGGGTTGCCAAAAACTTGATTCGGTTTGCAAGAATTATTTAATTTTTATCTTCATGCCAACTGGGATGTGTTAGATATCGTCTTATCTTCATTCCAAAGAGAGCGTGTAATAGGAGAGAAGTATTTCAATCTGATAAGCCCCGATCGGCTTTCAGATGTGAAGAAATTTGGGAAATATTCTTTGTAAATGACACAAATACATGTACATTTCTCAGCGCGACTGTTTTCAAAGACCCCTTGCTTGGCCAATTTCTTTTCGAGGATTGATGATAGTCATTGCGACAGGATTCATTCCTCTTCCACCGCTGACCATTGTCTCGACGATGATTATGTGGGAAAGCAGCCAGTGGCTTGGAAAGAAAATTGTGCGGAGTACTGGTAAAAGAAACTCCGGGAATGCATGGATAGGTGCACTGGCCGTCGCGATATAACTGGAGTAATGTTGAAAATGGCATTAAACACCATACAATCAACTGTTTTCAAAGCCTTGTCGTCGATTGCGTTATCGACGTCGTCTTTTTCGTTGTCTACTTCAGCGTTGTCGCCCTCTTCGTGGTCGTCGTGCTAAAACCAACATTTTTGCTATTCACTGTCATTTCTTAAAGGCCCAGTAAAGGCCAAAATATCAAAGCAGGTGTTATAATACATTTAAATTTAGGTAATACCATTTAAAAGTATGGAAAATATTGTGCAGATAACAGTCTGTTATCGTGTGGTCGGGCCATATGCTAGTCGCTGGCAGAAAAAAGAATTTTAATATCAGGCAAAAATTAAACAAAAGACACAGCTACCTGGCAGGTTTTAACCTAGTTTTGAAATTAATTTGTCAGCGACTAATACTTGGACCGACCGTACATTGACAGATTGTCATCTTCACAATAATTTCCATACTTTTAAATGGTATGATATAAATTCAAATGCATTTATGCACCCGCTTTGTTTACATTTGGCCTTTATTGTTAATTTAAGATAGCTGATTACCGTCGGAAGGGAGACCTATACAACGAAGGGAGTTAACCCTGAAATATTTCTGACACGGTTATCTCCCTTTTAGGCTTTAAATTGTTTCTGAAAAAGCAACTGAGGCTGGGCGTTTGTACCTGCTTTCGATCTTCTTGTTTCTGTTTTTAGCAGTAATAGTTTTGTATAGTAGTGGAGCTGTTTTCAGTAAAAACGTTCTAAATCCACATTATTCGAATATTGTGAATATTCGAACAAATCTTCTGATTCGAAGAATTATCCGGAACTGTCTTCCGTTTCTAGAATTGTGTAATATAGCAATTCTGAATGCTCGAATAGGAATTAAGCGCTGCTTATCAGTTTTGAAATGAAAAAAAAAAAGCATATTTTACCCAAAATCTTTTATCGGACAGTGATGATCCAAGATCAGACTGCACGTTCTGTGCAGTCTGATCTTGGATCTATACTGTCCGCAAAAGCGCCTAGATTTTGTCCTTTATACCTTGAAAAGTAATTTGTACCTTCGACCTTGAAACCTTGCTCATATCGTTTTTCATTTTGACAAAATGTTTTGAAGGCGTTTGCCAAACAAGATGTCAACTTTTTTTCCCCGCGACGACCTTGTGTGTGTTTTTGATCAGGCAGTTATGAATATGTATTTAAAAATAGTATCTAACCCTTAGCCATACGACAATGTTCTAAGCTCTTTCATATTATAGACGAAAAAATATTTGTAGACGAAAAATTAAATGTGATTGAAACGACAGGATTTTGCCTTAAAGAAAAGAAAACATTGTGTTAAAAGAAAAAAAAAATCTGGTTACCAGCATTTTGTCTCTCTCTTTTTCTTTTTCCATTAGTTTTATGTCTTCAATGACGTTTAAATACAGGAATTTTATGTAAAGAGAAATTAACAAAATGGTATATGTACCTTTTACTCATTTGGTGAAGGCTAGTTTGTACTTTAGCGGTCCCCGGAAGCATACGCAATGCGCATGCTCGACCCTGCTACTTATGTTAACCTTTAGGGTGCTAAGTGCGACTCAAGGACCTTTTGCGGACAGTGTAGATCAAGATCAGACTGCATAGAACTTGCAGTCTGATCTTGGATATACACTGTCCAATAAGGAGATAACTTTCCCCCAAATATAACTTTGAAATAGCAAAATTTGGGTTTTTACTATCGGCTTGAAAGTTTCATTTCTCTTATTTAGCAGGATAACGATTAAATTTCATTCGGCAAACTTCGGATGTACGAGTACTATTGATCACTTCCCTCAGCTGTATCACGATGGATGATATGCACCTACACCTTTCATTTCTTCGCCGGAAGTAGACCACCTTACTGCTTTAGAATCACATGGCTCTTTCAAAAATGCACGAGTCACAATTTTCAATTGAAATCAATTTCAAATACATTTTAAATGAGCCATGCTCTGGCAAAAGGGGGCTTAATGCAACTCCGTTATACATGGCGCTAGCCCAAGTCATCAGATAGTTATGGATCCGTAACAGCCACTTTTTTAGATAACCGACTTAATCATGAGGTAAATTGGTCCTTTGACAAACAGAAAATTGACCAATAGCGAAAAGTTTCGGCCCAGGTCAGCCTGCGCGGACTGCGCAGGATGACCTGGGTCGATACTTCTCGCAGATGCATTAAGCACCCTTTTCACAGAGTACGGCTCAAATACATTTTAGTTGAAAAAAAAAGTTCGCTATTTTACTCTTTTAAAGTTATTTATTTATTTCGATGGAAATTTTGCCAACAGTTTGAAAGATGTAAAAAAAAAATTTTGCTGTGGGTGTTGTTCGCGCTGATAAGAAGAATTTCAAGGGCGCCGCCATGTTTATGACCATGTACTAGTACTGAAATTAGATTTAATATGGCGGCCAATTTGATACTGACGAGTTTAAATGTAGTTACGGAATCGGCCGAGTTTTGACGAGGGCTTAGATATACGTTATGTTTTTTATTCAAATCATTTGCTGCCACATTTGATTGATATATTGGTACAAGGTAAATCTTTGTAGACTCAGACATTTCCTTTTATTCAAACTGGCAGTACGAGTCGTTTTGATATTAGAGAGTACCTCGCTATAGCCACGATGCGCCACGTGCACTGTTAATGGTTGCATAGAGTACTTCCGGTGTTACGGGAGATCACTCCTTCCTTACTGCGTAGCTTTATCCCGTATAAAATCAATACCTGACAACTGCGTTAGGGAGAATTCTCTGTAGCTCAGTGATTATGATGTTGGTCTTTTAAACCTCGAAAAAACGATGATCTCTTCTGGTCGGGTTCGAATCCCGCCATGTGCGGTTTTTATTTCAGCTATGCATTTGTTGCGGGCTTTCATGTTCGTAAGCTGGGGGCTCGTCCGGGATTGGCCATTGAGTCATTTGTTGTCCAAATAGTAGACTTATTGCCTTATAAGACTTTCTGTCATCAAAATAATGACATTTAAGAGGGGATGTGTTACAGGAGATCACTCCTTCCTTACTGCATAGCTTTCCCGTATAAATTCAATACCTGACAACTGCGTCAGAGAGACCTCTCTTTAGCTCAGTGGTTATGGTATTGGTCTTTTAAACCTCGAATAAACGAGGATTTCTTCCACTCGGGTTCGAATCTCGCCAGGTGCGGTTTGTATTTCAGCTATGCATTTGTTGCGGACTTTCATGTACGTAAGACCGGTGACGATGTAGGTGCAGATGTTCTGACATGAAACTTATAAAACAAATTCAAGAGGGCGTGTTTCTTCTTGGTTTGTGAAATAAACAAGTTTCTGAACATGGAAAAAAATGGATTCAGAAAAGAACGAAGCCCGTCATTTAATCGCCCCAGGCGTTTAAGCGTAGAGTACAAACATTAATATTAATTATGAAAAAAAATTACGCCGACATATTTCTAACATGTAAACATCTATCAGATCTTTTATATGCTGGGAACTTCTTTACGTTGCTTTGCGGAGAGTAAAGTCCTTTATCTAGTTTTTTTGCGGACAGTGTAGATCAAGGTCAGAATGCGCGGAAAAAATCTTTCATGTTCGAAAATAAAAGAATACGTTCAAATCATTGTATTGTCCCCCGTTATATAACAATGGACCAACGCGTTTTCATGTTTTGTTTTTAAGGAAATAGATATATGCTATGCTCTGGCGAAAGGGGGCTTGATGCATCTCCATCATACCAAGTAAGCCGTCATATACTTATGGATCCATAACAGACACTTTTTTTTAAACAATCGACTAAATCATGAGGTAGACTGGTCCTTAGACATACAGAAAATTGACCAATAGCGAAAGGTTTCGGCCCAGGTCAGCCTGCGCGGATTGCGCAGGCTGACCTGGGTCGATACTTTTCGCAGATGCATGAAGCCCCCTTTTCATAGAGCATGACTTATATGCTTGTTTAAGTTTTATCTCATAAACTCCCTTGTTTTCAGTGTAACACAGCCATTACAGAATTTCTTATCTTATAATAGTTTGAGAATAGGAATTTGTGATATCATAGGAGCGAAGAATTATTTGAAATCGTTTGTTAAAGCATTGTATTATTTCCAATTAATTCCAAACTCAACACCCACCACAAATTTCTCGGTCTAAGTAACTGTAAATTCTGTTGATTGTGGTAAAGCTAAGTTTTGTGCCATTTTCAGATTTGAAGAACAAACTTGTATATATAGGATCTGAGCGAGAAATGTAGGGTAAATTACGTCATATTTCCCTCTGGTTGAGAGGCACGCGCATTTTACCGAGGTAACTAGTGCGCGGGAACAACTGTTTCCGCCTCCAAATGAAGAGTTAGAGTATAAAAAATCGGTATTTTTCACTGGTCGTAACCATGAAATATCGAAAAATATTTCACTGTTATTTCTCGATAACCTACCTGAAAGCATGAAATAAAAGAAAATTCGTAATGGGTATATTACACTGAAAACAAGGGAGGTTATGTGATGAAATTGTATGCCAGCTACTCTAGAACTATTTTAATTCCGAACGTACCCCTCGGCAAAAAAGAGAGTCTGCCTCGTTCATAGATATGAGAATCTGATATAGAGGATTCTAAGAAAAGGCTGGCCAAATCTGGTCGCTAAATTGGTAACGTATGAGGCCAATAGGTCACAGGTTCGAGTTCCCATTTCTTTTTGAGGACTGATTATAGTCAATGCCACGGGATTCATTTCTCTCACACCGCTGATTAGAGTTTCTACGATGGTTTTGTGGGAATACAGCCAGTAGCTATGTAATAATATTGTGCGAAGTACAGATAGCAGGAAACTCCAGGAAGGCAAAGATAGATGTAGGTGCACTGTTTGCCGTGACATAACTGAAAAAAAAAATGTTGAAATAATTTTGAATAGGCATTAAGCACAGTGCAAAGCAAAGGGACAGATAGACACAAAAACAGAGAGAAAAGAGTTTTTTACACACAGAGAGTAAACATATACAATTGAGCCACGCTCTGGCAAAAGGGGGCTTAATGCATCTTCGTTATCCATGGTACCAAGCAAGCCATCACATTCTTATGGATCGATAATATCCACATTTATTAAACTACCGATTTAACCATGACGTAGACTGGTCCTTGGACATACAGAAAATTGACTAATGGCGAAAACTTTCGGCCCAGGTCAGCCTGCGCGGACTGCGCAGGCTGACCTGGGTCGATACTTTTCGCAGATGCATTAACCCCGTTTTTCACAGAGCATGGTTCACTTATACTTCAACGCCGACCTCTACATTGCCAGACAAACATTCATATACACACCAATTCCATGCTAGTTAATTGTTCTATGGAGAGCAAAGCAAATACTAAAGCAGCCGTTATTCAAAGGGCGTTCGTGCTGAAGAGCTTTCCCCATAACATATGTATACAGAAAGAGTGTACTAAAAAAATTCATTTGCTGAAACCACCGGCTCTTGTTTTTTTTTACAAGCTTTGTTCCTACAACCTGAGATTGATGCCTAAGAATATAACAGTGTCGTAAGTGAAAAAAAATATATATTTTATAAAATTTGTTCCACTTATGACCCTTTTCAGCGACTGTTTTGGTCAACATAACAGGGTCAGAACGCGATGAAATTTGCACAGTGTGGTAGAGCTTGAAGTGGCACGACCAAATATGTATCATCATTATGAGGTCGTAAGTGTTACTTGCGACCTTATTATTCTAAGGCATCGATCTGTTGGACAAGGTGTCTAGCTGTTTCACCTACCGAACACCAACCGAAGTCTTTTGTTAGTATTTCTAACTTATCTCTGAAATGATACGAAAAACGTCGTTACCTGTATCGTGACCATCGGTAAAATGTCTTACATATGGTCTGCAACATGCGAAAAGGGTCTTTCGGACATTGCGTAAAGTGTCGCCACGGATCAGTCTGCGCAGTCCGCACAGGCTAATCAGAGACGGCACTTTACGTCATTATTAGATTTTGTCCTACGGTAGACTTGCGTGAAACAGAAAAACACACACGGTTGGAAAATGTCGTCTCGGATCAGCCTGCGCGGACTGAGTCCGCGCAGGCTGATCCGAGACGACACTTTACGCAAATGTCCGAATGCCCCTTTTCGCGTGTTGCAGGCTATATTGTAAATAGAATGGAGCAGAGGGGTGAATACTAAAAAAATGAGGTCGAAACTTTGGATGAATATATACAATATTTTTTTTACATCCCATCCTGAAATGGAAATTCTAATAACGAGTTGAATATAGTACAAGAATCTGATTGGTCAATGAAAGTAAGCGATCGGTTGTTACATTTCTGCAAGCTGCTATAAATGACACTGACCGATCAGATCCCTTCATTATATTCAAGGCGGTATTGACTTTTCTTCTTGCTGCAGAAAAATAGGATCTGACATAATTATATTTGGTTTTGAGATAAAAAAGGATATTAAAAGAGTCCAGAAAATTGTTATTGAGCAAATTTCTGGCAAGCTTAATAACACTTTTGTAGGCGAGTTTAATAAAGAAAAAAAAAAATGTCATAAAAGCCACCGAATGT
Source organism: Hippopus hippopus (assembly GCA_946811185.2). Classification (NCBI taxonomy): domain Eukaryota; kingdom Metazoa; phylum Mollusca; class Bivalvia; order Cardiida; family Cardiidae; genus Hippopus; species Hippopus hippopus. The sequence goes on along the minus strand of OX328108.1, from coordinate 29,419,451 downwards.
CAGAATCGTTTTGTCACTTGAAGATTTTTCCTAAATTATAGGTCAGTACTGTATATGTAAAACCATCGATTCACACGTGGTTATTTCTATGAATAAATACGGAATATTATGTTGTAGTAACTTTCCTGGCGCATGTATTTGCTTCGAGCAGCGTTAGAAAATTTGATAACATTTCGTAACATTTTGACCGATCAAATCGCAAATCAATGTATACATGTACGTATTCAGCGGGATACGACATCATACCATATTTGGAACCGTATTTGACACTGCAGATAAGAACTTTTTCAGTCTTATGTGATATTTTTTCCACGTCCGACGCATGTATTTGACCTAGAAAATTGATAGGTATAAAATAAAACCGCATTCACTTTTATGAAAGAAGTATAAAATGACGCCACAAATGACGTCACACAGTGCTTATCTCAAACATGGTGTAAGATAAGAAAATGAAGGCCGTGGTTTCGTTAACTCGAGCCCACGCCCACCAATCGTCTTAAATTGCCTACTAATATAAGTTAAAAAAGAAACACAATTTCTGATTGGCTATACCAAATGTGATTGGCTAAACCAATTGGTTCCTTTTAATTTCAGAAAATTATTGACAATCAGAATGTAAGTTCTCTGGCTCAGTGGTGAGGGTAGTGTTTTTTTTTCGTAAAACATGGCCCACATTCACCAGTCGTTCTTTTTTTTTCTAAAGCATTTGGTTTAGCTAATCAAAAATTGTGTTCCATTCAATTTTAGAGGGCATTTTAGAATGGTCGGTGGCCACCAACACACGACCTTATTGTCCTCTATAAAACATTACAATAGGATGATAAATGCTCACTATTTAAATACATGAGCCATGCTCTGTAAAAGGGGACTTAATGCATCTGCGAAAAGTATCGACCCAGACCAGCCTGCGCAGTCCGCGCAGGCTGACCTGAACGGAAACTTTTCGCTATTGGTCAATTCCCTGCATGTCAAAGAAGCAGTGTACCTCATGAATCATTCGGTTGTTATATAAAATGGATTTTTATGGATCTATAATTATTGGATGACTTGCTAAGTATGATGTATCTCGGAGATGCATTGAGCCCCCTTTGTGCGAGAGCATGGCTTAATTATTCTGTTGCCATCATGTTTTTTTATGACCTCGTGTGAAAAGCACTCTACCAAGCAACACAATTTTAGACTGGTCCAAATTCAAGACATTTGCAGACAACAACAACAACAATGGATAAAGTGATGGAATTTGTCTTTAATTCGGTAGGAAAAATTGTGGGAAAGGGAGTAAGTCCTGGTTACGACTATTTCCTCCTTTTCTCACAATATTTTAAAAAGCCTTCTATCTCAATGTCGTTGAAACTTGTGATTGTGTGGTAAAGGGTACATACATGAATGCATGTGAAGACATTCCGGTTAACCGAGGAATTCATGGTTACGAGCAATTTTTCTTTTCGCCACTTTGTTTCGTAAAAGTAGTTTCTTGTCAAACGAAAAAAAAAGTTTGTCTGCCGGGGTTAATGTTTAAATGACATTTTTTCAAACTAAAAATAGAAGCACGACCTCGCGATCCGTCACGTCTTAAATGTTTCTTTCTATGTGAACATGAATGATTCTGGATGTATAATGTCCCATCTCCCTCATGATTAAGGCCGGTATACACCAAATAAAGAGAAGGTTTAAATGGAGCTACTTATATATTATGAGCCATGCTGTGGCAAAAGGGGACTTAATGCATCTCTGAGATCCAAGCAAGACATCATATAATTATGGATCAAGAAAATTCGTTAGTCTATCATTCGACCGGTTTTGGGGGTAGAACGGTCCTTCAACATGCAGCAAAATTTAAAAATAGCAAAGAGTTTCGACCTATGTCAGCCTGCGCGGACTGCGCAGGCTGACATGGTCGATACTTTTTGCAGATGCATTAAGCCCCCTTTTCACAGAGCTTGGCTCACCAAACTTCAAAAATGATTTGTCACTGATTTGAGTAAGGAGATAACTGGCAAACCATTAGTAAAAAAAAAAAGAAAGACAAATGTGATGAAAAATATTGCAGCGGTGTTTGTTTAATGGGCTACGTAGCCTTCGTAGGTATTTTTAGATTTTGCATCAGAATTTCGTAGAGCTTTGTTGGATTGTCATGTTATCGATCATGTAGATTCCTGAACAACTTGGTACGATGACGTCATAATTGATATCATTTAAATAGACGGAATTACCTACTGAAAAGCAAGTAGTCCGTAATTTGAACCCCAAACTTGAAATTTTCTTTCTGCATGTAACTGTCCAAGTTCTTTACGTTTGCATGGAAAAGTATATTGTACAGTATTAAACAGTATCTAACAATAGCCATGAAAAATACAGAAGAATAGGTTGACTGTTAACGATTACGACCCCTAACTCATCGGAAAATATCGTGTAACATCGACGTTTTCGTAAGGGCTATTCGGCGAATCTCGGCAGCTTCCGTCTTTTAATATGAGAGATAGGGGCCGTAGACTCACTCACTCATCGGTAAATATCGTGTAACATCGACGTTTTCGTAAAGGCAATTCGGCCAATACCTCGGTAGCTTCCGTCTTTTAATATGAGAGTTAGTGGCCGTAGACCTTAAATCTTTCCCAGACGATAAAATTTTAGACTGGTCGAAATTGAGAACGTTTGCAGGTCACAAAATTTTAGACTGATTGAAATTGAGAGCGTTTGCAGGCGACAAATTGAAATGTGCCTAAAATGATACACTTTGTCAATGAACGTATTGAAAGAAAAAAAAAAAAAATTGTTAGAAAACGAGAGAATGCTGGTTACCATCATTTTGTCCTCTTCCCTTTATGTTTTTAAAAGTCCTTTTCCACGGAAATTGACTCCCATTGGGGCCACGAAAACAAAGAATTGTTTGGTAAAGGGTTTAAAGGCTACGTAGCCTCTTTAGAATATTAAAATTATTTCCTTGAGGATGTTTATTTTTCAGATGGTTGCAAACACAATCCTCTACGTAGCAGTCAATGTGGCAGGGCTATTTATACATAATACCACCGAAAAAGCCCAGAGGAAAACGTTTGTACAGACGAAGAATTGCATTGCCTCTCGACTGGAGATAGAGGACGAAAACGAGAAATTAGTAAGCGAAGTTTTTGTTTTCCGTTGATATACTTTTTTATACCTTCGGATCGTATTTAACGACCGGGGTGCGTATTCACCAACTATTCTTAAGACCACTCTTCGTCTTATTCTGCAAGATTTTCAAGGTTTGAAAGTAAAACAACTTCTGATTGGCTAAACCAAATGGTTTAGCCAATCAGAAGTTCTGTTACCTTCAAATATAGAAAATTCTCGAGAATAAGACCGAGAACGTTTTCAACTATGGTTGTTGAATACGGACCCTGGTTCAGGTTTATTCTGCAGGCTTTGTCCGATATGCCGCGACTGTCTGCACAGGGCGTATGGTTGGCAGTTGCTATAGATTGTGCATATTGCGCCTGATTGGCTGAGACAGTACAGTCTTTATATGTCGTCTGATTGGCAGCTGCAATACAGTCTGCATAGTTTGTCCGACACAAGTTTTAGAGACGGATCCCTGAGACTTTTAGTCTATGTCAAATAGCAATGATCAAGTGTAATGATGGCCAATAAAGGATGTTCCTTTCGGAAATTATTATTGCATCTGATAGGCTTAGACACTTCAATTAATTGAGACAGTCTGCACACAACCTCTTATTGGCTGAGACAGTCTGTTTAGGGCCTCTGATAAGCTAAGAGTATATTTGGCGTCTGATTGGCTGAGACAGTCTGCGCACGGCCTCTCATTGGATGAGACAGTTTGCACACTGTCTGTGATCCGGCTTAATTGACAACGCTTTGTCGTGTTTTGCAAAGACAAGATATGATAAGGCCCAAACAGGATTCCGTATTAATGTCGAATACTCTTGTAAAAAAACCAAAGATATCACAGCTCCGGTATTACGAGAGAAAGATCTGTTTGTTTACCAAGTCGAAGCTGAAAGTCTTTCCCCTTACAGTGTTGTATAAATAAAATGGACATTCTCAGTCGGTACACTAGATGCAGCTACTACCATTTAAATGCTGTTTTATTGGAGTATCTGGCCAATCGGCATACAATGTAGATCCAAGATCATGTTGTACATTGTGTGCAGCCTGATCTGGATCTACACTACGGGCTTGAGCGACTGAAACAGTCCTTTTAGCTAAGCATTGGTAATGGAGAGCACCTGTGTCTGCTAAAAATGGCTCCTTCACATAAACACGTGATTGAGCCTTGCTTTGGCAGAAGGAGGCTTAATGCATCTCTATGATGCATGATACCAAGCAAGTCATCACATAATTGTGGATCCATAAAATCCATTTTGTCAAACAACAGACTGAATCATGTAATAGACTGGTTCTTTAACATACAGAAAATTGACCTATAACAAAAAGTTTCGACACAGGTTAGCCTGCGTGGACTGCGCAGGCTGACCTGAATCGATACTTTTTGCAGATACATTAAGCTCCCTTTTCACTGAGCATGGCTCAATTAATTTAAATTTGACACGATTACGTAAACTTAAACGTGCCACATTTTTTACGTTGCTGTAAATTATTGGCCACTCAGTTTTCAGTACAAAGGTTGTAAATGATTATATCTCGTAAGTGGAAATTCACACACAAAAAAAAGCACATAAATAGAAGCTATTTATTTTTTACGGTGAAAGATCGAAATTTATTTCATCGAGTGAATATCATCGGTAATATTTTCACGAGCGGCGCAGCCACGAGTGAAAATATTGCCGATGACGTTCACGAGATGAAATAAATTTCGATCTTTCACCGAAAAAAAAACAAATATTCTATTTATTTCATGCTTTTAACCCTCTCTGGGGGGAACTTAATCAAAATCCAGTACAGTTCTTTTCAGTTATTCCTCGTGGCGTACCCCTCCGCATGGCAACGCATTACAATATTACGTCAAGTGCGATAAATGTAAGGTAAATTACGTCATATCCATCTGGTTGTGAGGCACGCGCATTTTACCTAGGTAACTAGTGCGCGGGAACAACTGTTTCCACCTTCAATTGAACAGTTAGAACATAAAAATCGGTATTTTCACTGGTCGTAACCATGAAATATCGAAAAATATTTCACCAATATTTCTCGATAACTGACCAGAAAGCATGAAATAAGAATGGTTATTTTCTTATAATAAAATTTAAAAATTAGGGAAAATAGCAGTTGAAACAATACAGAAATACAGTTGCTGTATTTCTGTTCATTAATTCGAATTTTCATAACATTTCATGGATCATTACTCATCCCTGGCCTTACGGATGGCCCGTTTGGTTCACCATAGCCGTATGAAAGTATGCGGTGTATATAAATAAAGTGCAGACAAATGGTTTTATTCCAAGATAATTTGGAAACAGCACACAGCTGTACTACTTTATCACGTCTTTCACCGACCCTATCAAAACACGAAACAGACACCGTCTACTGCCTTGGTGTCCGTAAACAAACCAGTCTAACCTCTCCTGTATAAAGCTTTTTGGGGAGTTTGGTGGTCTTATTCCAAAATATTGTCATTTAAGGGGTTCGGTGAACTGCCGGAAGTGCACGGCGTATAAACGTCGGAGCATGTCGACAGTGTAGATTCGCTTTATCACACCTTTCACTGACCCTAACAAAAAATAGAAACAGACACCGTCTTGTTAGTGTTTGCTGGCAGTGCATTGCGCATGTTTTGCCGGAAGTGCATGGGGCATGTCCGTCAGAACATGAAGGACAGAGAAGGCCAGCTTTATCACATCTATCACTAACCCTATCAAAACAGGAAACAGACACTGTCTCGCTATCTTAGTGTCCATAAACAAATACTTTAACTTCCCTTGTATATAGCTATTTCGGGGCTTTGATGGTTTTATGCCAGAATTATAATGTCCCCTGTTTAGGTCATTGTGTTGCCGGAAGTGCACGGTGCATATTTGTCAGAAAATATCAGATAGTGTAGATCCCGTTTAACACGGCTTCCAGTAATCTTATCAAAGCACGGACAAGATGGCATTTTTAACATGGCGCCCATAAAACAAACCTGCATTTTTAGCATTTATGAGAGTTTGCTGTTTTCATGTCAGCTGTTGTAACGGTTTTTCACTCTGAATGCGCGGCGAATGGCTCTAGCCCCTTATTTTTTTAAGAGAAAACTGTTAAACATGCCTCAAATGACAAACCATGAAAGGAAATGGGAGTATCTTTTCCAAACTTATGGAAGAAACATTGTAGAAAAATGAACTATTGCCTGGTTCCAATCAGTAGTACACAAGGAGCTTAATAACGTACTCACACGGAAGTGGGTTAAGCCGGCTGTTTTTTTTTTCCCCATTGTGATTGTGTTAAACCGGAAGTTCATTGAATACTAGCTAGTGAAATATCCTTCCGCGATGAACAGTAGATCTAGCGCGCCATATGTGGAATTAACCCAGTTCGCTTTGTCTGACAATGTAAATCAAAGTCAGGCTCCTTGATCTAGTGGATATTCAATACGGCGAGACTTTCCCAGAAAATTAATGACTACATGTAGGTTTTAACTGTCGGCTGCAAATTTGCTATACATTTTATTGACAGTGTAAGCAAACAAGCAAGTTAAAGGGCCTATAAAATGCTTTGTCTTTAACCCTTTGCCGAACAATCCTGCATGTTTAATGACCCTAACATCAAGGGGAAATTAGACAACTGATGCCAGCCTGTATTCACCACAATTTTTTCTACCTTTTCAAAGGCAAATCCAATCATTTACGTCATATTTAAATTATTTGACAGGTCCAAAATGTTGTCCTTTGGCATGAAATTAAGATTATTTCATGAAAGTTTCCCTGAAAGGTTCGCAGATGACACCATTGAAAAATATAGGAGTATAAAGTAAATTTAATGCTGATACGCGAATACATGTGAAAACATTGCAGAAAAAGGATAACTTAGTATTGAAGAGCCATTCTCGTTTCACCATCATGTTTTCAATTGCAATCTGCTGCAAAACGAGGGAAAATATGTGGCTTGTGTGAGGTATGTGTTTAGTCATATCCTGCTAAACAAGTTAATTAAAACTTTCAGGGCTATGGTACAAACACATATTGCAACTTCAAACCTATTTTTTTGGAGAAAAAAATATCTCCATATCGGACAGTGTAGATCCAAGATCAGACTGCACGTTCTGTGCAGTCTGATCTTGATCTACACTGTCCGCCAAAGGTCACTGAGTCGCGCTTAGAAGCCTAAGGGTTATGTCCAGACAACAAACTGTACTTCATGAACTGTGTACAGAAAAAAAGACTGAAAAAAAACTGTTCCAAGATCATAAAGCTTTGAGGAAATCTTGAGGGCACTTAGTGTGAACACAACTTTTATTCCCTTGCAACGAGACCGTTTTCAAACTTTTCCACAGTGAAAAGGAACAATATGCGCTCTTTATGGACAGTGTTAGCCTAAGATCAAACTGCACGAAAGGTGCAGGCTGCACAGTACAAGCAGTCTTATCTTCCACCAACAATATACGTTGCTTCTCTCCTTTTTTTAATAATAATTTAGTTACAAAACCTCTGAAAAAGTGCAACAGTTGCGTCTTTTTACTAGCACTTTACCTTCGGCAAAACACATTTTTTCGTGTAGGAATAGACATGGACCGTGCTCTGGCAAAAGGGGGCTTAGTGCGAGAAAGTCCTTACATGATCATGGATCATAAAGACCACTTTGTCTAACAACCGACTGAGTCGTGAGGTAAACTGGTCCTTGGACATGCAGAAAATTGAACAATGGCAAAAAGTTTCGGCCAAGGTCAGCCTGCGCGTACTGCGCAGGCTGACCTGGGCTGATACTTTTTCCAGATGCATTAAGCACCCCTTTTCACAGATCATGGATCGCAAATTTTTATACCAAAAAAATTCGTTTGTGGGGATATACTGTCATGTCCGTCCGTCCGTGCGTCCCCTAAAATTTTATCCGGAGCATAACTTCCTAAGTATATAACTTATAGACTTCCAACTTCGAACACATATAGATCTCATGGAGGACAAGTGCAGTGCATAACATGCATAACCCTGCCTTCAGTATTTTTGGAGTCATTGCCTTTTGTAATTTTACATTTGGGTTTTTGTCTGGAGCATAACTTTCAAAGTATAAAAGGTACTAAATTAATATTTTAGACACAGGTAGATCACATTGAAGACAAAAATAGTGCCAAAGAACTGTAACTCTATTTTCGGTATTTTCTGGGTTATCACCCTTTGTTATACTACGTTTTTGATTTCTGTCCGGAGCATAACTTCCAAAGTTTAAAAGCTATTGACTTCATAGTTCAGACACCGACAGATCATATTGAGGACAAGTGCAGGGCACAAGATTTTTTCGGATCATAACTTCCGAAGTATAAAAGCTATTGACTTCATACTTCAGATATAGATAGGTCTCTTTAAGGCCATATGCAGTGCACAAGAACCGTAGTTTCCTCTGCATTATTTCGGAGTTCTTGTAATTATTTTTTTTCCGGGGCATAACTTCTAAAGTGTAATACTCTATTGACTTCAAACTACAAATACGAATAGATCACACTAAGGACACTGAGTGCAGTGCAAAAGATCCGTAACTCTGTCTTTAGTAGTTTTGGAGTTATTACCTTTTGTTGTTTGACTTTTCTGGTTTTTGTCCGGAGCATGAATTCCAAAGTGTAAAATCTACTTTCTTCATACTTCAGATACATATAAATCACATTAAGGATAAGTGCAGCGCAAAATATTCGTAATTTTATTATATTCCTATCAGTGTATTATTGGGATTTCACAGTGAATAACACCACTAGTGATTATAATTATGGTATCATCACTAGTGACGATATAGTTTTAGAATGTTTGCCGGAACTACTTTTTTCCTATATTGTTCATATTGTACCATTCTTGATAATTATTAGAATAAAAAAGGTTGAATTAGGAATATAATAAATAGGATAATCAACTGGTTGTGTGTGATATTAAAAATCTGTCACTCGAATGGGGTTTGATGCGGTTAAAAAACTCGTCTTTCGGACTTGTTTTTTTTTTCAACCGCAAGGCAGAGTTTTCCAGCTTAATAATCATCATATGCATGTTCTTTATCATTCAAAAGAATAATTTTCCTTTCTTTCAATATTTTTTCTTTGGGTTGCTTACACAAGGTCGTGTCATTTCTATAAATAGATTTATGGTACTGATTTACCAGTAATATATAAAGTTCCTAGCGTTCCTTGAGTATTCAGGTGCCTATCTGAAATAGTTGAAAGCGGCGTAAAACACATTTCCATTAATCAACCTTATTATTGTCATTATTATTTGTTTTCTTCTCATAGATATTGAACACACTATTTTTTTCTGGAAACAAAATTCACGAAAATATGCATTATATGTTTTCTAGTTTCCGCCAAAATACGACAAAGTGTAGGTCTATATTCCGTTATCTTGGAACATGATTTCGAAGAACGCGCACCGTCATGCATATATGATTTATTATCACTCAAACCATTAACAAACAATTCCGTGTTTCAATAACCTTCCGTGACGAAGTTTTATAAAGAAATTGTGGGAAATGGAGAAAATGCTGGTAACCATCATTTTCTTCATTTTCCACGTGTTTTTCACCCTTTAAAAAACAGATTCTATGTTCCAGCCATATTTATTTTTCGTCTTCAAATAGTTTCAATATAGAGGAGTTCAGCCTTTTGTCATCTAAAGGAGAGTTAATCGTTATCCTGCTATATAACTAAAATAAAACTGTCAAGCCAATAGTAAAATAACAGATGTTGCGATTTCAAAGATATATTTCAAGGAAAAATATCTCCGTATCGGACAGTGCAGATCCAAGATCAGACAGCATGTTCTGCGCAGTCTTATCTTGATCTACACTATCCGCAAAAGGTCAGTGAGTCGCGCTTAGCAGACTTATGGTTAAGAACTGTATTGCAACATATATCTGTCAGAACCTATTCTATGGGAAACTGTTGAAGTCGTAAAAGACTATCTCTACATCAAAAACATTGCATGGTGTAATATAGCGCCATTAGGCTGCTTGAAGCGACTCGGTGCTTTTTGGCAGGCTCGTATGGTATAGCAATAGAGACATTAACGTTAAGGCTGCTAGGCCCGACCGTAGGTATAATATAAATGTTATTGATGCTTGGGACTCTAGGCGAGCTTCAATGTTTTTTTTTGCGGACAATTTATGATTGAGCAATATAGGTTTTAATGCTGAGGCTGCTAGGCGCGACTTGATGCATTTTGCAGACATTGTACGAAATAACAATAGCGTCATTAATTATAAAGACTCTTGGCGAGCCTCAATGTTTTTTGCGGACATTTTATGGTATAACAACAGTGAAAATAACGCTTAGGCGGCTAGGAGCGGTCCAAGTGCTTTTTGTACACATTGTATGACATAAGAAGAGTGACATTGATGCTTAGGCTGCCAGGTCCGACCAAATGCTTTTTTGTAGACATTTTATGGTATAACATTGTTTACATAAACATTAAGGACTGTAGGCGAGCTTCAATGCTTTTTGTATACATTGTATGGTATAACAAATGTGACATTGAGGCTTAGGCTGCTAGGCCCGACTCGATACTTTTTCGCAGCCATTTTGTATAACAATAGTATCATTAATAGGCTGCAATGCCCGATTCGATGCTTTTTTGCGGGCATTGTATCATTGTATGGTATTTCAATAGTGACATTAATGGCTAGGACTTAAGGTGAGCCTCAGTGTTTTTTAGCGGACATTGTTTTGTATAACAATAGTATCATTAATGCAAAGACTAAAAGTAAGCTCCAGTGCTTTTTTGCAGACATTGTATCATTGTATGGCATAACAATAGTGACTTTAATGCTTAGGACTTAAAGTTAAAGTTAGCCTTAGTGCATTTCGCGGACATTGTTTGGTATAACAATAATATCATTAATTCTAAGGATTTAAGGTAAGCTCTAGTGCTTTTGCAGACATTGTATGGTATAATAATAGTGAAATTAATGCTTAGGACTTAAGGTGAGCTTCAGTGCTTTTTTGCGGACATTGTTTGGTGTAACGATAGTGACATTAATGCGTAGGACTTAAAGTAAGCCTTAGTACATTTTGCGGGCATTGTTTGGTATAACAATAGTATTATTAATGCTTAGGATTTAAGGTAAGCTCTAGTGCTTTTTTGCGGACATTGTTTGGTATAACAATTGTATCATTAATGCAAAGACTAAAGGTAAGCTCCAGTACTTTTTTGCGGACATTGTATCATTGTATGGCATAACAATAGTGACATTAATGGATAGGACTTAAGGTTAGCCTCAGTGCTTTTTGCGGACAATGTTTGGTATAACAATAGTATCATTAATGCAAAGACTAAAGGTAAGCCCCAGTGCTTTTTTGCGGACATTGTTTGGTATAACAATAGTGACTTTAATGCTTAGGACTTAAAGTAAGCCTTAGTGCATTTCGCGGATATTGTTTGGTATAACAATAGTATCGTTAATGCTTAGGACTTACGGTAAGCTCTAGTGCTTTTTTGCGGACATTGTTTGGTACAACAATAGTGACATTAATCCTTAAGATTTAAGGTGAGCTCCAATGCTTTTTTGCGGAAGTTGTTTGGTATAACAATAGTGACATTAATGGTTAGGACTTAAGGTGAACCTCAGTGCTTTTTTGCGGACATTGTGTGGAATAACAATAGTATCATTAATGCTAATGCTACTAGGTCCGACTCGATGCTTTTTTGCAGACATTGTATGGTATAACAATAGTGACATTGATGCTTAGGATTTAAGGTGAGCTTCAGTGCTTTTTCGCGGACATTGTATGATATTAAAATGGTATCATTAATGCTTAGACTGCTAGAGCTGACTTAATGCTTTTTTTTTAGCATTGTATGACCAGTAAAACAATAGTTCCATTTATGCTTAGGCTGCAAGGCACGACTTCTTGACTTTTTTTCACAACTGTATGGTAAAACAATTGCGAAATGAAAGCTCAAGCTGCTAGGTCCGACTTGATGCTTTTCGCGGACATTGTATGGTATAACAATAGTGTCATTAATACTTAGTACTCCAGGCGATCCTCAGTATGCTCTTGGGTATATTGTATAGTGTAACAAAACTGACATCAATGCTTACGCTGCTAGGTAATCCGCTTTTGTAGACACTGATCAAGGTCAGACTTCACAGAACGTATAGTCTGATCTTTAATTCACACTATCCACCCTGATGAGGTTTTTCTTCTTATTCTTCTTTTTGTTGTTGTTGTTGTTGTGTGTTTGATTGTTTGTTTGTTTTCATTTCGTCATACAAATTTTCTTTTCAATCATTTAGGAAAGAAATGATGATAATGAAAATTAAAACAAATAAAAAAAAAAACATTGCTAAGAAATAAACTGCAGCAACGAATTACGATTTCGATTGACTTTAAAAAGATGATTCTAAAAGCTTCAAAGTAGTTTTGCTGGCGGTTCAAATAAAGTAATATTGTCGCTGCGAAGGTTCCTTCCACATAGAAAAAATGTTAACGAAAAGACAAGGGAGAACAGCTAAGAACTGTGGAATGGTGCGCGTTAACAGAGCTTTCTCGCATTACTGTTCTACGCCAAGACTTAATTTTGCATTTATCATTCACGCAAGAACGTTCTTGTCTCGAGTGGCTGTGTTGCTTAATCTCTTATCACACAATTCCGAGTTTTAGAGTCTTTATGAAGAAAGCTTTTCAAAACAATGTGGGAAAAGGAGAAAATGCTAGTAACCAGCATTTTGTCCTTTTCCCACAATATTTTCTAACCTAGCAAAAATCGAATTATGTGAGCCAGATTTAATTTGTTTTTCTCAAATGCTTTCAATTTAGACAAGTGTGATCGTAATCTGCATGCTTTAATAACCATGTAATTTCAGAGATTGAGGATTAAGATCAGTCCGCATGTCCGTGCATTCTTAGTTCAGACTGATTAATAGATTAAAAACCAAGTAATTGAACCTTGCTCTGTGAAAAGGAGGCTTCATGTTGCCGCAGGGGGAAAAAAAAAAACAACGACTCATATCAGCCTGCGCAGTCCGTGCAGACTGACATGGGTCGGAACTTTTCTTCTATTGGTCAATTTTCTGTATTTTACCGCCAGATCCAGTCGATTGTTAAAACACATGTACAATTAAAGCTGTCATGTTCAGAAAAAGCAATATTTATCAGAGGCCAGACCTGGGTTACTTTCTTTGACTACTTTTCCAGACAACAAAATTTTGGACTCGTCTATATCAAAATTAGTTGTAGACTACAAGATGTGGCTTGATTGAAGAAACTGGTTTTTTTTAATGAGTGGAAGGCTAAATTATGTCCATTTCCTCTATTATCCCTTATCCTGCTAAATAAATGAAATGAAACTGATAGTGAAAAAACGAAATTTTGCTATTTCAAGGGCAGCTTTGGAGAAAAAATGTCTCTTCATCGGACAGAGTAGATCCAAGATCAGACTGCACGTTCTGTGCAGTCTGATCTTGATCTACTCTGTCCGCAAAAGGGTACTTGAGTCGCGCTTAGCAACCTAAGGGTTAACTTTCACTCTTTTACCAGACAAAACATTTTTGGACTGGTGGAATTTATAGACAGACGACTACAACATATTATGGTTTGACTGGTGAAATATGTAGAGTGTGATGTCCGTGGTTGTGAGGTAGAGCGTCGGCCTCCTAGCATTAAGGCCATGCGTTCGATACCCGGGAGCGGGTGTCAACTTTGAGACTGTTCATTGGCCCACACTTCGGTACGAGTACTGGTTTAGTTCCCAGGAAGCAGAAACGAGAGAGATTTGTGTAAGTTGCAAGAACTTGATTCTCAGTCTATGTAAAATAAACATGTTGAAACTAAACTAGACTGATGAAATTTTATTTGAAAGGGTCGAAAACATTGTGAGAAAAAAGGAGAAAATGCTGGTGACCAGCATTTTCTCCTTCTTCTCACAATGTTTTCGAAAGACCTTTTTTTTTTCCCTCAGGATCTGCACAGTAAAGGATTGGTTAGTAAAGAGTTAATGCATCAAGGTTAAGGGTAATGTTCTTGAGATTTGAATATTTTTGTCTTCTTGATGTCTGAAAATTTCTCTTTTTTACTCAATTTCATGAAAAATGCATTGGCCGAATTCAACTGACACAATGACCTACATTCTATAGAACTTAACGGAAACTTGTCGCTGTCATGTGGTCAAAGTGGCATATTGTTGTGGGTTTGAACCTGTGCTGTCGTGGTTGGACTGTCTTTGGGCAAGGCATACTGTCCAAGCCTAGTACACGTGAAGATATGTAGAGAATTAACTCTCACTTCATCAAACCAATTTGCCGCAGCCGACTTAGTCTCGATTAGATAGATAGATAGATAGATAGATTTATTAGTATATTCAGGCCACCGGCCCATTATACATATATACAAAGTGTACAATATATTAACAATAGTTATCGTTAGATATATAAATTTACATTTTACCCAGAAAATATACACAGATCTCCTGTTTACCAAATAAACCCTGACTATATGGTCTTTTCTTTAGCTGCCCCATACACTACCTTATCGGGTCAGGAAACGCGCAAATAATGGCGGCCTTCATGGCCGAAATCCTTTCGTGACTGGTTTTTTTTTGTTTATTTATTTCATGTTATCCATTTGATTAGTGAACAAAATGAGATCAATGTTGTACTTTACAGACTCTGTGCTTTATTGGGTATGGATTAGTATAGGATGATAAGAGTAGGCTATCCGAAATATCGCAATGAAGGTGACCGTCCGAAAGTATAGCTACTTGAAGTATTTCTGATATGTAGTTTTTCTCGCTAAATAGGAACGAAAATAATAATAATGATAATAATAAAAATAACTGCCATTACTTTATTGCAACCGAGCCGTTTTCAATTCAGCCAACAGTCCGATTTGATCAACTGAAATAACAACATCCCGTTACCGCTGCATATTACCTGGGTTTCTTGTCACCGTAAGGCATCAGAGGTTATCTATTGACTGAATACCTCCTTGTAGACGACGTCCATCACCTTGTAGAGGACGATTTCAACTCATCGTGGCTGAAGAACAATTACTTAGAACAGCATATTTCTGCTCTAATGTTTCAAGTCTTAGTTTATGTTTATTAGCGGGTTGGATAAGATGTGCTAAAATGAAACACTGCCAATAAACCGAATTTAGATAATCGCCAAATATGGACACTGCCATTATAAGATCGTTTTTAATATTTTTTACAAGGATGTTTTACAAAGTTATCTGACGCGATATTGTTTCACGAGGGGAGGAGCTCATTACCGAAAGACTTTCTAGCCTAAATATTAGCGGTTTTGGCACCAAGATCTGTCTGTTTTTCATAATAGGAATACAAAAATAGCCCGGCAGATTAGTCCATCATTAACCATCCATAAACCTCAACCCAATCTTGTTTGTTTTTCTTTGACGTTGCAGATGAAGATCAGGCTGCACAAAACTTGCGGTCTGATTTTAGATCTACTCCTTGTGACATTTTATTTTAAAAATGTTGCAAGAATGCCTTGAAATGAGAATGTTAACTTCATTTTTCGTGATTGAAAAAAAAAGTTCAATTCGTTTATAAGTCGCAGTGAGGATTTTTTTCCTACGTACATTGTATTTCCAGGAACAGAAAACCCTGTTGTTTCACGCAGAGAATAATCAAAATGTACATGTCTGCCCATCTGAAGCAATTCGTGAACTTTACGTAACCTTCAACCCTTAGGCTGCCAGGCGCGACCCACTGACCTTTTGCAGACAATACAGATCAATATCAGACTGCACAGAACGTGCAGTCTGATCTTGGATCTACACTGTCTGATAAGGAGATAATTTTCTCCAAAACAATAAGTTTGAGGTAGTATTATTCGGATTTTTACTACCAGCTTGACAGTTTAATTCAATCTATTTAGCAGAATAGTGGTTAAGTTGCCGAGTTGACTCTTTATCCCACGATATAAATTTGTTCTCGACCTTATTGCAGTCGTCAAGTCAAATGTGAATCAAGTAATGAAATTTGTCTTAGAACGGGTAGAAAACATTGAGGGATAAGGAGAAAATGCTGATTACGGATATTATCTCCTTTTCCCATGATGTTTACGAAAGCCCGCTACGTCGTGGTAGTTGTAACTCGGGATTGCGTGGAAAAGAGTTTATCCAATCAGAAAAAGTGTTGCTTAAAGTTCTAAATTTGGAATTGGAATGCAACTTAGTGTGGAATGTTAGTTTGTCGACCTTCATTTTTTTGTGATTGTTAATTTAAAGTCATCTCTATTTACAGGAAAAGCTTCTTCTCAGTGTGCTGCCACAGCACGTTGCCATGGAGATGAAGAATGATATTACGTCACCGCACCAAGGGATGTTCCATAAAATTTATATACAAAGGCACGAGTGCGTAAGGTCAGTATTCAAAACCCATTAGCTCAACCCACCATGGATTTCAACCCTTATCTTGCTGAATGAGTTAAATGATACTTTGAAGTCGATTGTAAAAACCTAAAGGTGGCTATCTCAAATTTATTTTTGGGGGAGTTATATCTTCTAATGATAAATCGGACAGTGTAAATCAAAGATCAGACTGCACGTGCTGTGCAGTCTGATCTTTGATCTACACTGTCCGCAAAAGGTCATTGAGTTGCGCTCAGTAGCCTAAGGGTTAGGTGGAAGGTCTTGCGTTGAAAGCTTTTTAAAGTACGTATATAGAGAATAGATGGTTGGTGTCTTGGATGGGCTAAGTTTATCGGGCAAGGCGGGGGAATTTATCGGGTGAGCCGAAGGCGAACCGGATAAATTTCGGAGCCGAGCCCGATAAACTTAACCCATCCAAGACACCAACCATCTATTCTATTTATCCTGTCACTCACTGTAACGGAACAAAACAAAACGAACAAACGGAAAATAAAAACATTGATAAAGACCGTACCTTTAATAAATTTCCGGAGCCGAGCCTGATCGACTTTCTCAATCCAAGACACCGACCCTCTATTTTATTTATCCTTTTCCTCAATTATAATCCAAAATCCGACTAAATTGCACATTTCGCTCGAAATAAGGCACATACTGACAGCTTTCTCACTAGATCTATGAGAAACTTTAAAAATGAAGAACCGTGTTTACAAAACCCCCTGGATAAATGCAGCTGCAATGATGACGTCATGAATGATATTGGCAACGTCATAATTATTAAACGTGACGTATATCCGCAGAAAAATATTGTGGCGAAGTAGACGATGTGTTTTAATATAACAGACTATTAATTAAACGAGCAAAAGTAGGCTATTCGCTAGCGATTGATTCATTCATTACGGCAGTAAGACGCTTTGTTGAAAATAGTCCCAGTTAGCAGGTGCGCACTTAGCTGTCACGTGACCAACTGACGGATAACAAAAAAAAATATACAGCACCCTGTTATCGGGTCGGAATTGTAGAAGGTGACAGGATAAAAAGCCTTAAGATGCTGCTCTGTTTGGTCAAGGTGCCTTTGCTTACAATGTAGATAAAGATCAGACTGCAAATAGCATGGAAAATGAAACAAATTTGCATAAGTCGCCGTCGAAAGCAACCTTATACAACAAGGATTATCCACGTAGATTATACTAAACGGGTATATGTAATAAATATTGTAGCAAACGGATATGTTGCTCTGAACGAGCGAAATATGCCTTTTGGCACAGTTCAATTCTTTTATTTCTTAAAGTCGCAAAAAAGGTGTCTACAAAAAAAAAAACATGTTTGAAGAAAAACCGGTGTCTTTATAATATACATATTTTTTACAGGCTTAGAGAATTTCAACCGGTAGTATTGGCATCGTCATGTGACATATCGTCATTTATCACTAGTTTTCGTGTTTCTATCCATTACGGGCGTAATGATCGTAACATTTGCTATAATACGAATCCATAATGGCTACAAATTTCTGAAACCCATTATCAAATTATCGTATTTTCTTTTTCGACCATGCACACAGCTTTTGAAAACATTGTGAGAAAAGGAAGAAAATGGTGGCTACCTGTAGATCTATTTTCTTTTTCCCCCACGATGTATTCTACCTAAGTGTAACCCTTTACCGCACAATGTCGACTTTTAACGACCCTGGGAAAGAAGCCTTCTGAAAATATTGTGGGAAAAGGAGAAAATGCTGCTAACCAGCATTTTCTCCTTTCCCCACACTTTTTTTTTTTGACGCTATCAAAGAAATTGTCGTCTGCAAATGCTTTGAATTTGGACAAGGCTAACATGTTGTCTTCTGGTAAAGGGTTGTCGTCTGCATATGCTTCTAAATTGAACTGAATGAGGACCATTCTTCAGTGTATCCTAAAATCCTCTCCAGTACTACATTGGTCCTGATAAAGGGATTACTTAGTTTTTATCCTTGATTTTCTTGCACTGAATAGCTATGTTCTTGAGATAATAATTCAAGTAAATCTTGTTAGATTGTTTTACAAATCGATATATACGTAGTTCCTGATGGTTAAGAACAGTATTTGATTTGAATTACATGGGAGCCTTACACATATATGCTTAATCATTATTATATATATCGCAACATCCCCAGGGGAACCAAGGATAAAAACAAAGGAATACAGATGAAAGGACCAATCTGTTATTTGGTTACTTTTAGTCTTCATCTGTCAAGGGAGACAGTTTAATTCACAGGAATGGCCCCCGATTGCTGTCGTCTAGAATAGAGATAGATAACAGGAACAAACACAGTCAAGCAATATCATACTTGCGATTTTGCATTAGTTCGCAATTTTTTCACCTTATGTTCGGAAATAAAAACGGTAATGTCTGTTTGGACCAGCCCAGCCCCGGTAGCTCAGTCGGTAGCGTACAGGACTTGAGAACAGGGAGTCATGGGTTCGATCCCTGGCTCGGCCAGTTTCTTTCCGAGGATTGATGATAGTCATTGCGACAGGATTCATTCCTCTCCCACCGCTGACCGTTGTTTAGACGATGGTTATGTGGGAAAGTAGCCAGTGGCTTGAAAAGAAAATTGTGCGGAGTACTGGTATAAGAGACTCCAGGAAAGCATGGCTAGGTGCACTGGCCGCCGCGATATAATTGAAATAATGTTGAAAACGGCGTTAAACACCACACAGTCAATCAATCTGTTTGGAACAATGGCGTCCATACCAAAATGGCTTAAGTAATTTGCAGTGGTTATACAATTCTCTTGGAGATAGCGTCGTGTACAATTCTGCAAAGAAACTCCAAGACGGCATAGTTGGGTGCACTGTCCGACATAATATCGAAATGCCAAAAGGAAAATCAAAACCAACTTGGAAAATTACGAAATGACCGAGGTGGCAGGAAATGATGAAAATAAAAAAGTCAGAGGTTAACGATATGACCTAAAATGGTAGGCAGTGAACTTAGTACGAAATGATTCATACCCACAAGCTACGGTGATTTTACTGAAATACTTATGAAAACGGCTTAAAACGGCTTAAAATACCAAGCAAACCAACTGAGCTTTGTAAGAAGGGAGCTTAATGCATTGGCAAAAAGTATCAACCTATGTCAGCCTGCGCTAAGCGCAGGCTGACATGGGTCGAAACGTTTTGCCAGTTGCAAATGTTCAGCAAGTACAAGGACCATTCTAACTCATGATTCAGTTGGCTGTTAGACAAAATGGATTTTATGGATCCATAATTATGAGATGACTTCCTTGGTTTAATGCATCACGGACATACATTAAACCCTCTTTGCCGGAGCATGGATCAAAGTTATTTTTATTTTGTCTTTTTACAGCATTTTATTTGCTGATATTGTTGGATTCACGAGCCTTTCATCTCATTGCTCAGCAGAAAATTTGGTGAAACTACTCAACGAACTGTTTGGAAGATTTGATCATCTTGCAAAGGTCAGTACATATAACAGGTATTTTTGGCTTTATGTATGGAAAGCAATACTGTAACCTACTGACGTAGTCCATATCCGTTTTCGTTATTTAAGTTGCATTGCTTTAGTTGGTTGGTTGGTTGGTTGGTAATGTACTTGTAAGTTTCTGTGCTGCAAATTTTTTTAGTGGGCAATGGGTTGACCGCCATACCTTTTCTTTTCTCCTTTTTTATCCCTCTTCTTGTTTTTTTGGTTATCATGATTATTCCGCATTGATCACATGAAATGTTATATAGTACATGTATATGCTCATATTTTTTTACTTTCATTTCCTCTTTTTGTGCTTTTTTGTACTTGAGAAGTGAAGTAAAGCATTCTGTACTGTATTTGAATTGTATTATGGCTGTGTGTTATACTGCAGCGACCAGTGTTTTCCTGGTGTTTCTTTTACTAGTACTTGGCACAAAACTCCTGCCCAGCCATTTGCTGCTTTCCCACGTAACAATCGTAAAAAAAAAATGGCCGAACTTTTGATTTGAACCAGCGACACCCTAGTTTTAAGCCCCGTGCGCTACCGACGAAGCTACGGGGCTCGGCCTAGTATGTTTGGGCTGTCTTAAGATGTTTTTAATAATCCCGCTTCTTATAACTCAGTACTTATTTTGAGCCTTTTGAAGGAGAAAATGGTAGATTGCTTCAAGCAAGAATGGTTTTCACATATCAGGGACAGTAGCTCTTTAATACTATACAAAAATATAAAATCTTCTCTTTGTTTCGAAGAGTATTTAAACATTTTGCCTATTTCACTTCGCTCCCACCTTTGTCGACTTAGAATCTCAGCACACTCTCTTCGGATTCAAACAGGCAGATTTTCTAGTAACAGAACACCGCGAAATGAAAGAGTGTGTTTATTGTGCAATATGAACGAGGTAGAGGACGAATTTCACTTTATGTTTATATGTCCAAAGTATAGTATTTTACGCAGGCAGTACATAGATGGTTTCTATTTTAGAAGTCCAAGTATGTATAAGTTGGTTGAACTTTTCAACAAACAAGAAAAAAGAACAATTTCAAATGTAGCACAATATATCGAATCTGCATTATCAGTGCGATTTCATTTTCTGTACAACTAATGGTTATATCATCATTGTGTTAGTATAATATAAGCTTTTTATAAACATATTAATCATCATCTTTTACAAATTGAGTGAAACTCCTTTCGTATGTCATCCTCACTTATAAGCAGTTTTTTTTTTTTTTTTTTTTTTTTTTTTGTTTTTTGTTTTTTCGGGGGGGGGAGGGGTAGAGAGAAAGAGAGAGAGAGAGAGAGTGAAGTAGAGAAATTGTGTGATAGAGAGAGAGAGAGGGAAGGAGAGAGAGAGGCCTTGACAAATGCTTTGTTATATGAATCATGCAATATTTGACTATGTACACATGTGCTTGTCCAATAAAATATATGTTCTGTTCTGTTCTGTTCTGTCTTAAGATATCAACGGTATACTAAGGGTAAATTAACATAGAACAAGATGCAAAATACCTCTCTGCTATATTCAGATTGCATCGATTACGTAATAACGATGTCTGATTGTGTAATGACGATCCTTGAGGCCATCTTTGAGAGACGCAAATTACAGGAATACAGTTTTAGCAATTGATTTTGGAATGTACAAATGATTCTGCAGCTATTAGGGGCGATCTTCGTAATTGTGCAATCTTCCTTTGACTTAAAAATTTGTCTGTCTCTCTGTTGGCGTCTTCGTATCAGGTTTATGTAAAAAGTTTGTCTGATTATGATGTGATGTTTATGGATGCAGTGTTTAAGGGTTACATGTTTGGACAGGACAGTTTAAGGTATTGACTTTAAGGATTGCGACCCCTAACTCATCGGTAAATATCGTGTAACAACGACGTTTTCGTAAAGACTATTCGGCCAATCTCGGCAGCTTCCGTCTTTTGATATGAGAGTTAGGGGCCGTAGACTCACTAACTCATCGGTAAATATCGTGAAACAACGACGTTTTCGTAAAGGCTATTCGGCCAGTCTCGGCAGCTTCCGTCTTTTAATATGAGAGTTAGGGGCCTTGGACCTGAAGTTAACAAATTAATTCTACATCTGCATTAAGGTTGGTCGTCTGTCTTTATGCACTCTCTTTTCGCCTATTTCTGTCTCTTTATTTGTGTCTCTGTGTGCGTGTGTGTTAGTGATTACATCGCGTAAGTAATAAAATTGTCTGAGAATAGAATGATTATCCTTAAGGTTATCATGGAAAGGTACGAATTTCGGAAATGCAATTTTTAGCAATCGAATGGGAAGTTTACAAATGATTCTGCAGCCATTATGGGCGATCTTCGTAATTGTGCAATCTTTTATTTTGTTGCCTTAACCCTTAGGCTGCTAAGCGCGATTCACAGACCTTTTGCGGACAGCGTAGATCAAGATCAGACTGCACAGAACGTGCAGTCTGGTCTTGGATCTACGCTGTCAGATAAGGTGATACTTTTCCTGCAAAAATACCTTTTATATAGGAATTTTTTCCTTTACCATGGGCTTGAAAGTTTCAGTTCATTTTATTTAGCACGATAAGAATTGAGAATTTCTCTGCCTTTCTTCTGGCGTCTGTGTGTCTTGATGATGTAAAAATGTTGTCTGATTATCTTATGATAGTCGTGGCTGCAATTATTGAGAAGTACAAATTACGGCATTACGGTTTAAGTTATTTACCTCTAAATCTGCAAATGGTTCTGTAGCTATTATAGCCGGTCTGGGTATTACTGTTCACTCTACCAATGCACTCTACTCCTTTCTCTTCCGCTTTCTATCTATCTCTCTGTCTGTCTGTCTGTCTGTCTGTCTGTCTGACTATCTATCTATCTATCTATCTATCTATCTGTCTATCTATCTATCTATCTACCTGTCTATCTATCTATCTATCTATCTATCTATCTATCTACCTATCTATCTATCTGTCTGTTTATCTGTCTGTCCATCCATCCATTTATCTCTGAACGAGATTCGATAGGTGAAGACTGAAGTCTAGAAGGCTTGTAAAATTCTTGATCAACTTTTCATGGCGGCAATATATTTGTCGACAGTGATTTGCCGTGCACTTTCGGTTGAGCATGCTAAAATGTATTAAATGATAAATCAAATTCATAATGTTGCCCATGTTTACAAATAGTTACATAGTTTTGCGTCCAATATTTACACAAAAGTTTTCATATCTTCTGTTTTTGTTTTCTACCTAGTAATTTGTTACAAAACACGGAGAATTTGCTCTCGAATAACAAAATGATTTGTTTTCCGATGCTAAGGTAAACTACAATTATGTGTATTCACAGAGCTGTTTCCTAAATTTACCCTTGTCCTGCTTAATTACTACAATTTATTTCATGCTTTTCCGGTAGGTTATCGAGAAATATCGGTGAAATATTTTTCGATATTTCATGGTTACGACCAGTGAAAATACCATTTTTTTATGTTCTAACTCTTCAATTGAAGGCGGAAACAGCTGTTCCCGCGCATTAGTTACCTAGGTAAAATGCGCGTGCCTCACAACCAGATTGAAATATGACGTAATTTACCTTACATTTCTCGCGCTTGACGTAATATTGTAATGCGTTGCTATGCGGAGGGGGTACGCCACGGGGAATAACCGAAAAGAACTGTACTGGATTTTGATTAAGTCCCCCCAGAAAGGGTTAAAAGCATGAAATAAATAGAATGCGCCACTCGTGAAAATATTACCGATGATGTTCACGAGATGAAATAAATTTCGATCTTTCACCGTAAAAAACAAATATCCTCTATGAATTTTTATATTCGATAGTAAAAACCCAAATATTGCTATTTCAAAGTTTGGGGAATAATATCTCCTTATCGAACAGTGTAGATCCAAGATCAGACTGCGTGTTTTGTGCAGTCTGATCTTGATCTACACTGTTCGCAAAAGGTCAGTGAGTCGCGCTTAGCAGCCCAAGGATTAATGTTACACAACTGTTATATTCTTGATCTACTTTTCGTGGCAGCAATACATTCTGTCGAAATTTGTGATTTGTCCCGCCCTTCCGGTTGAGTGTCATAACAATAGAACGTTTGAATATAACTAATGATAAATCATATTTATCACATAAAACCTCCTCCGGCAGTGTATTAAACCCATGACTTATTTTTGATAATACACTAGTGTATTATCGTTTTTTGGGTCCCGGTTTTGATCAATTTTCAGTCATGAGCGCGTGAAGCCAGAGAAACCAACCACAGCATGCGCGGGAATTTGTACTTCTACTCCGTTTCATGGAAAAATGACGTCATTGTTGGTAAGACGTATCCGCGTGGAAAGTTTTTGATTTTTATGTTTGATAAAAACCAAGAAATGCAGCGAAAGTCTCTAAAAATCAATGTTATTGCGGAAATAGGTGGACTTAACCCCTCTATAAACTATTTCATTCTTCTTTCGGTGTAAATGTCAAAGAGCTATTTACTTGTGTATATACACATTTGAAACCAAACTACAACTGTAAACATGGACCCGTGAACGGTATAGAGGCTAAGGTGATGATGCAGGAGATTTTTCTGTCTGTCATTCGTTTTATGTGATAAATAGAATCTCATATTCGTGTTTATGTATTATCATTTTTATCAAACTCGTTGACTAAAATGTATTTGACGCTCGCCAAGGCTGGCGTCATACAATTTTAGTCAACTCGTTTGATAAAAATGATAATACATAAACATTCATGTAAGATCCTCTATTTCTAAAACTAAGTCTACATATAACTTTTTACTTTGTTTTGCATTAAGTAATTAATATTACACAACTGTGATGTTCTTGATCTACTTTACGTGGCAGTAATTCATTCCGATTGAGTGCTTTCGTTAAACTGACCTGGTACATAAATCATTACTTTGTTTTGGATTCATTATTTACACAGAATTAAGCCTATCAAGCCATTTTCTCTTTTCTGCATCGTAATTTGTTACGAAACACGAAGCATTTTTCTCCTCGAACAAGAGGATTCATCTTCAATCCTGAAGTGAATTGCCATTATTTCTGATAGGAGATTTTTTTTTGAATTTTTGAATCAACATTTCATAACTGTACCTACCCAACTAGACCTAGGTTTCGTGACAATTATATATGAGTCATGCTCTGATAAAAGGGGACTTAATGCCTCAGTGTGATGCATGACACCTAGCAAGTCATCATATGGTCATGGATCCATAAAGGTCATTTTGTATCACAACTGACAGAATCATGAAGTAAACTGGTCTTATGACAAGAAGAAAATTGACCAATAGCAAAATAGCAAAAAGTTTCGACCCTGGCCAGCCTGCGCGGACTGCGCAGGCTGACCTGGGTCAATACTTTTTGCAGATGCATTAAGCCCCCTTTTCACAGAGGATTGTTCAATTTTTGTATCTACAGCGATTGTCCACCGCTATTCCGGTTTAGGCTTAAACAAGAGTAGGCATTATCTCTGACAAATGATAGATTGTGCTCCTACAGCTGAGCGTCATTCCCTCTGTTTTGCGCTCGTCTAGAAGCAAACCTATTGTCCAATTTTTTCTGCAATTTCCTCTGCAACGCAGTTTATTGCAAAACACGGAGAGTTTTCTTGTCTCACAAAACGGTTTATCATCAATGCTTGGGCGAATTATCATTATTTCTGATCCAAAAGCTGCTTTAATAAACAATTACACAACTGATATACATAGCATGGCCGTCGTCGGCTTTTAAATAGTGGTTCGCCCATAGACGCTTCTGGTTAGAGCACATGAGTGGAGATTGGTTGATTAATTGATCGATCGATTGATTGATTAGAGTTTAAAGCCGTTTTAACAGCTGAGTGCATATCACGGCGGTCAGTGCATCTAGACATGTGTTTCCTGGCTTTCTCGCACCAGTACTGACACAAATTTCTTTCTTAGTCACTGATTACTTTCTCACATGCATCAGAGATGGGAGGCGAAAAATCACCGGAAGGAAAGTTTGCCTCAATAGGTATCGAACTCACAACCACCAGGTCACGAGTTAGTTACGCTAACCACTGAGCTACCCGGTCGGGCGCACGAGAGTGATGAGGCTTCCCCGCTAGTAAGCGGGGGACCTCCCCTTGGTAAAAATTGAAATCTTAGTACATCCCTAGAAGCGAATCTAATGCACTTTGAGACCATCTTTGCTCACAAAAAAAAAGCAAAGAAGGAAAAACGAAAAAGTGGGACGGCCAATACTATACTCGACCAAAAAAGTAGTTCGGCCATGGCTGGACCAGCCGGACTGCCGACGACGGCCTTGCATTGTAGTCTGGATCAACTTTTCTTAGAAGTTATACATTGTATGGACGGTAATTTACCCTTTGCCCTTCCGGTTCAGCGCCATAACAGTAGTAGGCTTGAATTCAGACAAATGATAAATTGATATCTTAACTGGTCTGCAACATGCGAAAAGGGGCTTTCGGACATTTGCGTTAAGTGTCGTCTCGGATCAGCCTGAGCAGTGTGCGCAGGCTAATCCGAGACGGCACAGTAGACTTGCGTGAAACAGAAAATCACACACAATGGGAAAGTGTCGTCCGCACAGGCTGATCCGGGAGGACACTTTACGCAAATGTCCGAATGCCCCTTTTCACGTGTTGCAGGACAGTTACTGTGAGCTTATAGATCTACGAGTATGTAAATCATTACTCTTTTTGCATGCGATGTTTACCGAGAACCAAGCCTATTATCCTATTTTCTCTTTTCTATCACGTAATTTATTGCAAAACCCGAAGCATTTTCTCGTCTACCAAAATGATTTATCTTCGATGCTAGGCAGAATTACCATCGTTTCAGATCAGAAATCTGTTTGTTATGCATACTGCCTGTAAAGGATTAACACTTTACCATCAAAAAAACGCTTAACATATCAAAAAAATATATTTGAGCTATGCTCTGTGAAAAGGGGGCTTAATTCATTTGCAAAAGGTATCGACCCATGTCAGCCTGCGCAGTCCACTTAAGTTGACACGGACGCGAAACTTTTTGCTATTGGTCAATTTTCTGCTTGTCAGAGTGCCAGTGTATCTCATGACTGAGTCGATTGTTAGATAAAATAGATTTGGATAAGATAAAATTTCCTCGTCCATCGAAAATGATAATGTCTCGATTTCAATCATTATTGGCATGTAAAATCTTGTGAGGGAATGTCTCGTAATACTGGCTTATATATTTTGGGCCGGTGGCCTATATATTTTGAATAAATATTTGAATTGAATTGAATTGATAGATCCATACTAATGTGATAACTTTGTTTGGTATCTAGCCACATTAAGCCCCTTTTGCCAGAGAATTGGCTCATGTGCTTTCGCAGACAATCAAAAAAAAATCAGACTGCGCGTTCCATGCAGTTTGATCTTTGGTGTATACAAGCGCTGCATATATTTCAGCCATGCTCTGTGAGAAGGGGGCTTAATGCATCTGCAAAAAGTTTCGACCCATGTCAGCCTGCGCAGTCCGTGCAGGCTGACATGGACCGAAACTTTTTGCTTATAGTAAATTTTCTGCGAGTCCAAGGACCATTCTCCCTGCAGATCCAGTCGATTATTACACAAAATGGATCTTATGGATCCATATGTAAGTGATGACTTGTTTTTGGAGAACCATATCTCCTTATCGGACTGTGTAGATCCAAGATCAGACTGCACGTTCTGTGCAGTCTGATCTTGATCTACAGTGTCCGCCAAAGGTCAGTGAATCGCGCTTAGCCGCCTAAGGGTTTTTTGATTGAGCTATCCACCTCATATTTTTGGTACTCCCAGAATTTATACTCAGAACCTCCTAATGGAAACTCTGACATTCTCAGCGAAAAGAATAGGCTCGATTCAGATTGCATATCAGTGCAGTCTGATTTCTTTTCGTTCGTCGATACTAAATATCAGGAAATTTGTCAAAGGAAACTTTGTATTTTGTTTTGCAAGCTACAACCAAATAGATATTCCCCCAAGGATAGGAATACTTTGCATTTTATTACAAATAGAAGTGTTTGATCTGGGGCCATCTTTGTAAGAATTAAGTATTTACTTAGCAACGTTTATTACCGTATGTTTATGCAAAAGTGTCTATGTTGCCTTCATGGCGCCATTAAACAAATTATTTGCTCTCACTAATAGAATAGATCTAGAATCAGACTGCGTCGAAGGTTTAGACTTATTTCTTATCTACACTGCCCTTCTTTTTGGGTTATATAATAAGAATAAAATCTTAAAATAGTATACTTTGCTTTTGATTTGTTTTTTTTTTTTTGTAGAGAGTGTTCTGTCAAATGATTTACAGTCTTTCAGAACAACCAGTGTGTTATCAAAAGCTTTCGTACTATTGCAGAATGATTTATCTAAAGCTTTTGTATTATTGCAGTCTGGTTTATCGAAAGCTTTCGTATTATTGCATAATGATTTATCGAAAGCTTTTGCATTATTGCAGTCTGGTTTATCAAAAGCTTTCGTATTATTGCAGAATGATTTATCGAAAGCTTTTGTATTATTGCAGTCTGGTTTATCGAAAGCTTTCGTATTATTGCAGAATGATTTATCGAAAGCTTTTGTATATTGCCAGAACAACAAATGCGTTATCTAAAGCTTTTCTATTTTTGCAGAACAGCAAATATGTTAATTAACATTTTTGTGTTATTGCAGAATAGCAAATGTCTAAGCTGGAGCTTTTGCTTTTTTGAAGAACAGCATATTTTCTTCTCAAAGCTTTTGCATTATTTGCAGAACATTAAATGTCTTATCTCAAGCTATTGTACTATTGATGAATAACAAATGTGTTATCTTAGGCTTTTGTATTATTGCAAAGCAGCAAATTTGTTATCTAAAGCTTTTGTATTCTTGCAGAACGGCAGATTTTTTATTTTAAGGTTTTGTCTTCTTGCAGAACAACAAATCTGTAACCTAAAGCTTTTGTGTGTGTGCAGAACAGCAATTGTGTTATCTAAAGCTTTTGTATCATTAAAAATTCGTTATCTTTAGCTTTTGTATAATTTACAAAACAACAAATGTCTTATCCTAAGCTGTTGTTTTTATAACAGATGATTTATCTAAAGGGTTTGTTTTATTGCAGAACAACAAATGTGTCATGTTAAGCTTTGATTTTATTGCAAAACAGCAGTTTGCTATCCAAAGCATATGTTTTGTTGCAGAATGATTTATCTAATGCATTAATGTTATTGCAGAACAACATACGTGTTATCTCAACTTATATATTATTGCAGATCAGCGAATGTGTTATTTGAAGTTATTGTATCATTGCAAAACAACGAATGTGTTATGTCAAAGCTTTGGGAAGTCATTGTATCATTGCAAAACAACGAATGTGTTATTCAAAGCTTTGGTATTATTTTAGATTAGCGAATGTGTTGTCTCAAGCTTTTATATTGTTGCATATGTTATCTGAAAGCTTGAGTATTATTACAAAATAGCGAACGTATTATTTTAATTTTTTTGGATTATTACAGAACAGTGAAATTATGTATTAAGATTTTGTTATAGGAGTATTGCAAAACATCATGTATTGTCAATGACGATTTGTATTCTTGCACTCTAACCATTGTATTCTCTAATTATTTTTTTTTACGTCCAATCAACAAATATTTTGTCAATCAATTAGTGTTCTTGGGGACCAATCTTAGCTTCGTGTAAGGGTTCGTATTCTTGCAATACAACGAGTGTTTTATCAATTCCTTGTTATATTTAACGTTTTTGTATTTCTGCAGAACAACCACTGTTTACGTATAAAGATACTAGGGGACTGTTACTACTGTGTCAGCGGGCTCCCAGAGCAGCGAGACGATCATGCCAAATGTTGTGTTGAGATGGGAATGGATATGATAGAAGCTATACAGTCAGTATCGATACACTCATTTTTTCCCTAGATTTTTAGTCTGTATTTGATGCTTACGGTTCGCTTTAAAAGGGATTTCGAATTTCATATAACACTTACCGATACATTTTTCTTTTTTTTTAAACCCTTTTCCTGCTAAATAAGTGAAAAGAAATTTTTAAGCCGATAGTTAAAACCCAAATTTTGCTTTAAAAGGTATGTTTTGGGAGGGGGAAATGTGTCCCTATCGGACAGTGTAGATCAAAGATCAGACTGCACGTTCTGTGCAGTCTGATCTTGATCTATACTGTCCGCAAAAGGTCAGTGAATCATGCTTAGCAGGCTAAGGGTTAATATAACCAAGCCATGGATCGATTCCTTAACCGACCTGGAGCACCCTGCACTGCTTCACAATGCAGATGGGCTGTCATTTTTCGTACAAATACTCGTAAATGTGGTACGAAACCAAATGGTTTATTGAATGATAGGGCACAATAGTTAACAGCTTACATGCAAGAGACAATAAGATGTGCTTTTCATAGCAAATTAATGAAGATCCAACTGCTCAGAATATGTGGTTTGGTTTTTGATCTACATTATTTGGCATTTTGTGAAATTTTCTAGTTCGAGAATTACACGTATTTTGTAATTTTTGCTCTTCAAACACGAGCTGGTCTTAATCTTTGACAGGGGAACCCATACCGATGGTGCAGTTAACCCTTAAAGTATTTTATACAGTAATTTTTTTTTTTTTTTTTTATTTTTCTGAAAAAGTAGCTGTAGCCTAGCATTAGCTCCTAGTGTACAAAAGAAAATGGTACATTCTCCATTTATCTCAATTTATTTAAAAGATATTTGCTAAAGAAGAAGAGAGTTATGAATCAAGCATTGAAGAGAAGCCTTGCTATCTTGTTTCATATTTCATATCCGTCTTTCAGCACTGTTGTTGAAGCCACAGGCGTGAATCTAAACATGCGCGTAGGAATACATACCGGTCGGGTGCTATGTGGTGTACTTGGGTTAAAGAAATGGCAATATGACGTATGGAGTAATGACGTCACGCTTGCGAACATGATGGAGTCTGGTGGCCTCCCGGGGTAAGTTTAATATTAATTCTAGAATTTTTAAGTGGAAATTGGGTTAAATCTTTGCATTTTGAGAATAAGTGAGGATACCTGTTTGGGGACAGTTTACATCAAGACCAGACTGCAGAAAAGTTGAAGCCTGATCTACTGTTTTATTCGATACTTTGCATTTCAAAGTATTGCAATTGCTCGAATTGTGCATTTTCTACTCGCTGAAAACTCTTCGTTTTATCTATTTTACGGGATAATATTTAATATTTTCTTCTAAAAGCCAATGAATGTCAGATTCTTTTTAATCACATGATTGTGTCAGAAGAAACATGTGTAAAGATCTGTAAAGATGCGAAACGTACATTTCATGAATGCGACCGACCCACTGCTTTGGCAGGAGTGTACGTTCGTGATAAAATAGTTTCAAAGTTTTCAACGATATCTCAGTTATATTTCGGTGACCAGTGCACCTTTCCACATTCTTCTTGAGTTTCTTTTACCAGTACTGTGCAAAACATTCGTTCCAAGCCTTTAAAAGCTTTCCCAAATAAACATCGTCAAAACAATAATTAGCAGCGAGAGACGAATGAATCCTGTCATAATGACTATCATTAATTCCCAGAAAGAATTTGGCAGAGCAGGAAATTGAACCAGCGACCCCCTTGGTTTTTAGCCCTGTATCTTACCGACTGATCTAAGAGGCTGGGCAAAAATGAAAGTAAGAGGGAATTCGGAATAATAATTCGGAACACTCACTAGATAAGAACTACGCTCTTGGATACAGCAAGTAAATGTCATATACTACACGTACATATGAGGCATGATTCGTGAAAAAGGAGTTTGATACATCTGTAAAAAGTACCGACCCAGGTCAGCTTGTGCAATCCGCGAAGTCTAACCAGGGTCGAAACTTTGTTTCTTTTTGTAAATTTTCTGCATGCCCAAGGACCATTCTACCTGAAGGTTCAACCATGTGTTAGACGAGATAAAATGGATTTAAGGATCCATAATTATGTGATGACTTGCTTGGTATAATAGGTCACGGAGATGCATTAAACCGCCTTTTGCCTGAACACAGCTCATATACATGTGTTAATAAGAAAAAACTTGTTCGATTAAGTATATACGGAGTTTGGAACATTATTCTGATTTCCGAAATTTTAGTTGTTCGGTTACGCCATGAATTTGTCAACGTGTCAATAAAGCTCCAAACAAGAAAATATTGATGCATAACATTGATCAATGGCGTCGTTAATCAGTTGTTTCTGAAATAGGGCACATTACAGCGGGTTAATTTTTTACGCCAAGGGCATCACTTGAACAAACTTCGTAGAGGTCCACGTGGTGATACTACATGACAAATATCTAAACTCAGGGCCATCTGGGGTACGATCTGGTTTTTATCGATATGGCAATGAAAGTACGGTATTTTACATGTTAAAAAACAAAAAATCAGTCCAAATAGAAAAACAAAGTTGGTACGGGCTCGATCTGGTAATGAAAGTACCGTATTTTTACATGTATGTTAAAAAATAAAAAAACCACTCAACCAGTCCATATAGTAAACAATATGGCTACCTCCACAAAAGCGAATAAAAATATAGTGCCGCCGCTCATGCGGCGCTACAACAACATTGAAGCTTTTTCGTTATTTTCGCCTGATTCGTATATTTCGTCAAGATCACAGAAACAACATGTATAAAGATAGCTTGACACACGCCATTTTAGCATTAAATTATGACTTAGTTAAAGTTTATAACCTTTTACTAAACATTCCCATGTTATAACGACCAAAAGAAGGGAAGAAGGCTTTTGAAAAAAATTACTGAAAAGCAAAAAATGCTAGTGACCAGCATTTTTTTCTTTTCCCACTATGTCTTTTACCGTTTGAAAGAAAAATATTATGTTTTGAGTAACATGTAAGTAATTTGTCCTCTAAAAATGTTTTCAATTTGGAGAAGACTCAAGGTTTTTCGTCTGGTAAAGGGTTAATCTTTCTACACACATTCCCGACTTTTAACAACCCTGAGATAGAAGGCTTTTTGAAAACATTGTGGGAAAAGGAGAAAATGCTGGTAACCAGCATTTTCTCCTTTTCCCACAATGTTTTCTGTCCTTTCATAAAAAAGACTTTTAATTTTTTGAGTCACATTTATTTAGTTGTCTTCAAATCGTTTTAATTTGGGCAAGTCTAAAATTTTGTCGTCTTGTAAGGATTTAACCCTTATCCTGCCAAATAACTAACATAAAACTTTCAAGCCGATAGTAACAACCTAAATTTTGCTATTTCAATGATACTTTTGAAGGAAAAACATCTCCTTATCGGACACTGTAGATCCAAGATCAGACTGCACGTTCTGTGCAGTCTGATCTTGATCTACGCTGTCCGCAGAAGGTCAGTGAGTCGCGCTTAGCAGCCTAAGGGTTGAGACATGTATGAAATGAAGCGGAAGATTTCTGACATAAGAAAAGCCATAAAAGTCGATTATATTAGATTTATATAGAAAACTTGATGTCTAATTTTGTCTTACGTTGTCGGAAAGAAATGGCAGATAAAAGCATGTGAGCCATGCTTTGGCAAAAGGGGGCTTAATGCATCTTCCTTCATGTATTATACCAAGCAAGTAATCGCATAAACATGGATCCCCTTAAATCTTTTTTGTTTAACAACTGACTGAATCATGATGTAGACTTGTCCTTTGACACGCAGAATTTTTTTTTTTTTAAGGTAGCAGGTAGTTTCGGCCCATGTCAGCCTGCGCGGACCCGCGGACTGCGCAAGCTGACATGGGTCGATACTTTTTGCAGATGCATTAAGCCCCCCTTTTCACAGAGCATGCCTCATGTGTTTTTGTTTACGCTTAAAGGCCTCGATTTATGGTATATCAGCATGGATGTGGTCTTACTTTGATGAGCGTATCAATCTTTTTTCTTGACGAAAAGATTGTGCACTCTTCCACAATGAAAATACCTGCACGCGACATGTCAGATGTTGCTGAAACGATCGGATTTCCTTCTGAAAGGGTAAAAAACAATGCGGAAAAAGGAGAAAATGCTTGTTACCGGAATTTTCTCCCTTATCCCGCATACTTTTCTTAACCTTGAGTAATGATAAAAATCGGATTACTTGTTAATGGGTTAAAAAAGTGGACCATTTTTGTGAAGGAATTTGCCGTGGTATATCAAATTATCTTTTTGAAAAACGCTCTGTGAAAAGGGGTTTTAATACAAGTGCAAAAAGTATTGATTTAGGTCAGCCTGCGCAGTCTGCGCAGGCTGACCTGAGTCGAGACTTTTTGCTGCTGGTATTTTTTTCTGCGTGCCCAGGGACCATTCTACCCCAGGATTCAGTTTGTTGTTTGACAAAATAGATTTTATGGATACATTGCTTTATGATTATTTGTACTTGCTTCTTGTATTAAAAGACTTTCAAAGCATAGGGATGGTGAATTAGGATGTATTACGAAAAAAAAACATGCACAAATATTTCGGTAATAGCAGAGACTAGACTGTAACTAACACTGTCGCCATCTGCCACAGTTTTTTTTTCCTAATTGTTTTGCTACAAGACACAAAAAGTATTTTATGGGAGCTAATGAGCTTACGTCATCAAAATTAAATGATCAATAAGAATCGTTTCCACCTAATTACACACTTGCAGTATGTAACTAGCTTCAGTCAGTGTATGTATTCCTACATGTACCTGATATTACGTGTACGCTCAGTAATTTATCCTTCTGCTAGAAGGTTTACAAAAGTCGTAGGCTGCAAGCCGAAAAAAATCGTCAGCAGAAAGCACTAGGTTTACGATGGTCCGATATGAGAACTGGAACACAATAATAAACCCTGGTTGCTACTGCAACCAAAACAAAAGAAGAAAATCTTTTTAAAAAAAAGGGTATTCTTCTCAATAGACATACTTTGAAATTGTCTGCAAGTTTTAATAAGTGATTTTTTTTGGGGGGGAGGGGGGGAGGGGCGGGGGGGGGGGTAGATTTCACAGAGATTTCTTACTGAAACCTTGATCAGTGAAAAAACATTACTGTTATGGGTTAGGCTGGCTTTCTCAAAACATCGACCCAAGCCCCGGTAGCTCAGTCGGTAGCGGACAGGACTTGAGAACAGGAGGTCGCTGGTTCGATCCCCGGCTCGGCCAAATTTTTTCCAAGAATTGATGATAGTCATTGCGACAGGATTCATTCCTCTCCCACCGCTGAAAATTATTTCGACGATAGTTATGTGGGAAAGCAGCCAGTGGCTTGGAAAGAATATTGTGCGGAGTACTGGTAAAAGAAACTCCAGGAAAGCATAGCCGCGATATAACTGAAATAATGTTTAAAACGGCGTTAAGCACCATACAACATATCAATCGAAATTGCGAGACTTTTTTTTCTCAAAGGGAGATAATCTAGGTTTTTAATAATGACACACATCTCATAAAATTTATCTCCCTTGATGGATAAAAAAAAAAAAACGTATGCACACTCTTTAATGCAACAGACGTTCAAGTTTTCTGGGTAGAAAATGTTCAAATTTTCAGTCATAGTAAGTTATTTTTATGGTTTTTCCTTGGATATGTCTCACTAAAAAGTACTGATAACGAGAATAAATATCATTTTCAGCTGGGATCTAGCCTGATAGTGTCATTGGCACACTCTTCAACCGGAAGTGAACGGTGTATAACACGGTTATTAAACGCTGGGTGAATCCGCGATTTTAAATGAGCCATGCTCTGGTAAAAGGTGATTTAATGTATCCCCGTGATGCAATATATCATGTAAGTCATCACATTATTATGGATCCATAAAATCTATTTCGTCTAACTGTTGACTGGACCTAGAGGTGGAATGGCCCTTTGACATGCAGAAAATTTTCGAGACGCAAAAAGTTTCGACACATGTCAGCCTGCGCGCACTGCGCAGGCTGACATGAGTCGATGCTTTTTGCAGATGCATCAAGCCCCCTTTTCACAGAGTATGACTGATACATTCTCGTTTCCGTTTTTTTCCACAGACGGGTACACGTTACAAAACAGACGCTGGAATGTTTACACGGCGAGTACGAGGTGGAGCCCGGGAACGGAGGAGAGAGAAACAGTTATCTAGCTCGGAACAACATCGAAACTTTCTTCATCAAGTCTATACACCCTGTGGAGAAAAGGGTAAGCTTTTTAATGTGACATGCGATCCCGTGTTTTAAATGGCCTGAAGAAGAAGCCTTTTGAAAACATTGTGGGGAAAAGGAAAAAATGCTGGTAACCTCAATTTACGATATGGTAACTGTGATAGTGTTTAATGACAATGACTACCTGTTGTATAAAAAAAAAGATGCGAGGACAGAATCTTATTCATGCTTTTCGGTAAAATGTCCCGAAATAATGGTGTATTATAGCATTTGATAACTTATGGTTACGACCAGTGCGTGCCATTCAACCAGACGAAAATATGACGTAATTTACGGGCATTTACCCCACATTTCTTGCGCTTTACGTAATGTTCTAATGCGTTTTTATTAAGGGGAGGTACGCCACGGGGAATTCGCATGGAATAAATAGAATATTTGTTGTTTTTTTCCCAGTGAAAGATCGATATTTATTTCATCTCCTGAGCATCATCTGTAATATTTTGAAGATCTGAAAATATGACCGACGATTTTCACTTGATGAAAAAAAATTTCTATCTTTCACAAAAAAAAAATATCCTCTATATGGTCTCTTTGTATTATCAAGTCGCTCATCGTGTATTTACTTTATTTTACTTTTTTGTTTCCCCAGGAGTCACTACAGCCGGAAGATGGCGCTCATATCGTTCGTGCCAAGAAACTCTCCTTCAGAAGTGTTACAAACTGCGTGATGAAATTGCTTCACTCTGTCAAATTTAACGCCGAAATACCCTTCTCGAATGTTCTTACCCCACAGTCAGACGACAATCATAAACATCATTCCGGACATCGGGGTTCGTCGAAGTTCGTAAGTATTCGTACTTTTTCGTAAATATCCGTTCCTGTCCGTATGTATCCGTTCTTTTCCAAACGACGAACTTTAGACTCGTCCAATTCAAAATATCTTCAGACGGCAAGTTCAAAATTTGTACAAATGACTTAAAGTTCTCGGACAGGTCGAAAAACACTTTGGAAAAAGGAGAAAATGCTTTCAGCAGCTTTTCTCCTCTTTCGACAATGTTTTCAAAAACCTGTCTTACTCAGAGTCGTTAAAACTCGGGATCTTTTTGTAATCAGTTAAAACAGCGTTAACCTGAATTTAAAATGATTCATTACACTATAAAATTTGCTTGCCAGAAAGCAGAGCTACAATGAACGGCTTGCACGCTATGCTTGTTACGTAAGAGGAATCCATCTGACATTGGAAACAAGCGCTTCTATCCTTTTTACTTTGTAACAAACTACAAAATTTTAGACCTGTCTAAACTGAAAACATCTGTAAACCACAAATCAAATGTGGCTCTTTACTGATCGGTTTTTTTTTTTTCCTTTCAAACAGAAGAAAACTTTTCGGGAAAAAGAGAAATTGCCTTTTCCCTAAACGTTTTATAAAGCTCTTCCCTACAGGGTCGTTAAGACTCGAGATTGTACTGCAAATGGTTAACTACCTTGAGTGAAAAGGCTTTTGAAAACATTGTGTCGAAAGGTAGAAAGTTCGATAAACACCTGGTACACAGCATTTTTCTCCTTTTCGCACCACCTTTTCTGCCTTTAAGAAGACAAACATCATTAATGAAAAATTAAATTCATTGTCTGCAAATGTTTTCAATTTGAACATTTATACAGCATTGTCATGTGGTAAAGAGTTATTCTTTAACCCGTCGAATGCACGGGATAGTTTCAGTGGGATTTTGCGGCCATTGCAGATCAAGATCAGGCTGCGCAGCACGAGGAGTCTGATCTTGGCTGTATTACACTCTGACTTTGGAGAAACAATCTGGCAAAATTCTCTTTAAATAAAAATATAGTAATTGTTTTACTTGTTCTGACTTAAAATATGCATTTTAATTTGTTTTACTTCTATCCCGACGGCAATATGTAAGACTTGTCAAAATTGAAAGCATTTTCAAATGACACATTAAATATGTCTCAAAAGATGGGATTTATCTTTAAATGAGAGATAAATATTGTTGGCAAAGGGAAAATGCTAAGGTACCAACATTTCTTCTTTTTCCCACCTCGATGTAAACCATTAACCTGCTAAAAAAGTCGAATGGAACTTTAAAACCGATAGTAAAAACTCAAATGTCGGTATTTCAAAGTTATTTTTTGGTGACAAAAATAGCTCTTTTTCGGACAGCGTAGATCCAAGATCAGACTGCACGTTCTGTGCAGTCTGATCTTGATCTTACACTGTCCGCAAAAGGTCAGTGAGTCGAGCTTAGCAACCTAAAGGTTGAAAAATACGGGGTCGGTTGGTGAAGGGTGAAAAGGCATGGAAAGGGGTAGAAAACTCGAGCACTGCTGTTTTATTATGCTGCAAAGCTTTCTAGATAATTTCCACTGTCATGAACAGGCCTTCGTCAATTAAGATGATGTCTTATTTATTAGCAGAACTATTCCATGCTTATACGAACCTGTCGTGAAATTGTTCAGAAAACATTGTAGGAAAAAGGGAGAAAATGCTGGTTACCAGCATTTTCTCCCTTTTTCCTACAATGTTCTTTTACTATTCAAAAGACAAATTCTAATCGTTTAGGATACTATGGTTTGTCGCCTGCAAATGCTTTTGAATATGGACGGGTCCAAACTTTGGTCGTTTGGTACAGAGTTATAAACAGTCAACCCGTCGTTTCCCAGATTATTTTACGTCAAAAACAGCTGCGGAAGAATTCGCTGAATCTGTGCATTCTTCTCATTCTATTCCGAGCACATTTTTAGCTCGGTTCTTCCCGAGGAAATTCCGGGGTATTGTCAAAACCCTGAGGTCCACTGCGTCTTGTTTCTGTGTCGTAGTTGTTGTTGTCGTCCTGCTGCAAAACTTTTACATTTTCTCGCATCTCTGTCATTGTTGAAGATATTTACTTCAAACTTGGGCTAATTGTTAACTATAGTTTAGTTTAGTTTAGTTTAGTTTAGTTTAAACATATTTTATTGTCGTAATATACATGTTTACATAAAGCGATACATACAACAGAATTTCAAGAACATGGAATGATACATGTACAATCGCAAAGGGGTCTGGCCACAAGTTCTCACAACTTAGGTACGGCCATTCCCTTTCTCCAGTTACATGTTTAAGAAATACAGTCTTTTGTGGCAGCAAAAAAAAACCTTTTAAACATTACAATAATTAAGGTCTACGGCCCCTAACTCATTGGTAAACATCGACGTTTTCGTAAAGGCTAATCGGCCAATCGCGGCAGCTTCCGTCTTTTTATATGAGGGTTAGGGGCCGTGGACCTTAAGGAATAATAAAAAAAAAACAGATGATGAAATATTATAATATATTAACTATCAAAATGGAAACCCATACAACAATGACAGGTAATCCTGAAATATATGTTATACTCAAGTTGCTTAGCCCTTTAAGAAACAGTCCTGTGTTTTAACGACCTTGAGGAAAAAATGGACATTTAAAAACATTGTAGGAAAAGGAGAAAATGCTGATAATCAGCATTTTCTCCTTTTCCCACAAAATTTTTTGCCCTTGCACGGACAAACCTTGTCATTTGAGCTACATTTACCTTATCGTCTGCGAATGCTTTGGATTTGGGGAAGTTTAAAATTTGGTCGTTTGGTAAAGGGTCAAACACCATTTACTTAAATTTGAGCCATGCTCTGTGAAAAGGGGGCTTAATGCATCTGCAAAAAGTATCGACCCATGCCAGTCCGCGCAGGCTGACACAGGTCGAAACTTTTTGATATTCGTTAATTTTCTGCTCGTCCAAGGACCACTCTTCCTCCAGATTTAGACAATCGTTAGACTAGGCGAATTTCATGGATCCATAATTATGTGATGACTTGCTTGGTGTAATGGATCACGGAGATGCAATAAGGCCCCTTTTGCCAGAGCATGCTTCATATGTATATGCAAAGAGAAACAACAGTCAAACGCTTAAGATTCGTTCGATACAAGTTTAGAGCATTTTCTTTTTTTTTTGTCTTTTAATTTAAAATTAAGAAGAAATGAAAAATGAACTCGACATTAATATCGAACGTTATTGAAACTTCAAATTCACTTGTCGTACCGATAAGCTTTTTTGTTTTTTTTTTTCAGAGCAAGTTTGGTTATTCAGTGACGGATAAACTGCGGAAAGCATTCAAAGAGAGGTAACTGTGTCTTTTCACTTTCCTTCATTGACGTAACGGGTCTTTTTTCTAGCTTTTGGGCAGTACTAGAGTTGTTTGCTTGTGGTTCTTATTGTTGTTTTCTACATTTATTCAGTTACATCGCGGCGGCTAGAGCCATAAACCATTCAAGAGTGCAGTTTCTTTTATCATCACTTCAGGCATAATTCTTTCAAAGCCTCTAACTTGTCTTGGAACTCAATTTAGCAGTGACAAAGGAATTTTTTATGTCACAATGACTACAATTATTCCTTAGGAAAAAATTTGGCCGAGTTTTGAATGAAAACATTGACCGCAGTAATAGGTACATTGTATATGAGCGGCGCTGTGGCAAAAGGGTTTTTAACGCACCTCAGTTATGAATTATACCATGCAAGTCATTACATAGTTATGGAGCCTTAAAGTGAGTTTTGTGTGACAACCGACTGAATCACAATGTAGAATGGTTGTTGGACATGCAGAAAATTTACTTACATATCGCAAAAAGTTTTGACCCATTTAAGCCTGAGTGGACTGTGCAAGCTGACGTGGGTCGATATCTTCTGCAGATGTATTAAATCTCCTTTTAACAGTGCATGACTCGCATAAATATTTTAAGAGATGTTCAGTTTTAAAAAACATGAAAATTTGTAAACTTATAAAATTTAAATATACCAGCAGTTTGTAATTTTCCACTATCTTTTTACTCATTTCCTAATCATATTTTCATATTCGTGCAATATATTGCTTTAAAGATAGGGTACCCTAATGCGGATTCCTGTAACATCGCCTTTCATCGCCGAAAAACGTACGGATTCGTCTAAGACTCGGGTAACCCGTAATCGATCGGCCAATAAATGCTTGTTCCCCGCATCGATTACGGATTACCCGAGTCTTAGCCGAATCCGTGCGATGAAAGGCGATGTTACACGAATCCCATTAGGGTGCCCTATCTTCAATATCATTTCACCCACAGGCATTCTCGACAGCCCAAATCGCCGGTAGACCGAGTGAATAAATACCTGAATCAAGCCATAACAGCACGGAGCGTGGACAGAGAGAAAACAGAACATGTGAACTATTTTACTCTCAGGTTTAAAAAGTCAGAGAAAGAAAAACAGGTATGATATAATTGATTTTAGGACCTTCCGACCCCCCCCCCCCCCGCCCGGAAAACTACCCCTTTTGTTACAAGCAGTTTATCCTTTTCTTGCACTGACTTTTATATTAGTCAGAAAATTTGTTTAAGTCATGTTCTGTGAATAGAGAGTTTAATTCATCTCCAAAAAGTATCGACCCAGGTGCAGGCTGACCTGGGTCGAAACTTTTTGCCTTTGGTCAATATCAATTTTCTGCGTGTCTAAGGACCATTCTACCCCAGTGGTAAAATGCAACACGGAGATGCATTATACCCCTTTTGCCAGGGCATTACTTACTTTCTTTGTATTTAAAAAGTTTCTCGTTTGTGTCACGTTTAAAAAAATGTTCGATATTTCAAAACAAGAAAAGCCTGTACGACAATAGATTGATCAGTGCTTGGACTGATACAGCTCTGACCCAAACTTCACTTCACTTCTTTTTAGATCAGACTGTTCTTAACGTGCAGCATGGTCTTTGACTTAAATTGTACAGTGTACAATGAGATATTCTGGCCCGAAACACGTTTGACTCCAATAGCATTACTTGCACTGGTCCTCTCGACATGACTAATGACAAATATCGTGACACGTGTGGTAATTGCCCCGTACAAACAACTTCCGATTTTGCCATAAAACTGGGCTTACCCCTTTTCCGTCGTGGGTGGTGGCGGTGGCGTCGTTGTTGCTGTTGCTGCTGCTTTCTTTTCTTTGCTCTATACATAATATCATTTGAAACCTTTCCCATATGACAAAATTTTAGACTTGCTCAATTTAAAAGCTTTCGCGAACGGCAAAATAAATGTGTCTCAAAAATAGAAATTTGATATGTAGAATGGGAGAAAACATTGTGGGGAAAGGATAAAATCCTGGTTACCAGCATTTTCTCCTTTTTCCACAATGTTTTCAAAAGGCTTCTTCCTCAGGGTCGTTAAAACTTGGGATTATGTCGTAAAGAGTTTTAAATTTATCCTAGAATTTTTGGGGAGATAGTTTATTAAATCTTTCTTGCTCTTTTCCTAGTATCAAGCCACAGATGACTTTGCCTTCAGTCACAGTATGATATGTTCTTTGATCATTTTGATCTGCATGGCGGCTGTAAATACAGTTATATTGCCGAGGTAAGTTAAAG
Organism: Hippopus hippopus; assembly: GCA_946811185.2. Classification (NCBI taxonomy): domain Eukaryota; kingdom Metazoa; phylum Mollusca; class Bivalvia; order Cardiida; family Cardiidae; genus Hippopus; species Hippopus hippopus. The sequence goes on along the minus strand of OX328108.1, from coordinate 29,377,090 downwards.
GCTCAATAACGGCCCAAAAAAGCAATGCATGTGTTAAAATGCATTTAAATTTCAATCATACCATTTTAAAGTATAGAAAACTTTGTGAAGGTGACAATCTGTTATTGTATGATCGGTCCTAGTGTTAGTCGCTGGCAGAAAATGAATTTCGAAATCAGGCAAAAGGAAAACAAGAGATAGAGTGACCTGGCAGGTTTTAACCTAGTTTCGAAATTAATTTCTCTGCGGGCGACTAACACTGGGGCCGAGCGTACAATAACCAGATTGTCACCTTCACAGTAATTTCCATACTTTTAAAAGGTATGATAAAAAATTAAATGCATTTTAGCACCGGCTGTGTTTACTTCTGGCAGCTATTGTTACTTCAAACGATATTCTCAAATATGTCTAACCTTTCTCAGTGTGATATTATTGCTAGTTGTTCTAGGTGAACCTTTACGCCGTTTTTAACAGTGTTTTAGTCATATTACGGTGACCGCTCAATTATTCATGTCTTTGCGATGTTTTACAAACTGGAACTCAGCAGGGCCTTGCCGCCAGCTGGGATCGAATGAGGATTTCCTAATTACAGATCGAACCTATTTGAGGTAAGGATTTGACGTCATATAGGGACGTCATGTGACGTCTTTTTTAAAGCATCGTGCTCCTTCTTGTTGTTTTCAAAACTAGACACAGTTTTCCAGATTGATTCAAATGTAAAAAGTGGTGATCATTGTAAGGATAAGATTTTTTTAAATTTTCAAATTTAATGTCTACTAGTTAATTGTAAGCTTTTATCACATTGCTGACCCAACTTAATTTGCGAAACTTACTCCAAAAGTGACGATCGTGACAAAGCTTCGAATTTTATCATCTTTAGAATAAAAAAAATCATTATATGCACGTTTCTTTGGAACTGTTTTTCGTTTGTAATGTACATGTCAAAGAAGCGATTAGGCTTCATGTACATTTCATGTACATTTCAATACACATGAACATGTAGGCCTGTGTTATCATGAACTATAATACTTGATTTATAGTTATGTGATAAAAAACAACCTGACATCCGTTGGCTTTTGAAGTAAATTTCTTATCAAACTCGTCTCAAAAAAAAAAAATTATTTAGCTCGACAAAGACTGGTTAAGTAACATTTTATCAAGACTCGTTTGATAAATTTTATCTCAAATGCCAACTCATGTCATATCCTATATATCTTAAACTCCAACTTATGCCAGATCACATTTATATATTTTTCAGAACGTTGTTACTATTGATGCTCTTTCTTGCCACGTTTTGTTGGATAGCCGTGATCCTGATGCTTATTCTGAGTGTTAAACTGAAGGTAAATTTCAGAAACATTTTTCCTTTATTTATTAAAACTGACTGAGGGTACTTGTAGGACCATTTAATACTTTACTTTATTGCTGTAGCTTTAAAATTGCTTTAATTGATTTGAAAACATTTTTACCATGCCTCAAAGACACTATATTCTTCCCAAGCCATTGGCTGCTTTCCCACCACCGCCGAAAGAATAATCAGCGGCGAGAGAGGAATGAATCCTGTTGCAATGACTCATAAATCCTCGGAAAGAAATTTGCCGGGGATTCGGACCAAAGGCGCCCTGTCCTCAAGTCATTTAGACTGCGCTACCCGAGCTCGGCGCATTTCTTGGTGTCGTTCTAATTCAAAGTAATAAGACACATTGCACATTGATACATTGAAGCAATCTATTGTACTTACAGTGCACGGAGTTCGACATAAGAAAATCATCCGGATTGCGACTGTTTGTTATGATAACTACAACAGCACTTATCTATGCCATGACTCAAGTCAACGTGGTAAGTTTTTCACCTAAACTCATCAACCATTGTGTGATAAGAAAGCCTGACTACGTGTAGAAACGATTATTTTGAATCGGAAGTGGTAAATAAGAGTTGAGCGGCGCTCTGGGAAAAAGGGGTTTAGTGTGTCTTATTTTTGCATTATACCAAGTAAGTCATCACATGGTTATAGCTCCATAAAATCCTTGTTTTTCTTACAATCGACTGAATCAAGAGGTAAAATGTTCCTTGGACATGCAGAAAATTACTAATAGCAAAAAGTTTTGGTCCATGTCAGCCTGCGCGGACTGCGCAGGCTAATATGGGTCGACATTTTTTACAAACGCATGAAACCCCCTTTTCACGGAGTATGGCTCAATTAAAGATGCATTTAAAGATACTCACTTTTTTGAATTTTGATTCTTTATATTCGTTGATTCGTTTGCCTATATTTGATAAACTTTCCCGCAGTTTTGACTTGACCTTTTTATAAATGTTAGCCCTTTATGTTTTGTCTATCCGTTTTAATCAGGAAATACTTTGTTTGTTTTTTTTTTCATATACGTTAAAAATAAAGCATCTTCAGGTCTGATTCCGGTCAGTATAGTACAATTAACACAATGAAGAAAAGTCAGGTTTTGTATTTTAAATGTGTTCTTGTCTGTATCTATACGTGAGGATGACGTGAGCATTGGGTCAGAAGAGAAGGGCTAATATAGGTGGGCATTTTTTGTGGAAAAGATTTTAAAAAATAATTCTTTTAGCTGTTTAAAGTTACATATTTCTATTTCCAGATCTGCTGTGCAGAACAAATTATTAAATCTTTCAGCTGTTTAAAGTCTCATAACATTTGAGTCATGCTTTGGCGAAAGGTGGCTTATTACATCTCCATGATCCACGGTAACAAGCAAGCCATCACATACTTATGGATCCATAATCTCCCATTTTTTTAAACAAACGACTTAATCATGAGATAGACTAGTCCTTAGATAAACAGAAAATTGACCAATAGGGAAAAGTTTCGGCTCAGGTCAGCCTGCGTAGACTGTGCAGGCTGACCTGGGTCGATACTTTTCGCAGATGAATAAAGTCCCCTTTTCACAGAGCTTGACTCATTTTTATTTCCAGTTCTGCTGTGCAGAGGGTGTTTTCCACATATTCACGAAAAACACCGTCCTGTCAAACACTGTGAGCGAAGACCATCTTCGCTGTACCGTGCCACAGTATGTGTACTTGGCCTGCCTGCTTGCCTTTATCTGTGTGTCGGTGTTTCTGAAGCTAGCAGCCAGTTTAAAGTTCATCCTTATGTTCATCATGGGCGCCACACATATTATTACCATGGAAGTGACGCATGAAAGAATGTTCTACCTGTTCGACTCCTTACACAAGTATGTATTAGTTAAAGGCCCAATATCCGCGCTAAATGACCAAAGCTGTCGATGCGCCATAAAACAACATTCATTAAAGGCCCAATAGCGACCAAAAAAGACGGTGCTTTTAGGAACGGTAGAATACATTGTGATATAAGGAGAAAATGCTCGTTACCAGCATTTTCCCCTTTTTCCACAATGTTTTCAAAAGGTTTTCTTCTCAGGGTCGTTAAGGGTCAGGATTTTTTGGTTATCGGTTAAAGTAACAATAGCTGCCAAAAGTAAACAAAGTAGGTGTTAAAATGCGTTTAAATTTAAATCATATCAGTCAAAAGTAAGAAAATATTGTGAATATGGAGTCTGTTTTTGTGTGGTAGGTCTAAGTGAAAAAAATGAATTTTAGAATCGTGCAAAAAGTAAACAAAAGATAGAGTGACCTGGCAACTTTATAACCTAGTTTTGAAATTAATTTCTCTGCCAGTGACTAACACTTGGACTGACCGTACAATAACAGACTGTCATCTTCAGAATAATTTCCATACTTTGAATGATATTATTTAAATTTAGATGCATTTTAAATAACACCTATTTTGTTTACTTTTGAAAGCTATTGTTACTTTACGCAATAACGTAACAATCCCGCCTTTTAACGACCCGGAGAAGAAAGACTTTTGCAAAACATTGTGGCAAAAGGAGAAAATGCTGGTAACCAGCATTTTATCCTTTTGCCACAATGTTTTCTACCTGTCCGGAAACAAATTCCAAGTTTTAGTCATAATTATTATGTGTTCTATAAATGCTTTTAATTTGGAGTCTAAAATTTGTCCTTTAGTAAAAGGTTTAATAATTACCACTTAAAGATAGGGAACCCTAATGTGATTCGTGTAACATCGCCTTTCATCGCCAAAATCATACGGATTCTGCTAAGACTCTGGTTATCCGTAGTCGATGCGGGGAAGGAGCGTTTATCGGCCGATCGATTACGGATTACCCGAGTCTTAGCCGAATCCGTACGTTATTAGTCACATTTCTTTGAAATTTGCTAGGATTGTTTAATACAAGGCGTAATGAAACCTTATCAAATTTGGCTGTATTCCAAACAATTAGTTTTGAGAAATTTGAAGTGCAGCGATTACTAATGTTCTCCTCTCACACAAATTAAGTAACAGTATAGGTCAAAGAAATGTACGGGCACGCCTTATGTACAAAATATGGCTGCTCTACATCCCTTCGTCAGGTCAGGTGTCAAAATCAAAACCGGTTATCATGGCAAAGTTAAGGGTTGTTTTTACATTATTTTTTTATATATATATATAATCAGGATGTTATGATATATAAGCCCCTTATGAATTATTTTTCACGTCCCATTTGAATACTCATTCGAAAGGATGAGTCAGTCTAATTCTTTGAAATTTCCGTTAGTAATTGAAAGTAACTGTCGTTCGTGAGATACAGTTAATTGATAAGAATAATCTGACATGTGTTGGCTTATGCTTTTGTCTTAACTCGACTTGAAAGAATATTATCAAGCTTGCCAAAGGCTTGAATCATCATTGTAAAAATTTTCATTGTCATCATTATCAGGTTAGTAGTCATTTACCAAAATTACCAAATAACTAATATTTTGTTTCTGTTGCAGCCCGTTGATACCCAGTGACGTCATTGGAATCGTGGTGCTGGTCATTTTTATGATAACACTTTACGTCGAGGGACGTCAGACGGAATGGACGTCCAGATTAGACTTTCTCTGGAAAACTCAGGTAAAACTCGTTAACGCGTAGACTGCTAAACCCATCAAACCCTACAGGAGGCTTTTTAACTCGCCTGGACGAAGTCGAGGAAGAGCTATTGCACTACCGCTGGCGTCGGTTTTGAAGTCGACGTCGATATTTACGTTAAAGTCTTTTAAAGTAACAATAAAGGCCAAATGTAAACAAAGCGGATGTTTAAATGCATTTGAATTTATATTATACCAGTTGAAAGTATGGAAATTACTGTGAGGAGGACAATCTGTAATGGTACGGTCGGTCCAAGTGTTAGTCCCTGACAGACAAGTTAATCTTAAAACTAGGTTAAAACCTGCCAGGTAGCTGTGTCTTTTGTTTACTTTTTGCCTGATTTTGAAATTCTTTTTTCTGCCAGCGACTAACATATGGCCTGACCGCACGATAACAGACTGCCATCTCCTCAATATTTTCATACTTTAAAATAGTATGATTTAAATTTAAATGTATTATGACTCCTGCTTTGATATTTTGGCCTTTACTGGGCCTTTAAGAGCTGATATTGTCCAAACTATACGATGGGTTTGAGTCATATTTGGTTTGTTGATAGCTATTGGTCCAAAGTTTCTTACAGCAATACCCCCACCCACGTAAGATGTGCAGATGCATTAAACTCCCTTTTCCTAGAGTGTGGCTCTTATATGAGCCGTGTTTTGTGAAAAGGGAGCTTAATGTAAATGAAAAAAGTATTGACCCATGTCAGCATACGCTGTCCGCGCTGGCTGACATGGGTCGAAACTTTTTGCTATTTGTAAATTTTTAGCATGTCAAGGGACCATTGTCCCTCAAGATCCAGTCGTTTGTTACACAAAATGGATTTTATTGATCCATATTATATGTTGACTTGCTTCATCTAAACATCACGAAGATGCAGTAAACTCGCGAAAAAGGGCATTCGGACATTGCGTAAAGTGTCGTGTCGGATCAGCCTGCGCAGTTCGTGCAGGCTTATCCGAAACGACACTTTCCGTTTTTATGTAATTTTCTGTTTTGCGCAAGTCTACTGTACCACAAAATCTAATGTAGTCGTAAAGTGCCGTCTCGGATTAGCCTGCGCGTACTGCGCAGGCTGATCCGAGACGACACTTTACGCAAATGTCCGAATGCACCTTTTCGCGTGTTGCATTTCGCATGTACTAAACCTTATAAAATATGAGATATCCCCTGCAATGCTAAAATCTTCAAAGGTGTCTTTAATAAGTGTTAAAATATTAGAACCTGATGTGAGGACAGCACTGTCCTTTTAATTCTAACAATCCTCTTTATTATTTAGTATTGATTTTACATTTTTTTTTCTAAAAATTGGATCTTAATTATTTAGCATTGATTTTACATTTTTTTTTTCTAAAAATCGGACAAGTCCATTTGATTTAAATAGCATCACCTGTCTTAATTATCAGGCCACAGAAGAGAAGATCGAGATGACAGACCTGCAGAACAATAACAGACAGATCTTATGCAATTTACTCCCAGCTCATGTAGCTGCGCATTTTATTGACAATCAAAACAGGAGTCACATGGTAAGATGATGTTTTTTTTTTTTTTAATATAATTCTACATCACACACATATATCTCGAATATATTAATAGGCAACTGATTGATTGATTTTATGGTGTTTAACGCCGTTTTCATCATTATTTCAATTATATCGCGGTGACCAGTGCACCTATCCATGCTTTCCTGAATTTTCTTTTACCAGTGCTCCGCACAATATTCTTTCCAAGCCACTGGCTGCTTTTCCAGATAACTACCGTCGGAACAATGGTCAGCGGTGAGAGAGGAATGAATCCTGTCGTAATGACTATCATCGTTCCTCGGGAAGAATTTAGCCGGGCCCGGGATCGAACCAGCGACCAGTTCTCAAGTCCTGTGCGCTACCGACTGAGCTACAAGGGGTCTGCAAACAAGGGTATGCTCTTTACAAATCTAAATCTACAATAATTTAGATTGACTTCAAACTTTGTTTCAGGAATTGTACAGTCAGCATTACAGTAAAATTGGAGTGTTTTTTGCCTCCATACCGAACTACTTTGATGATTTCTACATGGAGCTTGCCGCCAACAACCAAGGCGTTGAGTGTCTTAGAGTATTGAATGAAATTATAGCTGACTTTGACGAGGTGAGTAACAGAGGAATTCGTTAATTTATGATTTTCGTTGTAATGTTAAAAAGAGCTATTGGTACGCTTGTAGATTAAAGTAAGATCGTGCAGAAAGTTGTTTTATTAATACAGAGCTCGGTGTTACAACTATCGTTTCAGGAAAGCTTTTTGAGGACAATGCAGTTCTAGCATTAGCTTATCTTAAAGGAGGAGAGGGCAGCTGCTTCTCTACGTAGTGTGTAACTCTTAGGCTGCTAAGCGCGTCTCAAGCACCTTTTGCGGACAGTGTAGATCAAGATCAGACTGCACAGAAAGTGTAGCCTGATGCATTTTGAGAATGATTGTTAAAGTATTTTTGAACAATGAACAAAGAACTCCTTTGAAAGAATTATTTTTAAAAATGTAGTTTTTCAATGCAGGAATAAAATTCTGATAAAGAAGTATTGAAGTTAATTTGAAATTTTAAAAAGATATTTTGGAAAAAAATATACTATCCTGAAAAAGAAAAATAAGTTTTTCCTTATTCAAATGAAAACTTCTGATAAAAAAGTACTGAATTTTGTTTGCGAATTGAAAAAATTGTCATTTAGTAAACAAAAGACATAAAAGTAGTACAATTTAAATTATTGCATTTAAATTTTACCTAAAATTCTGCCTGGTGTGAAGAAGTGGGAGCCCGGCCGGGTAGCTCAGTGGTAAGCGTATCTGACTTGAGACCTGGAGGTTGTGGGTTCGATACCCGGCTGTGGCGAACTTTCTTTCCGGCGACCTTTCGCCTCTCATCTCTGATGCATGTGAGAAAAGTAGTCAGTGGCTTTGGAAAGAAAGTTGTGTCAGTACTGGTGTGAGAAAATCAGGAAACATGTGGGTGCGTCACTGACCGCCATGATATGACCTTAGCTGTTAAAATGGCGTTAAACTCCAAATCAAACCAATCCAATACAAACCGAAGAAGTGGGAAAGGATGTAAAATATATGCAGCAGAAGTAGTAGACGAAATGGGAACTAGACGAAATGGGAAGTAGACCAAATGGATGTAAAATTAGGAGTAGACGAAATGGGAACAATTGCAGAAGTAGTAGACGAAATGGGAAGTCGACGAAATTGGAAGTTACTACTGCTGTTATCTTCTAAAGAGCTAAGTAACACGCAAATCTATTTTTCAATTGTAATCGTTTTTCTTTTTTCAATTTCAGTTACTTAATGAGCCTCGTTTTAAAGCCATCGACAAAATCAAAACAATTGGAAGTACATACATGGCTGCTCTTGGTTTGACACCGGACTACAAAATTCAAGCGGTTTGTGTTACACTATTCGAATAACTAAATGAAATACAGATTTATTAATTTATTCGCACTATATGTAGTGTTTTAACATTTGAAGAGTGTTGTAGGGCTTACGTCCAACTGCGACATAAGCCGGGGAATATCAAATAGTTTTAAATAAATTCTTCTGTCATAATTTACATACATAAAAAAATTATACGATTCATATTTATCTACAAGAAAAGCTGCAAATGAGTTGAGCCACAAGTTCAAAAACGTAGTAACGGTTCTCCCCGTTGGTCGGTTCATTAAAATAAACATGCTTTACTAGATAGAAAAATAGTTTTGGCAATGTTTTTTAATGATAAAAAACAAATTATTTGTTAAGACTAGGGAAGAATAGAATGTAAAAATGGTCAATCGTACCGCGTAAAACATAGAGTATATGAGGAGAGAGAGAGAGACAGAGAGAGAGAGAGAGAGAGAGAGAGAGAGGTGGGAATGGGTGACACAGATCAGTTTTATCAGTTTTTACTCTTGCAGTCAATATATAGTTAATTAACTACTTTGAAGCACCCTGTTGCAGCCTCAGTACATAAGTACAGTGTCAAAAAATGCTTCTACAACCAATCCATTGTTTTCACGTAATAAAAGACCGAAAAACAAATCCCATAGAAGTGGTAAGGTTATTCTTGTGGACGCAATAGAGAATTTTAAACGGTTTCAGACATATAGAAATTAAAAGAAAATAAAAATAAAAGTGTTGTTTAGAAGTAGCTGATAGCCTTTCAAAATATGAGTTAAATTTGAACCATGTTTTGATGACTTGACTTGATTTACCCGTCCGATCTCAGCCTTGGTCCCTCTCTTGCTTTTGCAGGATTCTCCAGCCTCGATAACAGAAAATCTGACGATACTGATTGACTTCATATTTGCTATGAAGGAGAAACTGAAGAATTTCAACGAGAACTCATATAACAACTTCATGTTGAGAATAGGTAAGTAAAACAAGAGCACCGCATTTTCTTCTTTTCCTAAATTGTTTAAACGCACTTGAAGAGAATCTTCATATCTTGCGCTGACTGCAGAGGCTGAGCTGGGTCGATATTTTTGGAGATACATTAGCCCTTTACCACACGACAAAATTTTAGACCTATTCAAATTGAAAGCATTTGTAGATGACAGTTTTAACTTGGCTCATATGAAATGATTTTTCTTTGATAGGGTAGAAAACATTGTGGGAAAAGGAGAAAATGCTGGTAACCAGCATTTTCTCCTTTTCCCACAATGTTTTCAAAAGCCTTCTCTTTCAGGGGCGTTAAAAGTCGTCATTGTGTGGTAAAGGGTTAAACCCTCTTCAACAAGGCATGGCTCATTTATAGAGTGATTCTGGTTGACAACTTGCATTTATGGTTTTCAATTAACATTTACCTATCTAACTTATTTCAGGGGTCAATGTTGGTCCCGTCGTGGCCGGAGTCATTGGTGCCAGAAAGCCTCAGTATGACATCTGGGGTAACACTGTCAATGTTTCAAGTCGAATGGAGAGTACAGGAAAACAAGGCGCTATACAAGTATGTAACTCGTGTCTTACAATACTGGTAGCTCAGTCAATATCGAACCGGGCATGTAAGCTAGGGCTCGTTAGTTGGACTTCCATCTATGCTAAATTCTTTCTGATGAGTGATGATTATGGTTGCGATAGGATATCTCACTGCTTTTACACCGCTTTGCTAATCGATTGTTTGTATGGTATTTAACGCCGTTTTCAACGTTATTTCAGTTATATCTTGGCGGTCAGTGAACCTATCCATGCTTTTCTGGAGTTTCTTTTTACCAGTATATTCACACAATATTTTTTCCTAAGCCACTGGCTACTTTCCCACATAACCATCATCGAAAGAATGATCAGCGATGAGAGAGAAATGAATCCTATCGCAATTACTATTATAAATCTTCGAAAAGTAATTGGCCGAGCCGAGAGATTCGATCCATCGACCCCGGTCTCAAGTCCTGTACTCTACCGACTGTGCTACCGGGGCTTGGCCCGTTTTGTTTATGTAAGAAATCAATCAATGGCTTGGGGAGTGTTTTGTAAAGTAGTGGTATAAGGGAAGTTCTAGGAACCTATAGATAGATGCACTGACCGTCATGATACAACTTAATCTTTTACCAGACGACAAAACGTTAGACTAGTCAAAATAGAAAGTATTTGCGGACGACAAATTAATGTGACTCGAACGTGGAGATTTGTCTATTAGACGGTGAAAAATTGTGTGAAAAGGAGAACATGTTGTCTATCAGTATGTTCTTCTTTTCCTACACTGTTTTTAAAAGCTTTATTTCTCATGGATTGTGTTGCAAAGCTTAATTACGGTGGAAAATGGCTTTGGACACGAAATAAGCAATCAAGTAAAGACACGATGCATAAAGTGCTCCGTTTGCTTTCATACGAAACATGAATGAAAATGTTGAAGAAGTGGCGTGGGGATTATTAAAATGTTAAAAAAAAGTTTTAACAGATGACATAGATCAAGACCAGACTACACAGAGCGTGTATTCTCATCTTGGATCTTTCAAGAGCGCTGGTCGATACTCTTTTTTCATTGTGCCGCAGATTTCTCTGGAAAACATTGTAACCTGCAAATTCTTATTCTGCAATGGTACTTTAAGTTTTATTGATGGAGTAGGATTTATTTCATCCACCATTTTTCCAACTTGTAAATACGCAACAAATTACCAGATGCTGACGACTTTTTCATCTTGCAGCAGGCATTTTTCACTTTGCCAAAGGATGATTGTCTGCTTGTTTTAACATGTATTCATGTATCGAACCTTAATTTAAGTCCCAGTAGAGGCTAAAAAGTAAACAGTGCGGGTAATCAAATGCCTATAAATTTAAATCATACAAATTAAAAGTATGGCTACTATAGTGAAGATGACAACCAATTATTGTATGGTCGGTTCAAGTGTATGTCTCTGGTAGAAAAACGAATTTTAAAGCTGTGTCAGAAATTACCAGGTTGCTCTATCTTTTGGATACTTTTTTCCTGGTTTTAAAATTCATTTTTTCTGTCACCGGCTAACACATGAACAGACCGTACAACGGCAGATCGTCAGTTTGACATAACATAACATTTATTTTATTGTGGTAATACAGGCCAGAAGCCCAGTTTACAAAACATCCAATAGCATACATTATTATGGCAACATGTAAAACGTAGAAATAAATGAGTATGTATTGGACAGATTAAAGTTAAATTGATTGTACCTGATTAGAACTTGAACAGATTTTTGAAAAAAAATAAAGAAAGAGACTGGTCAGTGTTGTTCGAAGATCAAAACGTACCACCTGCACATGACAATAATCTCCATTCTTTTAAATTATATTATTGGAATTTAAATGTATTTTAAATAGCACCTGCATTGTTTACTTTTAGCTGTAAATGGGTCTCTAACCCTTACATTGCCGAATAAACCCAACAGATCTAGAAGTCAGACCCGAATGATTGCAACATCGTGGTTTATCTTGTCCAGAATATCTCAGCAAAGCAGACAGTATAGATCAAAATCAAATTGCACGTTTTGTGCAGTCTGACCTTGATCTATGCTGGCCGCAGTGACAACAATGGTTGTGAAAGTCGCTTTATGGTTGAAGTTGTGTTGATTTTGTTGTACAAGGACGCTCTCAAAGTTTTCTGCTGATTTGTTTTGGAATGTAATGATTTTATATTTTGGTCCATGGTTCGTCATTTTCTGTTGCATTTCAGACCACGGAGGACGTATATAATGCTCTCAAAGACCGCTTCACGTTTGAATGTCGAGGCACTGTCAGGGTTAAAGGCAAAGGGGAGATGACTACTTATTGGCTTCTCGAGAAGAAGCCCTTGGTCATCCCTGGTCAACCTGGAGTGGACAACAATCGAGGGGATAGGTCCAGACCAGTGAATCCCACATCCGGTGATAAAGCTCTACCTAGACAGTCTCAGAATGCAAGCGCTGGCAGCACGAGCGGAGGTCAGCAGCATGAGCCTTTGCGACAAACAAGCTCAAATTCAAGCCATTTATCGGCCTCTAATTCTGGTTCTCAACTCAAGCATATAAACTCCTCCAGTAGTATAAAATCAGACAGTATCAAACAGCCAAAATCACCTACGCAATCTTTAAACTCAGTGCCAAGATCGCCCGTAGGCTTGAGAAACGGTCCGGAGCAGCAAGAACAGGCACAAAAAATAGATATGCAAATGAATATGCCAAACATGCCTACACCACCTGGTAGCCTCAGCAGAAGAAGAAATAACTTGGACAGTCCTAGAGACTCTAGGAATCCTTTGAAGAAGTTCGGTAATACGTCACTCACCAACTGTATTTCTAGTCAGGGTCCCCCGTCAGAGTGCTCGTCCACGTACATGCGTGTTGATTCGCCAGAACTTCCCGCGGTGCATTTTAGAAATATCAAAATGAAGGATAACGAGGATTCAAGGCAGTCCAGAGCCGTACAAAATGAAATGTTCGATAGTCTAAAAGTAGGTCTTGAGACCAAGCCCAAAGATACAAAACCAACGAAGATGAAGAAGAAAATAGATTCTGCAAGACTATCCAGTACATACTCAGAAAATAATGACTGTAATACACCAATTATTAAAGAAAGCAATAACCTTCAACACAGAGATGAATTTAAACATGACAAAAGACTAAATAATTCTGAAATCCCTCCACCGCTACCAAAGAAGCAGAAATATGACTTTCCAGATTACCAATACGCAAAGCCTCACATGAACAACGCCAATAGTAGCCTGTCACATGGCCGTCCTGTTGTACCATATCAGGTCAGCAATCCTATCGTGCCAACAATTAAAGCTACTCCTTTAGTTCATGCTGGAGTGGCACAACCGCTTCAGGGTCCTATCCGCGCGGCACCGCTTCAATCACCCAAAACTGTTCAACCTACAAACCACTTCTTCATTCAGAATAACTCCGAATTACCGAGCATAGAAGAAATACCACCGGAAGAAAGGAAAAAGATGACAAATATGCTTAAAGAACTTGGTAAAGTTGTTAATCCTAGTCAGCCAAACAAGATAAAGAACAGAACTCATGTTCCTGTTCATATCAACGGCCCTGTCGCGCATAAACACAATAGACAAGAACCATATGAACACGTCCCTACTTTACCAAAGCATACACAAAAACAAAATAAAGATGTGGATGAATACAAAGAGCAATTTGTTACTGCCGTGTACAGAGAGCCTATTGCCGCGACACCTTCTCCACAAAAGAGCCCGGCTCCTACTCCTCCACCCAGAACAGCCTCGGTACAAGTGAGAGGTACGCCAAGATCTACTCCAAGAACCACGCCGAATTATGCTGAATCTCCGACACAAAATGGTGTAGAGAAACCGCTTACAAAGCTACCACCAAGGCCAAACAACTCAGACAGGAGCACGCATCGGGAGGGTGATGCACGGCGAATATCAGATGGTTCACAAAAGAGCAGTAATAGCTCACAGTCTACAATAACACCAACATCTGGCATGCCTATAGTCGCCAGTATAGATGGACGAACAATGTCCTTGCTCCCCGCCTCACCAGATGCGCAGACCGTACAGGAAGAAGAGGCTAGATTGATATCCCTTCTAAAACGTTCTCCTTCGGACAGCTCGAAAGACAAAATGTTGAATCGAAAATCTGTTCCTCAAGTCAAGAGAAGTAACTCCAGTCCAAAGATGAAGTCCAGGAACATGATATTGCCGAAGAAAACGGATACTGCCGATGTTGATCATCATGTTTATGGTCCTGGTCAGACATTAAGCATTCTATCAGATGACGATGAATCGGTTGCCTCTCATCAACTTAGCGAGAACTCGTCAGTTGTTCTATTGCAACCGATTGAACTAAAGCTTGCCCGCCCAGCTTACGTCAGACAAATTTCAAACCCGGATAGCCACCAGCTAAGATCATATTTAGAAAACTCAGACTTTATGGTGTCTAACCTAGATCGACAAATATCGAGATCAAGTGATACTATATCTAGTATACCACGAGGTCCCCCAACACCAAAGTTCCCTTTGTCCACGGCCGAATCTACTTCTCTAACACAACTTCTGCAAGAGCTTGCCAATGATCATCCGTCATTAGACATTAATTTACAGAAAGATGTTCTTGGTGATAATGATTTCTCTGACGATGACTTAGATAATGTTACAAGTGCAGTTCAAATGAATGGTTTTGGGGAGTATGACAACTTTATAAATGGTGCTAAAAACTTTCATGACTATGGAAATAAATCAAAAGTGCAAAATAGAATGACAAAGAACTGTGTTATAAAACAGACAAATCCTGCAGCTGACGTGAAGCCAAACAATACGAGACATGTTGAAAACTCTGAAGCGCATAATCCATATCAGGTGAAAAGAAGACATAATTATACAATACCACCTCGCCACTGCCGAAGTTTGGACTACATACCTAGCGATAGGGAAGACAGAGTGTCGTCGAACCAGTCCTCTGCATGTGGCAGTCCGAAGTCCAAACACCAAATGGCGCCACACATGCACTCGTATCTTCTTCCGTTCTTTTCGGGAAGAAATGCAATGGGAATTCAAAGTGTGAGCGTATCTTCTATCGCATCAAGTAGTGAAATGTCACGTAGTGACCCGGCGCTTAATCTGGAAGGCGGGTCTTCGGCGTATGAATCGGAATACGACAACTACCGTCCAGGCATGACGAGTGACGAAGATTGCTTCCTACCGGATCCTGTCAGTGATATGGACATAGATATATTTGATGATGTAAATGTAGATAATGTAACTGTAAGTGATCATTATAGTATAGATCTACCACCGATACCTGTGTTCTCAAAGAAAAAAATCACGGAGGTCTGATTACGACAAAATGTCGACGGCTTGTTCTCAGAATCTCAGTGATTGTTCTAGGTGCCAATTTATGAAGGCATGCACATTATATTTTCAGATGTAAAATACACAGATGCAGTCAAACTATACTCTAAATAATCATTTCCAGAAATAAATTTGCAATAGATGAGTATAGAAAAAGTCTGCATAAGCTACAGGTCATAAATGGTAAGGTAATACATGAGCACGTGTAAAACATAGTGTCCTAATGAGAAGTCGCTTGTTTTAGAGCAATTTCTGCTTTAGCCGCAATGTTTTCAAGACTGGTCAGCTACAAAGAGTGAAAAAAAATCTTCTGTAGTAGGTAATGTGTTAAACCCTATAGCATAACAAAATAATAGACATATCCGAAGTCAAAGCATTTGTGGATGACAAATTAGATGTGGCTCAAATAAATCAATTTACATTTCAGAGAAGAAAACATTTTGGGGAAGGAGAAAATGTTGTTTACCAGCATTTTCTCCTTTTCCCAAAATGTTTCAAAAGCCTTCTTTCGCAGATCATGTGGTAAAGGGTTAACATGATTTACGTCGGTTGTTGTTTATCACATTAATTCACTTTTTATTTTCAAAATATTTTAAAATACAGGAAAATGTATTCTTTGTGTCAAAATAACCATACAACCATTGAATCTTTGAAATAGCTCCAAAACTATAAGCGCTTAAACCAGCGCTTTTAATATTTATACATAACTTAGTAAGGCAAGAAAATTTGAAATGATATGAATGATATTTTATACAATTTTTTAGGGAGCGGTCTTATTTAATTATAGCTCATGAATGAAGTTTGGTCGGGGGAGGCTATCTGTAATCCGTCTGTCTACCTTTAGACGCAATTTTTTGATTGATTGAATTTGCGTTTATTTATCGTCGCCACCGGTTGCCCATATTGGCGACGCCCCCTGAAGGCTGTTAGTATTGTTACGGGGAATAGTGCAGATACAGGACGAAACCCATCTTAAGTTACGTCTGGTTCTTTCACGTGCTCGGTGTATAGCACCGTCACACGGGACCTCGGTTTAACGTCTCATCCGAAAGACTATTAGTGATTTTAGATGGCCAGCCGTGGGGATCGAACCCACACCCTTAAGTTACTCGAAACATCACGTTCACGAGTCCTACGCTCTACCTATTGAGCTATGCGGGCTGGTCATGCAATTGTTTGTCCTCCTTCTCTCTCTTTCAACCTCCCACCAACCAAGGTAACCGATTAGGAATATTTTTAGGCGGGCGACAGTTCTGTCAAATTATATACTGTTTTAAGCAATAATAAAACTTAACTTTTCATCACCAACCCAGCTTTGTATGAACTTAAGGTTTATAACTCCTAATATAGTATACCAGAACATCTCTTTCATTTGATTGAAGATGAAAACGATGCCAAAACTTCAGGTAATGGTGTAACTCTACAAAAGAAAAAATCAATTCGTGGCCGCATATTAACCTTTATGCTGCTGAGCGAGACTCAATGAGCTTTTGCGGACAGCTTAGATCAAGACCAGACTGCACAGAACGTGCAGTCTGATCTTGGATATATCCTGTCCAATAAGATGATATTATTTCCTCAAAAGATACCTTTGAAACAGCAATATTTGGGTTTTTACTATCAACTGGAAAGTTTCATGTAACTTATTTAATATATTAAGGGTTAAGTCATTACCACGAAATATCATTTCGTGGCCATTGTATAAATATCCAATGAAAATTAGAGTCTCAAACACTCCATGAAATTCTTTTCGTTACATAATCATCTAGCGGCCAATAAGGAATAAAGTCGTGGCCGCAGTCAAGCCATGGCCAAGAGATGGTCACGATACAGTCAAGATCTGGCCACGAGATGGTCACGATACAGTCAAGTCCTGGCCACGAGATGGTCACGATACAGTCTGGCCATGGCCACGACATGGTTACGATACTGTCAAGTCCTAAACACGAGATGGTCACGATACAGTCAAGCCATGGCCACGAGATGGTCATGATACAGTCAAGTCATTGCCACGAGTCGGTCACGATACAGTCAAGTTATGTCCATGAGATGGTCAAGATACAGTCTAGTCCTGGACACGAGATGGTCACGATACAGTTAAGCCATGCCCTTGAGTCATTTTTTCGTGACCATGCAACATTTTCTGTTTTCTAGAATCCCCCCTTTATACTACTAGATTCCCTAGATATGCAAACTATGAATTTGTGTTAGGATTTTAACCAACTTGGGTTGTCAGACATTTAAGATACGTGTGTAAGTCATAATTCAAGTTGGTGTTGTCTCTTTCGTACTCATTATTTTTCGACACTATTTTTTATCCCAACCCTTTATCATGCTGAATTTGAAACTATCAGCGGAAGATGGTCGTTGGTTAGGATCAACCTAAAGATCTGTACCCTTTAGCAATCAGACTATTAATTTAGACTGATTGCTATAGGGCTTATTGGCTTAGGCTTTCTGTCTCACCCAGTGAGGTTGTAAGTCTTGCACTTAGGTCTGGAATACTAATTTTTATTAGTGGAAGGCGCATTTTGAATTACTACTGGGACAATGCATAAACAAAAATAAATGGCATCATTTATGAAGTACTTTAAAATGCAACCATAGATACTAATGGAAGCACATTTCATTGCGATACAGAGTCTAATAAGAATATTTAGGCTTCCGTTTCTCATTTGTCATTCTCGTTATGGATTACTTAACTTTTCTTTTACGTTACGGATATTGTGCGTCCTGATAATATCGCGCTATCTCGCGAGACGTCTTCATTGTCTTACCAAATATGCACAAGGGGTGCTCAAAGAGAGATAACTCTATCGGACTGACGATAATCAGTATCATTATCTTCCGCTAGGTGGCCTTTTTCAAATAGAGACCTGTCGGATTTGGGCATTCTGGGTACAGACCCGGATTACTTTTCAAAACGACGACCGTTACTTCGAATTTCAGACGTTTACACAATAAAAAGCTACCTGGTACGATTCATTCAGCTATAGTCAGCTGGCATGTAACATATGCACCGGTCATTTATAAAAACAGCCCCTACAGGCTTTGGTAATAGCTTCGGTATAAGACTTGATGTTAATTCTGTGGAAAAACCCTGCACGAATCCGGGTTTCCCTAAAGTCTATATTTAGAAACTGTATTCAAATATGTGGAGTAAAACAATAGTATTTGTAAAAACTATTTTTCCCGTTTAAATTTTTAGGATTTTGAAGCGAAAATTCTAGATTTTTCCACAGGTATTGTTTACAGCCATTTCTCCATTGCTACTTTATTAGCGGCGAGTTTTAGTATACACGCCGCTTATTTACTTTTATCCTGTACAGGATAGTGATGCATCATAGCGGACAGGTCGACTCTTCGAAGAATATGACTTGCTTAGACAACGTAATAAGTATTGAATTTTAGTCATGGTTAATTAATACTAACCCGTTTAATTTAACATAAATTGTTTGTGTAACTTATGTTTTAAAACAACATGGTACGACAGATTTTGGGGATGAATGTTGTAGAAGATTTTATTTGGTACGTGTATCAGGACAGTTACAATTTTGATGTATATTTCTGAGTCACAAGTGTGTACAATAAACTTTGTTACCCTGACGAAAATTTTGTTTGTGTGGCTTTTTATTTAAGCCAAGCTCTGTGAAAATGGGATTTAACGAATCCCTTTGAGATCCATTTCCTCTAACAACCCGTTGAATCTTGAAGTTGACTGGTCCTTTGATATGCAGAAATCTGATCATTAGCAAAAAGTTTCGACCCAGGTCAGCCTGCGCGGACAGCGCAGGCTGACCTTGGTAGATACTTTTGCAGATGCATCAAGCCCCCGTTTCACAGAGCATGGTTAATTCGTTATTTATTTTCAGCCCTTTCAGCACCATGGATGAAAGCGGGAGCTTTTGCGGGCAGCATAGGTTAAGATCATATTGCACAGAAAGTGCAGTGTGATCTTGATCTGTATCGTCAGCTTGTTTAGTGCAGCCTTTGAGATAGAAGTTTACCTTGGTTTCAGTACAATGTATACTTTCAGCCGTCGAAAGAAGTCGGCTTCATGAATATGTATGTAATAAAAAAAAGTGTTGCACCCCATGTGTTTTAACGGGCTCGATTCTCTGGCGTGAATAATATGAAATAGGGAAGAAATTACATGTGGAATCCGGCAGCTGCATAAACCTATCAACCAGTATTTTTGCCTCTGAACTGAACTGAAGTTAGGTATTTCTTGACTTCAAGGCAGTGGCTAAAGATCGAGGAGTTTCAACCTTTGGTGAGAGGTTGGGACGAAGGCTGCAAGCTGTTATACATAATTATCCTAATCGGAAGTATGCAATATTGACTGATTGTGTGTGCCCATTCTCTGCAGGTCACATAAAACTAGTTTTTATTGAATTCGAATGCAATAACCTAACCAAAAAATTCATACTTGCCATGAAGTCAAGGGATACTTCAATTCATTTAAAAGGTAAAAGACTGGTTTGTTGGTGTATGCAGCTGCCGGATTGCAAATTCTAGCCTATTTTATATTATTCGTCTCAGAAAAGCAAACCCAGAAAAAAGGACAGGGGTTGTAACCATTTTTTTAACTGTGGCTACGAAAGACTTAAAGATGTTGTATGCCGCTTTCAATAGAATTTCAGCCATATTCCGGCTATAGTCCACTTATTTGTGTCTTTCTTTGGTCTCGCCATTTCTAGGCCAGGTCGCTACTTTACCTTGCCTGATTACACTCCCAAACGGCAAGCTTCGTCGACGAATATCAAACCATGATCTGCTGATTACATGCATCTAAATCGCAATACTCTAACACTCTGCACCAGTTGAACTAAATTGCACGTACAAATTTTGTATAGAGGGTGAGAAGAATGTAGAACATAACAATATGGGTAATAAAAGAGTGATCTGTTATTGCGGTGTTTCTCCTTCAACAGAATTAGATTCGCATTACCGTAACCCTTTACCACACGACAAAAATTTAGACTTGCCCAAATTCATAGCATTTGCAGACGACATGTCAAATATGTTTCAAACAATGGAATTCGACTGTAAAGGGACAGAGAACATTATGGGAAAAAAGGAGAAAATGCTGGTAACCAGCATTTTCTCCTTTTCCCACAATGTTCTCAAAAGCTTTTTTCTTCAGAGTCGTTAAAACAAGGGATTCTTTGGTTAAGAGTTAAGGGAGCGTCAGATGTGAACCCTTAGCCTGCGAACAGCAATTTAAAGCGCTGTTTGAGGACAGTGTAGATCAAGATCAGACTGCACAGAACGTGCAGCCTGATCGTCGATCTACCCTATCCGCCCCCATGAGATTTTTTCTAGCAAAAGAACTTTTGAAATCGCAATGCTTTTTTCTATCAGCTGGAAATTTCGTTTTTATTTTGTTGGCATTAGAAAAAAGGTCAATCTACTGCACCATCAATAGTTATGCGTCACACAATCAGTGGCGAATAATCTCGCCATGCTCTGGCAAAAGGGGGATTAATGCATGTCCGTGATGTATTAAACCAAGCAAGTCAACAGTGAATTTTATTATACTGCAAAGAAATTTCTCGTGATCTGATTGGATAATATGCCCCGAACAGATATATCATGTACACTAGCAAAACCAACGTAAAAGCAGTTTCCCTTTCGGGAGCCCCGTATACATGACTATACTTTCAACACAACATCCAAACTGGCGGCTTCGCTCAAGATTAACATCAAGATTATGCGCCAAACTGCACGTTTTAGCACGTTTTACCAAGGTTTCAGTGACGTCATTTCCCAGTGACGGCAGTTTTCAATAAATTGGGGCTCTCAGAAGGGAAATTCTACTTCGTCAGCGTAATCAATTTTTTAAACCAAAAAACAGGTAAAATTTGCTTAACACACGTTGTAATGGTAAAACTTTGCAGTATAATAAATTCGTTGTACGGTCAGGTGGCAGGGGACTTGAAAACTTGTTCACGGCTGTGGTGAATCATGTCGCCCCAAGCCGAAGGCAGACTCGGGGCGACATGATTCACCACAGCCGTGAACAAGTTTCCAAGTCCCCTGCCACCTGACCGTACAACTAATAATGTATACATTAAATCCACTTTGTATAACAACGAACTGAATTATGAGATAGAATAGTCCTTGTACATGCAGAATTTTTACCAAATGGAAACGGACTACACAGTCTGACTAGGATCGTTTCTCTTTTTTCAAATGCATTAAGCACCCTTTTCACCGAAAATCGCACATATTTAGTTGAGCCATGCTCTGGCAAATGGGGGTTTAATGTATCTCCGTGACGCATTATACCAAGCAAGTCACCATGTCATCTATTTTGTCTCACAACCGACTGAATTATGAGGTAGAATGGTCCTTGGACATGCAGAAATTTTACCATAGCAAAAATTTTCGAAACGGATAAGCCTTTACGGAGGGAGTGTCTGACCTGGGTTGTCATTTTTTTTTCAGATGCATTAAGCTCCTTTTTACAGAAAATGGCACAAATATAGTTCAGCCAACTCTGGCAAAAGGGGGTTTAATGCTTCTCCGGGAGGTATTATACCAAGAAAGTATCATATAGATTTAACTTTGGATCCGTGTAGTCCATTTAGTCTGAAAATCTGGATTAGAGACAGAAGGGTCTTTAGACCGATAATTTGCAAATAGGAAAAGGTTCTGACACATGTCAGCCTGCGGGGACTACACAGGCTGACATGGGTAGATACTTTATGCAGATGCATGAAGCTCCCATTTCCCAGAGCATTGCTCATATCTCTGTATTTGTATAGTCATGTGGGATTGATTGTTTCTTTTATTAGCTTGAAGACGGGGAGGGGGGTCAATCGGCCCTTCCATAGCACTGAGGATTTAGAAAATAACGAGAGATGTGTCCTTCCATTACACGCAGGATTTAAGGAATAACACGAAACTGATGGTGGCACTCAGGACTAAAGGGAAAATATTTGTGCCGCGCTCTGTGAAAAGGGGGCTTAATGCATCTGCGAAAAGTTTCGACCCAGGTCAGCCTGCGCAGTCTGCGCAGGCTGACCTGGGCCGAAACTTTTCGCTATTGGTCGATTTTCTGCATGTCAAAGGATCAGTCTACCTCATGAATGAGTCGGTTTTTAAAAAAAGTGGCTATTATGGATCCATAAGTATGTGATGGCTTTCTTGGTATGATGGATTACGGAGATGCATTAAGCCCCCTTTTGCCAGAGCACGGCTCATTTGTTTTTCCATAGCACTCAGGATTTGAAGAGTGTCATAACACTTGGGATTTAAGAGGCATCATGCTTCCTTCAACAGCGCTCAGGATCTAAGGGATATAATGCGTACTTCCATATCACTCCAGGGTTTAGCAGATATTATGAGGCCTTCTTTAAAAATCATGATTAAGGGATACCATTTGTCCTTCCATAGAACTCCGAAATCAGCAGATATCATGTGTTCTTTCCTAGCACTCAGCATTTAAAACATAAGCATCCTTCCATAGCGTTCAAGATTAAAGGTATGTTGTACGTCTAATCATAGGACTCAGGATTTAAGGGATACCATGTGTCCTTCCAAAGTACTCAGGATTAAACAGATATCATGCGTGCTTCCAAAGTACTCTAGATTTAAGGGATATCATGCGTCTAATCAAAGTACCCCGCATATAAGGGATATCATGTTTTCTTCAATAGTGCTAGGGATTCAAAAAGCATTGCGTGTCCTTCCATAGCAGCAGGATATAACTCCACCAATCAGCACTCAGGTTTTAAATGAAACAATGTTTAAGACACATCGTGCGGCCTTTCATAGCACTCAGAATTTAAGGGATATAAATGCGTCCTTCTACAGCACTCAGCATGAAGGAGACATCGTGTACACTTAGGAATTAGGCAATATTCAGGTGTCCTTCCATAGCTATCAGGATTAAAGAAATATCACGCGCTCTATTATTGAACTCGGGATTTAAGGGATATCATGCGTCCTTCCATTGCCCTCAGGATTTAAAAAATATCAAGCGTCCAATCATAACAATAAGCTTTAGGAGATACCATGCGTCCTTCCAGAAGTCCCGGGAATTGGGACTTCGATAGTACTCTGGATTTGAGTGATATCATGGTTCTTTCAAGAACACTCAGGATTCAAGGGATATCATGCGTTCTTCAATAGTTACCAGGATAAGCGAAATGTCCTGTGTCCTTCCATAGCACGCAGGATCTAGGAGATATCATGTGTCTCTCCAAAGCACTCTGGATATAAAGAATACCATGCTTCTTTCCATAACACTCGGGATTTAAGGGATATCGACTGTGCCTCCAAGGATTTAGGAAATATCATGTGTCCTGTCATTGCACTGAGTATTTAAAGGATATCATGCGTTTTTCTTAAGCTCCCATGATTCAAGAGATTTCATGTGTCCTTCCATTGCACTCAGGATGCGTTCAACCAAAGCACTCAGGATCTAGGAAAGATAACGCGTCTAATCTGTACTCAGGTTTTAAGGGATACCATGCGTCCTTCATTTGCACTCTGGATTAAAAAGATATCACACGTCCTTCCATAGCACCCAGGATTTAAGTGATATAGTCCGTCCAATCATAGTACTCAGGACTTATAGGATACCACATGTCCTCAACAGCACCAAGGTTTAACACTTCATCATACAATTCTGACTTTTTACGAGCCTTATGGAGGAGACTTTTGAAAACATAGAGGAGAAAAGGAGAAGATGCCGATAACCAGTATTTCCTCCTTTTCCCTTTTTTTATCCTTTGGAAGTAAAGTCCAACCATATCAGCCAAATTTGATTTGTCGTCTGCAAATACTTTCCATATGGATGAGACCAAAATTTTGTCGTCTGGTAAAGAGCGAAGTGATATTAGGCAGCCTTCCATAGCTCTCCGAATGAAAAGAATATCACGTGTCCAATCATAGAAGTCAGAATTTAAGATAGTCATGTGTCTTTCCATAATACTCAGGATTTAGGAGATGAAATGCATATTTTACTAGTGCTCGTGATTTAGTAGAAATAATCCCCCTACCGATATATACCAATCAGGATGATGAGAATATTGTGCATCTTGCAACAGGACTAAGGGTTTGGAAGATGAACAGCGTCCGTCCATGATGACAGCTTGTCTTAGAAATCAAATAAATAAGCTATGCCCTGTGAAAAGGAGGTTTAATGCATCTGCAAAAAGTACCGATCCATGTCAGCCTGCGCAGTCCGCGCAGGCTCACCTGGGTCGAAACTTTTTGTTTTTTGGTAAATTTTCTGTATGTCAAAGGACGAGTGTTACCTCATGATTCGGACTGTTCTTGTATAAATTGGATTTCATAGATCGATAACGCTGTGATTACTTGCTT
This sequence comes from Hippopus hippopus, assembly GCA_946811185.2. Lineage (NCBI taxonomy): Eukaryota > Metazoa > Mollusca > Bivalvia > Cardiida > Cardiidae > Hippopus > Hippopus hippopus. Next base: position 29,352,534 of record OX328108.1, on the reverse strand, counting down.
GGAATCATGCACAACAAAGCTGCATGAAACCCCCTTTTGCCAAAGCATGGCTCAATACATTTTGTTCTTTTGTTCTCACCCTGTGAATCGAAGATTAATACAGATTTAATGATGAACATGTTGTCCTGCAGTTCTCAATCACTGTGACAAAGGCTTGGTAGAAAAGTACCAAGAGAGGTAGAGAGGTATGTTTTCTGTGTGTGTGCTTTTATCTTTATTTTCTATTTTCGTTCTCACTTTCTACGATGTCTTTTTTCTTTTTAGACTGTTTCAAGTTTGTTTAAACTTTAAAAAAAAACCTTTTCATGGGACTATAATGTTGGTAAAAATATCTTTTTACAGGTCACGATAATATTTTCATCGGTGTAAAACTTGCACGAAAGACAGGCCGTTTCAGCATTATTGCAGTTTTATCACAGTGGCCAGTGCACCTATTCGTGCTGTCCTGCAGCTTCATTTACCACTACTATTATTCAAGTCATTTGCTTCTTTCTGAAATAAAAATAGTCGGTTAGCAATGAGAAAAAAATTAATACTGTCGCAGTACTAGCTCCAGTTGTTGCAAAAAACAATACCTTTTAAAGACCTGCGAGAAGGCTAATGTAACCCAGTCTGGTTTTTACCAATTCCATTTTGTACAGGGTATTTCATTGGTGGGGAGGTTATGTGTCAGAACTGTTATGTTGGCGCCCAACGTAAAAACCCACTAATTCGAGAATCAGAGTAACAGTAATTGAAGGATTCATGGACGAATCTTCATATGGCCGGGGGAGCATGTAGTATACTGGTCTATCCTACAGATAGATATAAATGTATAGCTTGTATTTGTATAAGGGGACAGTTATACTGCCTTGCTATAGAGCTAGCTTTTGTAGCGATGTGGTAGAGCGTTCGCTTTGGTATCTGGAGGTCCAGGGTTCAAACCCCGCCTGGGGAGGTTATGTGTCAGAACTGTTACACTAATATGAGAGACAGGAACAGAGAAGAATTTAATGAAAAGGCAACGACCGTTTCCTCTTGAAAATAATGGTATATTAAGCTTTTAACTCTTTGCCGCCAAGCCCGATAGTGGGTAGTGTGCTGGGCTTCACACCGAAGAGTCGCCGTTTCTATTTCCTCGCACGGCACATTTCATTCCGAAGACTGATGTTATTCATTGCGACAGGATACATTCTTCTCTCACCGCAGAGCATTGTTTCGAGCAGCCAGCGGCTTGGGAAAAGTGTTTTGCGTATTGCATGGGATGGGATCTTCAAGAAAGCTTAGGTTGGTGCACTGGCTTCTTCAGTATAACTCAAAATATGTTGAAAACAAATTTAATCCTTGTCTAAACGATCTTGTGTTTTAAAGACCCTGAAGTAAAAGGCTTCTGAAAACATTGTGAGAAAAGGAGAAAATGCTGGCACATTCTGTTGAGTATCCCCATGATCTTGATCTATATTGTCTGCAATAAGTGCTTGGTGGGTTGAAACATGAAACTTTTTTTCCCACATTCCTATTGTTTAGGTCAGAATATTCCTCACCATGGCAGAAAAAGTACATCCAAAATAAACCTAAACGATCTTTGCTATCTGATCTTCATGCACTCCATGGGACATTAATGAATATGTTTGGTGTCAATATTATCTATCGATTAAGTAGCTACATTTTTATTTCAGAAAGTACCAAAATGCGCCAGTCGGGATTTATTTTGCTGTTTGTCTGGTTGAGTTTTTTCGACAGTATCTTAACAGGTACGATGTTCGGTTTGCATCGCTTTTAAAGCTGTATACAAACTAGAGTTTGATAAAGAAGAAAATAGAAGAAAGTTATCCTTCATGAGTAGGGATGATAAGGACAGGGTTTTATTATCATTATCATAATTATTACTATTATTATCCCGTCGTCGTCGTCGTTGTTGTTGTTGTTGACTAGCTGAAATAGACCACAAAGATACCACTAAAGTCATCTCTAGAAATCGAGCCCGTGACCCAGAAAACCGTACCCACAGAGCTATATTAGTTAACCATTTTCTTGTGTGTTTAACCCTCAATCTGCTAAATAAATGATACAAACATTTCTACTCATTAGTAAAAATCCCAAATTTTGCGGTTTCGAAGTTGATTTCCCCGGGAAAAAAATACTGTATCGGACAGTGTAGATCCAAGATCAGACTGCACGTTTTGTGCAGTCTGATCTTGGATCTACACTGTCCGCAAAAGTGCCCTGTGTCGAAATTAGCAGCCTAAGAGTTAAAACCGTATTTATCCTCTTTTTTTTTACTCCATAGCAGGTATCCCGTGACAAACGGTATGATAAGACACTTGACTGAAGAATGACAAAAATTGGGACATTCCTAAAGTTTTCGATAAGATTCTGTCTATACTTTATTTCAAAAGTCATATTTGCTGGCGCATAAGCATCATTTTATCATTTTCTGTTTTTTTACTCTTCAACCGAAACCTGGTTGTATGCCACTTTAAGGTCACTGTAATTTAGTATTACATAAGCTGAAACCATTTCCGACACTGACCTTTTATTATAATTACTCTTGAAAGAAATACATTGAATCTCATTACATAAGCTTCATTTTATAATTTGTATGCAAATACTTTCAACATGGCCGAATGTAATCTTTTGTTGTCTTGTACAGATTTGAAATTCTTTACAGACCCGAGATGCCCACGTGGCTGGGAACCAATCGGTTGTAACAACGAATGGAAGTGTGTGATACCAATGAGCGAGTTTGAGTCCGAGAAGTTGTGTATAAAGAAAGGCGGGATACCAAGCGTAAGTGCGTGTTTGTCACGTGGTAAGAACAAGGTTAAGGAGTTACATGACAGAGTTTGTATAAAAGGTAAGTAATAGTTCGTTGTTTAAAAATATTTTATCCGATACATTTGCATGTATATATGAATTAAGAACAACATAGTCATGTGAAAAGGATTGGAACGAAAGCCTAAAAGCTTATATAGTGCCGGTCAAAACAGTCATGTTATAGAGCGCTCTTTATCAACTATATTTCCGATGGTATGAGCCCCTATCTACGAACTAAGTATTGCATGCTTTCGAGCCTGTGCATGCATTCCTATTTTCTTTTAACCTAGAACTCTTCTAAACCAGCCTCTCTTCCTAAGCCATGGCTGGGTCTAAACAAAACCAAAATCAAAATATTAATTAAGCATGAACGAAAATTTAAGGCAAAGGTGGTTTCGAAGAACGACCATCGGTGCTTTCTACCCACGACAAACCATTATTCAGAGAAGGTGATTTTTTAACATAAAGATCTATTTCGTTAAATTTCGTAAACGGGTCCCATTTCTGTTAACCCTTAGGCTGCTAGGCACGACGGAACGTGCAGTCTGATCTTTGATCTACACTCTCCGAAAAGGACATCTTGTTCACCAAAAAAGTACCTTTGAAATAGCCTAGTTTGGGTATTTACTATTGGCTCAAAAAATTCATTCCACTTATTCAGCGAGATATGGGTTAACACATTCCAGGCATGGGCAATTAATACCTGCCCAGCTAAATTACGTTCCAAATCTGAAGTTTGTGAAACAATGTGAAACAGTCATGAGCTGTCGCAGTTAATAAGTAAACATGGTTTTAACAACTTTGTAGTTGTCAAAAAAAGACTACCTCCTTTGTTTACAAACATTGCGATCTCTTTATCAACTTTCCGCTAACCCTTAACTCTTTCGATACTATTGACGACACCAGAAGCTTTTATGGACAGTGTAGATCGACATCAAACTGTACAGTACGTACAGTCTGATCTCTGATCTACACTGTCCATTGCTTCAGTATAGACAATGACCGAACTGTCTCTTGATCTTGCAGAGAACAGTGCCTTTGAGAAAATGCAATTTATTTATTCAGTAATGAAAGAGTAAAACTGCTAAATAAATGAAACTAATATTTCAACTTTATAAAAAAAAAACGCGCAGTCTGATCTTTGATCTACACTGTTCGATACGGTATTTTCTATCCGGTGAAATCAACTTTAAAACCGCAATACTTGGGGTGTTTTTTTTTAAATTGAGTGGAAATTTTCGTTTCATTTATTTAGCAGTTTAAAGATACATCTTTAATCGTTTTCATCCAGTTTTTTTTTTACCAATTTCATCTTTATTTCATGAAACTATATTCATCCGTGTGTCTTCTTGCCTAATGTTGCCCCTGATGGTTGTAAGGTTGTACAGATTACGACAGATAGAAAATGCATTTCATTCTCTGGAGACTATCAAATACATCACTCTGGTTGTTTCCGGTCTTAAATCCAGGACAAATCCTAAGAGAAATCGACGACAAATCCCCCGAGTTTCCTTACCCCACACTCCTTCTATCATTTTTTCTAAATCTATGTCTACACAGCTGACTTGATTCTACACACTATCTAGTTTTAACAGCGCGTGTTTACTCTCTGGCTGTAGAGATGTATCTTTAAGGGTTAACCGCAAAAAATAACAACTTCTAATTGAATGCAACTGTCCAGTTTCGTTACATTTGCAAAGAAAAATACATTTTGAAGTGTCTATTAGTGTTTGACATAAAATTTAGATTGGTGAAAAAAAATCTAATGAGCCCCCTTTAAGGTAAATTTATTCAAAACGTCAACAAAATAAACGAGACAGAAACATTGAGTCACACTTAAATCAGTGTCTTGGTTGACAGCGCGTATATTCTCCCGTATGATTAATGGTCTTCCGTCAAAATTAATTTTAGACCTACGAACAAAGACCCTTTTTCTGCAAGACAGTGGTGTGTCCATTGATAGAGCTGCCGCCTCTAATATCAACGGTTAAGGAATCCTCTGATGGGCAGAGTCGAACGTTGGATTCACCCACATCAGGCAGCGAGTTCTGATTAAGGTTTCTATATAGCAATTATCGAGAGTGATTATTTTAAGTTATAAGGACTTACTTAACAATTGATTTAACAGGTTTGGTTTAAACTGAAAAAAAAAAAATCTTTCACTCTGTATGCATCTTGTACAGCAAAGACAAGTCAGTGTATTTGTTTTCATGGTAATAAGTCTTTCACTACTGAATGAATAAATTGCATTTTCTCTAAGGCTAAGAATACATTTCCTCTGCGAGATCAAGAGACAATTCGGTCATAATCTAAAATGTAGCAGTGGACAGTGCAGATCAGAGATCAGACTGCACGTTTTGTGCAGTCTGATCTTGATCTACACTGTCCACAAAAGCTACTGGTGTCGTATATGGTATGGTAAGAGATAACGTTTACCCCTTATCAGATGACAAAACCCTAGACTTGCCCAAGTTCAAAACATTTAAGAAAACAAATTCAGTATGAATGAATTCACGGGAGTTGTCTACGAAAGGTTTGAAAACATTATGGGAAAAGGAGAAAATGCTGGTTACCAGCATTTTCTCCTTTTCCCATAATGATTTTCAAATCCTCCTTGGTTAGGGTCCGTATTTACCAACATTTCTTAAGAATGTTCTTTGTCTTATTCCCCAGAATTTTCTAAATTTGAAAGTAATAGAACTTCTAATTTGCTAAACCATTTGGTTCTTTCAAATTTGGAAAATCTTGGAGAATAAGACTGGGGATATTCTTAAGACTGGTTGGTCAATACGGAACCAGGTTTGTTAAATTCAGGATTGTTTGCTAAAGGTTTAGGGAGGTAGGCGTGTCTTCTGTAATTCTATATCCCATACAATAAAGTAAAGCAATAACATCAATGGCGCCGCAAATCAGTTGTTTCTGAAATAGGGCACATTACAGCGGGTTAATTTTTTACGCCAAGGGCATCACTTGAATAAACTTCGTAGAGGTCCACACCACGTGATGATACTACATGACAAATATTTAAACTCTGGCCCATCTGGGATACGATCTGGTTTTTATCGATCTGGCAATGAAAGTACGGTATTTTACATATTAAAAAACAAAAAATCAGTCCAAATAGAAAAACAAAGTTGGTACGGGCTCGATCTGGTAATGAAAGTACCGTATTTTTACATGTATGTTAAAAAAAAACACTGAACCAGTCCATATAGTAAACAATATGGCTACCTCCAAAGGCACTTTTCAAAAGCGAATAAAAATATAGTGCCGCCGCTCATGAGGCGCCACAACAAGCGTATATATTTATCCGCATACATGTATTTTTTCATCCATAGTATATCAACAGAATATTTTGCAGGACGGTGCAGAAACAAAAAAGATCCCTCAACTCCTTGGTTGCAAAGCGCGATTCAATGACCTTATATAGACAGTGTAGATCTAGATCAGACTGCACAGAACAGTCTGATCTTTGATCTACACTGTCCTATGAGGAAACATTTTTCATCCAAAAAATAAGTTTAAAATAGCACTATCCGGGGTATTTCTAATATCGGCTTGAAAATTCCATTTATTTCATTTAGAAAAGGGTAAAGAAAAGATAGAAGACGTAAGAAGAACTGGAATATGAATATTAAAATCTCTAACATTCTTTCTTCAAGATAAAAAGAAATAATGAAAAATTACTAAGCCAGCAATTTCTTCTTTTTCCTCACTGTTTTTGTCTATATATTTCAAATGAATTGAATTGAATGTTGTTTCACACCGCTTTCATTTTTTTTTTCAGTCATTTCACGGCGACAGCTCATATATTCGTGTATTTCCTGGGTTTCACCTGTACTAGGCTAAGTTATATATTTAAGGAATGAAGAGAATTTTCTTTTTTTCATGGAGGTATGAAAAGAAAAAAACCTAATCACACTGTATGAAACCGCGAAGCGGTTTCATACAAAAGTGTGATTAGGTTTTTTTTTCATAACTCCATGAAAAAAAGAAAATTCTCTTCATTCCTTATAATTTAATATTACAGACAACATACACCCACGGAAATAATTCAAACTGCATTCATTTTCTTTATTTTTAAATCTAACGTTGGAGTTTCTAAAGCCCCTTCCACTCATATTTGTATGGCGCAAGAATACAATAGGGAAGCAGTTTTCAGATCTCCAATACTGAAAATTAACCAATAGAACGAAAGTAAATGAACACAGCAGTGTGTAGGACCCGCAAATGTAACCTTCAGCAAAAATAGTTCCGGCATAAACGTGATTTTTTTTTTCATGGAGCTATGAAAAAAAAAATTCAGCCAATCAGAACTCGCCAATGTTCATGAAAACAACTGATATTGAATTATTCCGAAATTAGATATTAAACCAACCCATCTTTGGAAAAGAAGCAGTTGCTGCTAAAAATTGTGTTTGTCTCAAAATACTTTTAGGTTGTACAGTGATGGGTTATAAGGTAACGCGTAAAACTATCAAATTAACAGACCTGCCCACATAGCTCAGGTGGTACAGCGTAGGGCTTGTAGACATCAAGTCTTGGATCATTTGAGGGTGTGAGTTCAAGCCCAACGGCTGGTCATCTTAAATTCCTAATTGTGTGACGATGCTATACACCGAGCATGTTAAAGAACCAGGTGTAACTTAGGATGGGTTTCGTCCTGTATCTTGCATTATCCCCCGTAACAGAACTAACAGTCTTCAGGAGGCCGTCGATTCATATGTACAACCGGTGGCGACAACAACTAAACGCAAAATCAATCAATCAAATTACCAACTAGTGGGGAAAAAAAGATTATACCCTACCACATCGATTTGCTAAAGTGTGAATTAGCGCCTCGGGGTATCGATTGATGGCAGCAGCCGTTGTATTTTTGTGTCCTAGATGGGCCAGCATATAGGCCCCCCCATAGGCCTGTAAAATAAACATTTCAACAATTTGAACCAATCACAAATTACTATTTATTCATTGGAGACTATTACCAAAGAAGTAGGTCAAACACCAGTTAACTCTTTGAGCACCAAATAAATAAACTCGACCTCTTTAGACGGCTCTAAATACAATCCATTGAAACTTACAAAGATTTTGATTGTATAGGCTTGACCACACAAGCGGACGGTATAGATCAAAGATCAGACTGCACGTTCTGTGCAGTCTGAGCTTAATCTATGCCGTCCTCAAAAGTCACTGTTTTCGCCAATGACGCCGAAAAGGTTAATAGAGCTATGCCGAAAAATTACAGTGACAGAGTGTTTGATACAATACATGTATATCCAAATGATGTATTATTCCTGTAAAGTTTAACAGGGAGTGTGTTAGAAATATTTACCGCCTTCATCGCCGTAAACAAAAACAGGGTCTTTTGCGGAGGTAGTAGATCAAGATCAGACTGCACAGAACGTGCAGTCTGATCTTGGATCTATACCGTCCGCTTGTTCGGTCAACACTATAAGATAAAAAATTGTTTAAGGTTCAGTGGATTGTACACCGGAGGATATCGTATATTTGCTCTGTGGTAAAGGGGGTTTAATTGATCTGCAAAAAGTATCGACCCAGGTCAGCCTGTGCAGTCCTCGCAGGCTGATCTGGGCCAAAACTTTTTGCTTTGGTAATTTTTTTTGCATGCCCAAGAATAACTCTACCCCACGATTCAGTTAGATAAAATAACATTTTATGGATCCATATTAATGTGATGGCTTGCTTGGTATAATGCATAACGGGGATGCAATAAGCCCAGATTTGCCAGAGTACGGCTACTTTACTGTCTACAATTTTTTTTTTTCAGATTTGAAAAACGGGGACCTTGGATTCGCAAAGAACCTGAAACAAGCGATAGCTGCACAGGAGCGAAAAGAAAAGGAAATGGCAGAAAGGGAAAATAATCCGTTCAGTGACGAAGACGTCTAGGGACGATTCGTTGTGCCCGCAATATTCTATGCGCATGATATATAAAGCATGAAAGGGCCGTTTCAAATGTTCTTAAGCAGTTTTTTTTTTCATATTAGATATGCATCAGGCCAGAGATCTTGACAGCTGAATAAAACTTTGTTGTGTTATTCTGTGTTATTGCTTAATATCATAATGCTATTTTGCTCAACTTTTTCCAGCTAATAAAATTTTAGACCCCTCAATCTTGAAAGCGTTTGCAGAAGACAAATCAAATGCGGTCGACATGATCGGATTTGTGTTTGAAAGCTTAGAAAGCAGTATGTAAAAAAGAGAAAATGCTGGTTACCAGTATTTTCTCTTTTTCTAGCAATTTTTTTGAAAGGCTTTCTACCACGGAATCGTTAGAAAACGGGATTGTGTGGCAACGGATTGGTATTGTAACTTTTAATATTTGTTCATTCCGATACCTTTTATTTCAAACTTTCCTGATAGAGTATGGAAAATGAATGAGATTTCGTTAAGTAGATCATAGAAACCGATGTCAGATAACCGATAAGCAACAATTATATTTGAGGCGATTCTGTCATGGAAATAGCACAGGTTAATTGACAGTCCTAAAAATAAACCAGAAGGCGGAGATTCAATGGTGAGATTGCTTGTTTCCTGTAAATGTTTTTCGGTGTAGCTGAATGCGCTGACTATTGACCCACTCCTTTCGACAATAAAATCGAATAAATGGATGGTAATTCGTGATTGGTCAAAAATGTGCACACGAGAATTAGGCGGGACCTTGCTGACCAATTTGCTTGCACATTTACAACAATAATATACAAGCGTTGGTATACTGCTAATCGATACTCTAGTGCCTTAACTACTATGTCAGGGGTCCTTGTCCTATACTATTAGGTAATTTAATATTTTCCAATGCGTTACCCAATAATCCAATAGTATATATCTACACGAGAGTAATTCGACCCACCTCGTGAGATTTTAGAATCCGCCGAATTCCGGGTATGAGCACGTATAACTATAACATCGCTTAACTCTTTACCAAACGAAAAAATTACGGCATAATAAATGTGGCAGAAATAATGAAATTGTCTTTGAAAGGGTAGAAAACATTGTTGGAAAAGAAGAAAATGCTGGTACCAGCATTTTCTTCTTTTCCAACAATGTTTTCAAAAGCTGTCTAATTTAGGGTCGTTAAAACTCGGGATTGTGTGGTAAAAGGTTAAGCGCAGTGAATATTAAAGAAGCTGTCACGACGGAATGGTATGATGAGCGACCAAACGACGAAATTAAGTTATATGTACAGGGTGTTTCATAATATCTGTCCTTATTCTTAGAGTCAATATTTTCTACTAATTGCAATTTAAACTAAATTGAAAGCTGCCAACTTTTTGCAGACATAATAAAATTTTATTTGATATGTAATACATCGACATTACTCTTATAATAGTTAATACACTACAGTTTTTCTGACAGGTCCATTTTACAACAATGACGTCTACTCTGAGCAGTTTTGAAGTCGAGGTTTTGTGAGAGTTTTTCATTACATGTCTTCGACCCCCCTGGTATTTTCATAAATTTCTTTCTTGATTGCAGCTTTAAAGTCCTAAATATCCCCTGATATTAGGCTATGCATCTTTTATAATGCACCTTACAAGTAAAAGTCTGGAGGGTCAGAGTGCGTAACTATTCCTATAAGAGATTAACTTTTGCCAGGATGCTTTTGAAAGTCATTCAGTTATGCTTCCAATTATGTGTTGTGTGGCTCCTCCTTGCTAAAATCAAATGCATGTAATAGCACATGTGTCTTTGAGGTTGATACCATTTTCTTTTGACATCGGAATGAAATTCTTTCTCAGAATGTTCAGATAGCCCTCCGTTATTTACTGTGTTGGCACTGTCCTCGCCATATGCGCAAAAACATGCAACCACTACACCGTCTGCTCTGAAAACATCCAATGAGATATTTGTCTCATTGTGTAGCAGTTTTTCAATATGAAAACCTGATTTCTCTGTTACTCTAAACTCATTTTGCTGCTGTAAACCTGTACGCTCCTAAGATAAATCTTGAACAAAAAGGTGACGCTATTTAAAGTTCCAGAATTGACGTTATGTAGGACACTTGTTGTGAAATGGACTTGTCAGAAAAAGTTTAGTGTATCAAATAATGTTTAGGTAAATGTCTGTGTATTATACATCAAATGAAATTTTATTGTGTCTGCAAAAAGGTAGTAGAAAAATATAGATATATCATATAAAAAATCCATTTTGTAACAAAATGAAAAAAAAAAAGAGAGAAAAAATAGGAAATTTCTTTTTAGGTTATTTCATTGCGAACTGAATCTGGTATAGATCTTTTTATTTCTTTTCTTCTATTTTACTAATTTTCTTTATATTGAGTCACAAAAAAGTGAATATTCATTTTCTAGTTCCTCTTACGTCGTCTATCTCTATTTAAAGATATTTCTTGGTTCATATTCGTTCCGAGAGTGATGCTATTAATAGTCGTTGCGATGGGATTCATTTTTTTTTTTTTTCCTCATCGCTCAACAATTGTTTCGACGATGCTTACGTAGTATAGCAGCCAGTGGCTAAGCATGAACGTTGTGCAAGGCACTGGTGAAAGAAACTCCAGGAAACTACACCTACTTGAACGCCTTAATGAGATAACTAGAACAATGTTGAAAAAGGCGTTGACTACAGTACAAACAAATATAAAGTAAACAGAATCGAAGCAATGTTCCGTTATGAGAGAGAATAGATCCCTGTAGCATGAATCAATTTTAAAGATATTTTGGCTTTTCTAGGACACGAACCCACGACCACTTTTTAGAAGCCCTATTTCTTACCGACTTGGAGTAGGGTGTATGTGTGTGTGTGGGTGGGGGGGTTAATGAAGATTTCACCTAAATTTCTTTTTAACCCATCTATAGAATGCTGAATGAATGAAATGGACATACATGTATTTAGTTACAGTAAACATTCTAAATTTTGCAGTTTCAAGATTGTTTTGGTGAGAATGTGTAACAAATTGGCCGACAGTATGGATCTAAGATCAGACTGCATCTTTTGTGCAACCTGATCTTGATCTGTAATACCCGCTTTTAAGCAGATGAAGAGGAGTTCAGCGTTTTAATTAAGGGTTATAAAGGAACTAAAGAAGCGCATATACTTTTATTGTTTCCGTATCAATCTAAAGGTCAACAATTATTTGAAACGGTTATAAATCTTTTATATAATGATCCATCACTTTAAAATTAGATATTTATAACTTTTTTGGTCGTAAATTTCACGTTCATGTAAAACGCTGATACATTATAATGCTAAATTTATTAGCAACACTTCGGCAAAAGGGGGTTTCATGCATCCACGTGATACATTATACCAAGCTAGTCACTCATATAATTATGAATCCATAAAATTCATTTCGCCCTACAATCGAATGAGTTATGAGGTAAACTGATCCTTGAACATGCAGAAAATTGATCAATAGCAGAAAGTTTCGATCCAGGTCAGCCTGCGCGGACTGCGCAGGCTGACCTGGGTCAATACTTTTTGCAGATGCATTAAACCCCCTTTTCGCAGAGCATGGTTTATACTTTTCCTTGCAAGAGTAAAGAAACTGGATGGTTACATCCAGTAAAAAAAGAGGGAGTAATTTTGGCCTTCTTAAAACAGGACGTTCATTTTGCAATCGAGAACACCGTCTCTGTTTCACGAAATCAGATATGACGTCATTCTACTCGTGCAGGTCTATATACAATCTATACAATCCCGCATAACCAAAGCGTGGTTTTTTTGTCATGTGATATTCCCACAAGTGTCAGTACAATTCCGATCTCACATGATCTTAAAAATGGCGGCGCCCATGTAGATTAGCAACGGCAACAACGGCCACGGTGATAAGCAATCTGTCGCTGAAAAATGCCTACGGGTCGATAGACCAAGCTAAAAATTAATGTACAAACTGTTTGTCAACGGAATGTATCTAAAAAGATTCTGACAGAAAATTGTAACTAGCTTTTTCTTTTTTAAAAGTGGAGTATTACGATTTGAGAAAGGTAAAGCGGTGTATTTCCAGTGAAGAAGTGTACCGTGTAGGAGCATATCAAGCTACCACTCGTCACAACTCGGCCGATTCCGTACCTACATCTAACCTCGTCCGTATAACGGTCGCTTCCATTTGAACTGCGAATCACGTGATCTTATACATGGCGCGCCACTGTCAGTCGTTTAGCAACGACATAAACAACCTCGATGAAGTTATTCACATCTGTTTATCTGTCGGTGAAAACTTTGATCGGAATTGATGAATAATGAATGTACGAACCGTTTACCAACTCAACTGAAACATAGTTAGAAAGATTTCGATAGAAAATTGAAACTCAAGTTTTCTTTTTTTAAGAGGAGCCTTACAATTTTCAGAACGGTAAACCGGCGTATTTCCGGATATGTATCGATCTGATGCATATTAATCCACCAGATACAGCCGAGGGATATGATGGCTCCCATCACCCGAGGTATGCCGAATGATCAAGCTACGTGATACAACCGAGGGACTTGATCAACGAATCATCCGAGTTAGCCGATTGACATAAACAACTGACAACTAACATAAAGAATATACGTCAGCCTGTTACTGGGTCAACAGGACGAAAACATATTTCCCCTACGAAAGACCACTTTTGGAAACATTGTTCCAAAAGGATAAGTATTTTAGCCATACTCTGTGAAAAGGGGGTTTAATGCGTCTGCAAAAAAATATCGACTCATGTCAGCCTACGCAGTTGGAGCAGGCTGACATAAATCGAAACTTTTTGCTATTTGTAAATTTTATGCATGTCCAAGAGCCATTCTACCGCATGATTCAGCCGGTTGTTAGACAAAATGGATTGTATCGATCTCATACTTAAATGATGATTTGTTTGGCGCCACTGAGATGCATTAAACCCCCCTATGTCAGAGCATGGTTCATTTATGGATGATATCAAAGCTCTTGTAAACCCTGAGGCTGCTAAGCGCGACTCGCTGACCTTTAGCGGACAGCGTAGATCAAGATCAGACTGCACAGAACGTGCAGTCTGATCTTGGATCTACACTGTCCGATAAGGAGATGTATTTCCTGCAACAATACCTTTCAGACAGCAATATTTGGATTTTTACTCTCGGCTTGAAAGTTTCATTTCTTTTATTTAGCAGGAGAACGGTTAAGACAGTTTTCACAGTATTCTGTATTAGAAGGGGGGGGAGGGTAATGAACTAACCAATGGCATGTGTCAAGGTGGTTATTTGAACAGTGTAGATCAAGATAAGACTGTACAGAATGTGCATTATGATTTTCTATCTACATTGGCAGATATTTGTGGATAAAAAGTGAACTTTTTTAATCATTATTATGCTGTAATTTCGTTCTTAATTATGATTCAGCAGACAGTGTAGATCCGAGATCATATGGCACTGAACCGTTCCATTTTTTTTTTTTTTTCCAGATAAAGAAGCTATTAACCCTTTTAATGATAATCGCGACTTATATGTATTTTGCATGCGGCTTAGATCAAGATCAGACTACACAAGAATGTGCAATCTGATCTTGGATCTATACCGTCGATACATGATGCTCGGCTGTGACTGTACCTATTTCTGGTTATAGATCTAGTAGATTTTCTTTGAGCCTAGAAACAAGTCGAATAAATCAAAAGTTTTCAAGGAAAGGGGAAAATCACAATTGTGCATTCTTTCTATTGTCCAAAAACATGTTTATTTCATTTACATTAACAAGTCAGGAGTAAAGTTTTATGGGCATGAGATCAAAGGGGAATTTATACTTCTGTGTGAGGTTTGTTTTTTTGTTGACAATGTTCTTATTGTTTTTTTTTTTTGTTTTTTATATAGGAGATACCGCAGTGTCATCATTTTTATAGAAAGCACATGTCATTTTACTCGCCGTGTGCTGACATTTACGACAGCAACTAAAAGGCAAAAAATGGTACGTAGACATTAAGGCAATTATAAATCTACAATATGTCCAGGTAAACAAAGTTATGAGAACCCTTTATGCAGCGCTATGTTCAACTTTAGATATCGTTGTAGAAAATAAAGGGTCAAGATTCGACTGCCTTTTGTGGACTGTATCTCTTTCAAAACTCGTTTTTCTAATGTTTCTAATACACCATTCACTGCCTCAGTGTTAAACATTTACGATGTGAATGAGAGAGAGAGAGAGAGAGAGACAGACAGAGAGAGACAGAGAGAGAGAGGATGGGGGAGAGAGGAAGAGAGAGAGAGCCATCCACTTTATTCGCACTTTCGCACTACTCATGTATTTAGATTAAATCCAAGAATCATGATATGATACCCTGACAAACAATCAATGTGGTGTCCGCGGTGTGTTGTGTCCGTGGTCGAGTTAGAGCGTCGGCCTCGTAACCATAAGGTCCCGAGTTCGAGATCCGAGACCGCGTTTCAACCTTGGGATTGTTCATTGGCCTACACGTTCGGCGCGAATACTGGTGTAGTTCCCAGGAACCGGAATCGAGAGAGATAAGTATATGTTGTAAGAACTTGTTTCTCAATCTATGTAAAATAAATATGTCAAACTAGATCATTGTAACGTAAATGAATCTCACGAGTATTTAGGTAGATCTGGCATTTTTACTTAGCCCAACAATGTTTCTATGTGTACCGAAGGTGCCTACTTTGTATCTGCTCGTTTAGGTGTAAACATCGTGTTCAACAAAGTGGCACGACTGAAGTGGCAACAAATCATAACTGGAGCAGTCCGCGCAGGCTGACCCGGGTCGAAACTTTTCGCCATTGGTCAATTTTCAGAATGTCAAAGGACTGGTGTACCTCATAGTTCAGTCGTTTTTTATAGAAAATTGATTTTATTGACCCATATATGGCCTGCAACACGCGAAAAGGGGCAGTCGGACATTTGCGTAAAGTGTCGTCTCGGATCAGCCTGCGCAGTCCGCGCAGGCTAATCGTAAACGACACTTTCCGTTTTTATGAAATTTTCTGTTTTGTGCAAGTCTACTGTAGCACAAAATCTAATGTAGTCGTAAAGTGCCGTCTCGGATTAGCCTGCGCGGACTGCGCAGGCTGATCCGATACGACACTTTACGCAAATGTCCGAATGCCCCTTTTCGCGTGTTGCAAGCCATATAGACGATGAATTACTAGGTTGGATATTTCGCGGAGATGCGTAAAGCCCCCTTTTGCCAGAGCATGGCTCAAATAAACTCGACCACTTTCGTCCATCCACTTAAACTCAGAAAGATTTTTTTTTTTTTATCTTATAGGCTTGATTAAACAGTGGGACGGTAGAAATCCAAGTTCAAACCATACGTTCTGTGCAGTCTGTTCTTGAATTTCGCCGTCCACCAAATCCCTTGGTTTTCGCCCGTGGCACTGAAAAAGTAACATACACGGGCGCCAATACCCGTCGGTATTTTATTTGAGCCATTACCAAACGTGATAACCATAAGTTGAAGAGCTTGATTCAGACTAATGGAAAAACAACTATAATTATATAAACGAAGGAAATAAAGATTTATACAGACAACTTTTATTTTCGTAGAAAATTCGTCTTGAAATACAACGTCGGACTCCTTTCAAAACTACAGATACACAGATCTTGAGGTATGAGTAACAACTCTTACACATGCACAAGTTGTTTCTACGCCATGGCCTCGTCCTATTATATTTTGAGTCAATTCACTTATTACAACCACAAAAAAAGGCGTAAGTGATAACATAGACCTCTATCAAGTTACTTTCCAGCTGTCATCATTAAATTTTGATAGCCAGTCGGCATGGACGAGCCGGGCATTGCACCTGCTGTAAGACTCGTCGCAGCGCTTGTTCCTTGTCCCAATCCTGGCACAGCGCCAGCTGCATTTCCCAAACCTGCTATAGAACTGGCTCCTCCTTGCGCCATAGCTTGCCTAAAGAATAGAAAATGAAACCACTTTACGTAAGGTAGGTCAAGCCTTTAACATATTCGATGGGAAAGGGGGTGGGGGGGGGGGGAGGGGGGAAATTTGACACCTTGCTTATTTTAATTCGTGTCAATCTATACTATTCCTATTTCTTTGATCATAAAGCAATATCAAGTCTTATTTTCAATTAGTTGTTATGTCTCTATCATCGATCGTTTGAACATATTTTACAGATTTTGAACAAAATTCATTGCATATAGAAATGAAGGTATAGAGGATCTGACATAAGTCGGCATTTAAGATATGAGACATGTTTTGTGAAAAGGGGTCTTAATGCATCTGCAAAAAATATGGATCCATGTCAGCCTGCAGACTGACATGGATCCATACTTTTTGCTATTGGTCACTTTTCTGCATGTCAAAGGATCGTTCTAACTCATGATTCAGTCGGTTATTCGACAAAATAAATTTTATATGTCTATACTTATGTGATGGCTTGCTTTGTACAATGTATCACGGATATGCATTAACCCCCCTTTTTACCAGAGCGTGGCCCATATATATTTACATATGAGCCGTGCTCTGGCAAAAGGGGGCTTAATGCATCTCCGTAATCCATCACACCGAGCAAACCATAACGTACTTATGGATCCATAACAGCAACCTTTTTTCATAATCGACTAAATCATGAGGTAGACTAGTCCTTAGACATACAGAAAATTGATCAATAGCGAAAAGTGTTGGCCCAGGTCAGCCTGCGCGGACCGCGCAGGCTGACCTGGGTCGATACTTTTCGCAAATGCATTAAGCCCCCTTTTCACAGAGCATGGCTCATATATATAGGACCTGACACGGGTCGGCATTTGATATAAAATTCTATTTAAAGGAGTCTAGTAAATTATTATTTAGCTAGTCTTTGA
This sequence comes from Hippopus hippopus, assembly GCA_946811185.2. Classification (NCBI taxonomy): domain Eukaryota; kingdom Metazoa; phylum Mollusca; class Bivalvia; order Cardiida; family Cardiidae; genus Hippopus; species Hippopus hippopus. The sequence goes on along the minus strand of OX328108.1, from coordinate 29,334,977 downwards.
TAAGCGTATTTTACATTTTTTTTTAAGACGAATATAATTCTAGCCCAAAAGCCAACGAATGTCATTCTTTTTTTAATCGCACAACTGTTTGTCTAGAATTACTTGTATTATCACATCAAAGATTGAGTGCGTATCAATTAGATACATGTGCCAAACTCACGTACTCGTGAATGAACTCGGCTTCCTGCTATTACAGATGTCTACCTTTGCAATACTTATAATCCCAAAGAAGCTAACATGTAAGTAGATCTAGATCTACTTGGTTTCAAATAAAAAAAAAGAATATCAAACGACCCTCAGCATTACTACGATCATCAATTTCCACAGTTTAATCGACTAGACAGGGACATTTTGAAAATGGTGAGCAGTAATACAATACTTGACAAATGACATCACACGTGATTCTTATGACGTCAAAAAGCCCTATCTCAAACTTCTGAAAATTAAGGAAATTCGTAATGCCTACATTACATTGGAAACAAGGGATATTTTGTGATGAAAAAAGTTCAAAAGATACTGAAATCTGCGTACTTAGATCTATATCTAAATCTAAAAATAACACAAACCTTCTTTACCACCATCAATGATTTTCACAGTTGAATTGTCCGGGAAACTGTGTCAGATGTGCGGAAATAACAGACAGAAATAACATGCTTCAATAAATTACGTCACATAATGCCCTCATGACGTCAAAAATTTTATCCCAAAAATGTGTAAGGGAAGAAAATTAGTCATGGCTATATTACACTGATAACAAGGGTCTTTATGTGATGAAATTGTATTCCCCAAACGTTCAAGTCGTGTTATTCATATATATTATATTTCATGTGTCTATTTTTAGAAATGTTATGGGTAAAGAAATGTCGTAATTTAAGCTGGGGGAAATTATTTCCCCGTCACAGTGAATATTTCCTCCTGCCGAAAATCTGGAACTACTTTTTTAAGTTTTTTAAGTTTTTAAGTTTTAAAAGTGGCATTCGTTGACAAAATAATCAGAGGAAATATAATATATAATTTATTTCATCAGCTTGTGGTTAATGTGGGGAAATACTTGCCTCAAAAGGGAAAAGTCCGCGAAAATAACTCGTGCCTTACGGCACTCGTTATTTTCGCATACCTTTCCCTTTTTCGGCAAATATTTCCCCATATTAACCACAAGCTGATGAAATAAACTCTATTTCCCCCTCTTGTTAACCGTTTTTGAAAAATGTCGAGAAAAGCACGAGCAGTTGGTCTTCAACAATGTTTCAAATAGTAAAATAAATAATGACATAACAAACTCAATAAGTGCATTGTGAGGAAATAAGAAACCGCTGGCAATCTGTGTTATTTTCCTTTTTCCAACAATGTTTCTACCCTTTACAGACTAACCTGTCAAAAACAAATCCCATCTATTAATCCTTGAGCAATCCCGTGTTTTAACGACTTTGAGGAAGAAAGCTTTTGAAAACAATGTGGAAAAACGGAGAAAATGCTGAAAACTAGCATTTTCTCATTTTCCCACAATGTTTTCTACCCTTCTGTAAACAAATTTCAACTTTTAGTCAAATTTATTTTGTCGTCTGCAAATGCTTTCAATTTGCACAAGTCTATAATTTTGTCGTTTGGTAAAGAGTTAAGCAACGTTAAATTTATCGTCTGGCAGTATTATTGATAGTGAAGAGTTTAGAACTTGTCATTGCTGTCCTACGATGTCCCTAGTGAGGAAAGAAATATTAATAAAAAAAAGAATAAGAAAATAGAAAACAGTCGACAGCAAGATTTATTACAACATAAATCGTGTACTAAAATGACCAAGGTTTACGTAATAAGGAAAGTAATTTATCAAACGCCATTTTAGTATCGAACATTTTAAAGCACCGGGGATACTACATTTTTATAATTCGCCTGAGAAAGTCCCGTTATCCTTTTTCAACGACCGTTAGTAGATCTATATTTCATTTTCTCTCAGACTTAACAAGTGTAAATGTCATGAGCACCCATAAAACTCTAGACAAAAATACTCATTGGACACAATTCCAGAGTTTAAGGTCTTTGATATCATACTTTGCCGTTTGTCTTTCAAATATTCACAGGCAGCTTCATATAACACCAGTGTCTCTACACAGGTGCTTTTACAGCTGTACGTATATAATAAGGTGTATTATGCCCGAGATGGATGAAAACATTTGATGTTGTTAATGGCACGTGTATAAATTATTCATAATTCAGCATTAAACAATGGCCTATTTCTTAGGAGGCGGTTTTGGTGGGCCCTTTTTCGAAGGACCCTGATTTCCAGCGAGAAGTTGTTTTCTTTTGGAAAGCATTTGTTCACGCATCTTATTCAGAACAGCTACGAATTCTTGAGGCGGATTATTAAGTGATTTTCCTCCCATTGGTGGTCCGGGAGGCATCGGAGGTTTAATGGCCTTATTGGATCCAACGGTGGGAGTTCCTGCTTGTACTGGTTGATATGTCATTGGTGGTTGACCCGGTACTGGTTTTCTCTGTTGTGAAGGAACCACTTGCAGTGGAGAGACAGGATACATAGGCATCGGTTGTACTGGCACCATCTGCATGGGCTGCCCAGGCACCATTTGTATCTGCTGTGCCGGTATCATCTGCATTTGAGGACTTGGAATAACAGCCATTCCTTGCTGAGTAGTCATCATCTGACCAGGAAGCATTTGCATTGGCTGTCCTGGAAGCATGCCAGGTTTGATTGGCGCCATCGGTGGCGTTTGTCCTGGCATCATTTGTACTCCTTTGCCCGGAACCATTTGAACCGATGTCAGCTTTCCTGCCTTCATTTTGCTAGCCTTCCTCTTCTTTTCTTTCATTTGTTTTCTCATCTTGCGTTTCATCTGGCTCGTTTTCATGCTTTTCATCATGGCAGCCATCACCATTGGGTTATTTCCGGATGATTTTATCGCTTTTATCATCGATAAGTGGGAGCCCATTTCATTAATCTCGTGAGGTGTCGCCCTGTGGGAGAGAAATAGAAAGCATGCAGAGTTACAAAAGGGAGAGACCCAACGCAATATTATGACATACGAAAAATAATTCCTGCTAACTTTCAGAAACTTACATCGTTTATGTATTTACAACATGGTAACGTTATTGAAAACACATGCTTGTCATATCATCCTATATGTAATAGGAGAGCATTTAAAACTGCTTTGGAGAAATACATGCATTCCAACTAGTTCCCATGGTGATGTCACATAGCTCTAAATATCATTTGACAATTGCGTTGGGTCGGAAAGGCGGGAGAACAAGAGAAGCTAGGTTAGCATGCATGTATATTCCCAAACCCAAGAAAAGAAAGATTATTGCGGTTACATGTATATAATATGTAAATAAATAAAATGTGACTTATAAGTTAAAGGCGCGTATATAGTGATAAAAGACGGTGTGAGTGACTATCAAATAATAGAAAAAATACGGTTTATTTATACACAAAGGTCTCCAGCCCACAATACAAGATAAAATTAAACGTATATGGTGTTATTTCATTTTATGTGTAATTCGTTGCAGTGTAATCCTAAAAGGTGATGCAGTACCTAGAGAATAATCAACTGGTTGTGTGTGATATTAAAAATTTGTCACTAGAATGGAGTGTGATGCGGTTGAAAAACGAGTTTTATGGACGAGTTTTTTAACCGCATCAACCCACATTCGAGTGACAGATTTGTAATATCACACACAACCAGTTGATTATCATATTTATTATATTCCTAATTCACCCTTTTCTATTCTAATAATTATCAAGAATGGTACAATATGAGCAATATAGAAAAAAAGTAGTTCCGGCAAACATTCTAAAACTATATCGTCACTAGTGATGATACCATAATTATCATCACTAGTGGTGTTATTCACTGTAAAATCCCAGTAATTCACTGATAGGAATATAATAAAGATTTTTATGCCATGCAACCTCTCAAGAGCATTGTACATGTAACTCGAAATGTCCGAGACAAACCTTAACATCGAAAAGAACAATGCACCAAATACAGAATTATTATTGGGTTATTCTTTCGGTTGGTGTAAATATGTAGAACAAAAATCGACACAATAGCGGAAAAGAAAGTGAAAATAATAGTCTGTCAATAAAAATGACCAAAATGATACAATTGAAAAGGGGCTTTCGGACATTTGCGTAAAGCGTCGTCTCGGATCAGCCTGCGCAGTCCGCGGAGGCTAATCCGAGACGGCACTTTTCGTCAACATTAGATTTTGTCCTATAGTAGACTTGCGTGAAACAGAAAATCACACGCAATCGAAAGGTGTCGTCTCAGATCAGCCTGCGCGGACTGCGCAGGCTGATCCGAGACGACACTTTACGCAATAGTCCGAATGCCCCTTTTCGCGTGTTGCAGGCCATTTAATGACTCCCAAGGAAAACTGTACAGAACTTAAAACGGCGTAGTTCAGGTTTTCAGCTTAAAGCCTCCTAAAAAGAATCTATTTGATTTTGAAAGTTTGGCAATCTGGATAAAAAAAATAAAGACTCATGATCTATGAAAAGGGGTCCGCGCAGGTTGACCTGGATAAAAACTTTTTGGTATTGGTCAATGTTCTTAATGTCAAAGGACCAGTACACCACATGATTCAGCCGGTTGTAAGACAAAATGGATTTTAAATATGGATCCATTATCATGTGATAATTTGCTTGGTATCATGCACCACGGTGATGCGTTAAACCCCCCTTTGCCAGAACATTGCTTAATTAAGATATTCCGTGACAATATAATAACAGGAAAAAGAATTTTTTACACCGAGAGGCAGTAATTAGGAGCTACTCAATAGTAACAAAATTTATCATGAAAAGATAATGAAACAAAGCCATGGTCTGTGAAAAGGGGGCTTAATGCATCTGCAAAAAGTAACAATTCAGGTCAACCTGTGCAGGTTGGTCTGGATCGAAACTTTTTGCTATTGGTCAATTTTCCGCGTGTCATTAGACCAGTCTACCTCCAGATTCAGTCGCTTGTTAGACAAAATAGATATCATGGTTCACGAATTATATGATGATTAGCTCTGTAGCATGCACCAAGGGGATGTATTAAACCGTCTTTTGTCAGAGCGCGGTTCAGATCTATAACATATTAGTCCTAATGTTTAATAAAACAAATTACAAATTCGTTCACTTTCATTTGCGGAGTTAAGTCGGTAAAAGCGATTATTAGTAAGTCCTGGAAGGTCAAACAGTAAGTTCAGTCAGAGTAAGTGCATAATGAAACGTTCAGTCAGATTACGCATTATGAATCTTCAAAATCACATGCTTATATATAGCATTTGATATTAGTTGGCGTTTGAGATAAAAATTGCTACTATACAAGTCCAGAAAAAAGGTTGTTGTTCGAGCCTTTGGCCGGCGAAATGACATTTTGTTCTTTTCAATTTTCCTGAAATGTTGTCTGAATGCCAATGAATGTTAGATGCTTTTTTATCGTATTCATTATTAGTTGTACGGTCAGGTGGCAGGGGACTTGGAAACTTGTTCACGGCTGTGGCAAATCATGTCGCCCTGAGCCGAAGGCGAGGTGGCGACATGATTTGCCACAGCCGTGAACAAGTTTCCAAGTCCCCTGCCACCTGACCGTACAACGAATTTATTATACTGCAAAGTTTTACCATTCCAACGTGTGTTAAGCGAAATTTACCTGTTTTCGATTTCAAAAATTGAATACGCTGAGGAAGTAGAATTTCCCTTCTGAGTGCCCCAATTCAATGAAGACTGACGTCACTGGGAAATGACGTCACTGAAACCTTGGTAAAACGTGCAGTTTGGTGCATAATCTTGATGTTAATCTTGATCGAAGCCGCCATTTTGGATGTTGTATTGAAAGTGTAGTTATATATACGGGGCTCCCGAAAGGGAAACTGCTTTTACGTTGGTTTTGCCAGTGTACATGATATATATGTTCGGGGCATATTATCCAATCAGATCACGAGAAATTTCTTTGCAGTATAATAAAACTGTATCTCAAGGACTACATGTAAAATGATTAGATCTATAAGCCATATTCATATCTTCTCGATATTGAGATCGACATACTGCTTTGATATGGTTGTAAGTTCAGGATAAGAATAGTTCTGAAGAAGCTGACATGTTTATCAGCTTGATTAAAGATCTAAAATTAGAACAAACCCTGGCTTTGCCACGATCGTCAAATCAGACCGGAAATTGTCTCTGGCGTTTCTTTTTTTTTCGGAAGTAACGGACAAGAATACAATACTTTAACAAATGACGTCATATAATGTTCCTATGACGTCATAATTTTTTTTTCAAAGGTGTGTAAAATACGAAAATTCGGAAAGATTATATTACACTAAAAACAAGAGAGGTTATGCGTGACATAATTAGATGTTATATAGCAGGCAATATTTATTGGATTTCAAATGCATACATAACAAGTCATGAAAATTTAATTTTCGTTCAAGCCCTTGTGTCATTTTTTCTCCCTTTTTTAATGGTATCTATTTACCTTCTGATACTTCGTATAGAGATACTCAATCAAATACTTGTAATGGACTAATGTTTAGTACTTTCTGAGGCTTGCAAGCACGACTTTTTGGTTTCTATGTTTGGTGTTCAACGACGTTTTCGGAATGCTGACTGGTTCACATAACCATGTGCTCCTAGAATAGCTTTACCAGTACAATGCACAACACAACTACAAAGCAACTGGCTGCTTCTCAGACTGAATATAGTCCAGAAAATGGTAAGCCATGACAAAGAAGAGATTATTGTCGAAATGCCTTTTATCCATAGTCAAGGGAAAGAAATTTTGCAAAAAATCGACTTTATACCCGCAACCAGTGCCGCGCATTATGTAGGGTATACGGCTGGGGCTTCAAGAACGAAAACTAACAGTTTTACGACTCATTGATCTATAATAATAATGGATTGCAACACGCGAAAAGGGACATTTGGACATTTGCGTAAAGTGTCGTCTCGGATCAGCCTGCGCAGTCCGCGCAGGCTAATCCGAGACGGCACTTTACTACTACATTAGAATTTGTGCTATAGTAGACTTGTGCAAAACAGAAAATTACATAAAAACGGAAAGTGTCGTTTCGGATTAGCCTGCGCGGACTGCGCAGGCTGATCCGAAACGACACTTTACGCAAATGTCCGAATGCCCCTTTTCGCGTGTTGCAAGCCATATAACCCTTCACCATACAATCTCGTGTTTTAAAGACCCTGGAGGAAAAAAATCGAAAATATTGTTCGAGAAAGGAGAAAACGCTGGTGGTGGTAACTATCATTTTCTCCTTTTCCCCACATTATTTTCAAACACTTTTGTCAACAATGCCTATCATATAGATCTAGGCAAAATTCATTTTGTTGTCTGCAAATGCTTGTCTGGAATTTGGTCGTCTGGTAAAGTGTTAACCTTTGTGTACATGAAAAGTGAACTCTCGACTATTTTGAAATGCATTTATTCGAATACAGTGATTAATTCAGACATTGTCCGGAATGGATATATCTTCAAGAATGAAAAAGTTAATGAATAATTTTATTTGCATTTGTGAGCATTCAGAATCTTTGGTGCACTGTTTTCTGAAGACAAAATAGTTGAATTACACGTGTATGAAGGCTCATGGCTGGATAAATACTGGTGTTAACTTAATACTCTCTGAGACGAATTTCTGCCCCCAAATAAAAAAGACCCGGCTGTTTTCCGAGGGGTACGTAAAAAGTCAAATACATATGTATAATGATGAAATAATTGCTGTTAACTTATCATTTCTTGAGCTGAATCCGACCTTTGCCATATAAAATGACCCGGCTGTTTTTTCGGGGCATAAAAAAATTTTAATAACGTGCGCGTAAAAACTGATTTATGACCAGATAAATTTTGTAGTTAACCTTTCATTTCCTGAGATGATTCTTGGGAATCTTCGCCAAATGAAATAAATCCAAATTTTACCATGGCTACTAACTGCTAAAACATAATTCAGTCTTTTTATTAGAATGCTTTAGTCGACTATGCTATCAGATAACAGATTTTTAGATTGATTAATAAGAAAGTAAAATGCATGCTCAGGAGCTTCTTTTGTCGTCAATGGTGCCACAACAATTTTTCACTTTACCTCTTTCATTACTGAATAAATAAATTGCATTTTCTCAAAAGCTAAAAATACACTTCCTCTGCAAGATCAAGAGACAGTTCAGTCATAAACTAGAATATCGCAGTGGACAGTGCAGGTCAGAGATCAGACTGCACGTTGTGTGCAGTCTGATCTTGATCTACACTGTCCACAAAAGCTTCTGTCGTCGTTTATGGTATGGAAAGAGTTAATTGGTAAGAGGGTAAAAAAACCACGATTTTTGACTCTCTGTAAATCTTGAGAATTTGAGCTATAAAATATATGTCCAATGGCGTCTAGTGGATACATAAAAAAGATGGCACTTCAATGGATTGTGATTTTTTTCGTTCTTCTTCAAATATTATTGGAAGATCAGTGAAAAAGTTTCATGCCAATTATTTTATTGTCTTATCATGGTTCAAGTGGCCGAGATTTCACTGTGATTAAACCAATTCACCCATAACGTTTTCCAACTATGTAATAGGAGTAAAACTACTTACCCTGGGTTCATCATTTTCATCATATCAAGCATTTTACGTTGGTTTGCATCCAGGGGACATTTAGGGCAGCCCCTGCAGATGTAGAAACTCTCAGGGGTGTGCAGCATTTCTCGGTTCTCACAGAAGGCCATCGGGCACTTGCCCGGCATAAGTGTCGGGCATACGCTCATCTTTAAGTAAGGGCTGAGATTTGCAATCTGGTATAAAACAGAATAGGAACAGAATAGATAACAAAATTATATTTCATTGGTCAGTTAATCACTTCACTTTTTTGGGCATAGCTGTATAAGCTGACTTTTGGCCTACTATTCGGTATTAGTCTCAGATAAATTAAGGTCTACGGCCCCTAATTCTCATATTAAAAGACGGAAGCTGCCGAGATTGGCTGTATTACCTTAACGAAAACGTCGTTGTTACACGATATTTACCAACGAGTTAGTGAGTCTACGGCCCTTAACTCTCATATCAAAAGACGGAAGCTGCCGAGATTGGCCAAATAGCCTTTACGAAAACGTCGATGTAACACGAAATTCATCGATGAGTTGGGGGGGGGGGGGGATGAGGGGGGTCGTAAACCTTAAAAGCAACTTGCGATTTGTTAAAAAAAAAGAGGACATGTTTATCCTACGGGTCCATTTGTGAGACTAATATGCAAGGTTTGCTACCACCAATCGATACCTTTCAGAGAAGAGTTTATTCACACTTTAACAAATGGATATGAGCCATGCTCTGTCAAAAGGGGGCTTAATGCCTCTTCGAAAAGTATCGACCCAGGTCAGCCTGCGCAGTTCGCGCAGGCTGACCTGGGCCGAAACTGTTCGCTTTTGGTCAATTTTCTCTATGTCAAAGGACCAGTCTACCTTATGATACAGTCGGTTGTTCGACATTAGGGGTTCTATGGGTCCCTAATTATGTGATGACTTGCTTGGGATCATGCATTACAGAAATGCATTAAACCCGATTTTGCAAGTGTATTGGTCATATAATAAAGGATCATCCTTTTCTCATACTTATTGATAATTTAATAGCTTTTCATGTTTTTTCCCTATATCCCATTACAATACAGTCTACAAGAGTCATTCTCTGTGAAAAGGGGACTTAATGCATTTGCAAAAAGTATCGATCCATGTCAGCCTGTGCAGTCCGCGCAGGCTGACATGGGTCGAAACTTTTTGCTCTTTGTAAATTTCATGTATGTCCAAGGACTAAACTATCTCATGATCCAGTCGGTTGTTAGACAAAATGGATTTTATGGACCCATAATTATGTAATGACTTGCTAAGTATAATGCATCACGGAGATGTATTAAGCCCCCTTTTGTCAGAGCTTGGCTCACATGTATTTTAGAAAACTCGTCTTGAGAAGTTAAATGCCACGTTTTCAACGATGGGTTGAATGAACTTCTTGTACTGAAAAATATTTCTAACTGATAATTGCAGCCCTAAACAATATGCAAAACAATGAGAAGAAAGGGACATTCGCTAGCATAGTCACTTTTCATTGCTTCTCTTCATAATGAACCACAGAAAAGTTTCGATACCCATCATCATCATCATCATCATCATCAACTATCTCCATATTTTGACCATAAAAGTAATGAAATTATGACTGATAATGATACTCTAAGGTGTCATCCATGTCGTTATAGTAAGAGTATTTGTTTCATACTTGAAAAAGCCTGGTTCGATCTCGGTAGTTAGGGCGTTGGAATAAACATGGTTACACTTGGGGCAAGCATTTCAGTAGAGCCCAAGCACGGCAATGGCTAACACAGGAAACACTTTTTGTAAATTGTTGAAAACACCTTGAGATACTTTTCAAACCGTCGACAGAAGTCTTTTTTTTTTTCTGTGCAGGACAATTCCAGAAGACCGAATGACCAAAAGATGTGCGATTATATTCAAAAGAAGAAGTAGAAGAAAAAAGAAGAAGAGGGAATATAACACTTGCTTTCCCAAACGTACATAGTTCGAAATGCAGTGCTCGTTAGTTCGATTCCCAGCACAGTTAATTTCTTAAAAAGGAATGGTAATAGTGGTTGCGACATAGCGACAGAATTTATTCAACTCTCACCGTTGAATATTGTCTCAACGATGTCTATGTATTAAAGCAGCCAGTGGCTTGAAAAAAATGTGTTCTTCGAATTACTGCTAAGAAAAACACTAAAACAAAAGACATGAACAGTGCACTGAATGCTTCAATTTAATTGAAATGATGTTGAAAACGGTGTGAAACATCAAACAAACAAATGAAGCTTCCTTACCAAACCGCTCTTTTCCAGTTTTATTTTCAACTCTGGGTTTGACACAGCCTTGAAAATATCTCCAGTCTTTTTGTTCATAGTAACTAGTTGCCACAGCGATGCCTGCTGCGATGGTCCGATACCTGTTTAAGAATAACATTGATCACATAACCTCCCTTGTTTTCAGTGCAATATACCCCATCCCGAATTTTCTTATCTAATAGACTTTTGATATCACGATTGTGTCACGTCATTTTTGACGGAATTTTGTACGTGTTTCATAGAAGTGAATGGGTTTTATGGATATTTCCGCGCGTGCATCTATAGATGGTTTTGCATCTTCTGATTTACAATTTGTGAAATATCGTTATGTGATAAAAAGAATCTTACATTCGTTGGTGTTTGAGATAGAATTTGTTAAAACTCGTCAGGAAAAAATGCTGTAAAGCTCGCCAAAGGCTCGCGTAATGACATTTTTCCTATAGAGCGCTCTACTCGTTTAATAAAATTTGAGCTCAAATATCAACTCATGTCAGATCCTGTAGGTATATAGGATCTTGCATTTGTTTGCATTTGAGATAGACTAGAATTCTATATAAAGAGTTCAGGAAAAAATGTCATTTAGAGAGGCTTTTACCTGCTTAGTAAAATTTCTGCGAGACGAGTTTAATAAATTTTTAGCCCAAAAGCGAACGAGTGTCAGATTTTTTTTTATCACAAAAAAGTGCCTAGAATAGTTAGCTTATAACGATAAGAACTACTTGCAAAGCCCACATATTCATGAATGAGGCTTGGCTAACTGCTTTTACAGATGGGTGCGTTCAGCCTAAACATAGTTCCAAAGAAGATGACAAACATACATTTGATTAGAGTTTAAAAATAAAACAAGCCATAGATTTACCACGTTCACCAATATTTACAATTGAATAGATCCAGGAATTTGTGTCTGACTTAATTTGGAAATAATGGGCAGGAATACAATGCTTGAATATATGACGTCACACAAGGCACCTATGACATCACAAAATCGTATCTCAAATGTGTGTAAGATAAGACAATTCTTAAAGGCCCAGTGGAGGCCAAAATATCAAATCAGGTGTCATAATACATTTAAATTTAAATCAAACCATTTAAAAGTATGGAAAATATTGTGGAGATGACAGTCTGTTATCGTGTGGTTGGGCCATATGTCAGTTGCTGGCAGAAAAAAGAATTTTAAAATCAGGCAAAAAGTAAACAAAAGACACGGCTACCTGGCAGGTTTTAACCTTGTTTTGAAATTAATTTCTCTGTCAGCGACTAACACTTGGACCGATCGTACAATGACAGATTGCCATCTTCACAATAGTTTCCATACTTTTAAATGGTATGATATAAATTTAAATGCATTTAAAAACCATCTTTGTTCACTTTTGGGCTTTATTGTTACTTTAATGGGGATATTAAAAAATTAACTTTAAAAAAAGAACCTTGTCTTAGTGGCCACTTCTTAAGCAAGAGCCTGTATAAGGCAACTCTTTTATAGAGTTATCTGAGGTAACAAATTATTTGAAATTTACCTGTCGTAGGCAGACCCTGGTGTGCTTATTTAAAACTTTTTGCGGACCAGAAACTCTTAGACTCGTCCACAGTGAAAGCATTTGCAGACGACACATAAAAAGTTACTCCAACATTTGTCTTTCATGGGTAGAAAAAAAAATGCAGCGAAAGGAAAAGCTGCAATGAACGGTATTTTCTCCTTTTCCAACGATGTTTTCAAAAGCCTTCTTCTTGAAGGTCTCTTCTTCTCAAAATGTTTTCAACAATCAATTTCCTCAGGGTCGTAAATTAAGAGAACGTTTGGTAAAGGGTCAATACAGATTTGACCGTCTGCATTATGTACAGAGTAGTCACCACTTAAAGATACACCCTTACAGCTAGAGAGAAAAAACGCTGTTAAAATTGGAAATTGTGTAGAATGGCTCAGCTGTGTAAACATATATAAATTACCAATATATATGACGTAAGGGAAAGAAAAACTAAAGGGATTTGTCCTCATTTAATTATTTTAAATTACAAATATACGAGGGCTGTTCCATAAATTTGCGGAATTGTTGCCAAAAATCTTTGATTTATATTCAATTCACACCACAATTTCAGAGATCATACCCTAACATAATGTTAAGTAATTTTATGATGTCTTCTTCCGTTGTATATCAAAGAATTTGGTTTCTTTAGCAACCAAGGTAGAGTGACTTGTAGCTAGTCAAAATTATGACATTTTAATTTTTTAGAAAATGTATAAGAAAGTGAAATCCGAATGTAATTTTGGCGCGAAAGCGACTGACTTTACCTACGTTATTCGACGTCATTTCTGGCTAATTTGAAAACACTTCGTCAGATAGTTACATCTCAGCAGACATTTTCAGTCATGACTTTGGAAAAAAATTGACGTCAAATGACGACTTTGAGTTACGTTCTGTCGTAAAGTTTTGTGTTGGACTTAAAAGGTCAGCAGTTTGAATCATCAGAAGTGTTGCGAAACAAAGCCAGGGAGATCATCGCACAGTTCAGCAAAGATTGGTTTACTGTAAGTTTTGATCCTGGATACACAGACATAGAAAGTGCATCGCAACAGGGGTCGACTATGTAGAGAAAGTTAATTGTGAGCTTAATTTTGACGTTTAAGCGACGTGACGTAAACGTCGGCGTGCTTCAAGTGTCACTTACTACTCTTCTTTAAAGTTCAATGTATTTTTATCTGTTTTATGTATCTCTATGTAAATTTAAATATGTATCAGATATAGATAAACGTTTCTTTAGATGTATTTTGTTTTCAAATTCAACATTCCGTATTGGAATTACAGGCAAATTCCGCGAATTTATGGAACAACCCTCGTATATGGTGTAAGGGATAGAAAACTCAAGGGATTTGTCCTCATTTAAAACCGGAAACGACAACAGCGATTGCTTTAAAGGCCTCCAAAACATGAAATGCATTTTCTATTCGTCGTAATCTGTGCAACCTTGCAGCCATCAGGGGCAACATTTAGCATGAAGATACAAGAATAATAATAGTTTCATTAAAAAAGGATGAACTTGATCAAATAGAAACTGGCTAAAAACTGGTAGAAAACGAGTATAGCTGTATCTTTAAATCTTTACCAAATGACAAAATTTTAGACTTGTCCGAATTAAGAGCACTTGCAGACGCCAAATTAAATGTGGTTAAAAGTAAAAACTGTTGTTAACTTGTTAGAAAACAATCCCTGGTTTTAACGACCTTGCGAGAAAGAGCCTCCGAAAACGTAGTTGAAAAGGGGAAAATGCTGATAACTGTTTTCTACTATTTCAAAGACAAAGTCCATCAGTTTAGCCACATTTAATTTATCGTCTGCAAATGCTTTTGATTCTGACTTGTCCTACCAAAATTTGTCTTTTGGTTAAGATTTCAGGAAGCAGATTTTTGATGTCCCGTGGGTGCTTGCCTAACACGGTTTGGACTGTTCTGGTAAAGGAAAGCATGGGTAGGTACACTGGCCAAAACGATTTAAGGGAAAATAATGTTTGAAATAACGGTTTGCGTTGACTATAATGGACTATTATGTTTTGAAAACGTTTTGCGAAACCAAGCCAAGAAAAGTACTTACCAGTGCCCGAGTCGCCGAGATATCGGACTAATTGAGCCGCCATTGGATTCAGGGTAGGACCAGAAACTTGCTGTTGGTTCTGATTCATACTCTGGGACAACATTAGGATGGGCAGCATTTCTCCTAAGCCGCCGCCCAAACCACCGCCGGTCTGAGAGAGAAGCATTAGCATCGTGGGATCGAGCCCGCCGCTGGCACCACCGCTGCCCCCTCCTAAGCCACTAGCCCCAGCCATGGCCATCATTGGAGCCAGATCTGCTGGCTCCATTCCGCCGATTCCAAGCATGCTGAGCATTCCCATATTCCCGGCCATACCTCCTCGTGCGCCAAACTGACATTGTCCTGGAATATACAATAAATGCGGAATAGTATGATAGTGTAGTAACTTTTCTGGTACTTGTATTTGCCTCGAGCCGCGTGGTACATCTTTAAATATTTCGCGAGATCAAAGGTCGAGCGAGATGTCAACATTTTCCTAAGCAGCTACATGCAAATACAAGCATTAGAAAAGTTACTACAACATAATGTTCCTTTTATTATAAAACTGCAAATTATCACAAGGAAAATTCCAATTTTTGATACAAGTAAATGCAAATCTAAGATTTTGGGAAGCCAGGTATTCTTTTGCGGTCAAAATTCAAGTCGGGTAAGAAGAGAAAAGATTGGGGGGAAAAAATCAAGTTAAAGTGCTATTTTTGATTAAATCCGAAGTTTGATTTTTTTTTAGTCTCAAGTTGGTAAAGTAATTTCGGGTTAGTCCGCTGGCTTTGGATTGTTTGAATTTTGGAACATAGACAAAAAGAGGACTAATTTGTCATCTTTTTCGGACTATACAATATATCGGATAAAGTCAGTGATTTCACTATTTAACAAGTTGAACATGATTTAATGATAACTACTGAAAATTTTGGACTATGCTGTTGCATTTAAATGCTTTTTGTCATTTCAGACTAATCTCTAGACTTTTGAAAACAGAAGTTCTGTCTAGCTTGACTGCGCCCGAGAGCAATACAGTGAAAGACCATGTTACGCCCCTAAACAAGGTAGAAAAGCGCTAGAAACAAATTTCCTTTATGGGGTTAGCGTTTTAACCCTTAGGCTGCTGAGCTTTTACGGACAGTGTAGATCAGGATCAGACTGCACAGAAGGTGCAGTCTGATCTTGGATCTACACTGTCCGATGAGGGGATATTTTTCTTCAAAAAATGTATTTGAAATAGGATCATTCGAGTATTTTTATACCGGCTTGAAATTTTCATTTAATCTATGTAGCAATATAAAGCTTAACGTAATTCTAGATTCCGCACCAAAATTACGCATAGGCTGGTTAGCTAGTAAATTAGTCTGTTGGTTTGTTAGTCGGTCCTTAACTCATATCCTGTTAAATAAATGAAATGAAACTTTCAAGCCATTAATAAAAATCCGAATTTTGCTATTTCAGAGGTAATTTTGGGAGGAAAAATTATCTCCTTATCGGACAGTGTAGATCCAAGATCAGACTGCACGTTCTGTGCAGTCTGATCTTGATCTAAACTGTCTGCAAAAGTTCCTTGAGTCGCGCTTAACAGCCTAGGGGTTAAGGCAGTACATTAGCAGACCTGATTCTTCATGCAGTCAAAAGAGAACTCCGCTCCGAAGTTCTTTTTTCCGTTCAACTATGTCTTACAAACTTGCAAACAGTATAGATCATGATCATATTGCACTTTTTCTGTATTTTTATCTTCCTTTTCCGGAAAAAAAGAAGGAATTGCATTTGGAATCAACAAAAGCGAAGACTGTTACGAAGAATGTTACGAAAAAAGCAAAAAAACAATGAGTCTTTTCAGAATGGAAAGGTATATGATTCATGACGTCATTTTTCCGCCAACACGTGACAAGCTGTCAATCTGAAAATAGATCAGACAAGATCTGACGGGACTTGAAACGTCAATTACGTGTGATTGATGTTATTTGTACACATCTAAAAGCACAGAACCCCTATTGTGTCTCTTTGGCGAGTGTAATATGAATAAATTTACAGTTTATGTCATACCATTGCCCATCGCTCTGGGAAATGCGGGTTTAATGCATCTTCGTAATGCATCTCTTACACCAGGCAAGTCGTCCCACATTTAATACGGATCTATTTTATCTAAAAACCATCTTAACCAGTAGATTGAATGGTCCTTTGACATGTAAAAAAATTACTAATAGCAAAAAATTGTTGTGCAAAGTCGTCCCATATTTAAAACGGATCCATTTTATCTAAAAACAAACTTAACTATGAGGTTGAATGGTCCTTTGGCATGCAAAAAAATTACTAATAGCAAAAGATTGTTGTGCGATTTGTTCCCGGACAGCATAGATAGGAGCACTAGCCGTCGCGATGTAACTAGAAAATGTTGAAAACAGCTTTATATATACACCGGAATACAAAAAAGAAGAACAAGTCATAGCCTCAGTAACGAAGGGTATCCGGTCTCCGCTAAATTTAAGGTCTACGGCCCCTAACTCATCGGTAAACATCGACATTTTCGTAAAGGCTATTTGGCCAATCTCGGCAGCTTCCTTCTTTTGAAAGTTAGGGGCCGTAGACTCACTAACTCATCTGTAAACATCGTGTAACATCGACGTTTTCGTAAAGGCTATTTGGCCAATCTCGGCAGCTTCCGTCCTTTGATACGAGAGTTAGGCGCCGTAGACTCACTAACTCATCGGTAAATATCGTGTAACATCGACGTTTTCGTAAAGGCTATTCGGCCAATCTCGGCAGTTTCCGTCTTTTAACATGAGACTTAGGGGCCGTACACAACGTCGTGCATTGCTTGATATAATGCATCACGAAGATGCATTAAGCCCCCCTTTTGTCAGAGCATGGCTCATTTATAAAACATGCTTCGATGACCGTCGTAAGCTTTTGAGAGAAAAAAGACTCGCGAGGATTGTTTAAAGGCCCACCAACTGCCAATTTGATTCGGGGGTCAAACTGTTGACGAATTCAATTTATACTATTTGATAGTATGGATATTATCATGAGTGTGATATTGGGCTTTAGTGGAATCTGTCTAAGTTCCTATCGCTTGCAAAAAATGTATGGTTAAGGTGGATTTGTCTGTATTGGAGGTAAACGCCATTTTAACAGCTTAGGTGATATCATGGCGGTCAGTGACTTACCCATGTGTTTCCTGGCTTTCTCACACCATAACTGACACAACCTTCTTTCCAAAGCCACTGACCACTTTTCTCAAATGCATCAGAAATGAGAGGCGAAAACCCCGTCGGAAAGGAAGTTCGCCGCAACCGGCTATCGAACCCTTAACCTCCAGGTCACGAGTGAGATACCACTAAGCTACCCGGCCGGACTTCTAGAAACTGGAACTTTCACAAATTGCTTTGAAACACACTACAAGCCTTCTGATAATATCCATACTTTAAAAGGGTGTGCGAAATGAATATGTTAGCATTTTGAGCCCCGAATCGTTCACTTTTGGTCGGTAGTGTGCCTTTAATTTCAGTTGAATATGTGACAGACGATCTGTTTAAAGGGGTTTAACTTTTTTCATGACCAGTGACCACTTAAGTAGCTTTTGTCGACGGCGTAGATCAAGATCAGACGGCACAGAACGTGCCGTCTGATCTTGGATCTAAATCGTCCGCTTTGCGTTACATATGGCCGTAGTCCTCTTCAGGACAAGTGGAAATATACTTTTTCAAGCGGGGATAAAGTAGATATAATATAAACATTCAAGAAGTAAACATTGACCGTGAGATTTTGTCCGGTGATCTTGCGCACTTATATTAAATAACGGTACTGCTAGGGATTTCTAAAGTATTTGAAGCCCATACAAAGAATTATATCAGAAATGAAATAGTTGTGCTCCATTCGGGCCTTTGATTCAGAACTTTGACAAAATGGCGGCAAATAGAAAATGAATTTGTCGTCTAATGAAGGTTGCATGTAAACAGAGAAAATAATGTTAAAACTGTTTCTTAATATCTTATAAAGTTGTAAAATATGTATTTAATTGATTTGTCTTTGTGATGAGACATGAAAAACTCGTTTAATTTTTCCGCGAAATGGCGCAGTAGTACAAATTCATGCACGTGCTGCAGTTGGTTTCTATGGCATCACGCGCTCATCACCACACAAGTAACCAGAACCGGGACCCAAAAAACGATAATACACAAGTGTATTATCGAAAATAAGTCATGGGTTGAATACACTGCTGGAGGCGATTTTATGTGAAAAATATCTTTAGACTTGACTCTAGTATTTGTCTAATTTCGCTCACTTAAAAAATGAGACTGTTAAAGTTTGAAAACATAAAAAATGGTGATTTGTCACCACAAAAGAATGGCATTTAGAGTGGAAAAAAATATGGATTTATTATTCTAATATAGTCAGTTAAAATGTCATACTTCAGATTTGTTAATTGCAAGGCAATTAAAGGCAATCAGTGCTCAGAAAGAGCAGTTACAGCATTTATTATTTTCAAACTTTTTAATTGATATTTCATGAGAAGAGACGATTGGTGGCTAAATGGTGTATATTTCAAGACATGCACTTCCTTTAGGCCTATTTCGTTTTAAAACGGCTTTTCTTTTTGGGGGAAAAAATGAACTGACAATATATCATGCCATCTTTAGGAATTTTATGAGAAGTATGGTGCATTTGATTAATTCAAATACACTGAAAGCTTGACGTTGATAATTAGATAACTAATTCAGTCGCTAATAAGTCGTGACATTGAAGACCGGAAATGGAATGCTGTGACGTAAGCAGGAAACATGAATAAATTAGAGCATACTGTGGAGACTTAATCATCAGAGACGCAACGGTGTAGCGCAGGTGCAAAACACAGACTGAATTTTTGTATATGACATTTAATAAAGGACTATGGCGACTAAATCATCTGTCATTCTGAAATTAAGCTTTAGAAGTTTGACTTCATGTCATCTATTTGACATCCTTTGTCCGAGTTTCGTAGGAACATGGATTAGTCATTCTAAATTGTGTCCAAAATGTAGGATGACTTGTTTTGGTCTTTATCGCTCATTTTAGAGCATCTATCCGTGCCATCCCGAACCGGATATTCACTCATCTGTTTAGATATGAAATTAATTATTTTATAATGTAATTACTTCCTTTTAATGAATGTAAAATGATATGGCCTAGACAGAGTGTTTGGGTATTGTGCAGTTTATAAGTTTTGACTGAACAACTAAATTAGCCATGCTCTGTGAAAAGGGGACTTAATGCATCTGCAAAATTATTACACCAGGTCAGCCTACGCAGTTCGTGCAGGCCAATCTGTGAATCTAATTTTTTTTTTTTTTTGCAATTGGTCTGTTTTCTGCATGTCAAAGAACCAGTGTGCCTCATGTATCAGTCAGCTGTTTAACAAAATTGATTTTATGGATCCATAATTATATAATGTCTCACTTGGTATCATGCATAACGGAAATGCATTAAGCCCCCTTTTGCCAGAGCATGGCTCATTTAAATTGAAATGACGGATGCCTCAGTCTATTTGTCTGCATTCAAAGCCCTTGCAAGTCGCTTTCGTCTCGCCGTATTTGTCTAGCTTTTTTCACTTGCTATTTATTGCGACTAGAAAGCCGTAAAAAATCTTAATTTCTTTATCCTTTTGGCGCCATAGGCGAAAACGGTGACTTTTGCGGACGGCATAGATCAAGGTCAGACTGCACAGAACGTGCAGTCTGATCTTTGATCCATACCGTCCGCTTGTTTAGTCAAGCCTATACAATCAAAATCTTTGTAAGTTTCAATGGATTGTATTTAGAGCCATCGAAAGGGGTCGAGTTTATTTATTTGGCACTGAAAGATTTAATTCTAAGACTACCTGTCTGACAGAATGTCTCCGCCAATCGAATGGCTAGTTTAAAAATTTAGCGTTAGAAATGCAATCTAGAATAATAGGTGGAATATTCATCAGGGCCTTATTCACCAAACATTCTTAATTTCATTCTAGGTCTAATGGTGGACGCAGAAAGTAACGAAACTTTTGATTTGGTTTAGCCAATCAGAAATTGTGTTACTTTCAAATGCAGAAAAAGAAAGAGGATAAGACAAAGATTATTCTTAAGAATAGTTGATGAACACAGTCCCTTTCTTACTTTACCGTACAAATACTGGCAAAAATATCCCCGAAACTGCTCTGTATGATTTTTTTTTTTTTTTTTTTTCAGTTCGGACAGTCCATGCATTTATTTACTGCTTTAAAACATGGTTAAATTTTACTCTAGATTCGGTTGCGTTATAATTGAAAAAACTCCGATTATGAAGTTTGCCAGGTTTCGTACCCGCCACCCCCCCCAAGTTCCATTGTGTATATTATTTAAGGCTCGGGGCTAGCAAGTAGCAACAGGAGTAAAATTTGACAACCCAGACAAAAACGACGACAGCGCCTAACTGGCACATCGACAAATAATACAATCAACGAGACTGTAGAATCCGAGATTTCATGGAGAATTTGTTGAATTCGCGTTTATTGATCGTCGCCACCGGTTGTCCATATGGGCTACGTCCCCTGAAGGCTGTCAGTTTTGTTACGGGGGAAAGTTTAAGATACAGGACAAAACCCATCCTAAGTCATGCTTGGTTTTTTACCCTGCTCGGTGTATAGCACCGTCACACGGGACCTCGATTTAACGTCTCCTCCGAAATACCATAAGTGGTTTCGGACGGACAGCATTAGTACCAATAGTAGTTTCGGATGAATCCACACCCTCAAGGGACCAAAGACATATAATTTCCTGCGTTTGAGGAACGAATTAGAAGGAAATTATTTTCCCTTTTTCGATGACGCTTCGATAAGTATCTGTTAGGTTTGAAGCACGGGATTTATGATAAGCATGTTGTACATGTAGTTGGTACAAGGTTCAATCAGCTTTGTGAGGGCAACGCGTACAGATGTTTTTTCTTTTGTGAAAGTAAGCGTGCGCACCCATGGTTTAGCACTATAGCTCTGAAGCACTGTCGCTAATTCCTTGTAAGAATACCATCGATACAGTAATACCATTCCCAAAAGAAGTCATTTCATTTCCGCGGGTGTTGTTAATGTCATACACAATTCATTTATTTTCGGTAGCTCAAAATTAAATTCATTGAATGAGGCCCAACATTCCATGGCACTAGACGTTGACAAATGGGCACAGGTTTCCAGAGTGTTTTCTACATGTAGTTTTTGTCTCTGGTTTTTCCTGGGCGAGTCGGCCATAAAATAATTGATAAATGCAATGAACGATGGTCATATGCTCAAAAATAGTGTTGAAAGAGACAGAAATCTCCATTTCATTACTAATGCATGTGGTATTACATATAGTCATGTATTGTACATGAATGGAACAGTAAATTGAAAAATGTCAATGTGTCATATGTATTCATATATTTGTGTCGCTGCTCATACCAGCATTTCTGTTTGCTCAACAAAGGTTTTTGTTGGTTGTTGTTGTTGTAGACAAAGCATCTAGGAGAAGAGGTGTAGTTCAAGTTCGGTCAAGCTAAACAAGAGTTGGTGTATTACTACATATGTTTGTTTATGGTTAGTTGGTGATGAATGCAATGTATTTGAAGACCTGTATATACGCTTGCTCTCTCGAGTGCTTACGTACCACATTACCATTTGAAATAAATATAAACTATATTTATGTTGACTTAGTGTTGTACGATGAGAAAGTCTAAGGGTTAAGGGAATTGATATTTACAAGTCCAATGCTCTACCACCTGAGCTATGCGAACTTATCAAATATTTCTTGACGTACTCTAGCTCATTTTATAAACATACATAGCATCAACATTTTAATTAGTCTATCTAATTTGCATTCATTAAAGGGAGGTTATTGTGCTAGCCGTAACAAAGCTGTATAAGTTCTTTAACAAAGTGTGACATGATTTCTCAGTAAGTTGAATTCGCGTTTATTGATCGTCGCCACCGGTTGTCCATATGGGCTATGTTCCCTGTGAAATTAAGCGTACATCAAACTTGGAGAACTCTCATTTGATCTGCTAAAGTATCACATACACGATATATATCATACATTATATAAATCATAGAATATCATTTATGACACAGTGCTTTGCATAAATCAAATATGATGTATCGTGCTTGAGCTATTTTTTTTTTTAAGTTTCACGATGACTTCGATAGTTCAAGAAATGATAACGACGCCAATTTATTTTTTCGCACTTCAGTTTCATATTTATGATTTTATTACTTCTTCAAATTTTGTCCGTCGACAACATTAGTGTTGTTTAAAGGACGGCTTGTACGGAAGACGATCGATCAGACTGGAGACGTAATAAAACATACATGCACTTTAAATTTTCTCTGTTGGCGGAGTTTTTTGTTTAAATTATCATGTTTCTATGTTCCCTTTTTTAGCATAACACTGCTAGGTGGCCCGGGTTTCTTATTTCGAAAAAAGATTCAGTTGTAATTTTCATGTTTCTATGCTCCGCTTTTTATTTATATAATACTCCATCGTGCCTTAAATATCTTATTTTGAAAAAATGGTCTTGTAATTTGGAGAAGAACCTTTTAAGCTCAGCTCCTGTTCTTATCCAATTCATCAGTTATTTTTATCACACTCTTATAAACATGTATTGTCTTTAGAAGATTGTAATTTGATGAATACAAAAATTTTAAACTACGAAATTTTTGTTTGAATTGTCGGGTTGTCTTGCTCCATTTTTAGCAGTTTGTTTGCAATAAACTATCTGTTGCAGGTATGTTTCTCATGGCACGAATCTCTGTCGAAAGTACATGAGCAGATCTCTGGCAAAGGGGGTTTTCTGCAACTACATAATGCATTAACCAAGCAAGTCATCTTAGTAATTATAGATCCATAATATCAACTTTTTCTAACAACCAACTGAATCATGAGGTAGACTTGTTTAGTATCATGCCGCACACAGATGTATTTAACCCCCTTTGCCACAGTATGGCTTAATTATTAAAAGGGGTTTCTTTGCTAGCCATAAAACTCTGTCAAAGCTGTTTTACAAGAGATGTTAAAATATCATCTTTGACATATTTACTGACATAAATAAAAGATGATGTATTGTTCATGAACTAGTATTTGTAACTCTCACGATGACTTTGAAGGTTCAAGAATTAATTACAGGTATAGTATCAATTTATGCTTTCGCACTTAAGTTCAGATTTTATACTTTGTTATTGATTAGAGTTCTGCATCGAGAGAAGACTCGAGAAGTATTAAAGTGGCACAACCAGATTTTTATCGCAAGGTTCTTTTTTTTTTTTAAGTAAATATACAAAGATGGCTTTGAAAGTAAATGAAAAAGATAGAATTTGTGTAGTATATACGAGGAATGTCCCTTTTTTATCTCCTGTTTCCGTAGAAGTTCCGTAGAAGTTCTTATCCCGTTTGTCACGAGGTTATCGTCATTGCTTTGAAAGGGTTGAATACATTTTAACCACGCTCTTCAGTGACTTGCATGTAAAACAAGAAAAGTGTTGAGTATTTAATTTGACTCTTAATGGTGCCGATATTGTTTAGGAATTACTTAAAATGATGATATAGTAATAGGAGCATTTGATATTCTTAAAACAAGTTAGCGATGCTCTGGGAAGACGGGGTTTAATGCATCTTTTGAATACGTTACATCAAGCAAGTTGTGGCAAGACGTGAGTCCATTTTGCATTCATTTCGTCTAAATACCGGCTTATAATCATAAGGTAATGTGGCACTTTGATATGCAGAAAATTTACCTACATAGCAAATAGTTTCGACCCAGGTCAGCATGCGCGTACTGCGCAGGCTGACCTGAGTCGAAACTTTTTGCTGATGCTTGTAACCATATTTTCAAAGAGTATGACTCAAATACTTTGTGAAGAGTCAACCGTAGCGGCTGTATGTGATTAAATTGGAAGATCTCCAATGCACGTATCGTTTTAAACTACAAGTGTAAACCACCAGAGTAAAACAGTTCAAGTTCATACCACTCTACAATTGTAAAAGATTTTCAACACGAAAGATGTTCAAGAAAATATACCCAACAACTTTTCATTGGCAACTAGGCTTCATCCCTCTCTTGTTTTCAATATAATATAGCCATGACGAATTCTATCATCTTACACACGTGTAAGATAAACACTTTAATAATGACGTCATATTTTAGGTCATTTTATATATTATTCATGGAAATTCCCGTGGTTTTTTATTTTTGTAAATTCTGACCTATGATTCGTGAGAAAAAATGTGATAAAAAGAGTCTTACAATCGATGACTTCAAAGACAAAATTTTTATTAAGCTTGAGAATAAAAATACTATAAAGCTTGCCAGAGGCTCGCTTATTAATATTTTTCACAATTCATTCAATTAAATTTTACCAATATCTCAATTGCCAACTTATTTCCTATCCTATAAATTATATCTTTTACAACAAAACACCTATTTCCAATGCAGATCTGCACATGATAACTACAGGAACTGGTTTCTAGACTTAAAAATGTCTTAAAATACATAATCAACTTCGGCATGTAAAAAGTATCCTAATTGTATAGAGTTGCATTCTCAGTACTTGAATGAGCATCACTTGGATTACTAGTCGAAGAAGGTAGATTTTCTGACGCCCCTAAGGAAAACACACTTTGTGAATTATGTAGCCCAGGTCTTTGAGAAGATGAATATCACTATAATTTAACATGCCCACATTAACTTTCACTAAGGAAGGTGCTGATAGATCTACCTTCGTTTATCTAAGGTGGCCAACAACAGATTGGATGAAAAATTATAATGTATATTAAAACGATCTGCAAAAATGTGTATTTGGAAACAAAAATAGAACATGGATCTGCTCTAGTCAAGAATATTAAATGACCATTCATTGTGATAAGTTTTTTTCACAAATTTCCTTTTGAACATTGCACACATCTAAATTTGACATACAGTTCTTCTTTCCAAATGTATTTAGTAAATTGGGTCTTGGCTACTGAATCAAAAGATGCAGCAGACATTATCTGAAAAAAAAAATATTACGAAAACGTCTTACAGCAAGGTATTTTAACCCGTGACTTATTTTTGGTAACACTTAATGGTGTAATCGTTTTTGGTGGTCCCAGGTTTGCATTGTGTACAATATTGTGAGCCGTGTATCCACAGAAACGAACCCCAGAATTTATCGAGTTTTGTATTGTTTCAGAATTTTAGGGAAAATGACGTTATTATGCCCATGGAAGTTTTATGCTGTATAGGTCTTCATCATTATAAGCGGGATGAAACGTGAGAAGAATGTCGTTATAGACTTATTTTAAGTCGACAGACCGCTTCAATTCACTTCCGATGTAAATGTCACGGAGATTTATGCACACGTTTTAAGCTAAACTAAACATGTATACATGGACCTAAAACACTACATTAGCGAAAAGCGATGATGCAGACACACTTCTAAAATTACAAAGGAACCTTTTAAGGATAGAAAGGTAACCACTGCAAATAAAATAACTGTCATGTTACTATAACTGGAGTTATAAACAATAAAACACAATTATTTTTCTCCATTATTTTCGAAAAAGCTGTCAAGCCATATTTGTCATGCCTTGGTTTTTACCGTAGGCTATTTGATATCTACGCCGCACACCAAATGCGCAGAATCAGCTGTCATATATCAGGGCAATGAAGAATTATGGCGACAGTACAATGCTTTGCCTTGCGATAATTTGCTTTTGAAAATTCTTGCGCAAATTGAGGATCAAATGTCTAAAAATGTAAACGGCACTAAAAAATATAACAAATGTGTAGCCATTTTTATAAATGTGTATGTGTTTCTTTTTAAGCTGTCACGTAGTCCCCCTACCAAAATGATGGGTTGGCCCTTAACCAATCACAATACGAGACAGAGTTGAGATTTATTACTACCTAGTGGCTGCCTTTGACTCAATGGAAAAACACTGGCAGCAAAGGACCCTGATGCATCTTTTAAAAGACAAAAAATAAGGGGGAGGGGGTGGAAAGAGAGCAATCAAGCATTTACAAGTATTTACTTTTCCTGCTCCCTTTGTGTAAAAATGCTATCTCTACCCTTATCCTGCTAAATAAAAAAAATGAAACATTCAAGACCATAGTAAAAATCCAAATATTGCTGTTTGAAAGGTATTTTTGGAGGAAATATACCTCCTTATCGGACAGTGTAGATCCAAGATCAGACTGCACGTTCTGTGCAGTCTGATCTTGATCTATACTTTCCGCAAAAGGTCAGTGAGTTGCACTTAGCAGCCTAAGGCATTACTCTTTCACTACTGAATGAATAAATTGCATTTCCTCAAAGGCTAAAATTACATTTCCTCTGCAAGATCATCAAACAGTTCGGTCATAATGTGGAATATGGCAGTGGACAATAAAGATCAGAGATCAGACTGCACGTTCTGTGCAGTCTGATCTTGATCTACACCGTCCACAAAAGCTTCTGGTGTCGTCTTTGGTTTGTACAAAGTTGAAAGGGGCATAAAAACTATATGTAGAGCCGAACCTTTTTTGGGTACAAAACACTTAGCTATATTATATATTCGGTCGGTACATAAAACTGTGGTCGCATTGGAAATTTGGAAATCATGTGAATGTCCGTGGTCAGGACAGCTAATAGTCACAATCTAGTACTGATAAAACCCAGGACTTAAGGATTACGACCCTTAACTCATCGGTAAATATCGTGTAACATCGACGTTTTCGTAAAGGCGATTCGGCCATCTCGGCAGCTTCCGTCTCTTAATATGAGAGTTACGGGCCGTAGACTCACTAACTCATCGGTAAATATCGTGTAACATCGACCTTTTCGTAAAGGCTATTTGGCCAATCTCGACAGCTTCCGTCTTTAAATATGAGAGTTAGGGGCCGTAGACCTTAAATGAATATCGTCGCCGTCATACAGTATGACTGAAATAATATTGAAAGCAGCGTAAAATACCATTCAATCAGTCAATCACTGAACATTCAGAACAACGCAAAATGCTCTACTTACTGTTTACCAAATATCTCTTGTCTTAACAACCCTGAGGAACAGAGCTTCTAAAATACTGTGGGAAAAGGAGAAAATGTTGGTAATCAACGTTTTCTCATTTTCCCACTATGTTTTCTATCCTTGCTCTATCGGAAATTCATTGCTTGATGTCCAATATATAGTAAATATAAATTCATGCTGAGTTCTTTTTTAATATATGAGCCATGCTCTGTGAAAAGGGGGCTTAGTGCATCTGCGAAAAGTATCGACCCAGGTCAGCCTGCGCAGTCCTCGCAGGCTGACCTGGGCCGAAACTTTTCGCTATTGGTCAATTTTCTGTATGTCCGAGGACCAGTCTACCTTATGATTAAGTCTGTTATTAACAAATGTGGCTATTATGGATACATAATTAAGTGATGGCTTGATTAGTATAAAGCATCAAGTAGACGTATTAAACCCCCCTTTGTCAGACCGATGAGAGTCGGTCTACCGCGGTTCAACTGCATGTTGGCCACATCCTATTCACCTGTCACATCGAAAGCATAAAAACCCAAGAAGAAGACTGACAGGTATTATATATTCATATGACCGGATGCATTCACGACTGTCCAAGTTTCGGCAGTTTTCCATATGTAACTAATTATACGATGTTTATGCGGGCTATATTTGTACGTAGATAACAAAAGTGAAGATAATATACGCCCACCCCGGTACAGGTAGCTCAGTCGATAACTTTCTGGGCTTCAAAACCTACAGTTACTTTCAAGGATTAATGATAGTCATTGCAACAGGAATCTTTTCTCCATCACCGTTAAAAATGCTTTGACGACGATTCTTTTGGAAAGTATCAAGTACTCTCACAACGTATATACTTCACGGACCTGTTTACAAGAGCATTTTCTCCTTTTTTTCCACTATGTTTTCTACCCTGTCGTTGACAAAAATCATTATTTGACGCATATTTAATTTACCGTCTGCATATGCTTTAAATTTGGACAATTCTAAAATTTTTTTATGTAGTAAAGACTTTAACTGTCATCATAGCACACAGGTGACAGGCTGGTCAAAGACTGCACATTGTAAATGACCAGAAACTGACATACATGTCACACTGACCTTTTGAGGGCTATCAGTCGCAACAAACAAGATCATGTGACTGACAGTATATCAAAATGGATATCTCCTTGATACAGATGAGATTAGATGTAGATACGGGATGGGCCAGGTTGTGACGAGTGTCATAATGAAAGTTCTTAGTTGCACACCGTTCGGTTTCAACATATGTCTGACAACTCCATATAACCCATATGAACTAGAAAAGTATACCTTAGCATCCACTAATTTGGACTTTTCGACTTTTTCTAAATAAACTTCGAAGTAAAAAAATTCGACAGATTTTTTTCCCCAATTGTTATTCATAGCGCAGGAACAACCGTGATCTATTAGTTCTTGGGCTGGAGAAAAAAGCTTGTTGTCCATCTTGTGGAACTAAAATCTGGTCATTTGCGTTGTAAGTCTGAAGCCCGAACCTCCAAAATATCCCCAAATCTGGCCAGTACAGCGCCTCATCATTATAATGATGAAATCAAGGACAGACATAAATAAAAAACAGCCATCGTAAAGGTCCGTCTACACTAGCAAACATTTGTTTGCAAACATAACCAAACTTTCGTTTGGTGTTGTTTGTGCATGTTTATCGGTAGAGTATCTACACTTCAGCAAACAACGACAAACAATGTTTGGTGGCGTTTTGTGCATGTTTGTCGGTAGCGTGTCTATACTTCAACAAATATTGGCAAATAATGTTTGGTGGTGTTTGAAGATCATGTGATGCATCCATCACATGATAAAAAGACAGCCTATGACTGGTTAGCATACTTAGACACCACCAAACAGAGCAAACAAAAATGATCATGTTTAAACATCATCAACCACTGTTTGGTGACTTTTGCTTGTGTTTGCTGACTGGTCTACATTAGCAAACCTTTGTTTGCAAACATCAGAGCATTTATTGTAGAGCAGTCGAAAGCAGCTTAAACTGTCATTCATACTCAAACCCACGCCCGCGCTTTTTAGCTTGGGAAGGCCCTTATCCCTGTATCAGAAAAAAAAAAAAAAAATGAACTTAAGCATACTGAACACGACAATGAAATATGGATCAGAAAATGCTGGAATTTAACTACGAAAGAGTAGGAAAAAAGCATTGTGGGAAAAGGAGAAAATGCTGGTTACCAGCATTTTCTCCTTTTCCCACAATGTTTTCAAAACCCTTTTCCGGGTCGTTACGACTCGGGAAGGTTTGGTAAAGAGTCGAAAACGTGAGTAACATAAACGCTTTTTGTATTATTAATAGAGTAATCTCATGCTATAAGAAAGCTCAATATAGCTCATTTATCAATGTCACCCTGAGAAAGAAAAATGGCCGCTCCGTCGTCAGCCATCTTTGTCAAGACGCATAAATTAATTTTTTTTCGAAATTTACGGCCATACGAAAGAATAGAAATAGCCAAACGGAAGAGGTGGTGTTATTTGAAGGATTGCATATATTTCGCTGCGTGAATTTACTGTTTATCAAATGAGAAAAAATTAAACTCGTCCAATTTGAAAGCATTTGCAGACGACAAATCATTTGAGGTTCAACTGCTTCGATTTGTCTGTCAAAGAGTAAAAAATATTGTAGGAAAAGGAGAAAATGCTGGTTACTAGCCTTTTCTCTTCTTCCCGAAATGTTATTAATCCTGTCTTTTTCAAAGTCTTTAACACGGGGTTATATGGTAAGTGGACAACTCGTTACCACCTTAGATAGATTAGAAGGAAATGAATTTGAAAACGTCCCCATAGAATAGGGGAGGACCATCAACTTGAATAAATCAAGGTTTGAAAAAATCAATTCACGTCAAAATACCATGGCAACATGCAGAAAATACTCATAGCGAGATCTGTTTGTCTCATATATCACACATTTTCAAAGGTGGTTGCAGCGGGGCGGAGAGGGTCGTGTGTAGGAGACGGTTCGAGACATCGTTCTAGCATGAGTAATCTATATGCAGCACCCAAAATTCGGTATTTTGCATACACTGTTTTGGTACCGGATCGATGTCCAATTAAAATCATTGGACTTCAAGCCCAAAAATTCGATGTTTCTGCAGAAAACGCAGATCAAAATCAGATTGCACATTTTCTTGGATATTTCCTGTCTGGTCTTTAGTCAGATTTCTCGAATTTAACCACCTTGAGGAAAAAGCTTTTGAAAACATTGCTGGTAATCTCACACATTTTAGGTCTGCATATGCAAAACTATATCAAATGCTCATTTCAAACATGTGTAAGATAGGAAAATTCGTGATGGCTACATTACGCTGAAAAAAAGTGGAGGTTGTGTGATAAATTGTTTTATTATATCTGCTGCATTTGAAGAACACAATATGGTTTTGACGTAGTCTGTCTGTGTAGTCATCATCGTCGCGCGTAAATTTTGACGTTTTCTGATATCTGTGTCAATACTTAAGATATTTTAATCATATTTGGGCCAGTTGTAAACTATAAAAATCGGGAACCGATACTAGAACGGCAGGAAACCCTAAAAAATCTGACACTGTTATGTCCCTTTTTCGCCATAAGCTTTTCACTAAAAATAATGTATACGAGCGTTGGCACCCGTAGTTGGGGCCTTTTTTTTAAAACTTATTGCGTGTATCCGTTTTAGGAAACATTTTCTGTGCAATACTCATGAAAGTGTGTCAGAATTTTTGTTTTTATGATATCTTAGACGAGTTTAAAAATGGGTTACTCCGGGTCAAAAAGTAGGTCATTGGGACAAATCTTATAAAAAAAAAAAAGTGACATTTTCAGTCCAGCACTCATGAAACTTTGTCAGAACGTTTGACTTGATATTATCTCGTACTTCTTCGAAATTGATTTATGTCAGGTCAAAAACAAGATCACTGGGTAAAATCTTTGAAAACTTTGTGTACACTGTAGAGGCCACATTTCCAGTCCAATACTCTTGAAAGTTGGTAAGAATGTTTGTCTTGATGATATCACCGCGAATTCGAAAATGGGTCACGTCAGGTCAAAAAATGGATTTCCGGGATAAATCTTTAAAAAAAAAAAAACTTGTGTACGCTGTACAGGCCTTCTTTTCAGTCCACTACTGTTGAGAACTGGTAAGAATGTTTGTCTTGATGATGCCTCAGATGACTTTGAAAACGGTTTACATCGGGGCAAAAAGTATGTCACTGGCACAAATCTTGGAAAAACCTTGTGGACACTTAAGAGGCCATATTTTCTGTCCAATATTCATGAAATTTTGTCAGAATTTTTGTATTGATGATATCTCAAATGAGTTTGAAAGTGCGTCATGTAGCGTTCCAAAGTAGGTCATTGAGACAAGTGTTAGACAAAAAACACATAAAAATGAGTTATGCCACATTAATAACCAGATCGCTAGGTAAATATTTTGAGAACCTTTGTGTACATTCTAGAGGCTACATTTTCAGTCAAATACTCATGAAAGTGACTAAGAATGCTTGTCTAGATAAAATGGCTCACGTCAGGTCCAAAAGCAGGCCATTGGGACAACTGTTGGACAAAAATTTTGTACACTCTTCTGTATACAACAAAGGCCACTTTTCTAATTCAATGCTTATGAATTTGGTCAGAATGTTTGCCTTGATAATATCTCGGAAAATGGGTCATGTCCGTTTAAAAAATGCTCAGATGAGCGAGTTAGGCCCATCATGGCCCTCTTGCTGTGATGTATTATACTTAGCACGTCGTCACATAATTCAGATCTATTAAAATGTTTGAAAGCCTAGCTGAATGTAGAGATGGAATGGTCCTTTTTGTCCTACAAAAAAAAAATAATTACAAATAGCAAAAAGTATCGATTCAGGTCAGCCTGCGCGGCGGGCGCAGGCTGACCCGAATCGTTACTTTTTGCAAATTCAGTAAACCTCCTTTTCACGGAGCATGTCTCATATCAATGCGACGCCTACCTATCGACGCTTAAAAGTACAACCTGCTTGGAAAATACGATCAAACTTGAAAATATATATATTTATCCTATAAGCTCGACTAAACAAGTGGACGATCCAAGATCAGATTGGAGATTCTGTGTAGTCTGATCTTTATTTATGCCGCCCGCAAGTTCCCTTGTTTTGGCCTGTGGTGCTGATGACTCGAAGAAAGCAATATTTTCAGGAAAATGCTCTTTTCATTTGTACTATTGCATGTCAGATCGGCTGCTAAGCGCGGCTCAATGACCTTTGTAGAGAGTGTAGATCAAGATCAGACAGTGCAGTTTGATTTAGGATAAGAAAATTCGTAATGGATGGATCACACTGACAGTAAATGTAGTTAAGTGACGAATTATTATAGCGGTGTTTGGCGCTCCAAGAGTAAGTAAGCTTCCATTCTATTTTAGTCCATAGCTTAAAAGTAGGATAGAACAAGAAATATCTTTAGAAAAATAAGACAGCGTAAATTTGCCAGGAAATAGGCAGGGGCCCTTTGAATAACAATGTCTACATTTTTTACCAATCACAAATTTCTATTTATTCAATTGTTATCAGTACCAAAAAGTAGGTCAAAAGCCAGCACATTCAGCTGCGCAGAAAAAAAAGTGAAATTCGTTTCTTAATATCTCCTGAAACAAATTTGCAGAAGACAACTTTGAAAACAACGTGGTAAAATATAATTATATAGGATTCATGCCCCGACAAAAGTGGGTTTCATGAATCTCCGTGATCCTTGATACCAAGTAAGCCATCACATACTTATGGATCCATAATATCCGTTTTTCTTTTGTTTTGTTTTTAACAACCGACTTAATCATGTGGTAAATTATGTGGTAAATTAGTCTTTGGACATACAGAGAATTAACCAATAGCGAAAAGTTTCGGCCCAGGTCAGACTGCGCAGGCTGACCTGGGTCTATACTTTTCGCAGATTTATCAAGCCCCCTTTTAAACAGAGCATGGCAAACATTATCAGTATTCATCAAGGTTTATCCCTCAATCTGCTAAACGCTACTCTATTTGCAGTTGCAAACAGTTTAGATCAAGGTCAGGCTCAGTGCTTATGAAACTTTTATAGAAGTTATATAAATATCGTATCAAGGTTATATAAATATGACGCCATGCTCTGTGAAAAGGGGACTTAATGCATCTGCAAAAAGTATCGACCCAGGTCAGCCTGCGCAGTCCGCGCAGGCTGACCTGAGTCGAAACTTTTTGCTATTGGTCAATTTTCTGCATTTGAAAGGACCAGCCTACATTATAATTCAGTCGTCAGTTAGACAAAATGGATTTTTATGGATCCATAATTACTTGACGACTTTCTTGGTATAATGCATCACGGCGATGCATTAAGCCCCCTTTTGCCAGAGCATGGCTCATATATTTTGATACAACTAATGGAGTAAATTCTTAACTTTCAGAGACAATTCCTTCACTCCTCTCCTTAGATTAACTTTTCAGTGCATGAAGAGTTTTTCGAAAAAAAAAAGTCAAATTGAGCACGAACTCAATTGAATATGAACGCAAGTTCCGTAAGCATGGCCCCTGTGACCGCAAAATAACTGTGACTCAAAGCGCATTTGTGTGGACAGATAAGATTAAGATCAGACTTCATTGCGGTCTGCAACATGCGAAATAGGGCTTTCGGACATTTGCTCAAAGCGTCGTCTCGGATCAGCCTGCGTAGTCCGCGCAGGCTAATCCGAGACGGCACTATACGTCAACAATAGATTTTGTCCTATAGTAGACTTGCGTGAAACAGAAAATCACAGGCAATCGGAAAGTGTCGTCTCGGATCAGCCTGCGCCAACTGCGCAGGCTGATCCGGAACGATACTTTACGCTCATGCCCGAATGCCCTTTTTCAGATGTTACAGGCCAATTATAACGTGCTACATTGATCTACATCGGCCGATACAGTAAGAATCTCCTGTATACGAATAGAACTTACTGGAACGAATAGAACATATTATGGATCTTTTTTTCTGTTGGCATGTATCCAGTAGTTTATAAGTAATTTTCTATTGGCATGTAATCAGTAGTTTATAAGTAGTTTTCTGTTTGCATGTATTCAGTAGTTTATAAGTAATTTTCTGTTGGCATTGTATTAAGTAGTTTTTAAGTAATTTTCTGTTGGCAAGTATTCAGTAGTTTATAAGTAATTTCTGTTGGCATGTATTTAGTTGTTTTTAAGTCATCTTCTAGATTTCTAGATTTTATCTTAGAGTTTTAACTCGTATTCTTCAGTAGGAAAAGAAGATGAACAGGCAATAATACCCGGTTTAAAACTGGAAAAAAATGACTGAGCTGTAGCCGTGATATAAATGTAATACTAATTAGAGCAAAAAAATAACGAGACCGATGGACTGAAAAAAAAATAGTACGATACCTGGCTGGAGGGTTAGTCCCAAAACTATAAAAAGCGTGAGAGAGACGAACATGATTGAG
Source organism: Hippopus hippopus (assembly GCA_946811185.2). Taxonomy (NCBI): domain Eukaryota; kingdom Metazoa; phylum Mollusca; class Bivalvia; order Cardiida; family Cardiidae; genus Hippopus; species Hippopus hippopus. Next base: position 29,300,095 of record OX328108.1, on the reverse strand, counting down.
GCCGCGTCGAGATGCAAAGTGACGGCGTCTTTGTCGTACCTTCGACGTTAACGTGTACGCCCTTTATATAGGTGCAAACTGAGGACCCGTCAAAAAACAATAAATTGTACTTACTATAACCCTTCTCTGTGATGGTTTTATACACTTCACAAAACAGCCCCGCGTTATACCGACCCTGAAGGAGAAGGCTACTGAAAATATTGGAAGAAAAGGAAAAAATGCAGGTAGCAGCATTTTTGTTTTCTTTTCCCACAATGTTTTTTATCCTTTTAAAGACAGGTCTAATCATTCATCGAAATTAGGTACGTCCTCTGCAAATGTTATTTAGTCTAAAATTTCGTCGTTTCGTAGAGAGTTAAGATTTTAATGTTTGCCAAACGACTACTTTTTTGAACTGCAGGGTCCGTATTCACTAACAATTCTTAAGAACGTTCTTAGTCTTAATCTTCAAGATTTCCTACATTTGAAAGTAACACAACTTCTGATTGGCTAAACCAAATGGTTTAGCCAATCAGAAGTTGTGTTTCTTTACAGAAATCTCGAGAATAAGACTAAGAATGTTCTTAAGAATGGTTTGTGAATACGGACCCAAGTCTTGGACTGCTTTTGAAAGCAATGTAGAGACGTCAACTGTTACCGAGGCCTCATTGATGGGATTTGTCTTTTAAGGGGTTGAATGCAAAAGAACAAGAATGCCTTTTGACATTTTCCACGTTTTCCACAATGTTTTCAGAGTGCACTGGTTCGTTTGATTTACTCTGCATTGTGCTTTGCGATGTTCTTCAACATTGTGACAGAGAAACGAACCCAGTCCCAGTGATTACCATTAACCGTCGTGAGGCATTTCGGCAGAGCTAGAGACTTGAATCAGCGTTCCCCTAGTTTCACGCCCTACACGTAACCAAAATAGTTTGGCATCAAAATCCTTTAACCCCCTTTCACAATTGTCGTGCGACCAGTTTACGACCATTTGCAACACTTCATTAGCAGTGTTGCATGACCACTTGCATGGTGTCTTGCGAGCTGTCGCAGTCATTGCAAAGTCGCAAGCGGTGGCAAGCGATCGCATTAGACTTTTGTGTTGACGGGACTGCACGCTATTGAAATACTCGCAGTATGTCGCACTAACTGTCGTATGAGTGTTGCACAACTTTCCAAACCGTTGCATGACAAGACGCATGAGCTTGTGTGACTTGGATATTGTATTTGATCCCTTGGACATTGTACAACACCAATTACGTGTATCAGGAAACTTTAGCTACCAGTCGTGCATTCAGCAGCGTTTAGTATGCGACTACTAAACTGTTATTAGACAAACTCTCATTACTACATGCAACACTGTACTATCGTTGTACGACTTTCAGAGACACTATGCGACTATTTCTTAGATAAAGATCTGTCAGTGGCTGAAATGGCCTCCAGTCCTTTTCGAAAGAAAGGTGGAAGCTGCTGATGCTAATTTATTGTTTTTGCTCTGTGTTTTATTGACGACATTTCCTTTTTCTCCGGAATTCATATTTGACCCAGTATAAAAACTTTGGCTCGTTGCCCAATCACGAGTACTCGTGACCATCCTTATGGTCATGCAACCAGTCCCATACGAATACCCGACAAATCGTTCCACAACGCCATTGTGAAAGAGGCTTATTAGACAACAAATTAGATCTATTTCATTATCCATTAATTCAATATTAGTTTTTTTCATGAACATTGGCGAGTTCTGATTGGCTGAAAAATTTTTTTCATAGCTCCATGAAAAAAAAATATCAGCAGTGCCGGAACTACTTTTGCAGTCAAACTAATGTAAACAAACATGTATACGAGATTTCATAATGTTTTTCGTTCTGATTTTATATCGAGTCCGAAGTTCAAATTTTTAGCTGAATTTATTTTTTCTGAATACTGAAAAAAAATCCAACAGTAAATTCAAAGAGAGAGCTGAAAACTCATTGTTACTCTGCTGGGTTTAAACAATCTTATTTTCAACTTAACTCTAGCGTATTGAACTTCTAATAATAAATCCACTCAATCTGCAAATGTTCAATACTATAATGACGTCATAAATTACGTCATTTTTACGTCATGAAGGAGCAGTCTTATCGCGCTTTGAAATATCAAAGAAAAGGACAGTAAATAAATACGCAATGTTGGATTTACAAAAAAAGAGCAGTTAGTATTATTTAAGTACATATTTGTTGTCTGTGATATTGAATTATAAGGAATGAAGAGAATTTTTTTTTTTTTTTTTTGTTTTCATGGAGGTATGAAAAAAAAAAAACCTAATCACACTGTATGAAACCGTTTCATACAAAAGTGTGATTAGGTTTTTTTTTCATACCTCCATGAAAACAAAAAAAAAATCTCTTCATTCCTTAATTAATTCAATATTAGTTTTTTTTCATGAATATTGGCGAGTTCTGATTGGCTGAAAAATTTTTTTCATAGCTCCATGAAAAAAAAATATCAGCAGTGCCGGAACTACTTTTGCAGTCAAACTAATGTAAACAAACATGTATACGAGATTTCATAATGTTTTTCGTTCTGATTTTATATCGAGTCCGAAGTTCAAATTTTTAGCTGAATTTATTTTTTCTGAATACTGAAAAAAAATCCAACAGTAAATTCAAAGAGAGAGCTGAAAACTCATTGTTACTCTGCTGGGTTTAAACAATCTTATTTTCAACTTAACTCTAGCGTATTGAACTTCTAATAATAAATCCACTCAATCTGCAAATGTTCAATACTATAATGACGTCATAAATTACGTCATTTTTACGTCATGAAGGAGCAGTCTTACCGCGCTTTGAAATATCAAAGAAAAGGACAGTAAATAAATACGCAATGTTGGATTTACAAAAAAAGAGCAGTTAGTATTATTTAAGTACATATTTGTTGTCTGTGATATTGAATTATAAGGAATGAAGAGAATTTTTTTTTTTTTTTTCATGGAGGTATGGAAAAAAAAAACCTAATCACACTGTATGAAACCGTTTCATACAAAAGTGTGATTAGGTTTTTTTTTTCATACCTCCATGAAAACAAAAAAAAAAAAAATCTCTTCATTCCTTAATTACATAAGTACTTGCAGACGATAAATTGACTCAATGGGAACTTGACTCAATGGAAACTTTATATGGAAAGAGGAGAAAATGCTGGTTCACAGTTAAACCAGCATTTTCTCGATTTCCTCCAATGCTGTAAGCCTTTAAAAGACAAACCCAGTCAATTAAATGCGGCATATATCTATGGCGGGATGTATGCCGCATTTAATTTATCGCCTGCAAATGCTTTTAGTATGAAGTTAATCAATTCAAGTCTAAAATTTTGACGTGTGGTATTTAAAGGGTTCTATTCGGATTTTTATTGTCTCACCAATCGTCCCTAAAATATTTATAGCAAAAGCTGGAAAAACGTCAGTTTAGATGATGATAAATGCATGAAAAAAAAAATCAGTGATATTTTCTTGTTGGGCCACGTAACCCCTTGAACTATTTTAAGATTTCTCGCCAGAAATTCGCAAAGGTTTGTGGGAATGTCACGTGATCAATAACACGCATCGATTATAAGCGGTGCGCATTCACGTAAGTTCGATGACGTCATACTTAATCACAGGAAAAAATAGACGGCAAATAGGTCTAGACCAACCCGTTATTTGGACACCAGATTTGCATAGCTTTAAGTACTGCATGTAACGTATACGGTCTGTTTATGTTTGCTGGTAAAATAATACGATTCATGTTCTGGCGAAAGGGGGTTCAATACATCTCCGAAATACATTATGCCAAGTCAGTCATCACATAATTGTGGAACCATAAAATCTATTTTGTTTAACAACCGACTGAGTCATGTGTACACTAGTCTTTGGACACGCAGAAAATTGACCAGAAGAAAAAAAGTTTTGACCCAGGTCAGCCTGCGCAGACAGGGCAGGCTGACCTAGATCGATGCTTTTCGCAAATACATTGAACCCTCGTTTGAAAGAGTATGGCTCATACATAATGGTATTAATCAGAGTCTTACAAAAAAGGATTGATTCGCAGCCTAAATGGCCTGCAACACGCGAAAAGGGGCATTCGGACATTTGCGTTAGGTGTCGTCTTGGATCAGCATGCGCAGTCGGCACAGGCTAATCCGAAACGACACTTTCCGTTTTCATGCAATTTTATGTTTTGCGCAAGTCTACTGTAGCACAAAATCTAATGTAGTCGTAAAGTGCCACCTTGGATTAACCTGCGCGGACTGCGCAGGCTGATCCGAGACGACACTTTACGCAAATGTCCGAATACCCCTTTTCGTGTGTTGCAAGCCAAATTGTGAAAATAACCCTTTAAAGAGTTATTTTAGACCTTCATAAACTACACGTTTCTATTTTAAAATTAATGAATGGAATTTTAGCATGTTCAACCCGTAAACTGCTAAAACGGTGGACTGAAAATTTACATCCAATTGAAAATTTAAAAAACAATGCCATTTAAAAAATCTTTTTGCTGGAACAATCCCATCGTATCTGATTGTATAACCAAAGAAGAGACTGTATATTTAGTACGGTCTGATCTTGATCTAGACTGTCCGCAAAGGTGAATTGAGTAATGCTTAGCATCCTGAGATGGTTAAGAATCCGCTTATTGATTTTAAAGGGACATTTTACCATGCAGCTTTTGTTTCGCAGGGTTTATTTTGAGTAATTATTAACAGAAAAGTGCTAATTCTGATTTGCCTACGAGGACAGCTTTAACACTTGGCCTGCTAAATAACTATTAAAAAAAAAAAAACTTTCAAGCCGATAGTAAGAAACTGAATTTGGCAATTTTTGAATTATTTTTTGGGGAAAATTACGTCCTTCTCGGACAGTGTAGATCCAAGATCAGACTGCACGTTCTGTGCAGTCTGATCTTGGTCTACATTGCCCGCAACAGGCCAATGAGTCGCGCTTAGCAGCCTAAGGGTCAAATTTAAAAGGAGTTAAGGAAAGAAACGTTAAGAGGAAGGGTTATTTTCAAATACAAAGAGTTTTCTCTTCCGGCGAAGAAATGATGGAAAGGAAAATGAAACAGTCATACTATCAGATTTTGACCCAAAACTGAAAGATGATATTTTGAGACAATCAAAAGAAGGCAAGTACTTATCTTAGATGTGGAAAAAATAATTATTATACGCAAGGGAAAAAAAAATACAAATGCCACGGTTCAGACTCGAACCCACGATTATCAATCCAAGTCGGTGACTCAACCACTGCGCCACCGAGTCTACTACTCTTTAATTGTGTTTAAAATGTATTCATTCCTTATTATGCAAATGCGGTTACACTGTTCCTATAAGTATAGGAAATTTTAGAATAAAAGTACAGTGATTAATTGATTGATAGATTTCATGGTGTTTTACGCCGCCTTCAACAATATCACGGCGACAGCTCACATATTCATGTACTTCCTGGGTTCCACAGGTATTAGGCTAAGGCTCTGAAGTGTCTTTCCCAAGGGCACCTCCACGAACAGCTCAGTGGATCCAGTGAGGCTCGAACCCGGGACCTCCAAGTCACTAGTCCTACACTTTACCACTGAGCCACGAAGGACCCCTGAGTAAAAATGCAAAAATCTAGGTAATTCTATGTGTCTTTTTTTACGTTTATTTCCATCTATATTTAATTGTAAGGCGAATGAAAATAAGCCATCTTTGTCAAGATTTTTTTTTTAAAAAAAAAGGAAAATGATTTATGGCTTTATGCTCTTTTAAAGGTAAAAGGCTATTTTCGAAATACACGAAAAGTTACGTTACACAATGAAAACTTTTATATCGTGACCAGCGACGTGACATAAGCGTCGCAATAGATGTCAGGTTTTAACACTTAGGCTGCCAAGCGCGACTCAGTGACCTTTTGCGGACAGTGTAGATCAAGATCAGACTGCACAAAAAGTGCAGTCTGATCTAGGATCTACACTGTCCGATAGGGAGATATTTTTTTCACAAAATATACCTTTGAAGTAGCAATATTTTGGTTTTTGATATCGGCTTGAAAGTTTCATTTCATTTATTCAGAAAGATAAGTGTTAAGTTAATTTATAGAACAGATCATGTCTCTAGTCTGCTTGTCACCGGAATGAATATCAGTCCATTGACTTTGAAAACCGTTTACCATCACGAGTTTTTGCGACCATGAAAAGGAAGCCTTTTGAAAACATTGTGGGAAAAGGAGAAAATGCTGGTAACCAGCATTTTCTCCTTTTCCCACAATGTTTTCTACCCTGTCAAAGATGAATTCTATCATTTTAGCTATATTTAAATTGTTGTGTATAAACGCTTTTAATTTGGACAAGTCTACAATTTTGTGGTTTGGTAAGGAGTTAAAAACCTTAGCAAACAATCCCGACTTAAAGAAAGCCAGAGAAAGAAATCTTTTGAAAACATTTTGTGAAAAGGATAGACTGCTGGCAGCCAGCTTTTTTTCCTTTTCCCTCAATATTTTGTACCCTATAGACGACAAAATTTTAATCGAATCAATAAAACCACACTTAACCCTTAGCATGCTAAGCGCGACTTGGGGCCCTTTTTGCAGACAGTGTAGATCAAGATTAGACTGCACAAAACGTGCAGTCTGACCTTTGATCAACACTGTCCGATACTATATTTCCTTTCCGGTGGAATGAACTTTGCAACCTCAATATTTGGGTTTTTACTATTAAGTGGAAATTTTCGTTTCACGTTTTTTAGAAGCAGAAGGGATAATTTAACTGTAAATGCCATCAGTATGAGCCGAGCCCCGGTAGCGCGGTCGGTAGCGCACAGGACTCAAGAACAAGGGGTCGCTGGTTCGATCCCCGGCTCGGCCAATTTCCTTCCGAGGATTGATGATAGTCATCGCAGCAGGATTTATTCCTCTCTCATCGCTGATTGTTTCGACGATGGTTATGTGGGAAAGCAGCCAGTGGCTTGGAAAGAATACTGTGCGGAGTACTGAAAGCATGGATAGGTGGTCTGGCTGCCGCGATATAAACTGAAATAATGTTGAAAACGGCGTTAAACACTATACAATCTATCAGTCAACCATCAATATGAATAAGTCATAAATTTTGTTGCCTAGTATAGAGGTAAGGCTTTATCAGATGACGAAATTTTAGACTTGTCCGATTTGAAAGCATTTGCAGGCGACTAATGAAATATTGATTGATTGATTGATTGATTAATTGATTTTACGGTGTTGAATGCCGTTTCAACATTATTTCAGTTATATCGCGGCAGCGAGTGCACCTTTCCATGCTTTCCTGGGGTTTCTTTTACAAGTACGCTGCACAAATTCTTTCCAAGCCACTAGCTGCTTTCCCACACAGGAATCGTCGTAACAATGGTCAGCGGTGAGAAAGGAATGAATCCTGTCGCAATGACAATCATCAGTCCTCGGAAAGAAACTGGCAGAGCCGGGGATCGAACCAGCGACTCCCTGTTCTTAAGTTCTTTACGCTAGCGACTGAGTTACCGAGGCTCGGCCACAAATGAAATGTAGATCAAATTGTTAAATCTGACTCCGAAAGAGTAGAGAATATTGTTGAAAAAGGAGGAAATGCTAAATTGTTCTTCAGTTCCCACGATATTTTCATCAGGATCGTTAAAATACTAGATTATTTGGTAAAGGACAAACTGCTGATTGAGTTAAACGAAAACTAACAGCCCTGTACATTACCGACTGACCTACCGTGCATGGTCTTTTGTGAAAAAATCAAGATCAGCCTGCACGTCCCTCCCGTCTGATCTTGGCTTGCTCATTTTTTTTTTTCGGATTTCATAACTATTTCATCGCCAAATATTATAAGCTCTACCTATATACAAGGACTGAAAATATAGCCGACTGAAACTATAAACAAAGATTTTAACCTTACAGACTTGACTAAACAAGAAGGCGGTATAGATCTTATATCAGACTGCACGTAATCTAACTGAATTTTATGTTGAAAACTGCCTTAACCCTTAGGCTGCTAAGCGCGACCAAAGGACCCTTTACGGACAGTGTAGATCAAGATCAGACTGCACAGAATGTGCAGTCTGATCTTGGATCTACATTGTCCGAACAGGAACTATCTTTCCCAAAAAATTATCCTTTGAAATAGCAAGGTTTGGCTTTTTACTATTGGCTTGAAAGTTTCATTTAGCTTATTTAGCAGGATAAGGGTTAGAGACGCCAGACGAACAAACTATAAGTCATTCTGGGCAGAAGTTGTGTAGAGGGAAAAGAGCCACTACCATAAAAGGTTTCTGGTTCGACTTGCGGATAAGCAGCGTCAACCTGGGAAACTATACACAGATACGTTGTGATTTCTGGAACCGCTTTTTCTAACCATTCTAATTTGTATTCTTAACACATATACCTGAACAAATATTGTCTGGCGAGCACAGAACGTGGAGTCTGATCTTGGATCTACACTGTCCGTAAAAGATCCCTTGAGTTGCGCTTAGCAACCTTAGGGTTAATAAAATTCTAGATTCAGTAAGTGACGCAATGTCTGTCATTGGCTATACCATTTAGTTAAGGTCTACGGCCCCTAACTCATTGTTAAACATCGACGTTTTCGAAAGGGTATTCGGCCAATCTCGTCGTCTTTTAGTATGAGAGTTAGGGGCCGTAGACTCACTAACTCATCGGTAAATATCGTGTAACATCGACCTTTTCGTAAAGGCTATTGGGCTTATCTCGGCAGCTTCTGAGAGTTAAGGGCCGTAGACCTTAAGTAAATCTGAAATTGCTTTAGCTTCAAGTTTAGAAGACTTTCGAGAATTAAGGCAAAGACTAGTGTAAACAAAGGTTGGTTCAATACGGGCCCTGATTAAGATTTCAAAATTGACCTAAACCCTGTCAGCACCATAGGCGAAAATATGGGTGTTTCTGGAAGGCGTAGATCTAAGATCAGGCTGAAGAGGACATTCAGTAGGACCTCGGATCTTTACCGTTCGTCTGTTTAGTCAAACCCTCCTGATAAAAATCTTTCTAAGTTCAAAGGCCCAATATGGGCCGAAAAATTAAAATAGGTGTTAAAATGCATTATGATTTAAATCATACCATTGCTAAATATGGAAAATATCGTTAAGATGACAATCTTTTGTTGTATCGATGGTCCAAGTGTTAGTTGCTGGCAGAAAAATGAATTTTAATATCATGCAAAAAATAAAACAAAAGATAGAGAGAGTAACCTGGCAGATTTTTACCTAGTTTTAGAATTAATTTCTCTGCCAGCAACTAACACTGGGACCGACCGTACAAGAACAGACTGTCATCTTCACAATAATTTCCATACTTTTAAGGATAGGGCGCCCTTAAGGGAGGCATTAGGTATTCGTGTAACATCGCCAAAATCGTACGGATTCGGCGAAGACTCGGGTAATCCGTTATAGTTGCGGGGAACCAGCGTCTATCGGCCGATCGATTACGGATTGCCCGAGTCTTAGCCGAATCCGTATGTTTTTCGGCGATGAAAGGCGATGTTTCACGAATCCCATTACCTAAATGGTATGATGTAAATTGAAATGCATTTAAACATCCGCTTTGTTTACTTCTGGTAGCTATTGTTACTTTAAAGGTTTTTATTTTTTCCAGTCGGCGAAAGAAGTCGAGTTTACATATTTGGCGCAGGAAAAGCAACCTTAGCCCTTTACCAAACAATCCCTGTTTTTCACGACCCCAAGGAATAAGCCTTCTGAAAACACTGTGGGAAAAGGAGAAAATGCTGGTTACCAGCATTTTCTCCTTTTCCCACAATGTTTTCTACTCTTCCAAAGTCAAGTTTCCATTTTTGAGTCGCGTTTATTTTGTCGTCTGCGAAAGCTTTCAATTTGGACCAGACTAAGATTTTGTCGTTTGGTAAAGAGTTAAGTGATACTCGTACTCGAGAAAGCAAACCGACGGGTTTGGACACGAATTACACAAACTTAACCCCTAGGCTGCTTAGCGCGACTCAAGGACCTTTTGCGGACAGCGTAGATCAAGAACAGACAGCACAGAACGTGCTGTCTGATCTTGGATCTACACTGTCCGATAAAGAGATATCTTTCCTTCAAATATACCTTTGAAATAGGAAATTTTGGGTTTTTACAATCGGTTTAAAAGTTTCCTTTATCTTATTTTGCACGATAAAGGTTAGGGCAAACGTTTCAAGCACTTTATAAATCAAATGGATTTTTTTTCTGACAAGTAAAAGAGACCAAAAGATTACAATTTCAATGGTTTTATAACCAGAATATCTAACAAAAAACAAAAACGGAAAGACGGACAGTTTAGATCTGTAGATCTAAGATCAGACTGCACGTCAGTCTGATCTTAATTTACACTGTTCGCGAAAGGTAATTTGTCATTTGATATTGTTCTACATTATCTTAAGAAACCTTCCCCCAAAAAAAACGTCGTCTAGCGAGCAAAGGGTTAATAATACGCATCACGAATATGGTTTGGTTTTTTACTGAAAAATAGAATTTATAAATGTAGTCACGATTTTTGTTGGTGGTTTTATTACGGTATTAATATGCTTGTACGGGGAAAATCGTTCTTTATCTATTTTCCTGTCACAGTTAGCTTGTTCTTTTTTGCTGTTTCTATCTATAGCTGCGTGCTCGAGTAATGGCTCGAGAGAGATGATATTAATTAAGTCTCGCAAAATCTTATGATGTCTCGTTAACTCTCGTGTTGTAGCAGTCGTGGTGAGTTCATCTAAAACCCTAGAATAGACTCGATGAACTCGAGTCAGTGTAGAATGATTAGAGCATTTACTCGAATTAGTCCATTTCAAACCGTAAAATCTCTACTAAACTTGTCGAACTCTGCTGTAACGCAGCGTTTGGTTTTGCACCACTGCTATACTGCTTTCGTGTCGTAGAAGTCAAAAGTAGTCCCGTGTGAAATTTTGCAGAAGCACTTGTGTTTCATGGAGCTGAAAGGACTTGGTGGTATATAATTTATATTTGCTTCAAATTTAAGCAGTGGGGGACCACTTAGATGTGTTTTTATTGTATATTGACGGGACTATTTTGTGTCACTGGAGGAACAAAAACTTGGGGTCATGGCTGTGAACAGGTGTTTTTGAGAGGACAAATTCTAGGGTGACTGTATTGGTTGAGATTTAGCGAAAAACGCAATCGATTGACTTTTTTCATATTTTTTGCAGGACTATGATGTTACTTTGGCGAGTAACAGACGGAGAAGCCATAGTTCTGCCATTAAGCGATCTTTGAAACTTCAAAGATTTTTAATATGGCAAAAAAACCAGTGGTGTGACACCGTTTATGAGTTTCAAGATGGCGGCTTAGAGAACGAGCAACAGGTACATAAAGTAGCAAAGAGTGTAGGTTATCTTATTAAAAATCCATATAATTGCATAAGTCAAATTTTAGCTTTTGACTTTGTGATTGCATCAACGTTTTCAAATGCCTATTACCTCAGCATCGTTAAAATTGGGATTGTGTGATTATAGAGGGACGGTGACGTGAGATACCACGAGTAGCAGTTTACCAGTTCACTGGAAAAAGGCAATTTTTGGCCTGTCACGTGATCAAAATAAATGCGATTTGATGACGTAATGCGTCTTGTCCCGGGACGTTTATTCACGCCCAAATTGTAATCGGTGATTACATTACAATTTATCTCTGTCGACATCTGCATCTTGCGTTGACAAGTTCGCCGTGTATATCAAAAATGATATATAACACTGCACAATAAAGATGTTTGGTGGAAAAATTATAAGTGAAAAATGGCAAAGACCATCACCTTTACGCGCAGATGTTACGTCATGTGCTAAAGCAATTTGATTGTGAGATATTTGGCTATTTTTAGCCCAGACACCATGTGACCTTTGAGAAATACAAGAGGTGAAAATGTCTGTCTTGACATAACGAAACCCATTTGTCTTAAGAAAAAAATTCACGTTTTCAAGACCCTGTACCAACTATCCATGTTTAACGACCCTGACTAAGACGGCTTTTGATATTGATTTTGGAAAAACTAAAAATGCTGGTTATAACCAATAATTGCCACGACTGAGTTTGTTAGATTCCTAGACAGACTATTCCTGAAGACCTCCTGAGGTCTGCATCCACCAACCATTCTTAAAAATATTCTTAGTCTTATAATGAAAAACTTTCTAGGTTTGAAAGTAATACAACTTCTAATTGGCTTAACTCTTTAACACACAATCCCGACTTTTAACGATCCTGAGAAAGAAGCCTTTTGAAAACATTGTGGGAAAAGGAGAAAATGCTGGTAACCAGCATTTTCTCCTTTCCCACAATGTTTTCTACCCTTCCCAAACCAAATTTCAATTTTTCAGTCACATTTATTTTGTCGTCTGCAGATGCTTTCAGTTTGGACCAGTCTATAATTTTGTCGTTTGATAAAAAGTTAAACCAAATGGTTTAGCCAATCAGAAGTTGTCTGACTTTCAAATCTAGAAAATTTTTGAGAATTAGAAAAAGAATATTCTTAAGAATGGTTGGTGCGTATAAACCCCGAAGTAATGCATATTTGAGGATCCACGTTACGTTACATCGTAGTTATACGCCGTCCGCTCCCGATGAGGGATGCGACAATACTAAATATGCTAGAGGGATAGAAAAATGATCTTTTTTTAATGATATTGGAAGCAGCTGTGGAAGCTGCATATACGTTTATCCATCAGTCGCTCCTTTTGGCTTGTTTTCGAAAGCTATATAAATAAAACAAAAATTATCACTTAGCAGCAATTTAAACCGTAATATCACGATTTCAAAGTTGATTTCACCGCTTAGAAAATGCCGTATCGGACAGAGTGGATCAAAGGTCAGACTGCACGTTCTGTGCAGTCTGATCTTGATCTATCCTGTCCACAAAAGGTCAGTGAGTGGCGCTTAGCAGCCTAAGAGTAATGGGTTGATAACATTTGCAACAACTAGAAATGTCAGTCACGTTAGTACAAGTTTTTTAAGGAAGCAAATTTGAAATGAGGTCGAAAAGTGAGTATCTGTTAGAAGTTGATTTCAATCCTTTAGCCAACCTATTTGCATACCTTGCCTTATATATCAATCGATTTTAAAATAAATAATTTTAACGTGGCGGAGTCCTGGTGAAAAGCGGAATAATCTGGTGAGGCCAACTACATTTTCTCTAACATATGTATCAATTACATTCGGCATACCTCGGGTGATGGGAGCCATCAAGTCCCTCGGCTGTATCTGGTAGCTTGACATGCACCTATACGGTACGTTTCATCGACGGAAATACGCCGGTTTACCGTTCTGAAAATCGTAGGCTCCTCGTAAAAAAGAAAACTTGAGTCTCAATTTTGTATCGAAATCTTTCTAACTATATTTCAGTTTACAAACAGTTCGTACATTCATTTCTTAACGTGGTTTATCAATTGCGATTGAAGTTTTCACCGACAGATAGATAGATGTGAATAACTTCACCGAGGTTGTTTATGTCATTGCTAAACGAGTGACAGTGGCGCCGCCATGTATAAGATCAAATGGAAACGACCGTTATACAGACGAGGTTAAGATGTAGGTACGGAATCGGCCGAGTTGTGACGAGTGGTATCAATTACTGCGCATAAAATGTAGTTCCACTTAATGCGTAGTTCTGTTTGGTGTTTGACGCCACTTTAAAGAGTACTTGCCATATTGCGGCTGCCAGTGCTCCTATCCATCCCTTTCGCGGCTGTTGTTTCTTTAACTATCTCTTAGCACAACATTAGTCGAAACGTCGTCGAAACAATATTCAGCGGTAGCAAAAAAAAACCCGGATCCTGTCGTAATCGTTATCATCAATCAACGGAGAGAATTTGGCTGGGCTGAAAATCGAATCCACGACCCCTAGGTTTTAAGCCCCGCACGTTACCTATGGACTGAACTATCGGGTTCTGCACCTCTTTCGTAAGAAATATCTTGAGAGTGAATCATCCTGACCTTTACACATGCAAAAGACTCGATTACTTTAGTTGAATATGCAAATGGTGTCATTTTCGTGTTGACCCACTCTCTGTTACCAACCCTTAGCCTGCCTAAGCGCGACTCAAGTACCTTTTGCGGACAGTGTAGATCCTAGATCAGACTGCACAGAACGTGCAGTCTGATCTTGGATCTACACTGTCCGATAAGGAGACATTTTTTTCCACAAAGTTAACTTTGAAATAGTAGAATAATAGGTTTTATTATCGGTTTGAAGGTTTCATTTCACTTATTTTACCCTGATCCTGCTAAATAATTGAAATGAAACTTTGAAGCTGATGATAAAAACTTAAATATTGCTAATTCAGTGATATTTTGGGTGGGGATAAATATCTCCTCATCGGACAGTGTAGATCCAAGATCAGACTGCACGTTCTGTGCAGTCTGATCTTGATCTACACTGTCCGCCAAAGGTCCTTGAGTCGCGCTTAGCAGGCTAAGGGTTAAGGATTAAATGTATTTTTGCTGTGAGCCTATATGTACAGTTCCTTTAATTTGTTGATTGTACCACAGGCCTTTGAAGTTACATAGATCCATCAGAGAATACTAAAATTTTCCTCGGTCGATCATTGAACACTTATAAAAGCATATTGGTGCATCGCCTGTATGTATTACGGAATAGTGAAATTTTCAACACCGTTACTATAAATAGCACAGTGTCGATTCCCTCTTTATCCTATATAGTAACTTACTATAATAGGATAGAGAGGGAATCGCCACTGTGCTATTTATAGTAACGGTGTCCGATAATGAAAAATTCTTTATCCCGTGATAGACCAATGAAAAATTCTTTATCCAGTGATAGACCAATGGAATTTCAGAGGCCTATGATTGTACATTTAAGTAACGATAAAGCCCATAAGTAAACAAAGCGAGTGTTTAAATGCATTTGAATTTATGTATATCATACCATTTAAAAGTATGGAAATTATTGTGAAGATGTCAATCTGTCATTGTACGGTCGGTCCAAGTGTTAGTTGCTGACAGAGAAATTAAATTCAAAACTAGATTAAAACCTGCCAAGTAGCTGTGTCTTTTGTTTACTCTTTTGCTTGATTTTAAAATTCCTTTTTCTGCCAGCGACTTACATATGGCCCGACCACACGATAACAGACTGTCATCTCTACAATATTTTTCATACTTTTACATGGTATAATTTGAATTTAAATGTATTATGACACCTGCTTTGATATTTTGGCCTATACTGGGCCTTAAAATATGAGCGACGCTCTGGAAAAGGAGGGTTTAATTTATCTTCGTAATACATTACACCAAGCAAGTCATGGTATAAAATAGATGCATTTTGTCTAAAAACTGACTAATTCGTGGGGTAGAATGGTCCTTTGAAATGCAGAAAATTTACGAATAGCAAAAAGTTTCAACCCAGTTCAGCCTGCGCAGGCTGACATAAGTTGTTACTATTTTGAAGATACATGTACATTAAACTAATGAAAACGTGCTGTGCGTAAGAATATCTGCAAAACCTCGTGCTCTTGTCACAAGTAAAGATAATTGTAGTATACTGGTCTATTCCACAGTATTTTTGAGTCACAGAGGTCGTCTGTCGGCAGCACTGACAATCCAATGAATCGCTGTAGATACGTCAAAGCTGGTATTTTCTGAAAGATTTATCATCATCGTTTTAGTCTGAAATATAAACTAGAGGATTTATTTCGCCTAATTACGACCTTTTACAACAAATGGGAGGAAGTCACTGGGCACACCTCGGCCGATTACGTACCTACATCTAACCTCGTCCCTATCAAGGGGGGGTTTCCATTTTAAAATACTGCCAGTCACATGATCTTAAACATGGCGGCACCCTGTAAATCGTTTAGCAATGGCAACACCAGCCACGGTGATAAGCAACCTATCGCTGAAAAATACCTACGTAATTGGTAAATCGAGTTAGAAAATAACTGTACAAACTGTTTGTCATCGGAAATGTAACGTTATTTAATAGAAGAAAAAAAAGATTCTCACAGAGAATTGTAACTAGTGTTTGCTTTCTAAGTGGAGTGTTACGACTTTAAGAACAGTAAAGCGGTGTACTTCCGGCGAAAAAATGTGCCGTGCAGGTGTATATCAAGCTACGTCAGATCAGTATATCGCCCGCAACTCTTTCGGGTTGTCTGGCGACTACATAACCATTCAGCGTTAATTCATTTGCAAATTGTATTTTAAAATTTTAAATCACGTGACTTTCTGGTATTAATATGGCTATGCCTTGTGGTTTATTTGTTTTAGCCATTCAGACAGTGCCCATTCTTGAACTTTAGTGAAATCGGCCCATGGAACCAATATGTAGGCTATAGTTGAAACTGTAACCGAAACATGAGGGATGCGCCGACGAGTACTACATGTACGCATATTATTTAGATCTCTATATAAATCACAAAAACCGACTCAGTTTTAGCATGACGAAAATTCATAAATAGAACAGGTGCCTGATTGTCTTTTAAAACCACTTACATCGCGTACAAATTTTGGACCGGTCTTGTATCAAAGCTTTCGGGTAAAATAAAATACATAGCAGTCAAAACTGAAAAAATAAAACTGTAGAATAAGGCAGATACGATCATGAAAACAATGTGACAAATGGAGAAATCGCAATCTATAACCGATTTATGTACATGTATATTGTAATGTGTTCCACACAGCCCTGGTAGGTCAGTCGATAGCATACAGGACTTCAGAACAGAGGCTCGCTGGTTCGATCCTCGGCTCGGCCAATCTCCTTCTAGAGATTGATGATAGTCACTGCGACAGGATTCATTCTTCTCTCACCGCTGACCATTGTTTCGACAATAGTTCTGTGGGAAAGCAGCCAGTGGCTTGGAAAGAATATTGTGCGGAGTACTGGTAAAAGAAACTCCAGAAAAGCATGGATAGGTGCACTGGCCGCCGCGATTTATCCGAAATAATGTTCAAAATGGCGTTAAACACCGTACAATCAATCAATCAATCAAACGTTTTCTAATACAGACCAGTTGAAAGACAATTTGCTTGAGGAGCAGGATAGAGCTAAATGGAACAAAGAAGGCTCTATTTCGGTAAGTATCATGCTTAAACCAATATTCCAACATGACACGTGATTACTGCTCTATATAAACACAGTGCAACGAAAGCGTGGTAAAATTAAGAAATAATCTTCTTGCTATCGTGGTTTATCGTCAATAAACCACAGTTGTGAGTTATGAGGCACAATAAATAATCCACGAGGGCGATAGCCCGAGTGGGTTATTCATTGCGCCTCATAACTCACAACGTGGTTTATTGAACGATAAACCACGATAGAAAGAAGATTATTTCGATTCTAACATGACCAACTCTTAATGAAAGGAAAACAAGTTCATACTTGAGAGTAAAAACGCGGATGTAGATTATATTTCATTGAATAACTTACTTACTTTATACAGAATGACGTCACTCTATATAGAATGACGTCACTCTACATAGAATAACGTAGATTTTACCACGCTTTCGTTGCACTGTGTTTATAGTGCCGGATTCACGTGTCATGTTAGAATCTACGTTATTCTATGTAGAGTGACGTCATTCTGTATAAAGTAAGTAAATAAGTTATTCAATGGAATATAATCTGCATCCGCGTTTTTACTCTAGGTATGAACTTGTTTTCCTTTAATTAAGAGTTGGTCATGTTAGAATCGAAATAATCTTCTTTTTATCGTGGTTTATCGTTCAATAAACCACGTTGTGAGTTATGAGGCGCAATGAATAAACCACTCGGGCTATCGCCCTCGTGGTTTATTTATTGTGCCTCATAACTCACAACTGTGGTTTATTGAACGATAAACCACGATAGAAAGAAGATTATTTCTTAAACAATGGTGTAGCGTATATAACGCACAATACATAAGTGCTTAATTTAGAAAAGTGGGAATAGGTAAAGCGTTTTTTATCACTTTGTAGAAAAAACTCCATCTTCATAACTAAGCCTAAAGCTGGACACGTGTAAGGGAAAATGAAAATTTTCGACAGATAATCAAAAGCCAAATATGGCAATTTCATT
This sequence comes from Hippopus hippopus, assembly GCA_946811185.2. Taxonomy (NCBI): domain Eukaryota; kingdom Metazoa; phylum Mollusca; class Bivalvia; order Cardiida; family Cardiidae; genus Hippopus; species Hippopus hippopus. The sequence continues at coordinate 29,282,109 of OX328108.1, read as the reverse complement.
CCTATTTCTCTTAGATGGAAAATCTCACTGTATCGGACAGTGTAGGTCAAGATCAGACTGCATATTTGCATATAAGCACATTGCGTCGGGCTTAGCAGCTTAAGGGAGAAATAGCGCTCTCGATTCGGAATGCGTAATGATTCTGAACCCCAGAACGTGCAGTCTGATCTTGGATCTACACTGTCCAAAAAGAAAATATCCGCCCCCCCTTCTCAAAAAAATGATAATTTTGAGATTACATGTAGAATATTTTTTTTTTTTTCAAGTATTGGATGAAAAGTGGGGGGGGGGGGTTATATTATTCAGGAGGTTAAGTGCTTACAAAGCTGGACCCAGCTGTATTTGCTTTAGCGGGCAGTGTAGATTCAGACAAGATTGCACAGAATCTTACCTTATCCGGGACAGCGTAGATCCCAGATCAGACTGCACGTTCAATGGGATCAGATCTTGATCTTCATCGTTAAAAAAAAAAAAAACAGATATGTTACTATTCAATGTTGTTTGAGCTATCAAATGTATTGATGTAGTGGACCAAACAGATTCAACATCAGACTGCATTCTATTTCTCATGTGGACGGTTTATACACTGCTCAAAAAAGTTCAAGGAACACATGTCCTCAATTTTGATCACAAGATAATGCTCTCAGTGCAAGACAATGCAAATAATTTTCTGCCTGTATTTCCATTCAGTTCTAACACTAAAAAATCTCAGAACAGGCAAACGATTTTGGTTTGCACAAAAGATGTATGGCTTATGTCTGTAAAAGCCGTCTTTTTGATATACCACACAGGCTTTTAGGAGGACCAGGGGTGTCATTTTTTATTATCGTTTTCTTTTCTCATAATTATGATTTTACTAAAATACATGTATCAACAACAAAAAAAAAGTGGAAAAATATAAGTTGTTTAACAAAAGAACAAGGAACATAAATTTCTTGATTTTCTTCATAACATGGCTTATCAGCATGTAAAATCAAATACGTAAACATGAAAAGTATTGAGCCATTTTGTCTGGTAAGAAAGTAAATTGAAGGTTTTGAGAGCACAAAGATTGAGTGTTTTGCAAAACGAAAGATTTGAATTTTACTATTTGTGTGTTCCTTTAATTATTTTTTTAGCAGTGTGTTCAGATCCGAATGCACGAAGCTTATAGTCTAATTTTGGACCATCTTTGACTCATACATAACTTGATAATTTGCCAAAAACAGCCTTAACACATATAAGCTGGGCTCTGGCAAAAGAGGGTTTAATGCATCTCCGTGGTGCCCTACGCCAAGCAAGTCATCACAAAAGTATGAGTCCATAAAAATTCACTTTTTTTTTTCTTATAACTGACTATAACATGAGGCAGACGGGTCCTTTGACGTGTATAAAATTGTCCAATAACAAAAAGTTTCGACCCATGTCAGCCTGCGCGGACTGCGCAGGCTGACATGGGTCGATACTTTTTGCAGATGGATGGCGCATATCGTTGCGGCCTTTTTCCCTCTGAATTTTCCTTTTGATTTATTTACCGCTTTGGGGCATAAATGAATGCAGCGGTTCTTCTCAAAATAGAATGATATATCATTGTGCACCCCCTTTTCATTCTTAAAGGGACATTGTCAGAGTTTCATTGTTATACAAGGTTTCAAAAATTGTTTTGTCCGTGAAATTAGAGGGACGATTGTATGCAAATCGCCAATAAATGAGAAAGAAGACTGTACAGAGAAAAAAGAATATACATGTATTTCCATAAATAGAGACACGTACGCTCTCGTATTTATAATAATTTAGATTTCCAACATTTCGCTTGTGGAAATGCCACATGATTGATACCATGCCTCCATTGTGTGGGTTCTTGACCCTTTACCACACAATCCCGAATTTTAACGACCCTGAAAGAGAGGCCAAATGAAAACAAAATGGGAAAAGGAGAAAATGCTGTTAACCAGCATTTTCTCCTTTTCCCATGATGTTTTCAGTTCTACGCAAAACTGATTTCATAATTTAACCTACATGTAATTTGTTGTCTGCAAAAGCTGTCAATTTGGATATGTGAAAAATTTTGCCGTTTGGTAAAGAGTTAATAGTCAAATAGATATCAGCCATGCTCTGTGAAAAGGGGGGCTTAATGCATCTGCAAAAAAAAAAAGTATCGACCCATGTCAGCCTGCGCAGTCCGCGCAGGCTGACATGGGTCGAAACTTTTTTGCTATTTATGAATTTTATGCATGTCGAAGGGCCGTACTACTTCACGATCCAGTCGTTTGTTAGACAAAATGGTTTTTATGGATCAAAATTATGTGATGACTTGCATGGTATAATGCATCACGGAGATGCGTCAAACTCTTTTGCCAGAGTGTGGCTCATATGACGTCATAGCTGATGTCATCATGTAGAAGAAGGTCACTTTTGCACCAGCCCGAATAGCTCTTGAGAGAGGTAGAGCGTAGGACTTGTAACCGTTAAGTCTCGGACCAGTTATGGGTGTGCATTCGAGCCCCACGGCTGGCCATCCAAAATTACTAATAGTATCTCGGGATGAGACGTTAAACCGAGGTCCCGTGTGACGGTGTTTTACGCCGTTAACGCTATTTAAAGAACATGTGTAATTTCGGATGGGTTTCGTCCTGTATCTTGCACAATCCGCTGTTGTATTACTAACAGTCTTCAGGGGGTGTCGCCCATATGGGCATTCGGTGGCGATGATAAACGCAAAATCGATCGATGCATGCCCATTCCGTCAAAACTGTACCTTTTGCCGTATGTGGCCGTCCAGTTTACTGACTTGGAACATTCAATTTGATTAATAAAGTGTTCTAAAGCATTGAAATAAATGAGACGGTTGTTCCTAAAATAGTATGATAATTTATCACATAACTTCCCTTGTTTTTAATGTAATACAGCCATTACGAATTTTCTTGTCTCACACAGTGTGAGATAAGAAAATAGTGCCGTATTTGGTTAACATTCTGTAATTATACGCATCATTTCTAAAAAATTACTGACCTAGGTTTCTGAGTGAAGTTAACAGTCATGATTCGTAAAAATGAAAAAGCTGTTAATTTAATGACTTTTAGGTTCAAAACAAAATCAATATATGCAAGTTTCTTTGGAACTATTTTCGTTCGTAATGTACCTGTCAAAGAAGCGACTAGGCTTCATCATGGTAAATTTCATTACACAATATACATGTACATGTATGCCTATGTTTTAACACATTATGGACTATATTCTTGTTATACAGTTATGTGATAAAGAGAATATGACATTCGTTGGCTTTTGAGGTAAAAATTTATTAAACTCGTCCACAAAAAATGTTATTAAGCTCGCCAAAGGCTCGCTTCATAACATTTTTTGTAGACTCGTTTGATAGAATTTTATCTCAAACACCAACTCATATCAGATCCTACATATATTAGCCATGCTCTGTGAAAAGTTTTTTTTAATACATCTGCAAAAAGTATCTTTTGCTTTTAAGTAAATTTTCTACATGTCCAAAGACCATTCTGTCCCAGGATTCTGCCGGTTGTTAGACAAAACGGATTTTATGAAGCCATAATTATGTCTTGACTTGCTTGGTACAATGCTTCACAGAGATGCATTAAATCCACTTTCGCCAGAACATAGTTCATATAATTTTCACCCTTTCCGCTCTTACTGGCAGCTTTAAATGTTTCATTCATGAAAAAAAGTGAAATGTCTCTTAGCGGTTAACGTCGTTTTCAGGTTTCTTTATTTTTGTCCCGAATACTAGCACATGAGTATTTCTTGTATTCATACTGCCCACTTCGAAGAATGAACGATATTGACCATGCTCTGGCAAAAGGGGGCTTAATGGATATCTGTAATCCATCACATACTTATGGATCCATAACAGCCAATTTTTTAAACAACCGACTTATTCATGAGGTAGACTGTCCTTGGACATACAGAAAATTGGCCGAGAGCGAAAAGTTTCGACCCAGGTCAGCCTGCGCGGACTGCGCAGGGTGACCTGGGACGATACTTTTCGTAGATGCATGAAGCCCCCTTTCACACTGCATGACTCATGTTTAATCGGCCACGAAGCCACGGGTTCGATGCTCAACTGAGGCGGTCCTGTAGGCTTACATGTCTTTCGTCGGAGTGTTCTTGAAGATTTTTGCACTTTGAACGGAACTCACAAATAAATCAGCTGTCACCGTGATGGGACTAAAATAATTCTAAAAGCGGAGTAAAAGATTCAGTGAATTAATCATCGAAACAAACGGCAACATATTACTTATTTTAGATCTTTTATACCCATTTAAAGCTAGAAAACTATACTTTTTCAAAGACCCTTACGGCAAGGTCAGCTACTTGATCGGGCAAGGCGTATCGTTTAGGGGAACTCTCGATCAATACAAGTTAACACTCGGGCTGGTAAGCGCGACTCACTGACCTTTTGCGGAAAGTGTAGATCAAGATCAGACTGCACAGAACGTGCAGTCTGATCTTTGATCTACACTGTCCGATAAGGACATATTTTCCGCAAAAAAATCCTTTGAAATAGCAATATTTGGGTTTTTACTATCGGCTTAGAAGTTTCATTTCACTTACTTAGAAGAGTAATGAGTTAGTATTTAAGAGGTCCCATGCCGAGGGCCGTATACACAATTAATCGTATTGTATATATAAAGATTAAGCATGTTACTGCTGGAGACAGAACGTCTCGACCAATCAAATAAGTAATCTTTAAATGTAGAATCGGTATTGAATTTAGAATTGAAGTACAAGAACGTGCACGTTTATAACTTCTATAAATAAAGTCATGATTCGGCACACTCATACCAAAAAAAACACAAACACGAAATCGGATATTTTAATTTGACGTTTGTCGTACTGTTTCGTTCATTTTATTTTGACATTTCCGTTTGTTCCGTTCGTTCTGCGGCGCTTTTATATGCAAATGAATGGAACCGTCACCTTGTTTAACTTTTTTTCTTTTATAGTTTCCACTCCTATGAGCATTAAAAGTGTGGATGAAAACGAACACAGAAACAAGTATTTGATTATTCATTTTTTTAATACAACTGGAAAAAAAAGTTTTGACTAATCGTTTCATTTCATGTTTAACTCTTTCCCAAACGACAAAATTTTAGACTGGCCCAAATTGAAAGCACTCCAGGAAGTCTTATCAAATGCTGCTCACATCAGGGTATTTGTCTTTGATAGGTTAGAAAACAGTGGAAAAAAGGAGAAAATGCTGGTTTCCAGCATTTTCTCCTTTTCCCACAATGTTTTCAAAGGCCTTCCTCGTCGGGGTCGTTAAAAGTCGGAATTGTGTGATAAAATGATAAAATGTATACTCGAGGTCTTGGGCAAAAAGTTTTGACTAAAATCTTTTCATTTCCTCTATAAATTGTATAGGTCAGGCCCTGGAAAAACGTTTTAATCAAAATCTGTTCAATTCCTGTACAGATGATATAGTTACAGGAGTTAACCCCTAGGCTGCTAAGCGCGACGCACTGACCTTTTGCGGACAGTGTAGATCAAAGATCAGACTGCACAGAACGTGCAGTCTGATCTTTGATCTACACTGTCCGATAAGGAGATATTTATCGTCCCCAAAATAACCTTGAAATAGCAACCTTTGGGATTTTACTATCGACTTGAATGTCTCGTTTAAGTTATTAATCAGGATAAGGGTTAAAGCCCTGGAAAAAAAACATGGGTCGAAACTTTTTGCAGACGTATGGCTCATATGTTTCCTGGAAATTTTATCTTTTCATTTTATCTAGATAAAATTTCCAGGAAACTTTGATTTATCGCAATAGTTTTCTAAAATACTCATGATAGTTATCATGTATCTCGTGGCAGATTAATGCCACTATACTATAGTTACGTAAAACTTATGCAAATATTGTTCATAACTACCTTGGTGTATTAACAATCGTAACCGGAAATGGTTTTTGAAAACATCTTGGAAAAAGGAAAACTGCTGGTTACCAATATCTTTTTTCCTTTTTTAGAACGGCTTATACTCTTTGAAAGACAGCTCCCATCATTTGAACCATAAATGTTTTCAACATGAAGTAGTCTAAAAATTTAAAGTCTGATTACCTGTATTTTCTCCTATTCGTACTATGTTTTCAACACTTTCAAGCAAATTTGTAGTCAGCATTTTCTCCTATTCTTTCAATATTTTCTACCCTTTCAAAGAAAAGTCTCACCATTTTAGCAACATTTAGTTAGCCGTCTGTATACTCTTTCAATTCTGAGATGTCGTCCGGTATAAAGGAATTAGACATTTAAAAAGGCAATTTAAATTTAGATCGACTTATTAATTACTTTATGGACAGTTTTGTAGTGCAGTGCGGTTTAGCCCAGAGCGGAATTTTAAGTGCCAGTCTCCGAGGTCACAAAAGGGGTTGAAAGGTCGCTCTGTACATCCTGAACGCCTTGATATGTTGAAATATTTGACAGCTTGGGATCCGTGCGAACGTCGGAAAAGTACAAAAAAGATATGCATTATGAATAGTTCAAACATTTAACTGTTTACCAAGAAAAAAGTAAAGACTTGTCCGAATTCGAGGCATTTGCACTTTGATGAGACGACGTGCAAAGTGGAAGTTTCGCAAACTCGTCCTCAAGTTCAAGGTCACAGCGAGGAGATGAAAGGTCAAATGAATATCATGCCCCTTCAATATCTGTTTAACCCTTTGTCCAATTTCAAATTATATTTCACATATGAGTTAACAATGATTGGACAACCTTGATTGGACAACGGGTAAGGTAGAGGTTTCACAAACAGTCTCCAAGGTCAAGGTAGCAGCAGATATTCCACGGTCATATGCACTACAACTATGGCAGCTTAACTCTTTACCAAACGACAAATTTTAGACTGGTCCAAATTGCAGACGACAAAATAAATGTAACTCAAAAATTGAAATTTGTTTCCAGCAGGGTAGAAAACATTGTGGGAAAAGGAGAAAATGGTGGTTCTCCTTTTCCCACAATGTTTTCAAAAGGCTTCTATCTCAGGGTCGTAAAAACCAGGGTTTGTTTGGTAAAGGATTAATATCCCCTCAACCCCTTGTCTATCTTTTAAAAGTATTCACACATGCAAGCATCTTGATGAGATGACGGACAGAGCGGAGGCTTCACATACAAGTTACACGTTCACAGACAGGATTTAAGGACCATTTGCACCCAATCTGTCATTGTTAAACTGAGAAATAAAGGTGTAACGGAGACACCTGTATTTGATGTAAAACTTGCATCTAGGCTATTTTAATGCGTTATACTGAGGTGTGTTGAATATTACATGAAGCAAGGTTCTTATCATTCTAATTTTATGCCCCCGAAAAGATTTTTTGGGGGCATATAGTTTTTGTTTAGTTCGTCTGTCCGTCCGTCCGTTTTCGTGTCCGGGCCATCACTTTTTCCATCACTGTGTCGCCCGCAAGAATCATATCCACAGGTAAAGGTCATGGCAAGGTCAGATGTCTGTTTTGTGTCTGGGCCTTAACTTTTTTTCCCGATTTCTAAATTTCACAATAACTTTGCACAAATGTTAACCGCATAAAGTTGATGTGTCCTGCACAGGAATCATGACTGTAGGTTAAAGGTCAAGGTCACTGCAATTCAAATGTGTTTTTCTGAGGGTAGTGTTTGAGTCTGGCATGTTACTTTTTTAATAATGAATGAATTTCAGTGTAACTTCGCAGAATTGTCAACCACAGGTAATAATATTTCTTGAACTGACAACGAATGAACGGTGAACGCCATTGCTCATTCATAGCATTTTTGGGTTGGGCAGGCGGAAACCAAAAGTATCAACAACATAAAGAAAATGTGTCGCCCGCAAGAATCATATCGGTTTACTGGCGGTTACCCAAATTCTAATGTGAAGGAAAGTTAAAATAAGTCCGATTGTTTCCTACAACCTATCAGTTCTAACTCATGAATAAAACGTCTCGCCTATTAGAGTAAAACTGTCAGGTCCCATGTCAAAGTTTAGGACTTCATGTATTTGAAAGCATAAAAACCTTGGCAGACCTGTCCTCCTTCAGCAAGCTTAATGGGAAAAAGGAGTATTAAGAGGGCCATGATGGCCCTGTATCCTTCTACTGTCTTATATACAAATGTGCCATACACAGAATTGGCACTGACAAAGACATTTAACAATAGAAAGTCTCTATAAGAATAAAATTTCAGAGAGAAAAATAAGTAAAGCCCAAAGAGAGTCCGATTTTTTTCAATCTATAAATAAGAATGTCTACTCGGGTATTTTTTACACCACATATCAATGAACTTAGCCTAAAAGTATTTTTACAAGGTTTCCTAAAATTTAGTGGCAGAAAAAATAAATAGCATAAATGGTGAAGTTGTGGAAAATAATAAAATGATACAAACCTTGCTTCATTTAAATATTCAACATATCAGAGTATAACAATCCAAATAAATCATCATGAATAACAAGAGGACCATGATGGCCTTGTATCGCTCCTTTGGCTAATATGTAAAATCCCTACATGCCAAACATTACAATACTTGGCCAATTGGTTTTGAACATAAAATCCAAGAGACAGAACTAAAATTGGTAGCCTTAGTTCTCATGGTTAGTAACAAGAAAATCTCTACAGATTTCACTATATAAGCCCATGTAAAACTTCTGACCCCTGGGATGGGATCAAATTGGACCCTAGGGCTATAATTTGGGCACTCTTGGGCACTTCTGTGCAGTCTGATCTTGATCTACACTGTTTGCAAAAGGTCTGCGAGTCGCGCTTAGCAGCCTAAGGGTTGAAGCCCCAACAGGCAAAAGTAAACAATGCAGATGTTAAATTGCATTTGAATTCAAATGTTACCTATCAAAAGTATGAAAATTATTGTGAGGATGACAATCTGTTATTGCTAAGCTGTCCATGTGTTACTCGCTTGCAAAAAAATAAAATGAATTTTAAAAAAAGGTAAAAAGTAAACAAAAGATAGAGCTACTTGGTAACTTTTGACCTATTTTTAAAATTCATTTTTCTGCCAGGGACTATACTTGGACCAACCATACAAAATAATATTTTCATCTTTGCTGTTATTTCCATACTTTTAAATATGATTTAAATTTTAGATGCATTTAGCACCCTCATTGTTTACTTTTGGTCGCTATTGGGGCTTCAACTCTTCCTATTAGCTTTTTATCACCCAAAACTACACCACACAAAAAGCAGCTATGTTCTTTGCCAGATCAAAATTTTAACAAAAAAATCTGAAGGAGGTCAACCAAGAGATTATTTAAGAGAATTCCAAATGTGGATTTTGGATAAAGAAATTTTCTAAGATTTTCAATATTTTTCAGTTTTGTTGACGATGAAACCAGAGTTTTTAATATAATCATATTCTTTGATTTCGTGAAGTTTCCTCAGATTTAGATGGGAAATTTCAGAGAAAACAATGCTTAAAATAAAAGACAAAAAGAAACACACACATGGGCGGAGGTATGGACAAACCTGACAAGCATAGACAGACTGAGCAGACGCACAACTGACACAGGGCCATGACCCAAGTAGGGCCAGTGGAGCTAGAAACTCATATATATAATGGGTGTTCATCATGATATTATGCTCTTCTTGCCTTTTGCCAGCCGAGCTTAAAATTACAGGTACTAAGATAGATAAAAGGCAATTAACTTGTAAATGATTGATTAAATGTTTTTAATAAGACATTTTATTAAAAATCTGTCTAATAACCGTCATTACATGCAAAAATGCTTACTAACTGTTTAATCAAATATCTATATACATAATGTATAAACATAATGTAATAACAATAAAACAAAATGACTTACTTCCTCATTATCATACTTTGGCTCATTGCTGTGTAGATTAATTTTGGCTTTAGCCCTTTACCCCATGAGGAAAATCTGACTTGTCCAAATTTCAAAGTATTTACAGATGACAATTTTAATATGGCTCAAATGTTGAAAGTGGAGAAAAAATTGTGGTAAAAGGAGGAAATGCTGTTTACCAGTATTTTCTCCTTTACCCACAATGTTTTTAAAGTCTTCTTCTTTAGTGTCCTTAAAACATGACATTGTTTTGATAAAAAATCTAACACATTGCACCAGTACATGATTTTTTCATCTTGCAGGAGATAGAATTGAACAACAATGTGACAAAAGAAGTAATTGATTGCTATGAGCAATATTTCCTTTAGCCACAACGTTTTTGCATGCATTATTGTTCCAAACCTGGATAAATTAATGATTTTACATACCGGTATTTTATATTTGGGTGTCTTCTAAATTGGCGGCTGCACCTTTGTTTAGATGTAAGAGTTTTAACCTTTAACTCTTTCTGACATGACAAAAATGTAGACTTGTCCAGATTGAAAGCATCTGCAGACAACAATTTAAAAGTAGCTCAAATAATGGAAGTTGTCTTCGATAGGGTAAAATACATTGTGGGAAAATGAGAAAATGCTGGTATCCAGCATTTTCTCTTTTCTCACAATGTTTTCAAAAGGCTCCTTTCTTAAGGTCATTGAAACTTGGTATTGTGTGGTAAAAAGTTTTAAACCAATGATCCACCAATATGAGAATGTATCAGAAAACATGGTAAAAAATAAAAAAATTTCCTCATTGGGTGCACTGTTTTTTCAAGCCATCTGTAGAAGATGCAACCAGGAGTAAGAACGCAGAAACATCATTAATATGCATAGAAAGCTGTGGCTGTTTTACGTTTACATAATTCATATAGCTTTGTCACAACACTGTAATAACAGGTCATATCTATAATGTACTATGTTGCAACTTCAATATATGGAGTGAAACGGACATATTATGGTGTCAAATGATCCATATATCCTAACAAAACATAGGAGCCAAGTTCTGTGAAAACAAAAATTGAGCAATGCTCTTTGAAACGAGGGCTTAATGCATCTGCGAAAAGTAAGGGCTCAGGTCAGCCTGTGCAGCCGACCTGGGCCCAAACTTTTCGTTATTTGTAAATTTTCTGTATGTCCAAGGTTCAGTCTACCTAATAATGAAGTTGGTTGTTGAAAAAGATGGATATTATGGATCGATAATTATGTTCTAACTTGTCCGGTATAACGTGTCACAGAGATGCAATAAGCCCCTTTTTGCCAGAGCATAGCTCATATATACATGTGTATATAGGGTCACATGGACTGATGATGATGTCATTTGTTGTATATATAACCTCTTTAAATTCAAATGATTGTGTCAGATGAATCTATTATTATTTGACTAGTCACTTAATCCTTACATTTGGAGAACATCAATAGACCAGATTAACTACATAGATTAAGACTTCAGTTTTTCTATACATCCTGTTTAAATTCAAATGTTTGTGGGACATTTATCCTGTGGGTCTTTTGTCCTATGGGGTCTTTGCCTGTACCCCAACAACCAGCGGTAATTTTTCCAAAACTATTGTGTAATAATTTAATTTGAGGACAAGATTACATGTACTTTTGGAAACTTACATGTAAATAGCCTATAACTGGCTACAAATTCCTTGAAGAGCCCTTAACCCTAGAAACAGTAATGCACTTGAAATATATACATTTAGAAATAAGCCATGCTCTGGCAAAAGGGGGCTTAATGCATCTCCGGGAAACATGATACCAAGCAAGCCATCACATAATTTGCCATCCATAGTATCTTTTTTTCTTTAAACAACCGACTTATTGATGAGGTAGACTGGCCCTTGGACATACAGAAAATTGACCGATAGCGAAAAGTTTCGACCCAGGTCAGCCTGTGCAGACTGCACAGGCTGACCTGGGTCGATACTTTTCACAGTTGCAGTAAGCCCCCTTTTAACAGAGCATGGCTCAAATATTTCTTCCACTTTCATTCAAGTCAAGTCCATAGTTCATAGTAGCATGTGTTGATGAATCTACTATGAATGGCTTAAGAAAACATTGTGGCAAACATAGAAAATGATCAGAATAAGCAAGTTCCTTTTATATTGCAAGATAGATAGCTAAAATTTGCATAAAACTTAAAATTTAAACTAGAGGCGCTTGAGCGCCTGTATCGCTCCACAGGCCTGATATTTCTATAATGGCGAAAGGAAGTTTTTAACAATTATCATTCAATCCTGCATTTTAGCTCACTGAAGAAACAATCTGGTAGACAACCACCATAGGAACTTACCTGCAAAACAACAATGAAATCCAATGAATAGTTTTAGAGAAGAAATTTTTCAAAGATTTTACTTTATACCATAAAAGGAAAATGAGTCTCCCATAAAAGCCATGTTTTTTGACAGATCTTTTTTTTTTTAAGGAATTCTGTAAACCTGTATCTAAGGAACATTCCTGCAAAATAATAATGCTATCCAAATAGCGGTTTGGGAGGAGAAGATTTTTAAAGGTTTTTTACTTTGGTTGCCATGGCAACCAGAATTCTTCATGGAACACAATTGTTTGAAGGAATTTGAAAGAGGACCACCAAAGGAACATTCCTGTGAAATTTGGTAAAAATCCAGTCAATAGTTTCTGAGGAGAAGTTTTTTAAAGAAAAAGTTTACGGATGCACGCACGGACGAACGGACGAACGGACGGACGGACACACGACGGACACAACACCATGACAATAGCTCGCTAGCTCACTGAAGAAACAATTTGGTAGACAACCACCATAGGAACTTACCTGCAAAACAACAATGAAATCCAATGAATAGTTTTAGAGAAGAAATTTTTCAAAGATTTTACTTTATACCATAAAAGGAAAATGAGTCTCCCATAAAAGCCATGTTTTTTGACAGATCTTTTTTTTTTTAAGGAATTCTGTAAACCTGTATCTAAGGAACATTCCTGCAAAATAATAATGCTATCCAAATAGCGGTTTGGGAGGAGAAGATTTTTAAAGGTTTTTTACTTTGGTTGCCATGGCAACCAGAATTCTTCATGGAACACAATTATTTGAAGGAATTTGAAAGAGGACCACCAAAGGAACATTCCTGTGAAATTTGGTAAAAATCCAGTCAATAGTTTCTGAGGAGAAGTTTTTTAAAGAAAAAGTTTACGGATGCACGCACGGACGAACAGACGGACGGACGCACGACGGACACAACGCCATGACTATAGCTCTCTGGCCTTCGGCCAGTGGAGCTAACAAAAAATAGGTAAACACACCAACACCAATTTTAGAAACTTGACAAGATCCAGAGGTCAAAATATGTGAGTGTCAGCATCATATTTCAATAAAATTATTTCTTCATTACAACCTTTGTTGTGGATACTCATTTACCCCTCTAGTGTCTTTCACAACTGCCTTTTTGCAGAGTTTTCCCGAAACCCGAAACACCCCCCACCCCTGTCTTTGAACGTGGACCCCCAATTTTTTCTAATATCCCCAAAGTTTAAATGCTTGCCTCCTTTTGCTTATTTGATTGGGATCAAATGAGCCCAACATGAGAAATTCAAAAGAAAAGCCTGCTTTTGACTATTGTAGATCAAGATCAGGCTGCACAAAATGTGCACTCTGATCTTCGAAATGTAGCTCAAATGATGATTTTATCTTTAAAAGGGTAGGAAACATTGTGGAAAAAGAAAAATATGCTGGATACCAGCATTTTCTCCTTACCCCACAATGTTTTCAAAAGGCCTCTTCATCAGTCATTAAAACATGGGATTGTTTGGCAAAGTTATGAGAAGCTAAGTTCAATATCAAAAGCAATATAGATGGATACAAGTCCTGACTATTAAAATTTTTTAAAATATTAAAAGACTATTCCTATGATGTGTAATTAAATGTCCTTAACCCTTTCCCAAACGACAAATTTTAGACTCTTCCACACTGAGAGCATCCGCAGATGACAAATTCAGAATTGGTACAAATCAGCTTAAGGTCATTAAATAGAGCAGAAAACATTGTGGGAAAAGGAGAAAATGCTGGTTACCAGCATTTTCTCCTTTTCCCACAATGTTTTCAAAAGCCTTTTTTCCCAGGGCCGTGAAAACCAGGGATTGTTTGGTAAAGGGTTAAATTGTCCTTTCTGTCAGTAAAATAAAAATCTGAATTGTGCAAAAAAAACAAAACTATGTTTGACTAGAATTTCTCAAAAAACATCAAACAGTATAGATCCAACTTTAGACGGCACTATCTTTGCTATCTGATCTTGGTCTATCCCATCAATAAAAGCGACTACAAATTGGTGCTCATCACATATTGCAGTAACTCTTTACTATATGAGAGAAATATATGAGCTGCGCTCTGGCATAAGGTGGGTTAATGCATCTCTGTGATGCGTTATACCAAGCATGTCATTACATAATCATAGATCTGTAAAATCCGGTTTGTCTAACAACCAATGGAATCATGAGGTAGAGTGGTCCTTTGACATACAGAAAATTGACGAGTAGCGAAAAGTTTTGGCCCAGGTCAGCCTGCGTGGACTGCGCAGGCTGACCTGAGTCGAATCTTTTTCACAGATGCATTAAGCCCCCTTTTTACAAAGCATGGCTCATATACTTGTACAAAATGAAAGCATTGGCAGTAAACAATTAAAAGTGACTCAAATAATGAATCTGATAGGGTAGAAAACATTGCTTGAAAATGAGAAAGTCTTCTTTTTCTGCTATTAGGCTGCAGAAACTAATAGTGGGTTTAACTGTAAGAGTGCCAAATACTTTATTCTAAATAAGACCCAAATAAGTGCATTTCGAAAGTTGATTTTAACCAGAATGTCTAGGCTAAACAGACAGAGTAGATCGAAGATCAGACTACCTGTTTTCTGCACTCTTATCTTGATCTAAACTGGCAGCAAAGGCAACACTGTGAGAGACCTTTGAACCCTTTACCACAGGACAAAAATTTATACTTGCCTATATCGAAAAACATTTGTAGAGAAAAATATAAGTCAAATGATCAAATTTTTTGTCTTGGACTGACGAGCTCCAGATAAGAGGGAGTGATGGTATTCTAAATCCATTATTTCTCTTTGAAACCCTATGTTGTGGGTACTCATTTGAATCGTCTGGATGAGACGATTCTAATGAGTACCCACAACATAGGGTTTAGTGGAGAATAATTAATATTTTCAATTTTGAAATCAAACTCACTTCCTCTATCTGGAGCTCTGGACTAAGTAAAAAACATTGTGGGAAAAGGAGAAAATGCTGGTTACCAGCATTTTCTCCTTTTCCGACAATGTTTTCAAAAGCCCTTTTCCTCAGGGTTGTTGAAACTCAGGTTTGTTTGGTAAAGGGTTAGAAGTTAATCACACACATGAACCACATTCTTGAGCCATATTCCAGTGACTTTAACACTGGTACAGAACTAGTGCTAATCACAACAGAATATATTATCTAAGTGTTGAAAAAGGATAGGGGTTGAAGGCAAATTCAGAGCTGCCCTGAGCAGCATGCTCTATCTATGCACCTTGGCTAGTATGAAAAATTAATGAACATGAGCAATTTGTCCTTCAGTCATACTGATTCTTTTACTGGCTGTATATTCATTATTACTGACTTTGTATTTTCCATTATTTTGAATTGGTAAATAAAGTACAAAAACTGGCATTGGAGAAAAATGGACTAACCTGTGTTCTGCCATACACTAATATGTATGTTTTTCTGAGTGTATTAATCAAAATGAGCCTACATGTATGTGCAGTCTGATCTCATTCAAGGCTCTCCACTACCCTAACCCTTTCACAAATGGCAAAATTTTACACCTAATTCAAAGCATTTGCAACTTAAATTAGGGTCACATAATGGCTTTTGTCCTTGAAAAGGAAGAAAACTGTGTGGAAAAAGGATAAAATGCTGCTTACCACCATTTTCTCCTTTTCCCATAATGCTTTCAAAATCATGATTCCCTAAAGCTGTTCAAACTTGGAATTGTTTACTAAAATGTTAAAAAAATAGTTTCAGTCTTATAATCCCCATTTACTCTTTGAGTTGTCCAAATTGAAAGCATTTACAGAGGACCAATTCAATGTGAATCAGATGAGAAGATTTATCTCTGAAAGGGTAGAAAAGATTGTGGGAAATGGAGAAAATGCTGGTAACCAGCATTTTCTCCTTTTACACAACTTTTTCAAAAGTCTTGTTCATTGTGGTCATTAATGGTTTGGTAAAGGGTAAAGTGCTTATATACCTGACAAAATACATTCAAACTTGTATAGTAACCACTTGTCTCAATATATACTTTTATTATATACTTTGATATTGTCCCAATGTATTTGCACTGGATGAAAGTATGCAATATTTTTCCATATTTCATACTTTGATACTACATACTTTAGAGCTTTTTTCATGTGCGTTGGTAAGTAGGGAACTATTCTAAAATGCGCCATTTCTCTAAAAATCAAAATATGAACGGCCGCCATTATCATAAATTTCATCGCTAGACATCATATTTTACGAACTTTTCAATGCAAAGTACTTAATAAAAACAAGAAACAGAATATTTGTTTCCCGAATAACAGTCCCTACAAAGTTATGAAAAATTTGTCTAACGAACATGTTTATCGACGATGAAATTATTAAGTGATGAAAAAGGATCCTTGGTCACCATCTTGTTTGTTTACATATCTTTAGCAACGGTGACGTCATCAAAGGCCAAAGGCCAAAATTGAAAATTCCGCGAAAGCATGGTATGGCGACGAAACAGATTTCTTGTCGATTTTCGAATAAATAAGACTGTTTTTAAAAATATAAATCAATGAATTGATGAAAACATTGTGAAATCACGGGAAATTATGTAAACAATATCAAAGTATATAATAAAAAGTTTATTGCACTTGTATGGAAAAATATTGTGCTGAACTCATTCTTTTGGCGTAGTTGCCCTCACAAGCCAGGGCAACTCTACCAAAAGAACTCGTTCAACACAATATATTCCCATACAAATGCAATAACCTATAGTACTCTATAATTGTCAAAGTTCTCAAATCAAAATACAATCAATCTTGTACCTGCAACCACGTCTATTGAGCGACATTTGCAGACGATCATTTCAATGTGGCTCAAATGATGCAATATTTCTTTGATAGGGTAGAAAACATTGTGGGAAAACGAGAAAATGCTAGCATTTTCTCCTTTTCCCACATTGTTTTCAAAAGGTTCCATTGTCAGGGTCGTTAAAAGTCGCCATTGTGTAGGAATGGGTTAATTGATTATTTTCAGGTCTGCCTGAGCTATTTTCCTCTTATAAATTGTCCTATTAAGCTCCTTTGGTATGACACTAAAAATAGCTGTGATTATTTCGACCCACTTTTGGGTTATTTTTTCACTTACAGGAATCAAAATTAGCCCTGTAAAGAAGGTTTTCAATTAATTAAACATTTCTACTTGATGCTTACTCTAAAATGGCATCATTTTCTAATAGTATGGAAATATATTTGAATAATTAGTTTTTGAAAAATGTAATTTTCAACTTGTTACCCCTCTCTTGCACAGATTACAATGGATAGAAAATGCATTTCATTCTACTGCAGCTAGCCATAGACATAACAATCACAGTTTCCGGTTTAAATCGA
This sequence comes from Hippopus hippopus, assembly GCA_946811185.2. Taxonomy (NCBI): domain Eukaryota; kingdom Metazoa; phylum Mollusca; class Bivalvia; order Cardiida; family Cardiidae; genus Hippopus; species Hippopus hippopus. The sequence goes on along the minus strand of OX328108.1, from coordinate 29,264,650 downwards.
AGACAAATCCCTGGCATCTCTTTATCACATACACCTTATATCTATTTTTTATCTACCTTTACATGGCTATCTAGATTCTACACTTTGTAAAGCTGTAACAGCGTTTGTATACTCTCTGGCTCTAAGGGTGCATCTTTAAGCCTAGCATCTCCTTTTGGGGACATCCTACATTTATGTGTGTGGCCATCACCACTTAACATTCCTTGCAATTATTTATTTTGAGAACCTCTGATAAGCCATGTCTGGTGTCAGCATGTGTGAATTTCAGAAAAATATGTGAAAAGGAAGAAGTAAATTGCTGGGAGAATGGCTGGAAATAAAAGGTATGGGTTTCATTTTTTACATAATCATATTTTTATATAACTTATTGCATAAAACTTATTTCTTATTGATCAGTCAATTAGAAAATCTACAATGACATGGTAATTTATGTATTTTCCTTACTTTTTTACAATGGTAATCATGTCCCCTTTTGGGGACACTAAGACCAAATGGGTACAGGTTTTTCTGAGTACTATCTATTGTCTTCCACAGTCGCTGCACTCTACATGAAGTTGTTTCAAAGCTTGAAGATGAGACAAACTTTCAGAGGGCAGACATACATATAGAGCCACCACCTGTAGATCCTTTGACAGATGAGGACGGTGCAGATGAAGCCTCTGAAGTTGTTGTTGACAACCTTCCTGGTCGAGTTCTTCAGGAACCCGCCCATGTGACACTGTAAATTCTGATGGACGAACAATCATCTGAGAAAATGATCAGGAGGAAGTAAGTAAAGCATTTAATTGAATAAAAAGAAAATACTGGATAAACTGAATAGCATTTTTACCATTGTTATTTTATGTTATATATCATGTATTTTTTTCAGATTGAAAAATGTATTTTGTTCTAAAACCCAATGTAAACTCATTGTACAAAAGGTCGGTTCGAGTAATATTGGAAAGTTGATAATTTTCTTCAAATCATTTGTTTTGTATTTGCAGAATGAAGAACAAGAGGATAGATCATCAACAACATCTGGCTCAGACACTAATTCATATGAAATGCCTGATGAAATACCAGTTACAGCTACACCTAGCACCTACGAAAGACTACCAGCAAGGATTGCCCTAAAGAAATCTAGATGCATGTGTCAACCGAAAACATCCACCTCCTCCAAAACGTCAGTGGCAACGAAGTGATATTCCACAAGAAGCATCTGAAAGATTTATCTGGCATGACCTGAATGTTGATACTTCAAGGCTACTTAGAACCCCAGATGGTCTCTTTCAGTCATTCTTTGATGATGATGTCAATGATATGATTGTAAGCTGTAGCATGATGTATGCTGGTTCGAAAGGGAAGCATGGGTTTTCAGTGAGCGCAGATGAAATTAGAGTATTTCTTGCAATACTTCTAATTTCAGGCTACAGCGAGGTACCGAGGAGAAGAATGTATTGGAGTCTTGATGAGGACATAATGTAATAATGCCATTGCAGGTGCAATGATTCTGGATAGATTTGATGAAATCATGCGGTGTTTACATCTGAGTGACAACAACAACCTTGATGTAACTGATAAATTCAGCAAAACTCGCCCTGTCTTGGCTATGATCAATGAAAGATTCTTACTTTACTTCATGAAGGAAAAAAATCTGTCCATTGACAAAAGTATGATACCCCACTATGGGAGACATGGGGCAAAACAATTCATTCGTGGTAAACCGGTCTGCTTTGGATTCAAGAAGTGGGTTCTGACAACATCCCTACAGTTTGAACCCTATCAAGGGGCCAGAGGATGACAGGCGGCAGACAACAACCAACTTGGAATGGGTGGGGCTGTAGTGATGGACCTCTTGTCTGAGCTTGTTAATTATCAATGGATACCATCTGACATTTGACAATGTATTTAGTTCATTATAAACTAGTAGACGAGATTACCAGCATGGGCATAGCATGTACAGGCACAATACCATCAAATCACCAAGATTGCCCTGTAAGGTCTGTGAAAGAAATGCAAAAGATGCAACGAGGTACTTATGATTATGCCTTTGACAAGCGCAATGGTCTTATTGTAGTAGGATGGAATGAAAATAACATTGTCAATGTGGTTTCAAACCGGCATGGGGTGGAACCAGAACAGGCAGCCAGTAGGTGGTCCAGGGCTGATCATGAGAGAATTCGGATCCAGCAAACTTTCTGCATAAGGCACTACAACAGAACCATGGGCGGAGTTGACAGAATGGATCAAAATGTTGAGCTTTACAGGACTGGAATTCGTTCCAAGAAATGGTGGTGGCCCGTATTTATGTACTGTCTTGATTTGGCAGTACAACAGACATGGCACTTGTACAGGGCTACAGAAATCGGCAGGACAGAGCCATTAGATTTATTAGGCATTTGCAGAGCTATTGGCAAGGTTTTCCTAGCGCATAGCAGTCCACACCTAGGAGACCTAAGGGGCAACCTAGTGCTCTCATAAGGCATGTTCTTGATGGAACATGGTATGATGGCAAGGCTCACTTTGCACAACCTTCACTACAACGCCTTTGCACATTTTGCAAAAAGAAATGCAGAACCATGTGTGCCAAGTGTGATGTTGGTCTTCATCATAAATGTTTTGAACTTTTTCATACTGCCTGATATGGCCATTTTGACAAACAAGTCAGATAATCGATGAATATTGTGCCAGAAGTGAGGAAATCATTGAACTTGACATGATCTGGACAAGTGCTGGACAATGAGCTGGACAAGTTTTAATTTATTGTTATATTGTATGATCTGAGAACAATACATAAGTGATAAGGCCAGTTTCATTACATTTATGCGCAATATTTGTATAGAACCATTGACAAAATATGTGCCTAGCGTCCCCAAAAGGGGACACACCTTTATATAAATATTTTTTGGATGTAAACAAACATTTATATGAAAATGCTTCTGGTTCAGTTTATTGTGTTATAATTCCTGTATAATACTGGTAGTTTGGTCAAAATTTAAAATTCAGGCATAAGTGGGTTAAGCCACCATTTCTTCTTTGTCCTTTGAGTGGTTGTTTGATACAAGATTGACATAAGTGTCCATGTTAAAGAACAACTTGTGTTAGTTTAAACATATTTATTTTACATCGATTGAGAAACAAGTTCTTACAACTTATACTAATCTCTCTCGATTCTGCTTCCTGGGAACTACACCAGTACTTGCGTCAAATGAGCGGGCCAATGAAGAATCCCGAAGTTGACACCCAATCTTGGGTATCAAACTCCGGACCTTATGATTACGAGGCCGACACTCTACCTCACAACCACAGACACCACAACTTGTGTTGAGAGGTTAGGTTTGTATATTCTGTTTTGTGGCTGTTAATGGCAAGTTTGAATAATATTTTTGTGATGAGTTTACAAATAAATTTGTCAAGAGATGGGCAAATATCACAATGTATACTGCGGCAGTTTCCCTTGGACCTGTCGCGTCATGATAACAAATGTTCCGTAACACGCCACTGTAACGTGAAACATGAGCCCTATGTTACTTCTGTGTTCCCACAAGTAAAGTTGACATATACAAATACTTCCTAATGTGGCACAAGCTAAAGGTTTTCTTCTCTGTAATGGGTATACCATTAGATAAATCTGCAAAATAAAGGGGAAGAACTCTTGTACACATTTTATTTGTAGTGAAAAATATATACTGGTATACCTGAAATCCAAGAGGATCAGTGTACTGATTTTTTTCCCCTGGAACCCAAGAGCATTGATTCATTCCTAACCTGACAACAGCATTTTAGACTCATACATAATGAAAAAAAAACTTTTAAAAACATCAGGAGAAATGGAAAAAATGCTGGAAACCAGTATTTTCTCCATTTCCCATGATGTTTTCTATCCTTTCCATGACAAATCCCATTACTTGAGAAACATTTTATTTGTTGTCTGTAAAATGCTCTCAATTTGGCAGAGTCTAAACAAATGTTGAAACCAGCCCAGTTTTAAAAAGATCTATGCAGAATTTCATAATCTCATCAAACTTCAATTATGGTATTTCCTTAATGGGCTATGTAGCCTCTTTCGTTATTTCAAGAATTTACACCAGAGACTCACAAAGACTTGTGGGAATGTCACATGACATATAACAAGCACCAATTATGAGAATCCATATTCAAATTAGTATGATGACATTGTATCTAAACAGATGGAGTAACCAATTTCATAACGAACATCCCGATATCTAAATGCTCAAGTTTATATGGCTGCATAGAAAAATATATCTAGTTATATTTATCGGATTTTTACATGAAAATTTGAATACCAGAATAAAAACTAAAAAGCCCCTTTTAATTACCAAGAAAATAAAAAAAAAACATTACATATTTCAGTCTTTTCCTAGCAGTAGCTCACTTTTTCATGTTAGTCTTAGATTTCACCAGTCCTTGGCTGGGGCTCTTCGGTGTCTTGCCAAAATCAAATGGACACTTTGCAGTCATACCAGAAGATCTGAACATCTTGAAAATTTTCTTGACTAAACTATCTCTAAAACAATAGGATAGTGTGAACCAAGATCAGATTGCACTTCTATGTAGTATGATCTAGGTCTGCACTGTCCAAAAAAGAAACTTTGGATGGCTGGCTGTATTGTAATATTAAGAGATATACTGTACAAATATAAACAAAATAACAGAATGTGTTACATACCTGATATAAAGATAGAAAGAAACACACTAAAAATGTAGCACCAGTCTGGTAATGATCAGCATCAAATGTCTACAAAATGAAAATGATCAAATGGATAAAAACAAAATACACAAACTTCTAGGGCCTCCATTTCAAAAAGAAAGATTCATGAAAAAAAGTAAAGAGTCAATAAAAAGTTAGGCAAATCATTATTTTTACTCACTTTTATAGAAAAACCTTCAATTTTTTAGAAGAGAGATGTCTTATTTACTTCTTAACTCTTTACCACACAGTCCCGACTTTTAACGACCCTGAGGAGGAAGCCTTTAGAAAACATTGTGAGAAAAGGAGAAAATGCTGGTAACCAGCATTTTCTCCTTTTCCCACAATGTTTTCTGCTCTGTCAAGGAAAAATTGTCATTTTTGCCACCTTTAATTTGTCGTCTGCAATTGCTTTCAATTTGGACAAGTCCAAAATTTTGTCGTTTGGTAATGAGTTAAGCTGTGTATGAAATGGAAAAATTTTAAATTTGTCCAAATTGAAAGCACTTGAATAAAACAGAACAAAACTGACTCAAAAATTTAAATTTGTTTGTGGAAGGGTGGAGGTTTACCACCAGCTTCTCCTTTTTCCCCACAATGTTTTAAAAAGCCTTTTTCATAAGGGTCATTACAGGTCAGGATTGTTTGGCACCAAGCATTCCCCAATCCTTTACCACACAATCCTAAGTCCTAATGACCTTGAGAAAGGAGGCTTTTGGAAACATTTTTAGAAAGGAATAATTGCTGGTCACCAGTTTTTTTCTCATTTTACCATAATGTTTCCTGTCCTTTAGAAGCAAGTATCATAATTTTAGCCACATTAATTTTGTAATCTGCAACTGCTTTGAGTTTGGAAGAGTCTAGGGTTTGTCATCTGGTGAAGGATTAACTTTCTGCTTTATATGACAATATGTGTAGAATTGTTTTGGTTGGCAGTGCCTTAAAAGAACAATTAGGTCCCTAGAACAGAAGACCAAAAAAACCAACTCGTATGCCAGGATTAGGACAATATCTCTTCCTGGACTTTGTCCAGGAAATTGTCTGTGACCTTGACCTTAACGATGTTTCGTCGGGTTGTCAGTGCGCAACATTTTTGCGCATGTCTCTTCGCTTCTCTGTTTTCTAGCGCGTAACTTTGTCTGATTGTAGTACTATTATTGGACTACTGATTTTTCCTGCAAGACGCGGAGAAAGTAGTGGTAGATACATTTTTCTTAAAAAATCAGTTTATGAAGGTGTAAATCATTCCTAAACAGCAAAAATGGAACATGTACATTTGTGGGACATTACTTATCCAGATAGTAAGTTTAGTATGGTAAAAAGAGAAAATTACATGTATTTTCTCCTTTTCAGCGTTTTCTAACCCTCTTTCCCGGGTATTGATAGAAATCAGGATCGTTTGATTCATTTTGCTATAAGGTTCGTAAGTAATCTATGCCTTTGAGTAATTCTGGACAGTTCTACTTGTATTGTTCTTCCATTCTCCCATCTATTAAAATATACCATATGTATTTGGTATTAACCCTTTCCTAAATGAATTAAATTAGAACTTCAAAATTGAAAGAAGCTGCAGACGACAAATTAAACAAGGTTTAAATGAGATTAAAAGAACCGTTTGTGCAGAAAAGGTTGTGGGGAAAGGAACAATTACTTGTAATGAACAATTACCCCTTTTACCAAAATGTTTTCCAAATCCGTCCCATACCCATATTAAATCGAGACTATATCAAGGAAAGGGTTGACAGAGTACAATCTTTATTGTGAAAAAAACATGATTTAGTGCTAGAAATAATACATCTTACTAAGTAATTTGAAATCTTGGGTGTTTTGTGTCACTTTCTTTGTTCCAAGGGAGGTAATTGAGTTCGAATATTGGGAAAAGTAGCCTGGCAACCTATCTTTTTTTTTGCATTTTTTGATAAAGGATATAATCATGTATATCTCTGAGAAAAATGAGAAAAATCTTTGCGCTAGATTTTTTTGTGGGTCAAATAATGTCCTGATTTTCTGTGATAAAATAAGCAATTTTGTGGGCTAAGGGTTTTATTGAAACATGGATAGCGTATCATTAATTTGAAATATCTGTTAATTTCTCATCAAAGTCAGAGGATGAATTACTATGAATTTAAAACACAGAGAACATGATTTGACTGAAATTACAGATTTTAATCACAAATTTCTGACGTATGCTGCAATAATTGGGTTTTTGTGTAATTTGAAAAAAGGGTTATGTTCTTCGTGGGCTCAGAACTTTTTGGTTCATCAGGCAATGTCTGATTATCTCTTTGTATATTGAAAGAACATACTTTGAAGTGTTTCTGTGTCAAATTTCACGAAATTCTCTGCGCTAGAAATAACTCGCTGAAACGCCTTTAAGGCCACAGGCATGGGCAAGGGATAGCTGAATGAAACTGTGGACCTATATCCATTATCACATTAAATATGAACCAAATCAATCATTTGGCCTGGAAAATGGGAGCTTTGGAAAAAAATTAACATGAAATTTCAAAATCTGTGACTTTGACCTTAAGACTATTGGCATGGCATTGATTAGGGTATTGCTCAATGAAACTTTGTACCTCTGTCTGTCATCAGGCCAAGCATGAACCAAATCCATCAAATAATTTAGAAAATATAAGCTCTTAAAAAACATATATATGAAACTAGGATGTGAAATATCAAAGTGTACAACCTTGACCTTAAGACTGTGGGTGTGGATGAGGGTAACTTTGAAAGAAACTTTGAGACCTATATGGCCGATTCCAAATTTTGTTAGAAACTTGCACCCCATTTAGTCGCTTGTGTCGTATTTCTGTTCAACACTAATATATTAATAAACAGAAGTTGCTTCTACTACTACAAAATCATTGTTGAACAACAAATAAATAATTAAACATGCATGATATGAATAGCTCAAAAGCTGAATACACGAAGGATATAAGTAGGGGCCCTTGTCCCGATGCCGAGTGAAATAGAAAATCACTGTCATTTTGTTAGTTAAAATGTAGATAATTATGATCTCTTGAAAATGTCTGACAACAGCAATACTTGTCACAGTTACAGGTTAAACCTGTTATTAGTGTGTACGCTTAACAAAAGTACAAGAAAAACACCTCGAAAATTTGTCCAGCTCTTTCCTATCATTTCCATAATTTCAAAGAAAAACACGCGATATTTTTACTTCCCTTATAAAATGGCGGGAGTGATGTCTAAAAACACTTTGAACATGGGAACTTTGAAAGTGATGGCGATGGTTTGATGTTTTGACACTATGTCACATGGAGAATTTACTTATAAGTGTAAAATTTAAAAGGGTACTCGTTTTTTAGATGTTTTGTATTGTCTTCATGAAGCAATGGTAAGGGTATATTTTCCCTTATTATGACTAAAAAGAAGTACAGCTTGGCATGTAAAAAGAAATCGACTCAAAAGATCATTCCTCGGAGGCTACAGAAGGGGGCAAACTAAAAATTGTCATTCCCGTAACAATCATTACTCATACATCAAGCAGCGTAAGGGAGATGATTGCGTGATGTTCTGATGCCATGTAGCATGGATAGTTCACTGGTAAGTGTAAAATTTAAAAGCCTATTATGAATATATCGACGTACAGCTTGGCATTTGAAAAGAAATTAACTCAAAGGTCTATTCTTTGGAGGCTACAGTGGGGGTAATCAAAAACTGTCATTCTCGTAATGATCATTACCGAAACATCAAGTGGCATGAGGGAGATGATCGCTCCATTACAGAGGACTTCATGTAATGCTTGTCGTAAGTATAAAGTAATTATAAATAACAGCTTATGATATGAAGTAATTACAAATACTAAATCTTCAATTCCCGTTAATTTTTTACTGGGTGCAATTGAACTTTATCAAAAGCTTCATTACCGAAATTATATTAGCAGGCGGGACTGGTCATTTCGATCCAGAATTATGAACATCAATTTCTTACTGTCAATGTGATCATGTGCTAGCTTAAGGATTTTAGTATCCATTTCATTATAATTTTCTCAGAAAAACGGTACTTACATTTTTAAAAAAAAATTTTTGCAAACTTTTAAAGAAAAAGTAGAATAAGCCATATCTATCATCATACCAACCATAAATAAAGTCGATCAAATTGTTTGGAAAATATGAGTTTTTACAAAACTTTAATTTAAGTGTAGATGCCAATGCCAACACTAACGCCGACACCAGGGTATCGCAAAAGCTCCTCCTGGGCTTTGTCCAAGAGGAGCTAAAAAGGGGGGTATAACTGTGTCCAAAATATTTTCGGGCTACCACCACATTGGTGAAGATTCTCCTTTTAAAAGTTAACTACATGTACTGCCTTGAATATGAAGTAGACATCTTCAGTGATTACGACAGAGAAATCAGAAAATGTTATAGTGTTTTCATGACGACAACAAAAATGCAGATGATGACATAGCTATGACAGTCTCTAGATGTTTTCTTTGAAAATAGCTGAGCTAATTATTCTTACCTCGTCAATATGGGAATGAGATTCATTCAGTACATGTATACCTCTAGTTAAATTTAAAACAGCACAAAAACAGTTTAGACCTAGAGATATTGCGCCAAGTAGTTGTAATGGTAAGTATCTGTTATTTGTGACCGCTGAAATAAGAAAAAAGATTTTGGTTCGTTTGTTTTTTTTCTCTCATTACTATACAAAAATCACTTCTAAAATTGAAACTTTGCAAGATGTTGTAAGGAAAGGAACAATTGCTTGATATAAGTCATTGATCCTTTTTTCACACTATGTTCAAAATTGATACTTTCCCTTCCTGTAACCCTTTGCCACACAATTCCCAATTTAACAACCCTGGAGAAGAAGTGTTTTGGAAACATTATGAGAAAATGCTGATTACAATAGCAAATATCTATTTGTTATTTTGGGTGTTCTAAGGTTAAAAACATTATGTAGCTTCTACTGGTAAACAGGAAAGTAAATTTGTCATACTTATTTTTTTTTTTTTTTTTTTTTTTTTTTTTTTTTGGGGGGGGGGGGTGGGGGGGGGGTATTGAAGTTCAATGCCATTTTAACAGCTTAGGTCTTATCACCGCGGTCAATGCGCTTGCACATGTTTTTCCTGGCTTTCTCATACCAGTACTGACATAACTTGGATGTTGGAATGTCAAGAATATATGGTAAATCGCCAGACATTAGCTCAGTTTCATATGACCAATCAGATAAGGAAGTGTGAAGATACATGTAGTAGTCTGTAAACTCTTTGCCACACAATCTGTAGTTTTAACAACCCTGGCAAAGAGAACTCATTAAAAAATTGTGGGAAAAGGGAGATTACCTGTTATCAGCATTTTCTCCTTTTCCCACAAAATTTTCTAACCTTTTACAGGTAAATCATGTCATTTATGCAAAATCTAGTTTGTCTGCAAAATATTTTCAACTTGGATGAGTTCAAAATTTTGTCAACTGCTAAAGAGATGACAATACATGTATTATGAGGGCTGGTCTTTCTTTCTATCTGCCACTCAATAAACTGAATAAAGAAAACAAACCTGAGGTAGATTTAAAACTGTCATTCGTTCGGCCATAATTTGGTCTCAATTCCTCCTCACATAACACATATGGTGGGCGTAATTGTAATTCTTCACTTAATGTGTGTAGGTTGACTTTCGTACTCAATGTTCTGGGATTGTTGTATCTCTGTTTTAATTTTTGTAAAGGGTAATCTGAAACCATGAAGAAAGGAAAAAAATGTTTCTTTTTCAAATTTTGCGAAACTCTTTACCACATAATCCCAAGTTTTAACACCCCTGATGAGGAAGCTTTTTGAAAACATTGTGGGAAAAGGAGAAAATGCTGGTAACCAGCATTTTCTCCTTTTCCCACAATATTTTCTACCCTATCAAAGACAAACATCATCATTTGAGCTACATTTATTTTGTCGTCTGCAAATGCTTTCAATTTGGACAAATCCATAATTTTGTCATTTGGTAAAGAGTCAACCCTTTACCAAACAATGCACGTTCTGACACCCTTAACCCTTTCACGTTATGACACCCTTAACCCTTTACCACACAATCCCCACATTTAACGACCCTTAAAGAGAAGGCTTTTGAAAGCACTGTGAGAAAAGGAGAAAATGTTGGTAACCAGCATTCTCTCCTATTCCCAAAATGTTTTCTACCCTTCCAAAAACAAATTTCAATTTTTGACTCATACTTGATTTCTCGTCTGCACATGCATTCAACTTAGACTGGTCTAAAGTAGTTTCGTATGCTAATGGGTTAAGAAAGAAGGTTTAGATAACATTTCGGGAAAAGAAGAAAAAGCTGGTAACTGAGATATGTTGGGAAAGAAAGCTTTCAGAAACATTGTGGGAATGTTTTCTATTCTTGTTTTCTAGAAATAAATCCAACCCTTGGGACCACTGTAAGTTATTTGTCATCCAGAAATGTTTTGAAATTGGACCACTCTAAAATTTTGTCCTAGTACAGAGTTAACACCGACTGTACACAAAATTTTCTCTGTCTTGCAGCTGATCAATTTAGAAAAACATTGTGACAAGAGGAAAATTTGCTTACAATTATAGTTCTTCAATTAAAACTTGTAGACTGACTTTTCAAACTTAAGTTTAAGGATTTTAGCCCTTTACCAGAAGAGAAAATTTTAGACTTGTCCAAACTGAAAGCATTTGCAGACTACATAATATTGAATGTAGTTCAAAGGATAAGATCTGTCTCAATAAAGGTAGAAAAAAATTGTGGGAAAAGGAGAAAATGCTGGTTACCATCATTTTCTCCTTTTCCGACAATGTTTTTAAAAGCTCCTTTTTATCAGGCTTGTTAAAATTAGGGATTGTATGGTACACTACAGGGTTAATATTTGTTTTAATTTATAAAATGGAAAATCGGCTGATATTGCCATAAGTCAGGAATCACAATCCCGACTTTTAACGACCATGAAGAAAAAGCCTTTTGAAAACATTCTGGGCAAAGGAGAAAATGCTGGTAACCAGCATTTTCTCCTTTTCCCAGAATGTTTTCTAGCCTTCCCAAACCAAATTTCAATTTTTCAGTCACATGTAATTTGTCGTCTCCAAATGCTTTCAATTTGGACCAGTCTAAAAATTTTTCGTATGGTGAAGAGATGCCAAGGTTTCAGACTTGTCCACATTGGAAGTATTTGCAGACAGCAAAATTAATTGTGGCTCAAAAGATGTGGTTTATTTTTTTTTTGTCTTTACAATGGTATAAAACACTTTAAGAAAAGAAGAAAATGCTGGTGAACAGCATTTTCTCTCTCCATAATGTTTTCAAAAGCTTTCTTCTCTAGTTTGTCTATTCTTTTTTTTGTTTGGTGTTTAACATTGCTGTCAACATTATTTAGCTATATTGCAGTGACCAGTGCAGCTATCTATGCTTTTCAGGAGTTCCATTTACCAGTACTTATCACAATATCCTCCCCAAATCCACCCACAAAAAAAAAATGTGACTCAAGCATTTGTCCCAGGATGGGTAGAAACATGGTGGGAAAAGGAGAAAATGCTGGTTTCCAGCATTTTCTCCTTTTCCCACAATGTTTTCAAAAGTTTTCTTTCTCAGGGTCGTTAAAAGTCGGGATTGTGTGATAACGGGTTATTGAACTAAAACTGCTCCATCTTACGGTGACAAAATTATACTTGTGCCATACTCTGTGAAAACAGTGTTTAAATACATCTGCAAAAAGTATCGACCCATGTCAGCCTGCACAGTGCATGCAGGCTGACACGGGTCAACACTTTTTGCATTTTGTACATTTTCTGCATATCTAAAGATCATTGTATCTCATGATTCATTTGGTTGTTAGACAAAATGGATTTTAGAGGTTCACAATTATATGATGACTGACTTGGTATAATGCATCACAGAGCTGCATTAAATTATCTCTTGTCAGAGCATGGCTCACTGTAGGAGTGTTCTTGGGCACTATACAAGCAGTTGAATATGACCTGAAAAATTAACCTATATATATACTAGCCCCCTAACCCCTCCCACAAGGTGATGTCACAGGATTTCCAAGATGGCGCCCAAAATGGCGCCTAAAATGACCCCAATCATAACAGAGAACAAAAAAACGACAAACAAGTGGATTTAAGGTCTTCTTTAAAGGCTGATATATAGTCCTAGGCAAAGTGCTATGCATGCACCATCCACACATGCCAGAATTCGCCGACAATGGGCGAAAATTTAAGAAAACAGAGTAGCAGAAGACCTTGTAGTGGTGTTTTTCAAGCACCTACCCAGGGTTCACTCCCCTTGATTCGATTTGCTTTTCTAGTTGAGGCCAGCTTCCATACTGCACAATGATACATTCAATATGCTAAGATGATCAATGGACAGTGAGAAACAGAAAATAGTGTCACAAGTGAATAAAAACTACACTGGCAACTCTGTCAGTAGCAACTGCCTCCTACTGCATAAATCAAAAAGAACTATATTTTTACTTTGTATCTGTTCATACGGTGACAAGTAGCCCAGTTTCGATGACTACCGACTCATACGTGCCATTTACGCACCTTCGAAAAACACAAAAAATTGACTTACAGCACTTACAAAAGCAACTGATAGCTGTTGCATAAGTCGAATATGGCAAAAAAGATACAACACAAACAATAAAATAAACAAACCAAATTCCATCAGAGCATATGGACGTTCCACTGCCATCACTCTTTTCTTGTCATAAAACTGTAAAAATTCTTTCTGTAAATCCGTCAGGAAGGAAAAGGCCAAAACTTTCGGGTATGTGACATCACACAAGACAAAGAGTGACAGATCTAGAGCTGTTATAAAACTGAAATAAAAAAAAAACTTAGAAATAAAGAGAAAATACTTTTTTTTTAAAAATATATTTCAGTACAAAAATAACTTTATAATGCTCCAGCAAACAACAGCTTTGGAAAGCATTGTGGGAAGAAGGAAAATATTGCTTGGTAGAAGCAACTGCTCCTTTTCTTACAATGTTGTCCATGCTGTTAAACAAAATTTGACTGATGCTCTTTGAAAAAGGGGGCATCTGCAGAGAGAACTGATTCATGTCAGCCTTCGCAGTCTGACATGGTTCAGTACTTTTTTTCTTCATGTAAATTTTCTGCTTGTCTATGACTATTTTACCTCATAATTCTGTCCTTTGTTAGACAAAATTGACTCTATAGATTCATAATTAACTCTTTACCAAACAACAAAATTTTGGACTCATCCAAATTGAAAGCATTTGCAGATGATAAAATTAACGTGAATGAAAAAAGGAAATTTGTTTTGGGAAGTTAGTGTAGAAAACATAGTGGGAAAAGGAGAAAATGCTGGTTACCAGCATTTTCTTCTTTTCTCACAATGTTTTCTGAAAACTTCTCTCTCAGGGTCGTTTTATTGATTGATTGTATGGTGTTTAACGCCATTTTCAACATTATTTCAGTTATATCACGGTCACCAGTGCACCTATCCATGCTTTCCTGGAGTCTCTTGTACCAGTACTCCACACAATTTTCTTTCCAAGCCACTGGCTGCTTTCCCACATTACCATCCTCAAAACAATGGTCAGCGGTGGGATAGGAATGAATCCTGTCGCAATGACTATCATCAATCCTCGGAAAGAAATTGGCCGAGCCAGGAATCAAACCCACGACCCCTTTTTCTCAAGTCCTGCATGCAACCGACTGAGCTACCAGGGCTCGGCCAAAGTCATTAAAAGTTGGGATTGTGTGGAAAAGAGTTTAACTGTTGACTTGCTTGGAGTAATGCATTACAGAGATGCATTAACCTTTTACCACACAATCCTGATTTTAAACAACCCTGAAGAAAATAACTTTTGAAAACATCATTGCTAAAGGAGAAAATGCCGGTAATTTTATCCTATGCATGTCCATGACTATTCTACCTCATAATTTTGTTCTTTGTTGGACAAAATTGACTTTATGGATTTATAAATAAGTGTTACATACTTATTTGCTTAGTCTAAGGCATTACAAAGATGCATTAACTCTTTACCACATACCAAAATTTTAGGCTAGTCCAAACTGTAAGTATTTGCAGACGACAATTTATATGTGCCTCATTGGGTTTGTTCTTTAACGGTTAGAAAACATTGTGGGAAAAGGAGAAAATGCTGGCTACCAGCATTTTCTCCTTTTCCCACAATGTTTCTTAATAAGTCTTATTTCCCAGGGTTGTTAAAACTCCGGATTGTGTGGTAAAGGGTTAACCCTTTACCACACAATCCCCGAGTTTAAGCAATCCTGAAGAAAATAACTTTTGAAAACATTGTGGGAAAAGAAAATGCTTGTAACCAGCATTTCTTCTCTGTCAAGTGTTTTCTACTCTTTTAGACACAAATTCCATCCTTTGAGCCTTATTCTGGATCAGTCAAAATTTTTTCAGTTGGTTAAAAGTCATTTTCCCAGTGCATATTTTATCATCTTAAAATATTAGCCTGGCAGCTCAGTCAGCAACATACTGTGATACAAGGGCTTCAGGTTTGATTTCCAGTTTGGCCAAGTTCTTTCCAAAGATTATGACAGTCATGGACTTACAGTGAAAGCTTTCATTCCCCTCTCTCTCTCCAATGAACATTGTTTCAATGAGGTCTGTGTAAGAAAGCAGCCAGTGGCTTGGAAAGAATGTTGTGCAAAGTACAGGCCAAAGTCGCCATGATGTAAGTGAAATAATGATGAAAACAGTGTTACACACCAAACAAACAAACTTTTTGTACTTTGCACATGGTTTTGAGGTGATTATAAGGATTACAGGCTACTGACTTAGAATGGATGTGCATTTATCAATCATGCGACAATCTTGAGGAAAACAAACAATCATTTGAACCAGGCAAAAGTGCCATTAACAGTCATATGTAATCGTCTTAATGAAACAGAAATAAAATATGAATGCCCCTAAAAGTATTGAACAACAATCATGGGATAAAGTTTGCAATGTAAACTCATTTATGAAACAGGATGACGAATGGCTGTCAATAAAATGTACTTTTTCCTGTTTTTCATTTTAACTATTACGACTATCTACGAATTATGGTTTGGAATTTGAAGATGTTCCTTCAGTCAGATTTCAGTAAAGGTAGTTTAACAATACACTTTGACAAAATTGTTGTTTCTTTTTCGAAAACTTTTAAAAATTCTGCTTTTCTGTTGTTTGGTAGAGTGGCTGGTTTCTCAGAATTCTGGTTAATTCTACCGGCAACATTTTATGTAGATCTAGGTTTTTGGAATGGATACATTAATTTTTCCTTTCAGGGTATATCATGGAACAATTACCTTACCACATGATTCTTACATGCAACTTAAATCCGTTTTGAAATAATTATTTTGTGTTCCAATTTTTTTTCATTAAAAGGACAAAAAGTTACATTAGTAAAGTCTATCACTTTGTCTAACATTTTTGTTCACATGACATGCTATACTGCATTTTGATTGGTTGATATGACATGTCAATCAAAATTGCTAGAAAGGTCAATTCTAGTGGGTAGCATAGGTAGCAAGTGAAGAACAAGAGTGATATAGCTTTTTGAACCCTAAAATACATACAGATACTTCCCTAATCTTTACACAAATAATTACATGTACCGGTACTTACTAAATTGTGTACGAGCCTCCTGGGAGACAACATCTATCTGGAAATTTGGATGAGATTCTCGACAACATTTTCATGTTCCTGTACGCATCTTCAAGACCAGGGTGACTAGATAAAGGTGGGCTGTCAGAATTGGCAGTCAGTGCAAGTCCATCAGTGCTGCGGCTTATCACAGAGAAATGGATCATTCTCAATTTAACGCTGGAAAAAAATAACAAAAGCTATGAAATACTGCTATGCATGTTGTGACCATACTATAACTTATTGTTAGATTGAATGGTGTTCTATACAGTTTTAAATATTATTCAGTCTTATCACATTGACAGCTCACAGATTTCTGTATGTCAATGGTTTTGCCAGCACTAGGCCTGGGGCTCTGAAGAGTCTTGCAAAAGGACACTCCAAAAAAACCCAGTGCTTCCAGTGAGGCTTCATTCCGTGACCTCCATGTTATGCATCTTACTCTTTCCCACTAAGCCATGTCGGAACCTACCATATCGATAAAAGTATTACTCTAGGAAACCTCTGCATAATCCTATGACAGAGAAATATACCATTCATCATGCAGCATTGGATTAGTATGATTTACTAGTATGATTTACTAAATATTGAAGATATGTTACATTTTAGTGTCCAGACACCCACTAAACAGCCCTGATGAGCCCTTTGTTTCTTACCAGTCATCTGTCAGTCAGTTGTATGCGTCTTTTTATTTGCTTGTCAGCTATGAAAGTAGACATGAAATGACAGATCAATGATTTAATTAACTCTTTCAGCGCCAAATGAATAGACTCTACCTCTTTCGACAGCTCTAGATACAATTCATTGAAACTTACAAAGATTTTGATTGTATAGACTTGACTACAAAAGCGGACGGTATAGATCAAAGATCAGACTGCACATTCTGTGCAGTCTGATCTTGATCTATGCCATCCGCAAAAGTCACTGTTTTCACCTATGGTGCCGAAAGCATGACAGTTAATAAAACTGTATGTTTCGGGAATATTTGGAATTATACCTTTTAATTCTTTTGATAATTTGTGTTTTGTGTGTTTTTCTCTATGTGTTTGCGAGAGAGAGACAGAGAGGGAGAGAGCCACTGGGGAAAATATAGTGTATTTCAATATGGCATTTGGTGATAAAAGGTCATCAGACTGTCTCATCAAATAAGCTGAGTTACAGAAAATTATAGAAATTTCAAATGGAAATCATTGAAATTATAGAAATCTCATAGTGACCAAATGTACTTGTCAATCACAGGTACAAATGTATCAATCAATCACAAAACATCATTTATCCATAAAATCCTTCATCAACCATTTTTACCATTTTTCAGTAATTATTGTCACATGACATAGCAGAGGTGTAAAATGATTTTTTTTATCTGCTCACCCAGCAGGTGAGAAGATGTTGCTGGGTGAGTAGATATACAAAGTTACTAGCCCTGCAGAGTTTTTTACTCACCTGTCTTTTTATGAAATATTTGTCTAACATATTCATTGAAAAGTCATGTAATTAATTATACTTATTCATAATTTTGAACTAAAATAATGTCATGAAATGTTATCATGTCTGTTGTTAGATTTTTATCGAACTGCCTATTCACTATCATCATGCAAAGAGAGAGATTCATTTTTTAAAGGTAAATGTAAACAAACATATGGAGTTTCCCTTACACCATTACTAAAATTAGATTATCTATACTGTCGCATTTTCTAATCAAATGACTTACCCTCTGAGCGCAAAATCAACCTAATTTGTTTACGTAATTATCTTCTTACATGCATAACCTTCTTTGTAATGCATCTGTTTAAAATCAATTGGATAAAAAATAGATCATGCCACTTCTTCAGAGTTTTTAGAAAACCACTGAACCAGTTGGGAATTCCCTCGGATATTCCCGTAAAAGGTGAAGGAACGAATACTAAATCAAGTAAAGCTCAAAAATATACCCAGAGTCATCCCGAGGTTGTAGCTAAATACACACCAATACTGCAGAATCAAAGCTTGGCTTTACTGCAGAATCAAAGCTTGGCTTTAGAAACTATGGGCGGAGACTAAATCTCAAATATGATTCCTGATGGGTTGATTGTATGAAAATTGTGTGTGGATGGGGCATGGCAAAATTGATATTCGATTGATTATCATTGTATAGTGTGTATGCATGTAATGGTGTGTAACTAGACAAAACCACACTGACAGGGATAAACTTCCGCTAGATTAGCAGTTCTCCATCTGAAATTTTGCTAAATTTTGCAGGCTTCAAGTGCATGTTATATATCAAAAAATGCACTTGCCTAGTCCGATGAGTCAAGCATTTTTTGTATTCGCCCAAAGACAAAGATCACTCACCAATGCAAGCGGGCAAGTGGAATTTTACATCCCTGCATAGAACAAAAGTGTCAGGGAAGTGTCTTCAAAGGTGTCAGGGAATGGTCTTTAAATCTGTCTGGAAACTGTCTAGAAATATTGTGTCTAGGAGCTGTCTTTTTCCCTTGTCTGGGAATTGTCTTGATTTAGCTATCAAAATTATGCCAATTAAATAAATAAAAATAAAAAATTGAAAGCTCTACTAAAACTGTATCTAATTCTAGAACATACTCAGTAATGTTAATCCTAAATTCTGATTTCCTAGAAAGCAGGTACCACAGTACATGGTTGTTTAAAGAGTTTCAATAAAAAGAACTAAAACTGCAAGAAGGTACAGTTAAAATTGTTATTCATCTTTATGTTTTTGTAAAGATAAATCATAAAGGTGCTGTTCCAGGACCTTATCGTTAACTGATAATTCAAAGATTCATGTATACAACCATTTGAAATTATGCCTCCATAAAATCGTTTTCCCAGAGAATTCATATATGAAACTTTCCATAGGGGAAAGTGGGGCTACCGGAGATGCAATCACACAAAGCATTGGAACTACATGTAGCCCCAAATGAGGGGCACAAGATACAATAAGCTTTATTTAACATCCAACTAGATTAACAGAAAATTATTAGGGCAATTTCCCAAAACTATACCGTTAAAAAACCCATGAAAATCAAAATTATGCGCACAAAAATTGTAATTATTTATGGATTCATTCTTTATATGTCAAATACAATATCGGTCAACGAAACCAAGCTGAAAATTTCATTCATTTTTTATCTTTTCACTCATAATTTGAAAACATGATTGATTGAATGGTGTTTAACGCCGCTTTTAACATTATTTCAGTTATATCACAGCGACGGCTCACACATTCATGTATTTCCTGGGTTTTATAAGTACTAGGCTGGGGTTCTTGCCCAAGGACACTCCTACAAAAAATAGTGGATCCAGTGGGGTTCGAACCCGGGGCCTCCCAGTTACAAGACTCACACCTCACCACTGAGTCCCACAGGACCCCTCGTAACTTGAAAACAATGTCACAATTATGCATCACTATATAAAGGTGAGGGTTGACGGTATTATGCCAACATTAGCTGAAAGTGAGTTGCAAACAAAAACAGGTATTTGTCAACACAGAAAAGGGACAGAATCAAAGATCCCAAATGTTTGGAAAGTAATGTCACCCTTAGATCAAAGATTCTGGTAGACGCGAAAACACATGATTTTTTGTAATTTCTATGAAACACACATTGGTAATCACTAAAAAATCATTGTAGATAATAAGACTAAAAAATCACAATCTTTCAAAAACTTTCGACCTCTTTGGCCGACGATCTTTTCAAATAAAGTATGAAAACATATGCTTACGTCGGACGGATCCGAATCAATACCGTAAAGCAAACTGTACGTCAACCTGAAATATTAATTTTACAAATTATGAGTGTATCTGAACCTTTCATTACTCTTATTATCAACCAAGGTGGTATCTAACTTCATTCAATGCCGGTTTCTTAATTCAACACTTATTTATTTACTTTTACGACAAGGACGGTGTTCAGTTAAATTGTCCCCATGAGGTTTACGACTAGAACTCTGCGGAAGCTATTTCGAGTGACAGCATCTGTTTCATCTCTAGGTTTTGTTTTTATTTGCCTAATTTTTATACTGAATTTCAATTCTTTCCACAATTTAGGACTGTCATCGATTCATCGATAGCAACAAATATGTTTTACCAGAAATTTTTATCACCGGTGTTATTTTGATTACTAATCCCCGTCAAAGTTATCCTATAGCCTAACGCCGGTATTTACCTTCTAGTGATGGAAACGCCACCTTTTTATCCTCTTGATTATTTACAATAAGCGATTTATTTTGACCTATACTTTTATCTTTTGTTTACTTTTGTCTCGCCCATTTTGCAAGGAATGATTATGTGAAAAATTATGGTTTGAAGTTAAATTTACACAGGTGTCTAAGAAATCCAGGTTATAAGATGGGAACAACTGCAGATCTTTAATGTACATATGAATTTAAAAATCACAGACAACAGAAATGTGATATTGACAGAACATTACATAGCATCAGCAGTGTTCCCATTCACGTACATATGTGCGTAATTCACGCTGCTGCACTGAAAAAAATAAAAACTGGCTGCCTGGCAAACTCTTTGCCAAAGAGTAAACACTTTACCGCACAGCAAAATTTCAGCCTTATCCTAAAAAAGAGTGCAGATGGTATTTCAAATATTAAGGAAATGACAAGGCTGTAGTAAAAAGACCAGAGAATGTGGTTGGAAAAGGAGAACATGCTGGTTTAAAGCCTTTTTTCCTCTTCCCTCAAAGTTTTCAGAAGCATTTATCCCTTTGGCAACTAAGCACGACTCACTGACCTTTTGCAGACAGAGTAGATTAAGATCAGACTGAATAGAACGTACAGTCTGATCTTTGATCTACACTGTCAGATAGAGACATATTCCCCCCCCCCCAAAAAAAAAAGAAAAGAATACCTTTGAAATAGCATTTTTATAGTGTTTATTACCGGCTTAAAAGTTTCATATCACTTATATAGTAGGTTAAGGATTAGCTCTTTACCAAAAGACAAAATTTTAGACTGGTCCAAATTCAAAGCACTTGCAGACGACAAAATAAAAAAAACTCAAAAATTAAAATTTGTTTCCGTCAGGGTAGAAAACATTGTGGGAAAAGGAGAAAATGCTGGTAACCAGCATTTTCTCCTTTTCCCACAATGTTTTCAAAAGGCTTCTATCTCAGGGTGGTAAAAACAAGGGATTGTTTGGTAAAAGGACAAAAGAAAAGTATTTTGATAGCAAACTTTGTGTGTAGTAGAAGCCGGCAGTGTTTCATCTAGGCCGCGAGATTGCGGGAATCCTGCACTTTTGGTAATAATCCCCCACATTTTCTGACACCTTGCGGGACACGGCCACCACTTTTTTTTTAATCACATTATAGCTTACCAACGGTACTTTGATTATATTTTTCTCTGTTATTGAATTTAATAACTAGCCTATCACATGTAAACACTGGTTAGTTTTAAATGCTATCAATCGAGTTTGACATGAAAAAGGTCAGGCGGTTTTCATGTCTGAAGAATAGCAGTCAATGAGAAGTGACTGGTTCCCTGCTTCATGATCAACTGAGAACTGTATTCATGAGCAACATGGTTAAGAAGCTGTCTCTAAATTTTAAGTACCTCGAAACAATTTTAATGAAAAAGTACAAATGTCGGCTGCATTGAAACTTAATTGAAGATATTTTTCGACTTATTTATAAAAAAATTATGTTAATGATTGTTTGTTTTAAGTTTTTTAAGTCAATTGACGAATATTCCAATGTCAGATGGGGTCCGGAAAATAAATGGGCCTTTTCGTTTGCCTATTGTAACGATGTGATGATAACATTTTCGTTATCATTGATATAAATTTCTTATTTCTTAAACTGGACTGTTCTGCAATTCAGAAATGTCGAAGCGCGAATTAAGTGACCATTTCACTTTGTCTACCGTATCCTCATCCTGAAAAGCTGATAAGGAAGCCGAAAAAGCCTCGATCGTTATTGATCCTGTTGAGGCAGAAGAAGGGCCCTTGTGAAACCGTAGGCAACACAAAAACTGGCATTTTAGTTATATCTGTATATGTTGCCACGTGGGCCCCCACATTTTTTGCAAATCCCCACTTTTTCTTTTAAAAGCATGCAGGCAAATCCCCAACTTTTTTCAAATTCTGGATGAAACACAGAGCCGGTCAGGTGTCCTTAAAGGTCAAAATTCAGGACTTTATCTGGAGTGACGACCCTGTGAAAGAAGCCTTTGAAAACATTGTGGGAAAAGGAGAAAATGCTGGTAACCAGCATTTTCTCCTTATCCCACAATGTTTTCCACCCTTCCAAAACAAATTTCACTTTTTCAGTCACCTTTGTTTTGTTGTCTGCAAATGCTTTCAATTTGGACCAGTCTAAAATTTTGTTGTTTGGTATAGAGTTAAGATAACCCCTGTATGAGGCCTGAGGAATGTAAATTTTTGTCATCTGGTAAAGGTTTAACTCTTTACCATAATACTATGACAAAATTTTAGACTAGTACAAATTGAAAGCAGACAAGAAATTAATTGTGACTCAAAACTTGAAACTTGTTTAGGGAGGGGTATAAAATATTGTGGGAAAAGGAGAAAATGCTGGTTACCAGCATTTTCTAATTTTCCCTCAATGTTTTCAAAAGCCTTTTTTTTTTCTCAAGGTCGTTGAAAGTGGGGATTTGTGGTTTAGGGTTAAAGGGGCATTAAACCAAAGAAAACTGATACATGTATTTTGTAAGGAAAAGTCTGAAGGATGTGACTTTCAAAGATACAGCTATACTTGTTTTCAAGCAGTTTTTAGCCAGTTTTTACACTATTTCATCCTTATTTTATGAAACAATAATCATTCTTGTATCTTCATGCCAAATGTTGCCCCTGATGGCTGCAAGATTGCACAGATTACGGCAGATAGAAAATGCATTTCATGTTTTGGAAGCCTTCAAAGCATCATGCATGTCGTTTCAGGTTTTAATGGAGGACAAATTTCCTGTGTTTTTCTATTGCTTGCAACTTTTTTTTTTTTTATCCCTTACACCATATATATTGGTAATTTATTGATGTTTACACATCTAAGCCATTCTACACACTTTCAAGTTTTGGCAGGTTTTTTTTTTCTTTCTAGCTAGGATGTATCTTTAATCTTAGTTAGGGACAAACAAAGAGAAAAAAAAATGCTGATAATGACTATTTTGCCTTCAAAACAATATTCTGTGACTACCAACAGAGCCATAGGGTCAACCGATTCATTTTCATGGCAACAGATTTGTTTCCATGATAAAAATGTATTTATCCCTTGTTATATAATAACACCTACTATATATCCCATTAGCTAATGGCATAAGAAGTTTTACAGGAAATACAAAAAAAACTAAGTAATTCCTCATGTTTACTACATGTGAGCCATGCTATGTGAGGAGAGGGCTTAATGCCTTTCTGTAATGATATCAAGCAGTTCATCACATAATTAAAGATTCGTAGAATCCATTTTGTCTAATGATTGACTAAATCTGGAGATAGAATGGTCCTTGGACATGCAGAAAGTTTAAAGATAGCAAAAAGTTTCAACCCATGTCAGCCTGCGTGGGCTGCACATTGGTTGATACATTTTGAAAATGCAGTAAGCCCACTTTTCACAGAACATGGCTCATGTTTTTCTGTTTAGTTATAAAGCCATTCTGTGCATGCATATGAAAATTAGCGATTTTTCTTTTTTTAGATTTTTAAAAAAAAAAAAATGTAAAAATTAAATCTGTTTTAATGCCCCTTTAAAACTGAATGAGTTGAATTGGACAGGTTACATCTACCAAGCTAAATATTTGGACAGTCTTTTGTGGAATAACCTTTAAGGAACTTAGAGCTAACAGTAAGTGGAAAATAAATTATAGGGTTATTTTATATGTAATCCATCTTTTACCGAAATATCCTTTGTTTTAATGAACCTGAGGAAGAGGGATTTTGAAAACATTCTGGGAAAAGGAGAAAATGCTGGTTACCAGCATTTTCTCCTTTTCTCACCAATGTTTTCTACCACAGTGTTCCCACAAGTTTCTCTATCTTTTGTAAGACAAATTTTATGTTTTGGGTATCATCGATGATGTAACAAATTACTGTGAGTTTTATTTAGCATAATCATGCCGTTATCATTATTATTTTCAGTTTTCCGTAACCACTGTCAAAGCACAGTTACAAATCTTGGAAAGATGAGAATTAAGTTGGTTCCCGCTTTAGCCGATAACTACATGTATCTGCTGATTGATGAACAGACAAATTCTTGTGCAGTTGTGGATCCTGTAGAACCGGATGATGTGAGAAATTTACTGACTTTACCCTACCACAAGATCCTGTTGTTTTTATGATCAAGCAGAAGAGGGTATTGAAAACATTGTGGGTAAAGGAAAAAATCCTGGTAACCAGCATTTTCTCCTTTACCCATAATGTTTTCAAAAGCCATCTTCCTTGGGGACCATGAAAATACTGAATTATTTAGTTAACTTTTTACCGAACTACAAAATTCAAGACTACTAGTAGTTCAAAATTGAAAGCATTTGCAGACGACAAAATAAATGTGACTCAAATTTCATTTCAAAGGTTGTTTTGGGAAGGTTAGAAAACATTGTCAGAAAAGGAGAAAATGCTGGTTACCAGCTTTTTCTCTTTTTATCATAGTGTTTTCAAAAGGCTTCTTTTTCAGGGTCATTAAAAGTTGGGATTGTGTGGTAAAGGGTTAAGGTTTCATGCATTATGGTTCATTCAGATAGCCGTTAAGTAGACTTTTATGATTTGGTAACTCATTGCTGTGAGAGTATGATACTGAAAGATGGTTTATTAAGTAAGCATAGTTGCACAGTAGCTTTGATTGGTTTGTTTGTTTGCTGTGTCTTGCTTATCAGGGACCAGCCCCTGTGTCTGCTTATAAGCCCTTTCTGTAATAATATGAATGAATGGTCACATTAGTTTCTGTCTTCTCTGTGCGATGTTAGTCTTCATGAAATTGTGATAAAGTGGCTTCAGTAGGACGTATCTTGTTCATTTATCATCAGTAATCTGTATACAAACACAACAGTCTTTCAGACCGTTTTCAACATTTTTTAGTTATCATGCCAATAAGTGCTCCTATTCATGCTTTTGTGGAGTTTTGTTAACCAGTACTTTACACAATATTCTTCCAAAGCCACTGGCTGCTTTCCCACACAACCATGGTCAAAACAATGTCCAGTGCTGATGGAGGAATGGATCTTGTAACAATGACCATCATCAAGCCTCAGAACGAAATAGGCAGGGCTGGGGATCAGAACCAGAGACCCCCGTTCTCAGCTTCTTTATGCCACTGACTTCACTATTCCGTTTTTCATGCAGCAAAGGGCTGAGAGGCTAAATTTCTATCATTTTAGGGAAATGTGGTTCAAAAAGTTTTATTTTATGTTTTTTCTTTCTTTGTCATTGATGGCTTGCACACTGTTGCCTTACATTTCTCAAAAACAGTATTTTTGAAGTTTAATTTCATTATTTAAATTTGAATAAGTCGCTTCAAATTATGTTGAAGAGCACTGAAGACAACTCATGTTGTTTTATTAGAAAATATAGATAAGGATCAAACTGCCTTTTAAGTATGATATAGACCCACAGTCAGACTATACAGAATATTCAGTCTGATTGTGGATCTTCTCTGATTGCTATATCGGCAGTAGCAGTCTTGAAGTTGCAGTGTTAACCCTTTACCACACAATTCCGAGTTTTAACGACGTTAAAGATGAAGGCTTTTGAATACACTGTGGGAAAAGGAGAAAATGCTGGTAACCAGCATTTTCTCCTTTTCCCACATTGTTTTCGACAGAAATCATCATTTGAGCTACATTTATTTTGTAATGCTTTTTATTTGGTTGAGTTTAAAATTTTGTCGTTTTTAAAGAGTTAAAATGTGAAAAAGTCCATTGTATTTATAAAGTGTTTAAAGGTTTTGATACCTCTTGATTAAACAGAAGTCAAAAAATTTACAAATCACCGATTACAGACCATTTGCGCACAGAAATGTTTGTGAATTTAAGACTTGTTTGTTTGTATACTTTTGGTAAATTACGCAAACAGAAAAGTTTGCAAAATTTTTGAATTTGCAAAATAGCAAAAATTTCCACTTATCAAAAATTTCCACTTATACAGAACATTGTATCGAATAGGTAGTTCCCATAGTACAAGTAGTTTGGGTTCATGAAAATGCCTGATCTTTGGCGAAGCGTTGTTGACATGTATACAACTCTTAGTGACATTCGTTAATAATCCAGTTGCTCATTGTGTACATATGCAGATGTTAACCTGGGCCAGCACCCCATCAGGATTTTATGCACTGGACAATACTTACCCAGACTGAACAGACCTCTAATAGCACAGCTGTCCACATGGTAACTTCCGTAGATCACGTACAACAGACTGGCTGGCCAGAAACTCTGTATACCAGATCTAGAATATCAGTTGTTTTTACAGGTTTTGGCTGCAGTTGAAAGGGAAAAAGTTAATTTAGTGTGTGCTATGACAACCCACCATCATTGGGACCATGCTGGTGGAAATGAGAAATTGGTTGCTAAGTTAGGATGGAAGCTGCCAATGTATGGTGGAGACAAAAGGATTGGGGCTTTGACAAACCTGGTCAAGCATAATGATGAGTTTAAGGTATGAGTCTCCTTTTAAGCTAAACATATTAATTTGTTCAAAATTATTGTGAGAAAAA
Organism: Hippopus hippopus; assembly: GCA_946811185.2. NCBI lineage: Eukaryota > Metazoa > Mollusca > Bivalvia > Cardiida > Cardiidae > Hippopus > Hippopus hippopus. The sequence goes on along the minus strand of OX328108.1, from coordinate 29,237,690 downwards.
GAAAAATCTTACAACTCTGTGCTTATTCTAGGCAGGTGCAATTGAGCCATTTAAGCTAAAATCGTCTATATTACTACATAATGCGCATCAAAGCAAGTACATTTTTTGAAGGAAAGAAAAGATGCGAGGGAGGACAGAAAGATTACATCTATAACATTCATAAAGTTGAAGGAAAAGGTACATAATTTTCATGAATTGATTACAATCACATTTAAACAATAATGGCAGATGACTAATGATAACTCCAGAGAACTAGCTTATTTCTGAGAAGTTCTATTTTTAGATCACTCACAAACATATTTTACAGAACGAGTAATAAACATCTAAAACATTCTCTCCTACATTCAAGCATTGTAAAAACATAGTTACAGTTGGTATATTTAGACTTGAAAATAATTATTTTTTGACATCAGAAACAGTCTAACCTTGAAAAATCATTTTATTTCAATTAGATCTAATGATTTTGGTAAAATATATCGGACTTCATTTGCGATTGAATCACTAATGTAAACAAATAGCAGACACTTTATCCTTTCGCTTGAGTTTGGGATTTTATTTATGCGTGAAGTGATGAAGATTAGCAATCACCAATTTCTTCCTACATCTTGTTTTACTAAAGAAAAAAGATACACCTAGTTTTTTTTTGAATAATGTAGATCAAGATCAGACTGAACAGAACATACAATCTGATCTCTGATCTTAACTTTCCACTTCTATATTTCAGTTTGTGACCGAAATATATCTACATCTTGTAGCAGAACGTTATCTGCAGTTGTTGAAAGTAACACAACTTCTGACTGGCTGAACCATTTGGTTTAGCCAGTCGGACGTTGTGTTACTTTCAAATTCACACAATTCTTTAGAATGAGACCAAGAATGTTCTTAGGAATAGTAGGTAAATACTGACTCTGGATATTTATTTCAAAGACATTGAGTTAATTCTTTGCCAGATGAGAACATAATTTCAACTTCCCCATATTGACAGCATTTTGCTATAAATATATTTAACTCTGTATGACACAGTCCTGTATTTTAACGACCTTGGCAGAGAAGGCTTTTGAAAACATTGTGGGGAAAGGAGAAAATGCTGGTTACCAGCATTTTCTCCTTTTCCCACAATGTTTTTAACCTTCTGAAGGCAGATCCCACCAGTTTAGCCACAATCAATTTGTCATCTTCAAAATACTTTCAAAATGGACGGGTCTAAAAATTTTATCATCTAGTAAAGAGTTTAATATCTTTTTAACTTCAGGTAGGAAACTTAACTGTTAAGTGTTTGTTTACACCATGTCACACATCTGGACATATTTGTTATTATATTGAAGAGGCCGGATCAGAACCAGCTGTTTTCACAGGTATGTGTACAATGTTTTTAATTGTTTGTTTGTTTGTTTGGTATGCTTATTGCACAAATATGAATGACTTAGGGTGTTTGCTCTGTAGGTTGAGCATTGAGGGAAATGGGACAAATGCTACTTATAAGCAATTGGTCCATTTCCCACAATATTTTATATAGAAAAGTCATGTAAAAAAAAAAAAGCACTTTTCTATCCCTCAAATGAATCTTGGCATTTCTATTGTGGTAGGTTGAATGGTGTTTTATGTTGTTCTAGGGGGAAAGGGTTATTGCAAGCACAAGGATTGGTCTCTTCAGTGTTTTGCTTATGGACACTTGCACAAAAAGCCAAGCTCTTGGATGATGATTGAACTGATGACACCTTGATTACAAATCAAACACCTGAAGAAAAATGACCTTGAAAACCATTGTGAGAGAAGAAGAAAACGCTTGTAACCAGCATTTTCTCCTTTTTCAACAATATTTTCTATCATGTCACAGACAGACCCCTTGATCTGAACCCTTGCTTACAAATGGGCTAGTCTAGAATTTTCAAGGAGTAAAGAGTGCAGAGGAAATTCTTGTGAACCAGCAATTTCTCCTATTGCCACAATTCACCAGTATTTTAGCTATGCACAGGCAGAAGTGGGTTTAACGCATCTCTGTGATACATAGAGGATATTTGTTTTTTTCGGTGAAAGATTGAAATTTATTTCATCGAGTGAACACCATGTATTTGTTTTTTTCGGTGAAAGATCGAAATTTATTTCATCGAGTGAACACCATGGTGTTCACTCGATGAAATAAATTTCAATCTTTCACCGAAAAAAACAAATATTCTATTTATTTCATGCTTTTAACCCTTTCTGGGAGGAGCTTTATCAAAATCCAGTACAGTTCTTTTCCGTTATTCCCTGTGGCGTACCCCTCCCGCATAGCAACGCATTACAATATTACGTCAAGCGCGAGAAATGTAAGGTAAATGACGTCATATTTCCATCTGGTTGTGAGGCACGCGCAATTTTCCTAGGCAACAAGAACATGAAAATCGGTATTTTCACTGGTCGTACCCATGTAATATCGAAAAATATTTTCAGTGCTATTTCTCGATATCCTACCGGAAAGCATGAAATAAATTATGTATACTAACCAGAGCAAGTCATTACAAGTCATAATCATGGAACCATAAAATTCATTTTGACTAACAAAAAACTGAATGATGAGGTCGACAGGTCTTTGGACATGCATGAAATATACAAAATTTTGATAACAAAAAGATTCCTCTCAGGTTAGCCCAGAGGGTGGCTCATTTATATGTCAAGCTTCAGTTCACATTGATGATCCCTGTTTTTACAGGTTGAGTTGAGAGTTTCAAAATCGTTTGCTGTGAATTTGTTGATGGAATAATGAGTTATCTCTTCACCAAATTACAAAATTTTAGACCAGTCCAAATTGAAAATATTAATTACACAAAAGACAAATTTGGTATAGCTCAAATAACTAGATTTGTCTTTGAAAGGGTAGAAAAAAATTACGGGGAAAGGAGAAAATTCTGGTTACCACCATTTCATTGTTTTCCCAAAATATTTTCAATAGCTATCTTTTGCAGAGTTGTTGAAATGGGATATTATTTGATACAGGGTAACCCTTTTTCAAACCACAGGTTGTTGACTCTTTCAGATTCAAAGTAACTACAGATGACAAAATCAAGATGGAAACAAAAAAGCTCCAGTTTTCTGATAGGGGAGAAAAGGAGACAAGAGCACCCCATGTAGATACCTATCCTTAGCTGTATTTGCCTTTAGAAGTAGATTGATCTTTAGTGAAAATTCTAGGTAGAAAAAGGGGCATAACTGTGTAAAAGATATTTCAATGGTTCTCTGCCCTTTTGTATAGGTTCTCTGCCCTTTTGATAGTTTACAACTAGTCTGTGTTTGAAATAGATATCTTCAGCACTGACAGCGATATTATAAAGTGTCAAAGTTTTTGCACCAAGACGACAGGGCCAAGACAATACCTTGACATGTTCTTTGAAAATAGCCAGGCTAAAAATGCTGGTTATCAGCATTTTCTCCATTTCCTGTAATGTTTTCAATAGCCTTCTTCTTCAGGGTTGTTAAAATTCAGTATAATGTGGTAAAGGATTAACACTTTTCTTTCTTTTGCAGGTGATACCTTATTTACCGCAGGTTGTGGAAGATTCTTTGAAGGCAATGCAAATGATATGTACAGGGCTTTGATCAAGATTTTGTCAGAACTACCCTCAAATACTGTAAGTGAAATGATGTTATTCATCCATCAATTTGCTGTAGTGCTAAGGTTAAATACCAGCATCTGCTTAGCTGCTCTGCATGTGTAAAAATGTCGTACAGTGCAATCTGTCTGAGTGGCCATCTTTTCTAAGCCAGCAATGTATATCCAGCAAGCATAGATTAAGTTCCCACAGAAGACAAAGTATTGTTGAAATTGACCCATGCGAAGCAGGCACCGTTGTTAACTAATTACCAGCAGCAAACTTTTGTTCTCATCCAAAATGAAAGCTGAGCCCTAGAAGCTTAGTCAGTAGCATGCAGGACTTGAGAACAGGGGGGCATGACTGTTTTACAAACAGACATCTTGTTTACAATTTAATTTGAAAATTGAACAGTTTAAAACTGTGTTTTAACCATCCTAAAAAAAGAAGGCTTTAGAAGACACTGTGGGAAAAGGAGAAATTGCTGGAAACCAACATTTTCTCCTTTTCCCACTGTGCTTTCTACCTTTTCAAAAGCAAATCACATCATTTGGGTTGCATTGAATTTATCATCTGTATATGCTCTCAGTTTGGACAAATCTGAAATTTTATCATCTGGTAAAGAGTTAAACAACTTATCTTTAATCTTTGACAGAGGGTATTCTGTGGTCATGAGTACGCTATACGGAACTTAGAATACGCCCATCATGTAGAGAAAGATAACAGCTATATAACCCAAAAACTGAATTGGGCAAAGGTTAGTATAAATCATTGTAACCTCCCCCCTTACAACAAATTAAGGGGAAAGTATACTAAAATGAGATTGTCTGTCTATCTGTCTGCTCCTAGACACAATTTTTTCCCATGTTTTTCTTCTACTTATTCCAAGCAGTTAGGCTGAAATTGCCTGTTGGCCACTGAAACTTGTGCATCTACAATTTTCATTATGATATGTTGACTATTACATGAGTTATGGCCCTTTGAACTTTTCCCCCGATCCTGTGACAAGGCAGCCATTAGGGATATTTGTTGGTTTGCCACAGTTCTGATTGTTACTGGGCCTGCTGATTGTGTCAGTCAGAGGGAACTTTGGCCTTTGCCCAACCCTGTGTCATTTACATTTGTCCATTTATCCATCCCTTCATCTTTCCCAGTACTAGTTATTCCATATCCTAATAAACTTTATGTACAGTATCATTAGACTCACTTTGGAATAGATGACAGTAGTTTATGTTTGTCAACCATTCTAATTTACAGTCTTGTCTATTCATCTATTTAGAGAGTTACTCAATTTCTGGTTGCTGAAACCAAATTGATCTGATATTTGATTAACCCTTTACTGCACAATCTGGACCTTGAACAACCCTAACCAGGAAGGCTTTTGAAAACATAGTGTAGTTGTATTTTATATTCTTTAACCATTTTAAGAAATCAAATTGAACAGCAAATTCTTAAGACATTGCATATGAAATCCTTTATCACATGAATACTGGTAACCAGCATTTTCTCCTTTTTCTGCAATGTTTTCTTCCCTTTAAAAGACAGATTCCAACCTTTGAGCTATGTTTAATTTGTTGTCTGCAAATGTTGTCTATTTGGACAGGTATAAAAATTTTTACCACACACTCCCTAGTTTTAACGACCCCGAGGAAGGGGCTTTTTGAAAACATAGTAGTATGAAAAGAAAAAGCTGGTTACCAGCATTTTCTTCTTTTCCCACAGTGTTTTTTACCTTTTGAAAGACAAATGTTATGTTTTTAGTAACATTAAATTTTGAATATGTAGTCTGCAAATGCATTCAGTTTGGACCAGGCTAAAGTTTTGTCATGTGCTAAAGAGTTAATAGATATATAGGATCTGTCATGAGTTGGTGTTTGAGATAAAATTTTACTAAAAGAGCATACAGAAATGTTATTAAGCGAGCCTTTCGCAAGCTTGATTAACATTTTTTGTGGAAGAGTTTAATAAAGTTCTACCTGAAAAGCCAACGAATGTCAGATGCTTTTTATCACATAACTGTGTCTCATAAATTATAGTTCATGACATTTTAAATATAGGCCTACATGTGCATGTATATTGAAATTTACATGAAGCCTGTTTGCTTCTTTGAGAGGTTTGTACATCATGTGGCAGACAAAAAATACATGTAGTTCCAAAGAAACTTGTAATAAAGATTTTGTTTTACATCTAAAGAAACTAAAATTTGCAGCTTTGTCATGATCATCAATTTTGACAGTCAATTTCACACTGGAATCTTGGTCTGCATTGTTTTAGAAATGAGGTGTATAATTACAGTGTGTTGACCAAATACGTATCTCACATGTGTATAAGACAAGAAAATTGGTAATGGCTGTCTTACATTGAAAACAAGGGGAGTTATGTGATAAAATAATGTCTTAGGAACTGATCTTACAGTTGACTGTAGTCACTGGAAATGGAAAAAGAAAATGAAATACAAGTACACTTGTCCTATCCCTTTACAAGACAATAGAAACTCGGACTTTTTCAGATTAAAAACATTTTTGCACGACAAATTAAATGCGGCTTAAATGGTTGGCTTTGACTTTCAGAAATTTGAAAGCATTGTGGGAAAATGAGAAAATACTGGTTACCAGCATCGTTTTCTCAAGCTTTTTTTCTCAGGGTCTTTAAAACTTGGAACTTTGTGGTAATGGGTGAAATCTTATGTGTCATAGTTTCTGTTTTAGGTGCAGCAAAAATGCATTTATAATTTTTTTTTTCAGGAATTGCGAGCAAAAAATCTGCCAACAGTTCCATCTACTATAGAAGAAGAAAAGCAGATAAACCCTTTTATGAGAGTTGGGTATGTTGATTTAAATGTAGACTAGATCAATTTTATGTTGAATTGAATCCTCTTTGATCCATTACAGTACCGCTATCCTTAGACAATCCAGAAAGTATTACAAATTCTATCAAAGGATATACATTCTGAGGAAAGAAAGTTAGTTAAAAGACTCTCTTCCAGTTCCTGGTATAGAGAACATTATTGCAAAAGGAGGCTTGTACGCGGCAGTTGAGCATTCTTTGACAGTGTTTTCCAAAGCAATCAACTGCAAGAGTGTAAAAAGTTGTATTTGTGCAGTAATGAGTAAGTACTTTACAACCTGAAACTTTCATTGTCTTGCAACAAGAGAACTGTTGAAAACATTGTTGTAAAATGAGATATGAGTAAGTTTATGTTTATTCACTCAGTATCCATTTAGTTGTGTTTTGAGATATGGCTTATATGCAGTAATTTTTATGCCCCCACCATTAAAATGGGGGCATAGTGTTACACCTGTCGGTCTGTTTGTGTGTGTGTGTGTGTGTGTGTGTGTGTGTGTGTGTGTGTGTGTGTGTGTGTGTATGTGTGTTTATGTATGTACAGATGTATGTATGTGTGTTTGGTAAACAGTGCTTTTTGTGTCCAGCCAATAACTTCCAGGTGCATGGACCAATTGTAAAATAATTTGGCACAAATGATCACCATGGATATAAGATGTATCTCATGCAACACTCTGCAAACTTATGGTTTACTCTTTACCAGATGGCAAAATTTTAGGGTTGTCCAAATTGAAAGCATTTTAAGACTACAAATTCAGTTTGGCTCAAAATATAGGATTTGTCTTTGAAAGGTGAGAAATTATCGTCAAAAAAGGAGCAAGCATTTGCTCTTTTTTCCACGATAAATTTTCAAAAGCTCTTTCTAATGGTAGGTACATGTAACAATTGTTAATTTTTGGTAACGAGTGAAATCTAATCATTTTGCATCAAAATTTCTGACATTGAGAAAGCAGATAATCTGGAGGTGCTGTTATTCCAAGGATATTGTTCTTATTTTAATGTTTACCAGACAAAATTTTACACTAATCGGAATTGAAAATAACTGTAGATGACAAATTAAATTTGGATTAAATGATGGGATTTGTCTTGAACAGAGTACATTTTTGGCAATGGAGAAATGGTTATCAGTATTTTCTCCTTTTCCAACAATGTGTTCAGAAGCCTTCTTCAGCAGGGTCATTAAAACTCTGGATCACTTGCAAAAGGGTTAACCCTTTTGCAAGTGATCCAGAGTTTTAATGACCCTGTGGAAGAAAACCTTATGAGAAACAGTGTGGGAAAAGGAAAAAATGCTATTAACCAAAGTGCTGCCTTTTACAAGATACTGTATAGGTGGATACATACGTGTGTCAAAAAATTTGCGATTTACCGATTCAGGACATTTTGTGATCGGAAATGTTTGCGAATTCAAGACACTGATTATTTGTTGGTATACTTGTGGTAAAATATGCGTAACAGAAAAGTTTACGATTTTTTCAAATTCGCGATATCGCAAAACTTTCCACATCGCAAAAATTTCCACTTATACAGTATGTTTAAAAAGTATCTATATGAGTGACATAACCTTCTTTATAACAAATTTTGTCCAGAGACACATAGGTCAAGTCTATCTGTTGTATTATACAAAAATGCATATCCAAGTATCTTTGATCAAGATTTTATTGGAAAATTTGTGTCATCAAAAAATGAACAACACTTTTCCTGACACTTCTTGAAGTGAAGGTACCCCCACCCACCCTTCCCTGTATTTCAAAGATGGCTTCTTTCCTTGGAACTGCATTTAATTCATCATCTGCAAATGCTGTCAATATGGATGAGCCAATCATTTTCTCATGAGGAAAAGCATCAACCCTTTACCAAACAACAAAAATTTAGGGTCATCCATATTAAAAGCATTGGCAGAGAACAATTTTAAATGCAGCTGAAATAGTGCAATTCGGATGTGAAAACAAAGAGGAAAAAGGTGAAAATGCTTGTAACCAGCATTTTCTCTTTTTCCCCTAATGTTTCTCAAAAGCCTCCTCCCTTGGGGTCACTAAAAGTCACGTTTGTGTGGTAAAGAGTTAAAGAGTGTTTGAACTTTTATGTGTTTAAACTTTATGGTGTTACAGGCTATAAGTCACATGGGAGTGCTTTTGGCAAGGCACTACGGACTCCAAGCGGAGCGCTGGTAACACCGAGGACAGACATATAATGTAAGTGCCTAGCTTAGCTTTAGTTGCTTGTTGTGCAGACTGTAGATAAAGATCAGGCTGCACCAAACAATCCCAAGTTTTAAGGACCCTGTTAAAGAAAGCATTTGAAAACGTTGTGGGGAGAAAGGATGAAAATGGGGTGGGGGGGAGGGTAACCAACTAACTATTATTCTCCTCTTTTTTCCCACAATTTTATCTACCTTTTCCAACTCAAGTCTCATAATTTGAACCACATTAAAATTTCTTTTGGTAAATGCTCTGAACTTGGACAAGTCTAAAATTTTGTCGTATAGTAATGTTTTAACTTCCTTTACTCTTTATCACACAATCCCCAGTTTTAATGACCCTGAGGAAGGGGTCTTTTGAAAACATTGTGGGAAAAGAAGAAAATGCTGGTAACCAGCATTTCTTCTTTTTCCGCAATGTTTTCTACCCTTTGTATGACAAATTTTAATTTTTGAGTAACATTCAATATGTTGTCTCCAAGAAATTGATGTTGCAAGTTTTTAGATAAAACCATGATTGTGTGTTTGATTTCAGATTTAGAGTGTGATAGAGAGAGGAAGATAGTGAAAATGGGTGGTAAGAAATGGAGAGAGAGAGAGAGAGAGAGAGAGAGAGGGAGAGAGAGAGAGAGAGAGAGAGAGAGAGAGGATGGACAAATAAACAGACAGACAAACAGACTGACTCCAGTATACCACTGAAAACATTTACTAGGGTATAATAATACAGAGAGAAGGAATCGAGAATCTAAACTCTGTTTCAGTTAACTCTTTACCAGATGACAAAATTTTGGACTAGTCCAAATTCAAAGCATTTGCAGACATCAAAATTACTTTGACTCAAAAATGGAAATTTGCTTTGGGAAGGGTAGAAAACATTGTGGGAAAAGGAGAAAATGCTGGTTACCAGCATTTTCTCCTTTTCCCATAATGTTTTCAAAAGGCCTCTTTCTTAGGGTTGTTAAAAGTCGGGATTGTGTGGTAAAGAGTTAAGGAGAAAGTTTTTCTTTTTTCTTCCATTTCAGCGAGAAGGATGTACAGAAACATGTAGGGTCTGACGATGAAATTAGAGTGATGGAACTTTTGAGAAAAGAGAAGGATAACTTCAAAGGAAAATAGAATATGTCAAAGATTTAAAGCTGTGAGAGTTTCTGTCCTGTATGAAATGTGTTTTAACCCTTAGGCTGCTTAAAGTGCAAACAGTGTAGATCAAGATCAGACTGCACAGAATGTGCTGTCTGATCTTGGCTCTACACTGTCCAATAAGGAGATATTTTTTCCAAAAAAGTTTGAAATAGTAACATTTTGGTTTTTATTGTCGTCTTAAAAGTTTCATTTATTTATTTAGCAGGTGAAGGGATAAGTATTTAACTCGTTACCAAACGACAAAATTTCAGACTTTTCCAAATTGAAAGCATTTGCAGACTACAAAATATAAATGTGACTCAAAAACTGAAATTTGTTTTGGAAGGGTAGAAAACATTGTGGGAAAAGAAGAAAATGCTGGTTACCAGCATTTTCTCCTTTTCCCACAAGGTTTTTAAAAGGCTTCTTTCTCAGGGTCATGAAAACCCGGGATTATTTGGGAATGGGTTAAAGGAATATTATTGATTATTTTTTCATATTGTTTTCAATATCCAAGAATCAACAAACAATGTGCTCATGAGAAATTTTCAGAGAGGATTAACTGTATACTAGACATCAAAATATTAGACTTGTTGAAATTAAAAGCACTTGCAGACGACAAAATTGAGTGTGGAACAATTGGTGGAAAATTTCCATGAAAGTGTAGAAAACATTGTGGGGAACTAAGAAAATGCCGGTTCTTAGTATTTCAACCTTTTTGCAGTGTTTCAAGTCTTTTTCCTCTGGGTTGTTAAAACTCAAGATAATTCAGGCAATGTTTAAATTGTTTTTGATAATCAATGACTGTTGAACTTGTTAGAAATTCCCAGGAAAAAAAGTATATTGTCATCTGGAAAAGCATTCTATATGAACTTAAAAGTTAGTCATCTAGTAAAGAGTTAACGTATAGATCACTGCATAAACTCAACAGACAATTTTTAGTCGAGAAAAACTGCATTTTTCAAGCTTGTCAAAAATGTCTCAGTCAAGCAGACAGAGTAAATCGAAGATCAGATGTTTCAGATCATGTTTTGTGCAGTCTGATCTTTTATCTACACTGGCAGGAAAGGCACCTAAAGTTGTAAAAGGTGCCTTAACCCTTTACCAAACGACAAAATTTTAGACTTGTCCAAATTGAAAGCATTTACAGACAACAAAATAAACTTGACTCAAAAATTGAAACTTGACTTTAGAAGAGTAGAAAAAAACATTGTGGGAAAAGGAGAAAATGCTGGTTACCAGCATTTTCTCCTTTTCCCTCACTGTTTTCAGAAGGCTTCTTCCTCTGGGTCGTAAAAACCAGGGATTGTTTGGTAAAGGGTTAACTCTACACCACACAACAAATGGTAGATTTGTCCAAATTGAAAGCATTTGTAGAGAACAAATAAAATATGGCTCCAATAATGAGATTTGTCTTTTTTGGGTAGAAAAGGAGGACTTGTCCAATTTTAAGGAATTTGCAGATGACAATTTAAATTATGGGACTTGGGGCCGAACCCTGGTAGCACAGTCAGTAGCGTACAGGACTCAAGAACAGGGGGCGGCTGGTTCGATATCCGGCCAATTTATCTCAAAGGATTGATGATAGTCATTGCGACAGGATTCATTCCTCTCTCATTGTATCAACAATGGTTATGCTGGAAAGCAGCCAGTGGCTTGGAAAGAATATTGTGCAGAGTACTGGTGAAAGAAACTCCAGGAAAATAAAGATAGGTGCACTGGCCAACGAGACATAACTGAAATAATGCTGAAAACGGCGTTAAACAGCATACAATCAATCAACTATGAGGCTTGGCTTTGAACAAGTAGAAAAGATTGTTGGAAAAGGAGACAATGTTGGTTACCAGCATTTTCTCCTTTTCCTATGGTGTTTTTAAAAGCTTTCTTTCTCAGGATAATTGAAACTCGGAATTGTCATGTAAAGAGTAAAATTGTAAAATTTCCAGGTAGTTCCAATATTGTAGTTTAAAACTTCTTTTTACCTGTAAAAATCCCTCAGTATCAGACAGTGTTTATCAAGATCTCACAGTGCATTCCATGCAGTCTGATTTCAACCAAACAACCAAATTTTAGACTGATCCAAATTGAAGGTGCCCGGTCAGGTGGCTCAGTGTTTAGCGTAACTTACATGCCAACAGGTGGTTGCGGGTCCAATAGCTGGTTGCTGCAAACATTAATTTTTTCTGGAGATTTTTCACCCTTTACCTTTGATGCATATGAGAAAAGCAGTCAGTGGCTTGGATAGGTAAAGTCAGTACTGGTGTGAGACAGCCAGGAAACACATGGGTAGGTGCACTGGCTACCATAATATGACATGGGCTGTTAAAAAAGGCGTTAAACTCCAGTTCAAAGTAAACCAAATTGGAAGTACTTGTAGACTACATATTACATTTTGCTGAAATGATGGTAATTGTCTGTGCAAAGTGTAGAAAACCGTGTGGGAAAAAGAGAAATTGATGCTAAACAGTATTTTCTCCATTTACCACAATATTTCACACTGTTATGAAGAAAGAGTTAATTATTTGATACATATACATTATGAATTCTGTAGTAAAATTGTTTTTTTTAACAAAATATATTAAAAATATGCAAATTTACAAAGTTTGAGCTTTATCTTTCTAGGCTTTTCCTTACAACTTACTACAAAGATTAGAGGCATAAACCATACACAGTTTGAGCTCTGGCTGGGCTGAAGTCTTTAATCCTTTACCTCACTTTTTTGAATTTTAATGATTCTGAGGAAGATTCCTTTTGAAAACATTGTGAGAAAAGGAGAAAATGTTGGTAACCAGCATTTTCTCCTCTTCCCTCAATGTTTTCTGCCCTTTCACAGACAACTCCCAACTCCCATTGTTGGAGCAGTTTTTAACTTTTTATCTGGAAACATTTTATATATGGCAAGTCTAAAATTTGGTCATGTGTTAGATGGCTTAACCAACTTCCCAGTGTTTAACTCTTTACCAGATTAGAAAATTTTAGATTTGTGCAAATGAGGGCCATTCCTCTAAATTAAATTGTCTCCCTTGCCAGATAAAGACTAAGGGTAACCAAATAACAGATTGGTCCTTTTACCTGTATTCCTTTGTTTTTATCCTTGGTTCCATTGGGGATGTTGCGATAAATATAATAATGGTTTATGATAAGGTCCCCATATAATTCGAATCAAATTTTGTTCTTAATAATCCCGAACTATGTATATATCGATTTGTAAAACAATCTAAATAGATTTACTTGAAATATTATCTCAAAAACATAGCTGTTCAGTGCAAGAAAATCAAGGATAAAATCAAAGTAATCTCTTTATCAGGACCAATGTAGTACTGGAGAGGAATCAAGGGAAATAACTGAAAGAATGGCCTTCATTGAAAGCATTTGCAGACGACAAACTAATGTGGCTCGAATGATGGAATTTGTTTAAGATGGGGTAGAAAACATCGTTAGAAAAGGAGAAAATGCTGGTTACCAGCATTTTCTCCTTTTCCAACGATGTTTTACAAAGCCTACTTTTTCAGGGTACTCGAATAATGTATGATAAAGGATTAAACAATCCTGTGGTATAGGGCTTTTGCAAACACCACTGGAAAAGGAGAAAATGCTACTTACCAAGAGGATGAATAATATTTAGAAAGATTGTGATGAAAGTCTTGCAAGAATAAGCTCCTATTAAATGGATGTATTAGTATTCACTTTGATACCCATTTTTCCCATTATACATGTATGTATTTTTTCCTAAATAGAACTCTTTTCATGGGATTATAGGCTGTTCTTATGTGGTATTGAATAGAATTGATCATGTGACCAGCACTGCAAGATGGTATAGAAGAGTAATGCATATAATTATTATCTTGACCTATTGCTAAGGAGGCCATTGCTGGACAAGAATTTGTAACACATAAGAGATACAGTGAGGCGTTCTTGTACTGAGATATTTTGTTTGCCTGTTTGCATGATGTTTAACACTGTTTTCAATGTTACATAATGCTTTCCTGGATTTTCTCTGTTAACAGTACTTCGCACAATGTTTTTTGCTGTAAAATCTGTGTTACCTGACACTACCAAAGGACAAAAACAGACTTGTCCAATTTCAAAGATATTGAGTGGTACAAATTTGGTTGAAATGATAAGATTTGTCCTTGAAAAGGTAGAAAAGTCTGGGAAAAGGAGAAAATACTGATAAATTTGTGAAGAGTTAACCCTTTCCCACTCGCCAATTTTCAGACACTTCAAAATTGAAAGCATCTAGAGTTGACAATAAGATATTGGTACAAAGAAAATGAAGTCGTCTGGCAGGGTAGAAATAAGTGTGGGAAATGAATAAAATGCTGGTTACCAGCATTTTCTCCATTTCCCACAATGTTTTCAAAATGTTTCTTCAGGGTCGTCAAAACACGGAATTGTGAGACATAGGGTTAAGCACAAAACTGAGGGGTTATGGTAAATAGCTTGTATACAGTAAGTCGGATGCTTGCTTAATGAGGGCCATTCCTGTAATTGAAATTATCTCCCTTGCTAGATAAAACCTAAAGGTAACCAAATAACACATTGGTCCTTTTATCTGTATTCCTTTGTTTTTATCCTTGATTCCTTTGGGGATGTTGCGATAAATATAACTTGATTTATGATTACATGCAAGGTCCCCATGTAATTTTAAAGCAAATTCTGTTCTCAATCATTAGAGAAATGAGTAAATATTGATTTGTAAAACAATCTAACCAGATTTAGGTGGGATATTATCTCAAGAACATATCTGTGTAGTGCAGGAAAATCAAGGATAAAATCCAAGGAAACACCTTGTCAGGACCAATGTAGTGCTGGAGAGGAATCAAGGGAAATAACTGAAGAATGGCCCTCATTCAGGTGAATTTTTTTTCACATTTTGCAACTGAAACATTCGCCTCTTAGGAGAGGTAGAAATAGAGACAGGTTTGACAACCTCTGCTTATTCCGATCTTTTCCTGTTTATTCTTGGTTTCAAGATTGTTAGGCCATGACAAAAACTGCAATTTCCTCAATGCCGCTAATGCATTGAATTTGGAGGATTTTAGGATTTTTAAAAAAACTGACTTTCACCCACGGACGTGTATGTTTTTGAAAGAGTGAGAAATACCTTTTTTGGAATGTTAGAAAAAAAAATCTTTAGAAATAAATTGCCTCAAATCTCTCAGTGTATGTGAAATATGTCAATTGCAACAGGGATCGTATATACGATCCCTGATTGCAAGGACTTTTCCATTTCTGCATGACTGTGGTATTAAATTTTGTATGTACCCTTGTGTTTGTTTATTTCAGTGACAAAAAACAACTTTTTTTGGTGTGGCTGAATGCGCTGGCTTTTGACCTACGAGTACTTCTTAGTACTGACAAAAAACATGAATAGATGGTAATTTGTAATTGGTCAAAAATGTGCACATGTTCATTGGGTGGGCGCCTGCAGGCATATTTGCTCGCACATTTATGAAACTACTACAGTGATTTTTTTACAATTTGCTATAAGTGAGTCCTGGGACTCGCTGGGATGAAAAACTATGAGTCTGAAACCAACTTTACGAGTCCCACCTTTTAACTCATTACCAAACGGCAAAATTTTAGGTTTGTCCAAATCGAAAGCATTAACAGATGACAAAATAAAAGTTATTGAAGTTATTGAAGATTTAGAATTCGTTTTTAGAAGGGTAGAAAACATTGTCGGAAAAAGAGAAAATGCTGGTTACCAGCATTTTCTCCTTTTCCCACAATGTTTTCTAAAGGCTTCTTTCTCAGAGGCGTCAAAATTAGGGATCGTGTGGTAATGAGTTAAACCCCATTTTAAAAAAAATATTGTTCAAATTGTTAAAAAATCTGTATGGTCTGATTTATGAATTGTCTGTCATGAATTCTCTTCACTTTCGTAAGTTAGCCAACTAAAAAGTTTAAGCCAGTGTGACTTGAATTCTCTCGGTTTCGAACTGGCCGGGGCCGAATCCACGCCGATTGAACTGCCGATGATTTCTCATTATTCTCGACATTTTTATCGGTATGTAAGTCACTATGAATCGGCAGGTCAGACTCTTGTGATTTCGTAAACAAACTAGTTAAAGTTTGTTGTTTGTGATCGGATTTTGCCTTCTTTTTTGGTGGCATTGCTTACGCATTACATCGTTTAGATATAGATCTACGCACTGGAATTTTTTCGACGAAATGGAAATCGTCTGAGGATATCTAAATTGCCCGGGTATAAAAAAGATTCAAAAAGTAATTATTTGCCGATGAGGACATGAAATGATAGTTGTTCATTCATATTGACTACAATTTTCTGCAATTAAGTAAGAATATGCCTTGGAGAGGATCTATAACGTACGTGCTGGATGTCGATATTCCGTGTACCCGAATAAAAAGAAAAACGGAAACCATTCCATAGACTAGATTACTTAGGCTAAAAATAGACCGGAAAATGAAGGTACCAGTCTAAAGTAGAAAAATTACCGGTGTTTCGATAGAAAATGTAAACACTTTAATTGATCGGGATCAAACGAAATTTTGCAAAAGGCATTGATATCAAAATCAGTGCGTCTCGAAAATACACATATCTCAAAGTTTTGCGTCCTCGGCAATTTCTTTGCGTCCCTGACGCAGGACGCACAGGTAAATGAAACACTGCTACTATTAAAAGTATTGCAACCGCAAATGGATACCCCGGGGCCTTGAATCATACCATAGCAAACTAATGTAGTACGGAACAGTCCAACTGAAATACGCCATGGAGAATTTATACGCCATGGATACGCCATGGGAGTTTTTGCACGCCACAGCTGTTCCATAGCAGTGAAATAATATATTACCTAGTAAAATATATTGAGATATGCATTTTACATCATATATTTATGTTTCACCGAGGGAAAAATCGTACTTTGTAAGATATTTGCATTTTAAAATTTGATTAAAAACAAAGGGAGGCAACTCTTATGACATAAGTATGATATATCAAACTTTGCTCGCCAGAGCAATAATTTATGGATTAAAAAGGACAAAAACTTTGTCAGATTGTGTTACTGTGAAATTTGTTCTTCTTTACACTCGAAGATCGGGAGGTTACGTATTTTCGGCACGCCATGGGAGAATTTCCTCGCCACAGCATTTCAACTAAAATACAACGAGTAAATAACCATAAATACTTGTTTTATTGGTTATTGATTACTACATCTTTAAATTTCAATGAGATTTATTTTGTATTTTGCAGGAAATTTGGTATTACAAATAATCCTACTCGACGAGTGAAACAAGGGAAGTAATATTTATTAACAAGGGAAACAATCCATGTATTTACGAACACACAGGGCATTATTAATGTGTACAATCTGATTATAACCTACACTTTCTGATTGAATCATGGTGGTATTATAGCATATTTACACAATCTGACTAAGTTTTTGTCCTTTTTAATCGATAAATTATTGCTCTGGCGAGCAAAGTTTGATATATCATACTTATGTCATAAGAGTTCCCTCCCTTTGTTATTTATCAAATTTTCAAATGCAAATATCTTGCAAAGTACGATTTTTCCCTTGGTGAAACATAAATATATGATGTAAAATGCATATCTCAATATATTTTACGGAACAGCTCTGGCGTGCAAAAACTCCCATGGCGTATCCATGGCGTATAAATTCTCCATGGCGTAATTTAGTAGGACCCTGCAACTCATCTGACATAAGTATGCCATACAAAAATATGCTCGTCAAAGCAATGATGAACCCATTAAAAAGGACTAAAACTTAGTATGATTGTTTAAATATGTTTTAATACAACTCTGTTTCAATTTCAATACATTATACATTATCGTGAAATGTGTCCTTCAAAAAAGACGAAGATCGGGAGGTTATGTATTTTGGATACGCCATGGGAGAATTTCCTTGCCACAGTATTTATTCTAGAGTACAGCGAGTAAATAACCATAAATACCTGTTTAATTGGTTATTTGTTACGACATGGTTAATTTTCAATAAGATTTATTTTGTATTTTGTAGGAAATTTGGTATTATAACTTGCACTACCTGACAGGTGAAACAAGGGAAGTAATATTAACAAGGGAAACAATCCATGTTTTTACGAACACATGAGTCGTTGTCTGGGCATGTCATATTCTTCGAAGATTCGACCTGTCTGCTATGACGTATCACCCATCCCCCGAATATTCGGGAAAAGTAGGGCTTACAGCGAAGCTATTAGCCTATTACCCAAGCGTGTTGGGGCTGTTTTAATAAATGGCCGATGCATAGGTTACATGCTAGCCGATCACAGCTGAATGAATCGCACTAGGTAGCGTTTCATTTTGAAATTCAAAGTAGTTGTTGTTATGAAAGGTAGTCCGGTTCTGTACCCATAATGCCCATTTTAGATAGATGTGTATTTGTAGAATGCCATCTAGCGGGAGTTAATGCATAACGAGTTTGATAATATGTATTATTGATGTTATAAGATGAAATAAAGATTAAACAGACGTTGCCTTGTTTTTGTTATATATATGCATTAACTAATATTTATGCACGAGAATTATGATAGTCTCAATATTTTTCTATGATAGAAGTAGAACGAAATCCTTTATTGAATAGTTAACGGAACCCTTTACCTGCTGAATAACTAAAATGAAACTTTCAAGTCGATAGAACAAACACAAATATTGCTTTTTCAATTTTATTGGGGGAAAATAAATATGCTGAACTGACAGTATAGATCGAAGATCAGACTGCACATTCTGTGCAGTCTGATCTTGATCTAAACTGTCTGCAATGGGTTCAGGAGTTGCGCTGAGCAGCTTAAGGGTTAAACAGTCAAGTTAATGTAGATCTATAAGCACTTTGCCTACTTTTCTCACGAAGTCCACAATCATGTGTGTGTGATTTACAAGATGGTTGTATATAAACGTTGACTATAGGCTGTATTTCAATTCTATTGAACAACAATTACTTGTCTCTAAGTATACTCTTTGTTTGCTACCTTTTCTGCATTGTTTGCAATAATTCTTAATATACTTTGTGGTTATCTGTAATAATAAAAAAGATTAAGACTACTCTGTCATCTTGTTCTATACACAAGAAATATTATGCATGTAAAAAATAAAAGATAAATATGACTTAAAAATTGAAATTTGTTTTGGGAATATTAGACAACAATGTGGAAAAAGGAGAAAATGCTTGTTACCAAAAGCGTTTTTCCACTAGGTTTTCATTAGTTTTATTTCTTAGGATCTGAATTGTGTGGTACAGGGTTAACATGGATGCCAGATTCAAAGATGATTTCAGTTGTTGTTTCAGAATGTGTAGGTCAAAATCAGATTGTACAAAAGAAGCAGTTTGCTCTTGGATCAGGACCATATGACATTAAGTGATTAGAAATAAAACTTCGAAATTTTTTTATTTTCCTTTTTTGATTTATTTTACTTCACCTAATTACATCCAGGTACACATTATCTACGTCTTCAATAGATGCCCAACAAGGCGCTGAGGTGTATCGCATTGAAGTTGAAGTAAAATATTGAGCTATGTGTACGTGAATACATGGATTGCTTCCCTTGTAAATATTACTTCCCTTGTTTCACTTGTCTAGTATGGCAAGTTAGAATACCAAATTTTCTACAAAATACAAAATAAATCTTATTGAAGATTAACCGTGTAGTAATAAATAACCAATAAAACGTGTATTTATGGTTATTTACTCCCTGTATTCTAGTATAAATGCTGTGGCGAGGAAATTCTCCCATGGAGTATCCAAAATACATAACCTCCTGATCTTCGTCTTTTTTGAAGAACACATTTCACGATAAATATGATATATAACGTATTGAAATTAAAACACAGTGGTAATAAAACATATCTAAACAATCTTATTAAGTTTTAGTCCTTTTTAATTGGTTTATTATTGCTTTGGTGAGCATATTTTAATTAACTTTCTTATGTCACATGAGTTGCCTCCCTTCGTAATTTCGTATTTTTAGCTCGCCTGAGCACAAAGTGCTCAAGGTGAGCTTTTGTGATCGTGCTGTGTCCGTCGTGCGTTGTGTGTCGTCCGACGTCAACTTTTACCTTGTGTACGCTCTAGAGGCAACATTTTCAGTCCGATACTCATGAAACTTGGTCAGACTGTTTTTTTTGTTTGGTAATATCTCGGACGAGTTCGAAAATGGGTCATGTCGGGTCAAAAACTAGGTCACTAGGTCAAATCTTAGAAAAACCTTGTGTACGCTCTAGATGCCACATTTTCAGTCCAATACTCTTGAAAAATGGTCAGAATGTTTGTCTTGATAATATCTTGGACGAGTTCGAAAATGGATCATGTTGGATCAAAAACTAAGTCACTAGGTCAAATCTTAGAAAAACCTTGTGTATGCTCTAGAGGCCACATTTTCAGTCCAATACTCTTGAAAGTTCGTCAGAATGTTTGTTTTGAAGATGCCACAGACGAGTTTAAAAATTGGTCATGTTGGCTCAAAAACTAGGTCACTAGGTCAAGTCTTAGAAAAACCT
Organism: Hippopus hippopus; assembly: GCA_946811185.2. Lineage (NCBI taxonomy): Eukaryota > Metazoa > Mollusca > Bivalvia > Cardiida > Cardiidae > Hippopus > Hippopus hippopus. Next base: position 29,217,456 of record OX328108.1, on the reverse strand, counting down.
TGTGTAAGCTCTGGAGGCCACATTTTCAGGCCAGTACTCATGAACTTTGATGAGAATGTTTGCTTTGATAACATCTCGGATAAGTTTGAAAATGGGTCATGTTTGGTCAAAAACTAGGTCACTAGGTCAAATCTTAGAAAAACCTTGTGTACGCTCTAGAGGCCACATTTCAGTCCAATACATTTAAAAGTTGGTCAAAATGTTTGTTTTGATGATGCCTCAGAAGAGTTTGAAAATGGGTCACGTTGGGTCAAAAACCAGGTCACTAGGCCAAATCTTAGTTTAACCTTGTGTACCCTCTAGAGGCCACATTTTCAGTCCGATACTCTGTAAAGTTGGTCAGAATGTTTGTTTTGATGTTATCTAAAACGACTTTGTAAATGGGTTAGGTCAGGTGAAAAACTAGGTCACTTTGTCAATTATTGGAAAAACCGTGTGAACACTCTAAAGGCCACAATTTAAGTTCAATACTCAAGAAACTTGGTCAAAATGTTTATCTTGATGACATCTTGGATGAGTCTAGAAAAAGCTTGTGTACAAGCGAGAGGCCAAATTTTAATTATGAAAGCTTGTTAGAATGTTTGTCAGTCTCGAAAGATTTAAACGGATCATGTTTGGTCAAAAGGCTCAGGTGAGCGACTTCAGAGCCATCATGGCCCTCTTGTTTAAAATGCAAATACCTTGCAAAGTACGATTTTTTCCCCATTGAAAAATAGAGGTATGGTCTAAAATGCATATCTTAATGTATTTCACTAGGTAATACACCATTCCACGGCTATAAAACAGCTGTGGCGTGCAAAAACTCCCATGGCGTATCCATGGCGTATAAATCTTCCATGGCGTATTTTAGTATGACCGTCTGGCACATGACAATTTTTTTTACAATTTTAATTGATACACAAACTGAATATCTTTATACTGTCCTGCAAACCCACATTTTGATATGAGCGGCTTCACTGGCTGGCTATAGAAGCTACCCTTAGCGCATACAACAAGGAGCCTGCACATCAGACTGCACTGATACGTAGGCTGATCTGCGTCTTTGCTGGGTATCTTTGTCTATTTGTGGATAATGTCATGCGGTGGCTCATTTATGATGTATCTAAAATTCATATATGAATGTTTCATTTTGTGTATATTTGTATGTTGATATGCGTTATGTATGCCCTTAAGGGGCCCACTATGGAAATAAAATATATTCTATTCTATTCTGTTGTATCTGCAGCTAGTACTGTATTCAGATTCTCCATATGCTGCTGTTGTATTTGTAAGTTTCCAAGTTTCTACTGATCTACTAATTGATTTCTCATTTAAATTATATCGAAGACAGCTTGAAATTTGAATAGATCTAGATAGCGGTTCCAAGGAAGATCAATAAAATATACCAGTGCTGAATTATCTATCGAGGCACTGATACACGGCATTTCACATTGTGTAAACCGTACTCTCTGGCCGTGTGAATGACGTATTTCAAACTCAATAAGCTAAACTATAGTTCGAATTCCTCGATTTTATTGATCTAGTGACTATAAAGTATACATGCTATTTTCCTGCAAGTAAAGGCGACAAAGTGCACGGGGCCGAATACATGTATAGGCGAAGTACGCTCATAGCTCTATTATAATTCCTCCGCCAAGAAAAAAAATCAGGGCTAAATGATAATTTTATAGTATTTATCCTCAAAGATAATGAATGTTTATACTTGTTTTAGATAGAGCATAATATTTGAGACTATCTGTTTGACTAATTTATGCTGACAAAAACACTAGACCTTTTGCTGATATCAAAGAATTTAGGCAATATTATTTTAGTTCATGAAATCCGGTTCAATGACGTCATCAGAAAGTACGAACCAATCAAAATGGTTTAAATGTGCGGAGGAGGTGTAGGAATATTCAACATCTTTACAGTAATTCGGCTCTGTTGATAAAGCTATGACGCTGATGGTCGTCGTTTGACGTGGCGACTACGTATCTGCAAATTTATCCACTCTAATTGGTGGCAAGGCTGGTGACGAAAACTGCGTAATTGGTAGGTACCCTGTTCACAAACTTGTCTCGTAATAGTTAACACCTGTATGATATCGTGTATACACAAGTGGAGCTCTAAATTTAAGAATTCTGTCTGATCAGGAAATCATCAACATTTAAGAACTTCTTTTTTTCACAGGGCATTCCCGTTAGTAAAACATGGATGGCCATAGGGATTCCCTTATTTTGTACGGTTAGTGTTACGTAATCGATTATTGTTGTTATCCTTTTTGCTTGCGTTTTCTATACTCTGGTAACTTGTTGGAATAAGTCGAATGATAAAGTCATGGAAAATAATAAGCATTTTTCCCAAGTAGACAAGTCGATCAATTACAAATGGCGGACACATTCTTACCATGAGGGGCATCCTAGAGCTGCTGTAGATTTGAAGCTCAGGGTTGACACTCTACTTTCGGTTTGGTGTAGTCCACTTATGGCCGATTTCTTTTTTTATACAGACTGTAGGTCCGTCAATGAAATCATTTTCTCAACATATCAAATCCATGTCGAATATCTCGCAAGTAGGACATAACTGGTTACCTCTTCTCCTCATGATATCATTTAAGACCAGTCCTAATTCAAACCATTTGCAGACGACAAATTAATTACAGCTTAACTAATGTAAGTTGTTCATGAATAGGTAAACTAGAAAATGTTGCTGGCAATTTGTTGGATTGATGGATTGTATGGTGTTTAACGCCATTTTCAACATCATTTCTGTTATATCGAGGCAGCCAGTGCAACAATCCATGCTTTCATATAGTTTCTTTTACCAGTACTCTGCACAATATTCTTTCCAAGCCACTAGTTGCTTTCTCACATAACCATCTTTGAAACAGTGTTCAGCAGTAAGAGAGGAATGAATCCTGTCACATGACTATCATCAGTCCTTGGAAAGAATATGGTAAAGGCAGAAATCGAAACAGCAACCCCTGTTCTCAAGTCCTGTACACTACTGACTGAGCCACCAAGGCTCGGCTATGGATGAAGAAGATGAATTGTCTGACTCAAAAAAATTCAAAGTAATGTAGATAAATGTAGCTGGAATAATGGAATTTGCCCTGAAAGAATTAACTCTTTACCACACAACAAAATTTTAGACTTGTCCAAATTGAAAGCATTTGCAGACAACAAAATAATTGTGGCTTAAAAAATGAAATTTAATTTGGAAAGGGAAGAATAAATTGTGGAAATAGGAAAAAATGCTGGTTACCAGCATTTTCTCCTTTTCCCACAATGTTTTCAATAGCTTAAATTCTTAGGGTCGTTAAAAGTCAAGATTTTGTAGTAAAGAATTAAAGGCATTGTGGGAATATAGAAATTTTGAAATCAGCATTTTCCCATTTTCTCACAATATTTTCAAATCAGTCCTTGTTGGGGTCATTAGATTGTGACTGTTTTTTTTACCGTGGGATTGTAAACCTGAAATTAGGAAATAAAAACCAGAACTAAGGACTAGTTTCTAATACCCAAACTTGATTTAACAGTACCACAGGCCAGTATCCAGTCATTGGAGTGTAAGAAAATAATTGATATTTGGTATAATAGAAATCCATGACGAGAAAGTTTAAGCGATAAGCCAAGTAAGACTTTTTAACAACCTCAAGGAAAGATGTATTTGAAAATATCATGGTAAAAGAAGAAAATGATGGCAACCAGCATTTTATCCTTTTCCAACAAAGTTTCTACCCTCTCATCATCTGAGCCACATTTCATTGTCAACTGCATCTTCTTTCAATTTGGACCTGTCAATAAGTAAACTAAGTAATTTGAAGCAAAAATATAGAATTAGTCATCTTACATCCAAGTCTATACCAGAAGTTGTTAAGTAGTTTGGAGCAAAAATATAGAATTTGTCACTTTATATCCAAGTCTATACCAGAAGACAAGTTGTTACATGTCAAAACTATACAACAACAGCAGATATCTGTCAAAGTATGTTTGATGCAGTTATGCCCCTTTTTCTACGTAGAATTTTTATTTAAAGCAACTGCAGCTGAGTGTTGGCACCCACATGCAGTGCTCTTGTTTAACTGTTGTGGCAAAGCCCAAGGTTGAATCTTATTTGGAACACTGAATATTTCTCTTGCAGATTTGTCTAGGTCTACATCTCGGCAGCAATGTCTGAGAGTGTCACATCAGATCTAGACGTCAATCAAAGCTTGTCTGTGGTGCAAGTCTCATTAGCTAGTCCTACCCTGCAAGTTCAGTCAGTTATACAGCCAAATCAGCACATTCTTCAAACTAGTCAGAACTCTGTCATCCAAACAGCTGGATCAAACGTACCAACAATACAGGTGGTGAGGGTAAGTAAGGCTCTGCATATGCTGAAGTCATTTCTTTGTATCATACTTCACACCTAGAAAACATCCTGGCAACAAGATCCTAGCTTGAGATACAGAACATGGGTAGATGGGGATTATCGCTGTACCTGATTTGTTACAGGTCACTTTGTTTCAAGACCATTAGAAACTGGTACTGTTGGCTTATTCAGTCACTGGAAGACATACTGAAGTTTTTCAGCACAAATACACAAACCTTACCTCTTTCCAGAGCTTAAAATACAACACCAACATTCAGAAAGATTTAAACAAGTAGAAGATGTGATCTTGATCGATGTTGTTGACAGTAGACGCTTTTCTTGCCGTATGGGGAAAGGGAAAGGAAATAGTTTTCAAAAATTGTATGGAAAACAGAAAGGCAAGAAGGCTAAATTCTTGCTTTTCAGTTTGTGCATGTCACTGTTTTCAAAATTTCTCTTTGTTAAGGTTGTAGCAATGTATAATTTTGATGTATAACTTGACTGTTGGGGAACAAAACATCATGTTACTGTTGTAGTCTTTTTGTCAGCTCAGGATCACTCTTTTGGGAAAACTGACATTGTTATAACCAAAGTTATTTTTAATTTATTTCAAAATTGGGCTAATTTTTTTACTGTCAAAAGAGGAGTCACACCAGAGGCAGATTGGCTGGCAACTTTCAACATTTTTGACACAGTTATGCCACCTGTTGACCTAGAATTTTCTCTGCGAAAGCAGCTGCAGCCGAGCATTGGCGCAGGTCCGCATGGGATGCCCATTTTAATTTTGTACAGAGGTACCATATTCATGCCTAGATTTCTCTTAACTCTTTATCAAATGGCAAAAATTTAGACTTGTCTAAATTGAAAGCATTTGCAGATGACAATTTAACTGTTGCTGAAATGATGATTTCTCTGCGTAATAGGGTAGAAAACATTGTAGGAAAAGGAGAAAGTGCTGGTTACCAGCATTTGGCCCTTTTCCCACAATGTTTTTAGATGCCTTCTCTCTCAGGGTCGTTTAAAACTCAGGATTGTGTGGTAATGGGTTAACTCTTAACCACATACAAAAAAATTTGACATGTCCAAAATGAAAGGGTTTGCAGACAACAATTTAAATTGGCTAAAATGATAGAGCCTGTCTTCGATGTGGTAGAAAACATTGTGGGAAAAGGGAGAAAATGCTGGTAGCCAGCATTGACTCTTTTTCCCACAATGTTTTCAAAAAGCTTTTTTCACAGGGTCGTTAAAACTTGGGATTGGATGGAAAAGGGTTAAGCAAGTTCAAACAGAACAAAACTCTAAAGTAAGATTTTGTGTTAATCCTTTCAAAAGCCCTTTAGCTCAGGGTTGTTGAAACATGGAATTCTCTGGTAAACAATTGAAGAAATTTCACTCTCATTGGAATAGGTTGCCCAAGTTGACGACGAGCAACTGTCGGATGAATCTGAGGGCAAGAAAAGGAGAGAGATTTTGTCAAGAAGACCTTCATACAGGTAACAGTCCAACTTAGTCATCATTGTGATTCTTTTTTTTCAAACAGAAGACTTTCTTTAAGCCAGTTTTATGCTAATTACCATCTTCAAAGTCCTTGAAGGAAACAGCCAAGGTTTTCTATGTCTTTTATGCATTTAGCATCAAAGCATCAAATGGTGTGATAAAGCAAAGCTTGTTTGCAGGAGAGGCACATTTAAAAATATGCATTCAAATATACCTTTCATTTTGTCAAATTTACAACCTTCTAGTAGTTTAGTGTAATATATATCAAAATATTTACCTACAACTTCAAGTAGGGAAATGCCAACAATATGTCCCTAAGGGTTATTTCTAAATGGGTATATTTAATCCACCAGATGATAAAGTTCATGTATGCCAACTGTACCAGAGAGTTAAGTTGTAGCTTAAGTTTTTTAACCCTTTACCACACAATCCTGTGATTTCACAACCCTGAGAAAGCAGGCTTTTGAAAACATTCTGAGAAAAAGAGAAAATGCTGGAAACCCTCATTGCTGTCTACCATTTGAAAGAAAAAACCCTTTAGTTAAGCCACGTTTACAATGTCATCTGCAATGGCCTTCAATTTTGGACAAGTCTAAAATTTTACTGTGTAATAAAGAGTTAAGACAATGTAAATTTAGGCATTCTTACCTTCATATATATAGCCCCACATATGGCAAAGTTGTGCAAAAACGTCAGTATTTTCGACTATGTCTGTCAATATAGAAGGTACTGTATTTACTTCACACTTGATCAACTTTTGAATTATCAAAAAAGGGGACCCAAACCAGATGACCGATGAGCAGGCTGCCCTTCAACTATTTTGACACAATTTGCGTCCCTTTTATTAGCATAGACTTCTATTGGAAAAGCAGCTACAGCAAAGTATTGGCACAGGCCTGCATGTTGTTTAATCCATTATATATATATATATTTTTTTTTTTTAATTTCAGAAAAATTTTAAACGACTTGTCATCTCCTGTGTCTGTGTCGAAGATAGACGAGGAGTCAAACAGTAGTCAGAGTCAGGACGGAGAGTCACAAGACGCAACAAACACGAGCCTTGGTACTATACAGTACCAAAACGCAACAGGTAATAATGGCATGCAAAATAATTTATTGCAAAGTTGATGTTCAGTCATATCCATTCATGCCTGTTTAACTCTTTACCACACAATCCTGAGTTTTAACTACCCTGAGAAAGAAGGCTTTTAAAAACATATAGGGGAAAGGAGAAAGTGCTGGTAACCAGCGTTTTCTCCATTTTACACATTGTTCTCTACCGATTCAAGGACAAATACCATCATTTGAAAAACATGAACTGTCCCCTGTAAGTTTCTTCAATACCAACAAGTTCAAAATTTGGCTGTGTTGTAAAGGGTTAAATCACTACATGTACCAGGCCCTAATTTGGACTTGTCTGAATTGAAATTGTTTGGAGCCAGCACATTATATTTGGCTACAAGGGGTGGGTTTTTGTCATAGATAGAAAACATTGGAACAGGGGAGGAAAAAACTGCTTACCAACAGCCTTGTCTTATTGTCATAGTCTTCCGTATTACCAGAACTTCATATTTTTCCCTGAATGTTTTTGAAAAGCTATCTCCATCAGGGCTGTTAAAACTCTGAACTGTATGGTAAAGGGTTAAACCTTTAACACATAACCCAGAGTTTTATCAACCATGAGGAAGAAGCCTGTTGAGATCATTGTGGGATGTTATCTGCAAATGCATTGATTTTGCACGGTTAAGAAATGTTTACTTTGTTTCAATATTGCGGCTTTTGCCTTTATGAAGAAATTTGACATGAAATTGATATCTTCTACATCTCATGACTGTTTTCACACCATTTTTAAATGAAAATTCAATTTTCATTTAAAAATGAAAATGCATTTGTGACAAATTTGGATAAAATTATAGGATTTGTCTCCGAAATGACAAAAAAAATCATGTGAAAAGAAGAAAATATTGTTTGCTAGTCTTATCTCTTGGTTAACTCTTTACCAAACGACAAAATTTTAGACAGGTCCAATTTGAAAACATTTGCAGACAACAAAATTAACATGACTCAAAAATTGAAATTTGTTCTGGGAGGGTAGAAAACGTGGGAAAAGGAGAAAATGCTGGTTAACAGCATTTTCTCCTTTTCCCACAATGTTTTAAAAAGGCTTCTTTATCAGGGTTGTGAAAACCAGGGATTGTTGGAAAACACTCCTGAAAAATATTGCAATAAATCTTGACAGGAAATTTTAATTTAGTTATGATACATTTTAAAGAAATCAACAAGAGGCAATCAATCAACTTTCTTTCTATTTTTGTATTTCAGTAATTCCATCAGGAGCTATCCAGATTAGTGTGAACGCAGACGGGACACCTTTAGCAGGACAGGGTGTACAGACATTAACAATGACAAACGCGACCCCCACCAGCACAACTACGGGAGGAGCCACTATAGTGCAGTATGCGCAAGGTCCAGATGGGCAACAATTTTATATTCCTGGTAAGTATGTAGCAGAAAGTGTACTGTGTAATACAATACTTAGATACATGTACATGAAAAGGTTGCATGATTGGATTGAATTCAAGAAGTGGTTTAAGTTAACCCATTACCAAAGGAAAAGTCCTAGTTTCCTCTGAATTGAAAGCAACTTCAGAAGACTAAATTCAAAATGACAGATATGGACTTGGGTCTTTGATAATAAAAAAATGTTGGAAAGGAGAAAATCCTTTCTCCTCTTCTCAGAGTCGTTAAACTGTGGAGTGTGTACTTAAGGGTGAAAAGCATTTCATACTCTTTACCAAATGAAAAAATCTGGATTTGTCTATATTCAAAGCATTTGCAAACAACATTTTAACAATTACTCAGTTCATGGGATTTGTCCCTGGAAGGGTAGAAAACATTGTTGGAAAAGGTCAAAATACTGGTTACTTTTCCCACAATTCATCCTAAAGCTCTCTTGCTCAGAGTCATTAAAACATGGGATTTTTTTATGAAGGGGCAAACACTGAAAGTGTTTGGGGTACTTATATGGATTGTCTGGTCAATATCAGCAGTTTGATCTTGACCTTTCGTGTTTTTATAAACAAGCAGAAGTTTATTACTGTAAGGGCAGCCTGCTGCAATTTTTTCCAGACATTCAACCATCACCAATAAAACTTTTGTATCTTTGATTACTTTGTATCAAAAATACTAGTCATATGTCTAGATTTTTTCCCCCCATGTTTCAAAGTAAGGATTTTCTAGGACAAAACTTGCATGGTGCACTCCCTGAATAATTAGCTGTTTAGTGTTACAAAAGTATCATATAGGTGACTATAATCTTGCCTCAAGGCAGACATCAGAATGTGTCATAACCTAAATATTAGTATATGTTACTCTATTTCAGCTTTTTTAAAAACGCTTGTTTTATACATTTATTGAGTTGCATCATGAAAGGGAAAAAAAAAATTAGTAATTTGTTAGCTTTGGATACTGATGAATTATTCCTCTATTTACCTTGTATTGTTTACAAGAGATACTGTTTGACTTCATACTTCAATTTTTCAGTGGCAAACGCAGGGTCAGTACAGGCTTATCAAATAGCTACGACGGGAACCCTTCCACAAGGGGTAGTCATGGCAACTAACAGTACGGGAATCTCAAGTGGTAACTTAGCGTCTGAAGAAGCTCAAAGAAAGCGTGAATTGCGCCTACTGAAAAACAGGTAATTGGTCAACATTGTTTCTGTTTATACGTGTACATGTATATTGATTTTTGTAGAAGGAAAATTGTTAAACATGTTATCAGCCACATACTACCTTTTAGCTTATGATCACACTTAAACAAATTTTCAAAACCTTTTCAGGTATGGCCTGCAACACACGAAAAGGGGCATTCGGACATTTGCGTAAAGTGTCGTCTCAGATCAGCTTGCGCAGGCTAATCCGAGATGGCACTTTCCGTTTTTATGTAATTTTCTGTTTTGCGCAAGTCTACTGTAGCACAAAATCTAATGTAGTCGTTAAGTGCCATCTAGGATTAGCCTGCGCAGACTAATCTGTGCAGGCTAATCCTAGATGGCACTTAATGACACTTTACACAAATGTCTGAATGCCCTTTTTCGCGTGTTGCAAGCCACAATTCCATGTCTTAACATCCCTGAGAAAAAAGCATTTTAATCATTGTTAGAAAAGGAGGAAATACTTGTAACCAACACAATGATTTTAATCCTGGGGAAGAAAGCTTATTAAATCAATGTGCGATTAAGAGAAAATGCTAGTTACCAGCAATTTCTCCTTTTCCTAATAAGTTTTTGATTGGGACAAGACCAAAATTTTGCTATCTGATTGATTTTGTGAGCTATCTTCATCTGTCGAGATGTTTTTGCTTGTATTGAACCTTGATTTATCAGTGCCCTAGAGTGATAGTGTTGGTTACTTTCTTATATATGTGAAACAATCATACATGTATTTGGAAACTGCATTTCAAGCTCTATTCTGTGGTAATTTCACTGAAATGGGGTAATGTTTTGTTAATCAAAACTGACGCTAATAATGGTTGTAGTTAACCACGCAGTCATGTGTTATAATGACCTTTACAGGGATTATAAAAACATTGTTGGAAATAGAGAAAATGATGGTAACCAGCATTTTCTCTGTTTTCCATAATGTTTTCAACCCTGTAACAGACAAATGCCATCATTTGAACAACACAAAATTTGTTGCTTACAATTACCTCCACTTAAGACCAATCTAGTGAAGAGTTGAAAATATTTTTTCAAGTTTTCTCAGTTCACTCACAGTCTTGTTGATTTCCATATATCAGATGAAATGTATCTTAGCTGTTTGCTGAAATTTAACTTAAAAAAGTAAATTGATGAGTTTTTCTCTCTATTAATTTAATTGTTTACCACACAATACCGACTTTTGAACAACCCTGACATGAAAGCTTCTGAAAACATCGTGGAAAAGAAGAAAATGCTGGTAACCAGCATTTTTCTCCCGTTTCCACAATGTTTTCTACCCTATTACAGACAAATTGCCATTAGGGTAACCTTTAATTTGTGGTATGCAAAAGCTTTCAATTTGGGCCAGTCTGAAATTCTGTTGTTTGGTAAGAGTCCAACAGACTACAAAATGTGAGACCTGTCCAAATTGAAAGTGTTTGCAGATAACAAATAACATGTTGCTCAAATGAAGATAATAAGTCTGTGAAAGGTAGAAAACTTTGTTGGAAAAGGAGAAAATACAGGTTACCAGCACTTTCTCCTTTCCTTGCTGTTTTCTATAGCACTCTTCTGTTGGGGTTGTTTTTTTTTTGAAGGGTTTTTTGAAAACAGATCATAAGCCAATAGTCAAAACTAATGGTTGAAAAAGAGGGGGGGAAAATGAGGCCATAGTTACTCATACTTGCTCTTGCCGTGTACTTCATAACTGATTCATATATTTTATTTGCAGAGAAGCTGCCAAAGAATGTCGACGGAAAAAGAAAGATTATGTGAAGTGCTTGGAAAATCGTGTTGCAGTTTTAGAAAATCAAAATAAGACTCTAATTGAGGAGTTAAAAGCATTGAAAGAACTGTACTGTCAGACGGAAGTATAGACATGTATGTCATGTTTTTAAATTGCATCGCCTAAGATAAGAGATATCTTGTATAGATCATCAATATTTTCATTCCCATGTGAAATGTTTAGGTTGGACTGCCTGAATGCAGCATTCATATATATTTGGGATGGAGTGTAGCAGAAAGTGATTTAGCCTAATGGCAGTATATAAATGAAATGGACATTTTCAGTGAAAATGACTAGGATTTTTTCAGTTTCAAGACTGTTTTGTTAGAATGTCTCACACAAGATAGTGGCAAGTTTTTTGTCAAAAAATCAATATAGATCCAAGACCAGGCTGTACATGCTATACAGGGGGATCAGGATGAACTCTGTCTATAGATACATCTAAAGATCACATGTATGATGTACTCTGTGTACAGATACATCTTGAGTTGGGTTTTGAGTGTTTTAACTCTTTACCACACAAGCAAAATATGGACTTTTCCAAATTGAAAGCATTTGCAGAATGAAAGTTTTAATGTAGCTTAAACAGTGGAATTGTCTTCAGTAGGGTAGAAAACTGTGGGAAAAGGAGAAAGTGCTGGTTACCAGCATTTTCTCCTTTCTCCACATTGTTTTCAAAAGGCTTCTTCCTCAGGATCATTAAAACTTGGAATTGAGTGGTAAAAAGTAAAGTTATACCCTTGAATTTGTCATTCTTGGTTTCAGTGACAGTTTTGTGGATTTAGAAACCATGGAAATATTTTCCTAAAGTAGAAGTTTAATCCTTTACTTAAAAGTCCATTTTCTTTTACAACAACGAGGAAGACATATGAAAAAGTCATTGGATAAGGAGAAAATGCTGGTGACTAGAAGGCTCTCATTTTTTTTGTGCTGGTTACCAGCCTTTCCTCTTTTTACTACAGTGTTTTCTATCCTTTCAAAGACAAGTCCCATTAATTGAACCAGATTTATTTTGTTGCCTGCAAATGTTTTGGTCTTGTAGAAGTCAAAAACTTCCTCCTCCGGTAAAGAGTTATAACAGAAGAAAGGGTTTATGGAATGTCAAATATTCTAGGAATGTATACTGTAGTATTACATTTTAGGAAATCACTTACAAACTTATTAACCCTTTACCAAACAATCCGAGGTTTGAACAACCCTGTGGCAGAAGTCTAGGAAAAAAGGCTTATTTCCCTGGGTCGTTAAAACCCGGGATTGTTTGGGAAAGGGTTAACTCATGAAGCAAATTTGCAACCAACATCATTGAAGAAAACATCCTTGTACAAGTATCTGTTATCAATCTGAGTAAAGATAAAATAAATACATGAACACAAAGAAAAACATAGTGTAAAATGAGAAATGGATCTTAACAGGAAATTACGTCTTTTGCCATATTTCAAAATTTTTACATGCTGCCAGCTGGAAAAGGAAACTGCAAGGCGTAATGTGTGAAATGTGATAATAACAATAACATAGGACAGGTGCAGATAATAGGAGAAGAAAGGCCTGTAAATGTTGATATACTTGACCTGATTTTCAGATGTTGATAAACCCTTTACCAAAAAATTTCCGGGTTTTAACGACCCCTGGGAAGAAGCCTTTTAAAAACATTGTCACCAGCATTCTCTCCTTTTCCCATAATGTTTTCTTAAGGCTTCTTCCTAAGGGTAGTTTGATGTCTGGATTGTGTGGTAAAGAGTTCATTCTGTTTTGTTGATACGGCTCTCTTGGTGTTAGAAACAGTTGTACTATAGTGAAAATTTTAAGAACAATTTGTACATATGAAAGAATTCTGTATTATACAAGCATTTATGTAAAGTTAAAAGATTAAGAATTCATAGCTACCAATTTTGCAAGCATTATTGTGTAGGAAGAATTAAGATGAGACAGTATCTTGTGAAAGATACATGTATATGGTTCTTGGTGAGGATTTTTTGTGAGCAGTACTGTGTTGGGATGATTAAGACTGATACAGATCTATCGAAAAATCTATGAGTACCCAATTAGGGTCATATTTGCGAGCAAGATCCGTTATGTATCCTATCAGGAATTGTTGAGTAGCTGCCCTTTGCTTGCAAACATGTATTGTATGTTAAGATAATAGTCCCGTGGGTTGTGAAGGTGGGTGTAGCGGTCAGAGTGCTGAATTGGTGATACAGACTTTTTCATTTGGAAAACAGCCTGATATATTGCCATTTTAAGGTTGCTTTCATTAGAATATGTAATCTAGTAGCAGACAGTGTAGATCTAAGATCAGACTGCACGTTCTGGGCAGTCTGATCTTGATCTACACTGTCTGCAAAAACAACGTAAGTCAGTTCCAGGGCTTAAACTTTTTAAAGGGTTAAGATTTTGGAATATAATATATTACTATGTACAGAGAATTGATAGAGGACAAATCTTATAGCTCATAGTTCGGATATGATTTGTGTCAGAGAATTTTGAAAGCATTGTTTTGTTAAAATGTTTGAATTCTTTACCAGACTACTTGTCCAGTTGGAAAGTATGTGCAGACTACACACTGAATGTGGTTCAAATAAAAAGATTTTACTCCGAAAGATTAGAAAACATGGTGAAAAGGGAGAAAATGCTGGTTACCAGCATTTTCTCCCGTTCCCCACAATGTTTTCAAAGGCCTTCTGTCTCACATTTGTTCAGTTGAAACAGTGTGGTAAAGGGTTTAATTGGAAGGGATCCTTAGAAAGATTAGAATTGATGGTTTAGATGTTTCAAAGCATTATTGTGTTAAAAGATTGATATAGGAGACAATGAAATGGAATTCCATGATCTCAGTACATGTATATTGATAGTTATGTGCTGTTACTGGCCTGGTCCCAAGTTTACATTGAATTATTTTTTGTCTTGTTTTCATTTTTGATTTTAAGTATTGTTCTGTATTGTTATTATCTTAAGCTGTCAACTTTCTTGGATTCTATAATGAAATTCCAAAATTTAGCTGTAAATACTTGCACTGGCGTGGATATTAAATCATCACTTACCCCTGTCCACAAATTGCAAAAGCTCTCAAATAAGTCATTCTGAAGCCAAATGTTTCGATAAAATTTCTTCAAATAAGACGGCCAAATATGAAAGGATTCCTTCAACAGGGCTCACTAAACCCTATTTTAGGTGACAAAATTTTACACTCCACAGAATTAAAAGCATTGTCAGAGACAACTTGGATGTGGCTCAAATGAAGGGATTTGTCTGTGAAAGGGTAGAAAACGTGGAAAAAAGAGAGAATGCTAACTGTCTGCATTATCTCCATTTCCCACAAAGACCTTTCAAAGACCCAGTTTTCTTGGTCATTATAATGCTGTACACAGGATTGTTTGGTAAAGGTTTGAAAATTACTCTATGTACTCTTGGAACTCATTTATTACTCTTGTTGATTTATTAACTCTTGCCTTTTGTTAACTTTTGGCAAGTCATTTAAGTTAGAATTCTGCAACACCTTTAGAGGATGAGAGGATGTGAGTAATGAATTACTTCTATGTATTTGGATATACAGCAAAACCTGTTTTCACAGACCACCCAAGGGAAGTAGCAAAGGTGATCTGACACAGCAAGTGGCCTCTTAGATCAAGTCTGAATAAGTTCATGTAAGAAGGGATGTAGAATTAAAACGTAAGTTTAATGCAGTTAGCGGCTTGACTCCACCAAAAGACTGGATTTTAGACTGGTCCAAATTAAAAGCATGTGCTGACTACAAACTAAATGTGACTGAAATGATTAGATTTGTATCAGAAAGGGTAAAAAACATTGTGGAAAAAGAATAAAATGCTGATAACCAGCATTTTCTTCTTTCCCCACAAGTTTTCAAAAGTCTACCCTTTCACAGTTATTAAAACTTGGGATTGTGTGGTAAAGAGGTACATGTAATACATGTCTAATGCTGTTTTGACAGTACCTAAAAGTTATTTTACCCCGATGAATGTTTTTGTGGGTAATACTGGGACCATCTGTCTTTCCATCCATTTGCCTGCAGACATGAAAACAGGTATGTTTGTATTTGCTTTGCAAACACTTCTGTTAGTTTTGGTTTCATTGAAATGAAATTTCAAATATCCATTCCCCAGAAACTGTAGATATTCAAGACCCAATATTTGTAGGTCCTTTTTTTGTGCGTGATTGAAAATATCTTCCATAGCACTTGGACAGTTGTGTGCATAGTGCTTACAAGTTTTGAATGAAAGTCCTCTCTATATAGGCACTTGGTGGGGGTTTGAGTCTTGTAGCGTTGAGCCCACATTGCTTATGCTGACAGTTTAGATAATGACATATAAGATGCAGTCTGATCTTAGATCTGTATTGTGACCTGTGCCAGATATTCTGAGAAAAACGGCATTAAAAAAATTGCAATATCTGCATCCTTGGACAGACTGAGATTGTTCGTTTCATTTATTTAGCTCTACAGGATTTCGCATGAAATTGCTTGTGGGGACAGTATAGATCCAAGATCAGATTGTACAATACACAGTCTAATCTTGAATCTTTCTACTGCAGAGAGAAGGGGAGAGCAATTTAAAATAGCCAGCAGAACGGAAATGGGTAAATTACAAGTTATTTACAAGTATTAAATAAATTTGATCTTCAAGCTAGTAGACTGAAAAAAGAACATCCAAATTATAATGGAAACATTGTTTATCTTTTTACATGTATCTTCATTTTGTTCAGTTGTGTGTACTGTTGTTCATATCATTTCATTATTTTCCATGTGTTTTCGTTTATTTATTGTATAACATCAGTTGTTACTCATTTTGAAATATGTAAACTTGACACAAATTGGGAAAAAAAATGATATAAAGATGCTATTTTGTAAATCTTTGTCTCTTGTCTGTTTCTGGCAGCTTTTATTATTCAACCATAAAATGTACATCAGTGTTGAGGAAAATTTTCACAGTCCTCTTGATTCCATCACCTTCTTTGTACTGTTTTTACATGGCTGTGTGTGGAATTAACCCTTTACCAAACAACAAAAGTTTAGACTTGGTCCAAATTGAAAGCATTTGCATATGACAAAGTAGATAAGACTCACAAACTGAAATTTGTTTTGGGATAGGTAGAAAACATAGTGGGAAAAGGAAAAAATGCTTGTTACCAGCATTTTCTCCTTTTCCCACAATGTTTTCAAAAGCTTTCTTTCTCAAGGTCGTTTAATCTCGGGATTGTGTGGTGAAGAGTGAATAGGGCAAATAGACAGTTGTATCCAATTTCAAAGATGGATGAATATCAGTGTAACAGGATTCATTCCTCTCTTGCCACTGAACATTGTTTTGGCATTAACATGGGAAAGCAGCCAGTTGCTTGGAGAGAGTCTTGTACATTGCACTGTTAAAAGGAAGAAGCAGGAATGCATGGATAAGTTCACTGTCGTCCTTTATATAACCATCTATTTTGTGATACGAAAGGTATAAAGTCAAACAAACAAACCTTTGTAATTTCCTGACCTTATTTTTATACGATCATTATAGGAAACAGTTGACCAATATTGCAAAATTTTGATACAGAGAATACGAGACATTATGACAAAAGAATTTGCTTATATTGTCTGCCCTATGAAAGATATATGAAATCATCATTCAACTCTTTACCAAACGACAAAACTTTAGACTGGTCCAAATTGAAAGCATTTGCAGATGACAAAATAAAAGTGACTGAAAAATTGAAACCTGTTTTGGGAAGTGAAGCTGGTTACCAGCATTTTCTTCTTTTCCCTCAATGTTTTCAAAAGGTGTCTTTCTCAGGGTCGTTAAAAGTCGGGATCGTCACTTCGTGTGGTAAAGAGTTAAGCAATATTTAATGTGTCGTCTGCGAATGCTTTGAATTTGGTTGAGCCCAAAATTTTGTTGTTTGGTAGATTTGCCTGCCTTTGAAATTGGACATAACCCTTAAATCTTTACCATACAACAATTTTAAACTCATCCAAATTCAAAGCATATGCAGATGACAAATTGAATGTGGCCCAAATGATAATTTCATTTTTTGAAAGGGTAGAAAACATTGTGGGAAAAGGAGAAAATGCTGGTTACCAGCATTTTCTCCTTTTCCCAAAAGGTTTTCCAAAGGCTTCTTCCTCAGGGTCGTTAAAACTCAGGATTGTGTGATAAAGGATTAACCTGTTAAACAAGTTAAAGAAAACTTTCCAGACAATAGTAAAAAACCCAAATACTGCTATTTCAAAGTTATTTTTGAGGCATAATATATCGCCTAATCGGACAGTGTAGATCTAAGATTAGACTGCACGTTTTGTGCAGTCTGATCTTGATCTACAAGGGCCGCAAAAGCACCTTGAAGCACACTTAGCAGCCTAAGGGTTAGGTAAGTAAGGATGGCAGCTGATGTCTCCAATTGGACCTTTACCAAACAATCCATTTTTTTATTGACCTTAAAGATACATGTATACTTCATTTTCTGGAAGTTTTCAGCCAGTTTTTAACCCAGTTCATCCTTATTTAATGAAACTATAATCATTCTTGTAACTTTGTGCCAAATGTTGCACCTGATGGCTGCAAGAATGCACAGATTACGACAGAAAGAAAATGCATGTCATGTTTTCGTGGCCTTTACTTGTCATTTCTGGTTATAATTAAGGAAAAATCCCTTGTGTTTTCCATCCCTTACACCATACACCATATATATTGGTAATTTATCTGTTTGCACAGCTGAGCCATTCTACACTCTTTCAAGTTTGGCAGCATTTTTCTTTCTAGATGTAAGATGTATCTTTAAGGAAAAATACTTTTAAAAACTTTATGGGAAAAAAGAGATATTGTTGGATGCTGGTAACTAGCCCTCCTTGAAAAAAAAAGGTGGGTAGAGAAATGAAATTAGGCCATCAAAATGGTAGACAATAGTTCCAGAAAAGATAGCAGAACTTTGTTTACTTCAGTGAACCTTTAACTCTTTACCAAACGACAAAATTTTTGACTGGACCAAATTGAAAGCATTTACAGACGACAAATGTTGCTAAAGTAGTGATTTCTATCCTTGACAGGGTAGAAAACATTGTGGGAAAAGGAGAAAATGCTGGTTACCAGCACTTTATCCTTTTTCCTCAATGTTTTCAAAAGGCTTCTTTCTCAGGGTTGTTAAAACTCGGGATTGTGTGGTAATGGGTTAAATGATAGGTTTATTACTGAAAATAATTTTCATGCACATTTTGAAGAAAGACCAAAATATGGTAGTAAGGTGTGAGGTAACATAATTTGCATACTGCTGGGATGTTTTATAAAAAAAATAAGCAGAACATATATTTGCCTCGAATATTCCCATAACTTAGTTGGACCCTGCTTATCAACTCCATCTTCAGTAAATGCCATTGATTTGTGTACTTTCTACAATGTGCATGCATCTCTATCTCCTCTTTTTTGGCATTGGCCATTTTTACAACAGAATCCCTGTAAACAATAATCAGTGAGCTATTAGCTATCTCTTTGATTTTTTTTTTTTCACTAAGTATTGATTATTTTTTACCCTCTCCAAGAAAGTGTCAAAAAATTAAGAGGGCATGGGATTTTAACTTATTCCATACATTAGGCTACACCAGAAGCTATTGTGGATAGTGTAGATCAAGATCAGACTGCAGAGAACATGAAGTCTGATATCTGATCTATACTGCCCACTGCTGTATTCTAGACTATGACCGAACTGTCTCTTGATCTTGCAGAGGAAATTATGTATTTTTAGCCTTTGAGAAAGTGCAATTTATTTATTCAGTAGTAAGAGTAAAAAAGACAAAACCAATAATTCAAGCTACATTCAAGTTTTGCCTGCAAAGGCTTACAATTTAGACTAGTTTTTAAATCTTATTCTGTTGAAGAGTAGCATCACATTCATCTCTCTCGCTGTCTCTCTTTCATGGGTTCTGTGTGGCTCAAAGGTGAAGGCCTTGGATTTGTAAGCCGAAGGCCCTGGGTCGAATATCACTTGAAGCATAAGGATTTGTGGGAGTTTGATTTGAAAAAAAAAAAAAACATCACACCCCTAGCCTAGTACTGGTGAAACCAAGAACGTATATAATAATGTGAGTTTTAGCCATGATGTGACTGAAAAAAACCTTGAAAGCTGTTTGAAACACTATTGAATGAGCAGTCAATCCCTCTGCACCCCCATCCCGCTAAAAGATACAAGACAGTCGAAGGGAAAAAACCTAAGTAACTTGTCAAATATGATCTGAAGTTGTTACCTCCCTTACATTACAGGAGCGCTAGAATCTTAGACTCTTAAAAAAATACACGCAGACATGAATGACATATTTTTTTTTATCAGGAAATTCTTTTAAGTGTTATCATATTTTTACAGCTCTACTGGTATTTGAAATATTATGCATTTTCAATGAAAAGCGCAAAAATATGACAGGATCAATTGATCGGGCAAGATGTTTTCATAACACCGCCAAAATAGCAAAAGTTGTTATAGTGTCCGACTAATACATTCCCGGATAAAACAGACGACGTCATGCTGATTTATGAAAAGTAGAACAGAAATTTTGTTCAAAATTGTTTTAAACTAAGTTGTTGTCTTTCTCATGAGTTTATCTGACTACTTGTAAATTAAATTTTGGTTAAGGTGGTCCATTTTTTTTTTTTCAGCAAGGGGTGTCTCGCGAAGTTGCTTCAAGACTCAAGTTGCAAGTAGGGTCAAAGTCGCTTTAAAGGTTTGCATCAGTTTGAAGAGTTAAAATCTTTATCTAGGTCATGAAAATACAGCCGATGCCTTTAGTAGAATGGTTTTTAGTAAAGAAAGATTCCAAGTGCATCGAAGTTCTAATTAACAACTTGGTATGTAGACTGTAGGGGCAAAATCTGGAACGCAGCCTGTGATGAATGATTGATAGATCGATTGATTGATTGCATGGTAATTATCGCCGTTACCAACATTAATTCAGTTGTATGGCAGCAGCCAGTACATCTGTCTGTGCTTTCCTGTAATTTTTTTCATTATTGCCTTGCACAATATTCTTGCCTAGGCACTGGCAGCTTTCTACCTTCGATCCGAAGGGAAACTTCGATGTTATTTTTCTAATCTTTCTCCACTTCGGTGCAGAGACCCAATCACAAATATGACATCGGAGAAAGTCTTCATACTGAAGGTAGCTGCTTTCCCACATAGTCTCAATAATGAGACGCTACGGTGATTTTCTTCATATATTTCAACATTTATTGTACACCATATCATCAAGTCCATCGTAAATTTTACGGTAGCAAAGATAGAGTGTTACACTGACTTTTAGTTTCGTCGGTTTAATCTGTATTGCAGCAAAATGCAATTAAATTTTTGTAACAAACATGACCAAAGACAAATTATTAAACCCTTCATTACATAAAGAATTTGTAGAAGTCATTTATAAAATGTATAAATCTCGGAAAAATCACTGACGAAATTTATCATGCATGGCTGCCATGTTGTGTGTTTTCGGGAACGTAAACACCTGGAGTAACAGATGAAATGCACGGTTTTCTCTTATGTTCAGTGTTTAAATTGAAAATATTTGTATTTCAAATGAAGGATTATTAAATATGCAAGCACAAATCTGTGCAGAGCTTTCAGCTGATTTTATCTTGATCATCTCTCTACCCAGAAGTGACCAGTCAAAAAGTAACATTGCCTTTGGGGACAGTTATCTGTACTACTTTCCCACAATCATAGTGGAACATTGATCAGCATTGAGAGAAGGTCTTGTTGCAATGACTCTCATCAGTCCTCAGAAATATATTGGCCGTGCTGGGGATTCAAATCAGAGACCTTTTCTCAAGTCCTGTATGCTACTGACTGCTATCAGGGCTAGGGAGCCAGTGATGAGAACTCTTTATAGTACCGTAAGCTTGTTCATACAAGTCTTCAGTAGGTTGTAGTAATATGCCAATGTAAATAATAATTCTGAGGAAAAAAGTTGCTGGTATGGGACTCTAACCTGGGACCTCTTGGTAACAGGGCAAGTGCTTTACCACAAAGCTGTCAAGTAGCCTTGTTGTTCTATGTTTAAGGAGATAGATCCATCCCTCATCTCTTTACCACTCAACAACATTTTGGACTGTCTCAAGTCAAAAGCACATGTGGCTGAAATAGTGGAAATTATAATTGTCTTTGAAAATGTAGGAAATAGAGAAAATGCTGGTAACCAGCATTTTTTCCTTTCCCGCAATGTTTTCTGTCTTCTTTCTTAGGGTAATTAAGATACAGGATTGTTTGGCAAAGGGTTAATTCCCAAGCCTAGTTCTCATGAAATCCAAGACACATAAATAATGATAATGAATAATTAAGCTATCGCTGTGTTATGATCTAACCCTTTACCACACAATTCCAACTTTTAATGACCCTGTGAAAGACGCCTTTTGAAAACATTGTGGGAAAATGAGAAAATGCTGTTAAACAGCATTTTCTCATTTTCCAACAATGTTTTTTACCCTTCCCCCCAAAAAATTCAATTTTTCAGTCACCTTTGTCATCTGTAAATGCTTTCAATTCAAACCAGTCTAAAATTTGGTCGCTTGGTAAAGAGTTAAATAATTTTGATCACAGCATGGAACACTATTCAAAAAGTCAATCATTTATGTCATTTTGTTCCTTTCAGGTTTTTCATTTAGACATTTTAGAGCACCATACAATTGACAAGAATGTCAGAATTAGTAGATATTTTACAAAGGAACAAGGTGAAGGCCCTTTTGATCATTCCAGGCAGCTATTTGCTGGTAAATGGCATTATCCAATGGTATCGTAGACATCAGTTATACAAGGCCATTAGTGGACAGCAGGAAAAATGTAAAGAAGCATTTAGTACCATAGAAGAGGAACTGAAAAGTGTGACTGTAAGTGCCCTGTGGTTTATCATTTATATCTCATGTTCTTTCAAACATGGGCTGCAACATAATGATTTAGAATATAATATAGTTTGTTTAACCTATGCCATACAATTCCTACCTTACACGACCCTGAAAAAGGCAGCTTTTGAAAACATTATGGGAAAAGGAGAAAATGCTGGTAACCAGCATTTTGTCCTTTTCCCACAATCTTTCATACTCTTCCAAAAACAAATTTAGATTTTTAAGTCACAGTTATTTTGTTGTCTGCAAATGCTTTCAGTTTAGACTGTTCTAAAACTTTGTTGTTTGGTATAGAGTTAACAATCTGGCATAAGACAGCTTTGAAAACATATTGGGAAAAAGAAAACATTCTTCCTTTTTTCACAATGTTCCCAATTCTTTCATAGAAAAATTCCACCATTTGAGCTACATTTCATTTGTCATCTACAAGTGCCATCAATAAAGATGAGTCCAAAACTTTGTCATCTGGTAAAGGTTTAATACGCCCGTTAGAGTGAGTGATATGAAATATTTCAATAAAAAGGCTTCAGTCGTACCTAATATCCCCATTCAAATTATCCCACATTCTACAGTGATTGAATTTGCAGGTATGTTCCTAAGCTTTGCATATTATCAAGGTAAGATTAACCCTTTACCAAACAATCCCTTGTTTTGAAAACATTGTGGGAAAAGGAGAAATTGCTCGTAATGAGCAATTTCTCCTTTTTCCACAATGTTTTCTACTCTATCAGAGCGTAAGAACAGGTTTTTGAATTGTCATCTGCAGGTGCTTTGAATATGGAAGAGTCTAAAATTTGTCGTTTGGTAAAGGGTTAAAGACTTAAATGATTCCCCTTTTCAGAAGTGATAGATGATCATTTGCCTAAAAGGTGAGATGGCAGAGTCACTCCACAGTGGGTTAAAAGCTTGCAGCTTCGGGTTCCAGCTGGCCCTCACTTACTGTAAATAGTTATCTCCACTATAGACTTTCCAACTTTCTTTTAAAAAGATTTTTTAATCACAGTCTAGTTTCATGTGATTGTTAATTCCTATATACTCATACAGTTGGATGAGAAAGAACAGCAGAGAATATTTGAGCTGACTTCAGCAGAGCTGCAACAAGAACTTCAAAAAGGCCATATAACTGCTGTTGATGTGCTTCAAGTTTATCAATCCCAGGTAATCTCCTCCTTATTTTTTATACTACATGTACATGACAAAATTTTGAATTGATCCGTATCGAAAGCATTTTTAACAATGTAAATGTTGTTCAACTCTTTATCAAACGACAAAATGTTAGACTGGTCCAAATTGAAAGCATTTGCAGAAAACAAATTAAAGGTGTCTCAATTTATGAGATTTGTCTCTGAAAGGGTAGAAAATCTTGTGGGAAAAGGAGAAAATGCTGGTTACCAGCATTTTCTCCTTTTCCCACAAGGTTTTCAAAAGCTTTCCTTCCCAGGGTCATGAAAACCAAGGCTTGTTTGATAAAGAATTAACTCTTCACCAAACAACAAAATTTTGGTTGTGCCCAAATTGAGAAGATTTTGCCTGTGACAATTTAAATGTAGCTAGGATTATGAGATTTGACTGTGAAAGAGTAGAAAACAGTGTTGGAAAAGGAGAGTGTGCTGGTTACCAGCATTTTCTCTTTTTCCCACAATATTTTCAAAAGGCTTTGTTTCTCAGGATCGTTAAAAGTCGGGATTGTGTGGTAAAGGGTTAACCCCTTTCTAAACAATCCGGTGTTTTAACCCTTTACCACACAATGATGACTTTTAACGACCCTGAGGAAGAAGCCTTTTGAAAACATTGTGGCAAAAGGAGAAAATGCTGGTAACCAGCATTTTCTCCTTTTCCAACAAAGTTTTGTACCCCATCAAAGAAAAATCGTGTCATTTGAGCCACTATGAAATTGTCGTCTGCAAATGCTTTCAATTTGGATTGGTCTAAAATTTTGCCGTGTGGTAAAGGGTTAACAACTTCAAGGAGAAGCCTTTTTACCCTATCAACCCTTTACCAAAGAGTCCCCCATTTTTTGAAACCTCTAGGCTTTTGAAAGCATGATAAGAAAATGAGAAAATGCCGGTAACCTACATTTTCTCCTTTTCCCACTAATTTTTCTTTCCTTTCAATGGTAAATCAGGCCATTTGAATCATATATAATTTGTCTCCTGCAAAGGTTTTCAAATTGATTAGTGGTGTTGTTGTTCAGAAAAGAGTTAAACCCTAGAGTGTTGCTAATTAAATGAAATACTGTATACATGAATTATACTCATGTCGAAAAATTTGCGAATCACCGATTGCGTACATTTTGCGTACAGAAATGTTTGTGAAGACATTTGTTATTTGTTGGTATACCTGTGGTAAAATACGCTGACAGAAAAGTTTATAAATTTTTCAAATTCGCGAAATCGCAAATATTTCCACATTGCAAAGATTTCGTCATATACAGTAATGAAACACCTCTTGATTACAGATTCAAGGATATTGTGACCACAATAATATTACATGGTGGACAGTGTAGATCCAAGATAAGACTTTACATTCTGTGTAGTCTGATCTTGATCTACACTGTCTGCGAAAGCACCATTGTTGTACTAACTGCTCCAAGGGTTAACCTTAAAGCTCACAGTCCCAAGATTTAATGACCCTGAAGAAGAAGGCTTTTCAACCATTATTTGAAAAAGAGAATATGCTGGTAACTAGCATTTTCTCCTTTTCTCACAATGTATTTTTGTACTCTATCAAAGGACATTTAGCCACATTTAATGTGCTATCTGCAAATGGTTTCAGTTTGAACTAGTCTGAAATGTTGTCTTTTAATCCTTTACCACACAGTGACGACTTTTGACACCCCTGATAGAGAAGGCTTTTAAAAACATTGTGGGAAAAGGAGAAAATGCTGGTATCCAGCATTTTCTCCTTTTCCCACAATGTTTTCTACCCTATCAAAGAAAAATCATTTAATATGATCCACATTGAAACTGTCCTCTGCAAATGCTTTCAATTCGGACAGGTCTAAAATTGGTCGTGTGGTAAAGGGTTAATAAAGAGTTTAACACCAAATGCAAACAAGAAAACTCTCTTACAGCACACCTGACTTTTTTTTCCAACCTGCCTGAACAAAAAGAAAAAAATTAAATGCATTCAAAGTTGCTACAGGATGAAAATGCATGAGCCATGCTCTGTGAAACAAGGGGCTTTATGCCTCTCCATGATGCATGATACCAAGCAAGTCATCAGAGTATTATAGATCCATTAAATCCATTATGTATAACAACCTACAGAATCCTGAGGTAGAATTGTCCTTTCCTTGGACATGCAAAAAATTTACCAAAAGCAAAATGGTTCAGCCCAGGTCAGCCTGCGCAAACTGCATAGGCTGACCTGGGTTGATATTTTTTGCAAACGCATTAACACCCCTTTTCACCAAGTATGGTTCACATGTGTAATCAAAGGATCAAACTCAGATCTACAGGTCAGGGAAATGCATGTACCAGAGATTTTCCAAGATCTCATCTGAAACCCATGTTGTGGATACTCATTGGAATTATCTTATGGAGACAGTTCATATAAGTACCTACAACATAGGTTTTGCCACAAATAGCACAGATAAAGACACATTAATATGTTTATTTTTTTTTACACATATACACCAAATGAACTTACATATTTTTTTCTCCTCTCAAGGCCCTGGAAGTCAATAAGAGGTTGAATGCTGTAGTGGAGCCTCTAGTTGATGCAAAGGTAAGTTTTTATGATCCACAGGGAGTAAGATTTTAAAAACGATGTAAAAAAAGGAGGTAATACTGGTTTGGTAGAATGTTTTCTCCTCTCTCAAACACAAATTTACCTCTTTACTGTACAACTCTGGGTTTAATGACCCTTGGGAAAAAAGGCTCTTGAAAACGTCCATCCGTTAGCCACATGTTGTTTGTCATCTTCACATTCTTCCAGTTTGGACCAACCGAGAATTTTGTCATTTGGTAAAGCAACATTTTGTTGGAAGTATGGGCACTAGTATTTGTGTTGCAAACTGCTTCCTTGGTTTTGCCCTCATTGTACTGAATTTTTGCTCATTTATTTGTTAGAAACTATAAATATGTAAGATACTTAAATTAGATCAGATTTTTATAATTTGACTAAACTTCAGAACCATTTTAATGCTGAATTTAGCAAGCCAATAGCCATGACACAATCAGTACATAAGAGCAAAAAGTGTATGGAAAAAAAAAAAAAGTTTTGATGGTATTTACTTAATTGGATACATAACCTGTTTAAGTATTTTTAGAGTTAGGGCCAGTGATCAGAAACATGGGCCACCTATGTTGGATTGTATTCAAATCCTTACAATGGCCTCATATTCGATCACATAAAATGTTATGGAGTTAAAGATTGTAGAGCAATCTTCCCCAATTTTAAACATCAAAATTACATGTTTTTAGCTCCACTGGCCAAAGGCCAATGGGCTTATGTCATGGCCCGGTGCCCGTTGTGCGTGCGAGCATGCGTCCTTCCGTGCGTCCGTCTGTGCATTAACTTTTATTTCAAACATCTTCTTTTCTGAAACTACTCATCCAATTTTGATGAAACTTCACAGAAATGATCCTGCAATGGACCTCTTCTGACTTTCGTGAAAGAATTTGATTTCTTTAAAAACTCTGGCTGCCTTGGCAACAAAACTGAAAAATATTGAAAATCTTTGAAAATCTTCTTGTCTGAAACCATAGGGCCTAGGGCTACCAAATTTGGCATGTAGCTTTATCTAGTGGGCCTCTACCAAGTTTCTTCAATTTATAGCCCTGGGGTCAAATTTGACCCTGCCCTGGGAGTCACAAGTTTTACAAGGGCTTATATTGGGAAAACTTCAAAAATCTTCTCATACCTAGCCATAAGGCCTAGGGCTACCAAATTTTGCATGTAGCTTTATCTGGTGGGCCTCTACCAAGAGGGCACAAATTATAGCTCTGGGGTCAAGGTTGGGGGGGTCACAAGTTTTACATGGGCTTATATAGTGAAAACTTTGGAAATCTTCTTGTTACAAACCATAAGACCTAGGGCTACTAAATTTAGCCCTGTCTCAGGGTCTCATGTTTTACAGGGTCTTTTACTGAGGAAACTTAGGAAATCTCCTTGTTTATAACCACACATTCTAGACCTGTATCATTTGGAATGGGGCTTTATCTTATGGACCTCCACCAGGATTCAAGTAATTATAGCCCTGTGGTCAAAAATGGCTTTGCCCTGGGGTCATAACTTTCTTGTAGGATTTTACAAAAAAAATTTTGTATGTCTTCTAGTTCGAAACCAATTGGCCAAGTATTGTAATGTTTGGCTGGTAGTGTTTTTACTTATTAGCCAGTGGAGTGATACAGGGCCATCTTGTTACTGGATGTGACTCTTCAATTTCTTTACAATCACAAAGAAAAATATCCATTGTTGCTTTTATAAGTGCTTTACAAAAAGTTTTGATCCATGGTATAGAAACTAAATAAGCCCCTTTAACCTGTTACTATACAGTTCCAAGTTTAAAGGACCCTGAGAAAGAAGCGTTTGGAAACATCATGTGAAAAGGAGAAAATGCTGGTAACCAACATTTCTCTTTTTTCCCGCTATGTTTTCAAAAGGCCTCCTTCCCAGGGTCATTTAGGTCTACGGCCCCTAACTCTCATATTAAAGATGGAAGCTGCCGAGATTGGCCGAACAGCCTTTACGAAAAAGTCGATGTTACATGGTATTTACCGATGAGTTGAGGGTTGTAATCCTTAAAACCCAGGATTGTTTGGTAAAGAGTTAAAGGGCTCCTGCATGTCAGTGGTTAGGATGTTTCCCCTCAATTTTTCTACCGGATTGAAGGGAACTTTCATCTTTTGAGCCACATTTAAATTGCCATCTGCAAATACTTTCAATGAAGAACATTTTTGTTGGCTGGTAAAGAGTTAACCCTGTACCACACAATCCCAGCTTTTTGCGACCCTGAGAAAGAAGCCTTTTGAAAACATTGTGGGTAAAGAAGAAAATGCTGGTAACCAACACTTCATTTGTTATCTCCAAATGCTTTCAATTTGGACTAGTTCTAAATTTTGTCATTTGGTAAAGAGTACCGTAAAATGTTAGTTAATTATCTCCTATGATTCAGTGTTTTTGTGTGTAAAGTGCACATTAGATTTGAAGATCATTATTCTTTTTCAATGCATTTGAGAAAATTTGTCACCTGGTACAGAGTTGCGTACCCTTTAATGACATATTTTGTTCATTTAGAAATTATGTTGTTTAACCATAGGCAGTGCATGTTGCCCAAACACACCATACAAAAGAATATTGCTTGGGATACCAATGAGCATAAAATTAGCAACAACTGTAGAGACAGGTCTAGTTCATTCATAAGATTTTATTTTACCATAGACATTAGCCAGTGCATGTGACCCAAATGCCCCAAAGGAAAGAGTCTTTTTTTGGACACCAATTAGCATGAAATTAACATGTAGTTAGCCACATCATTTGAACAGGTTAAGTTCATTCAGCCAATTTTACCATAGGCATTAGCCAGTGCATGTGACCCAAATGCACCAGACAAAGGGATCTTATTTGGGATACCAGTTAGCATAAAAGAGAACTATTTTATTACTGGAAAGCCCAGCACAGCAGGTATGGCCCAGTTTCTGGAGAGGATCAGCTCTAGTGATGCAGTGTTAATACAGGTATGATTCTAGTGTGTAGAAAGTTTTCTTAACAGCAAAATTTTAAATGAGACTAAATTAAAAGCATTTGCAGACGACTAAATTAGATGTAGCTTAAAAGATGATTTCTGTTTATGAAATTATTGAAAACATTTAGAAAAAAGGAGGAAATGCTGGTAACCAGCATTTTCTCCTTTTTCCCACAATGTTTTCAAGCACCTCTTTCTTTAGGGTCATTAAAACACAGGATTATGTGGTAAAGAATTGAAGAGAGTAATCCAATTCTTATAATCATACCAAACCTAAAAAAAAAATAAAAAAAATAATAGGGTGGGCCTGAATTTTGTATAAAGGCAAACTTACCATCGATAGACATGGAAAAGAAGTGGAAGAGTCAAAACCTTTAAATGGTATTTCCTTAATTTCACTAAACGACAAAATTTTGACTCGCTGAATTTCAAAGAATTTACCCCAAAACCCTGACTTTTAACAGCCCTAAGAAAAGGCTTTTGGAAACATTGTTGGGAAAAGTAGAAAATGCTGGTAACCAGCATTTACTCCTCTTCCAACAACGACTTCTACCCTTCAAAAAACAAAATTTAATCTTTAAATAACATTTATTTTGTCTTCTGCAAATGCTTTCAATTTGGACTGAACGTGTCTAAAATTTTCTTGTTTAGAGTAAGTGTAGTTTAGTTTAGTTTAAACAAATTAATTTTACATCGATTGAGAAACAAGTTCTTACAACTTATACTAAACTCTCTGAATTCTGCTTCCTGGGAACTTCACCAGTACTTGCACCGAATGTGTTGGCCAATGAACAATCCCAAAGTTGACACTCGCTCCCGGGTATTGAACTCAAGACCTTATGGTTACGAGGCCGACACTCAACCTCACAACCACAGGCACCACACTCATTTAGAGTTCATGCTTTACTGCAAAATCGTGTACAGTAACCAACAAAAGATTTCGAAGATATTGTGGGAAAAGGAATATATCCCAGTTACAAGCATATTGCTCCTTTTCCCACAATATTTTCCACCCTTTCTAAAACACACTCCAGCACTTTAGCAAAATTTAATTTGTAGTCTGCATATTTTCGATTTGTATAGGAGACATGCCCAAGTTCAAAGCATTTGCAGACTACATTTTAACTGTAGCTCAAATTATGGGATTAACCTTTGAAAGAGTAAAAAAATATAGTGGGAAAAGGAGAAAATGCTGTTACCAGCATTTGTCCAAATGTTTTCAGAAGGCATCTTCCTCAGGGTCATTAAAACTTGTGATTGTGTTGTGAAGGGTTAATACAGGTTGGACAGAATTTTTGATTTTGAACTTAAAGTGAATTTACATGAATAGGGTTGTTTTTTTTTTCTCACGATATTAACAGGTTGTAAAGAGTCAAGGGGGAATTCCCTTTGTGAGGACCAATATTCCACAGACAATGATGACGTAAGTACTTTGATTTGGTTAAAAATCTTTTGAACTGTTGACCAAACAATCCCATTATGAAATGACCCTGAAGAAGATTGCTTTCGAAGACTTTCTGGGAAAAGGAAAAATGCTGGTAACCAGTATTTGCCCCTTTTCCCACAATGTTTTATATCCTTTCACAAACACAGTTCATGATAAAATTATGAGCTATGTTCATCATTTGCAAAAGTGTTCCCTTTTTACATGTCTGAAAGTTTGATGCCAGGAAAAAATGTTAATTAAAGGAAATACCGTCTGATCTTGATCTGCACTGTCTGGTAGTCTGCAACATTGTAAGGGTTAACTCTTTACCATTCAACAAATTTAAGATTTGTTCAAGTTGAAAGCATTTGCAGGTATGAAAACATGCTGGTAAGAGGCGTTTTCTCCTTTCCCCACAATGTTTCAAAAGCTTTCCTGTTCAGGGACATTAGAATTAGGCTTGCAACACGCGAAAAGGGGCATTCGGACATTTGCGTAAAGTGTCGTCTCGGATCAGCTTGCGCAGTCCACACAGGCTAATCCGAAGTGACACTTTCCATTTTTTATGTAATTTTCTGTTTTGAGAAAGTCTACTGTACCACAAAATCTTATGTAGTCGTAAAGTGCCGTTTCGGATTAGCCTGCGTGGACTGCGCAGGCTCATCCGAGACGACACTTTACGCAAATGTCCGAATGCCCCTTTTCGCGTGTTGCAAGCCATTAGGGATTGTGTTTTAACGCTTTACTTAATGACAAAATTTTAGACTCTTTCCTATTGAAAACTTTGTGGACAACTAAAACAAAGTATGACTAAAAAATTTTGAAAGTTATGCTTGATGGGTTAAAAAACATTGCGGGAATAGGAGAAAATGCTGGTTACCAGTATTTTCTCCTTTATGTTTTCAAAAGCCTTCTTCCTTGGGGTCATTGAAAGTCGGGATTGTGTGGTAAAGGGTCAACTCCTTACCTCCAGTAACTAATTTGCAGTACACATCTTTGAAAATAACCCTTTAACTCTTTACCAAATGACAAAATTTTAGAACGGTCCAAACTGAAAGCATTTGAAGACAACAAATTAAAAATGGTCAAAAAGACGAAATTTGTCCATGATAGACAAGAAAACATTGTGAGAAAAGGAGAAAATGCTGGTTAGCAGCATTTTCTCCTTTCCCGACAACGTTTCTCCTCTAAGTCATTGAAAGTTGAAATGGTGTGGTAAACGGTTAATATAGGAATGTTTTAATAGATGGTAAGCTTTAATATATGCACGAAAAACATTGTGAACAGAGGATAAATTGCTCATTCTGAAAAGCCACCTGTTTCAATTTTTAAAAAAATGATGGGCAGGTGATAACTTTTTGACCCTTTACCAACCAATCCCAAGTCTTAATGTCCCTAAGGAAGACGACTTTTGAAAACATAGTGGAAAAGGAGAAAATGCTGATACCCTTTTCCCACAATGTTTTCAAAAGGATGTTCTCTCAGGGTGGTTAAAACTCGGGATTGTGTGGTAAAGAGTTAAGGGTTAAATGACTGATTGTATGGTGTTTAACGCCATTTTCAAGATTATTTCAGTTATATTGCCAGTGCACCTATCCATGCTTTCTTGGAGTTTAGTTACCAGTACTCTGCACAATGTTCTTTCCAAGTCACTGGCTGCTTTCCAACATAACAATTGTTGAAACAGTGGTCAGCGGTGGGAAAGGAATGAATCCTGTGGCAATGACTATCATCAGTCCTCAGAAAGAAATTGGCCGTGCCGGGGATTAAACCCTCGACATCCTGTTCTCAAGTCCTGTACGCTACTGGCTGCACTATCAGGGCTGGGCGTTAAGGATTAAAGCAAGGATGAATTCATGTTGCAGTGAAATAATTGTTAAAATTAAGTGTAATTTTCTTTCGTTTTTCGTAGTTATGAAAGCTCAAATCCAATATATGGCAGAACAAACAATCCCTTTGATGTAAAGAGGATTTCTGGTGGCTCCTCCAGTGGGGAGGGCTCATTGATTGGCTCAGGAGCTTCCATCATTGGTAAACTTTCAGGATTTTCTTTTTTCCAAACCTGTTCTTTTCATGTTAAATTATTTAGATGTTGTTCAGCACCCTGAGACAGCTGAATGAATTTATTAGGTATTTTTGTTAAATTCCTATTTGTAGCAAAGACGACAGTGCTACATTGGATACATCCTCAGTGACCCAGTTTCGATTCATTCTGTAATCGCCCCTGGGTTATTTTGCTAGCGTTTCCTTGTTCTCATGACTTATTAATGAAGCATTTTGATTGGTGATCTAAGTTTTCTTTGACAAAATTTAAACTATTTTTATCACAAAAATGCCGACATATCTATTTTTTACTTGTCCATATCCAATTACATCATTCGTTGCAAATCAAGCTTAGTGAAACTTTAAATATGGCGGCACCCATCAACACCACAATCAAGAAGCTTTTAAAAGAGATTTTCGGCGTAACACCGAAAGATTGTCAGTTAAAATCGTACACAAAGATCGATAGTGTCGTCCCTGTATTGCATGATGGCATATCTCACAGGAGACAAGCACGCCGATGGCCGCCATATTTGTTGACAACCTCGGGTTTTTTCCAGGGTTATTTTTAGTAACGCAAGAAATGAAATTATCCTCTCTACAAGAGAGTATGATTATGTTATCGATCTTTCGATTGGCTATTAGGGTACTTTCCGACCATATGAATATTCATAAAAAAACGACGATTTGCTAGTCAGTTTTCCCTGGGGTGATGCATGGAGAGTAACATACTGCTTCAAACCTGGGTTCCAAGGATGCATTGGATATAGTTCAGGAATAAGAACAACTAGAAAACCATATATCCTTTTAACTATTCCCTTTTTAATCAGAATAACACATTACATCCAAATACTAAACTTTATTGACTTTTGTAAAAGGAAAAACTGAACCTAACTCTTTTGACCTTGCTTTTATATCCAATTTTTGCTGCCAAAATATAAAACATGAGAATAAAGCATACCACTGATAACATGATAATCTTGTTGTTTGTATAAGAATCACTACTGTGAAATGGCAAGTGGAGCAAATACCATAAGGAGCATTTATTCTACATAAAAAAAGGAGGAGCATTTTCTCATAGAATGAATAAGGAGCAGTAAGTCATCAACCAAGCGGGAAAAGGAGCAATTGAATATGAAGCAATCAGTTACTTAATTGCAAGCTAAGTAACTTATAGAAAACAAAGATCAATCCTTAAATCCATTTATTTATTCGTGGTCTTCGCGACACAATTTTTGCAATAACAAAGCTTTATATGCACCAGTAGGGTGGCATATAGCAGTCTCCCTGTCTGTTTGTCTGTCTTTCCGTCCATCTGTCCCTTTTGCCTTCAAATCCTTGACATTTTTCACTTACTTTTCTCAGAATGATCTATATCAAGTGCTCTAGCGCATATTCTCAAGCTAATCAGCATGTTTAAACCAAGTCTCTGGTATAATTTTACATGAAATAACTAAAGAATGTATATGTAATTAAAACCATGAGATAATAAGTTTTGCTATGCATGTGTGATTGGCTGCCATCCAGGGGCATAGTATTTTTTCAAACACATACTGATTTTTTTTAACCATAATGTCTTGCAGATCTAAGACAAAGTAGATCTACACTGTTATCAATGCTTGTAATGCTGCCCAATGCATGCTATGTGTTAAATTTTTAACAGATAAGAAAATTTTGCACTGGACCATAATTGAAAGCATTTGCAGACAACTGGTCACCAGCATTTTCTCCTTTTCCAACAATATTTTCAAAAGACTTCTACCTCAGGGTTATTAAAAATGGGGATTTTGTGGTAAAGGTTTAACTAGCAGACCTCTAAATGAATGACAGGAAAGTTTTCAGTTGAATAGAAAATAGAGTTTATTTCATCAGCTTGTGGTTAATATGGGGAAATATTTGCCGAAAAAGGAAAAGGTATGCGAAAATAACGAGTGCCGTAAGGCACGAGTTATTTTCGCGGACCTTTCCCTTTTGAGGCAAATATTTCCCAATATTAACCACAAGCTGATGAAATAAATTATATATTATATTTCCTCTGATTATTTTGTCAACGAATGCCACTTTTAAAACTTAAAAACTTAAAAAACTTAAAAAAGTAGTTCAAGATTTTCGGCAGGAGGAAAATATTCACTGTGACGGGGAAATAATTCCCCCCAGCTTAAATTACGACATTTCTTTACCCATAACATTTCTAAAAATAGACACATGAAATATAATATAGACCTTTTTCTTTTCAAAATGTAAAGGTATTTTGGCAAGAATATCTAGAAAACTGTCAGTATAGATACTAGATAGGATCACACATTCCGCAGAAACTGGGCCTGTTTTCACCAACCATTCTTTGTTTCATAGTTCGTCTTTTTTCAGAATTAGAAAGTAACTAAACTTCTGATTTGGCTGACCCAAATGATTTGGCTAAACCATTTGGTTTAGCCAATCAGAGGTTGTGTTACTTGTTAACTAAAACAGCATTGTTTTGTAAAGCTGATTGGAAAAAAAAAAAGGGATCCTCTGTGGCAGCGGTTTAGGATTTGTGATTAGAAAATCCTGTGAATTATGACTGTTAGTGGCACTGATTGTATGGGGTGAGTAAGGCACTACATGGCTTCTGTCTAGTATATCTGGGACGCAAGAAACATGATCAAGTGGGTCATGATAGAATTAAAACAACGTTTAGGTAGCTTGATATACCAGTCAAATAAATAGAAAAGTATATGAACAATGCTCAGTGAAAATGAGGTTCAATGCATCTCCATGATGTATATTATACCAAACAAATTAAAACATAATTGTGGATCCATTGATGTTTATGTTGTCCAACAACTGACTTAAATGCATCTATATGAGGTATAACACCAAGCAAATCATCACATAATTATGTATCCATGAACATCAATTTTTAGCTCCACTGGCCAAAGGCCAGCAGGCCTATGTCATGGCCCGGTGACCATCGTGCGTCTGTGGGTCCATCCGTGCGTTAACCTTTTTTTCAAACTTCTTCTCTGAAACTACTCATCCAAATTTGATGAAACTTCACAGAAATGATCCTGCCATGGTCCTCTTTAGAAATTCTTGAAAGAATTTGATTCCTTCAAAAACTCCGATTGCCATGGCAACAAAACTGAAAAATATTGAACATCTTTGAAAATCTTCTTGTCTGAAACCATAAGGCCAAGGGCTACCAAATTTGGCATGTAGCTTTATCTGATGGACCTCTATCAAGTTTCTTCATATTATAGCCCTGGGGTCAAAATTGGCTCTGCCCCGGGGATCACAAGTTTAACATGGGCTTATATAGTGACTGTAAGTTGAAATAGTAATCAAGGGAAGTAACTCCTGTTATACAAGATAAAGTTTGTTACTATTTACCTCTCTTGATTATCAAACTGCAGTTATACATTATTGGAGTTTGGTATTTAAGTTTTTTGGAGAGGAAATGTTCTGTTTTAAGGGAGAGTGATGTATTTTGATGCTAACAGTTATGCTCACATGAATGGAATGTTTAATTTAAAGTAAGGTTTCTAACACTCAAATTTTTTCAGAACTTTACCTTTCATGCTAATGAGTAAACCTGCTTGTATTCACTGACATTATCTTTGCATTTAAAAAGATATGTCTCTGTTTGTTTGGCGGGCGGGATGGAGGTTATGTTTTCAAAGTAAGTTTATTACCATACAGACTTTTTATGCTGTATGTCTCTGTCAATGCCAGTTAAGCGCATGATACGTTAATTTTACTCTTTAAGAAATGACATTTTTTTTTTTTTTACTGTACCAAGTTTAAAGCCATTGCAAAAAGACAAATTAAATGTAGCTTAAATGACTATTTCTGTCTTTGATAGGTTAGGAAACCTTGTGGGAAAAGAAGAAAATACTGGCAGACAACATGTTGTCCTTTTCTCATGATGTTTTTGAAAGCCTTCTCTTTCAGGGTCATTAACACTTCAATTTGTGTGGTAAAGGGTTAAAAAGCCAGTGAAGCGATACAGGGCCATCATGGCCCTCTTGTTTCTTACAACTGACTGAATTATGAGGAAGACTGGTCCTTGGACATGCAGAAAATTGACTCATAACAAAATGTTTGACCTAGATCAGCCTTTATGGACTGCATAGGTTGACCATAGTTGATATGTACTTTTTGCAGATGCATTAAGCTACCTCTTCACAGAGGATGTCTCGTATGCATGATCATTATGGATTTATGATTTTTTTTTGTCATTGACCAGGTTTAGGAAGTGACATAGGGGGAAGTATTAGGGTACCTTGCCATTTCTGTGGATGTTATGGACTGAAACCAACATCAGAAAGACTCAGGTATAAAAAGCTATTTACTCTATCAGTAAATCTATTTACCCAAATCTTTTTGTTTTATCTGTAATTGAGAGTTAGTACATTTAGTTAATTGAAATATCAAATTTGCCTTAATATGTATTTATTGGTCAATGTGGCAGCTTTGTTCTGATCAAGTCTTACAGTTTAATGTTGTAAACAGCTAAAGTGCAAATTGCGAGTGAAATTGTTGATAAAGATTAGACTTTACAGAATATGTGGTCTGATCTAGGATCTACTGATATATATTCTGACATAGCTTTGCAAGAAAAGGGTAGAAAATGCAATATTCCACTCTTTTGTTTCTTGCATTGAAATTTCCCTTTTGATTTCTTTACCTGATGACAAAATGTCAGACTGACAAAAACTGAAAGCATTTGCAGACAACAAAGTAATTGTTACTCAAAAACCAAAATTTGTCTTTGGCAAGGTAGAAATACTGTGGAAAAAGATGAAAATGCTGGTTACCAGCATCTTTTCTTTTTCCTACAATGTCTTCAAAAGCATTCTTCCTTCGGGTTGTTAAAACATTTTGATCATGTGGTAATGGGTCAGTTGACTCAGTGTTCAATGGATTTTTTCAATTATGTTACATTGTATATCACCTTTTCTATTTCTTCATACAGCCGAAAAGGATCCTTTTCATTCTCTTTGGGTCAAACATTAAGTAAGTATTGTTTAAATTTGTGACTAGTCAATTCATGATTGTCCAATGTCATCATTGTTTATTTGTTTAGTTGGCATTCATCTGTTAGCAGTTGCTTTATCCCTTTAACACACCCTCCCGAAGTTTAGAGATACTGGCCTAGAAGACTTTCAAAAAACTTGTGGGAAAAGGAGAAAATGCTGGTACCCAGCATTTTCGTCCTTTTCTGGCCATGTTTTCTAACCTTTCGTTGGCAAATTCCATAATCTGAGCCATATTTGATTTGTCGTCTGCACATGTTTTGATGGACTAATGTTGTGTGAAGTAGCGGTAAAAAAATCTGTAGGAAAGCAAGGACAAGTGCCTTGTCCACCATGATATGGCTTGCAACACGTGAAAAGGGCCATCGGACATTTGCGTAAAGTGTCGTCTTGGATCAGCCTGCCCAGTCTGCGCAGGCTAATCTGAGCTGGCACTTTACAACTTCATCAGATTTTGTGCTACAGTAGACTTGAACAAAACAGATAATTACATTAAAATGGAAAGTGTTGCTTCGGGTTAGCCTGCATGGACTGCGCAGGCTGATCCAAGACAACACTTAACGCAAATGTCCAAATGCTCCTTTTTGCGTGTTGCAGGCCAATAATGGAAGTAATGTTGAAAATGATTTTGAACACCAAACAAAAACAAACAGTACCACTTGTTAGACCAAGTTGCACAAGGAGCAATTATGGTATTAAGAGGCACAGAAAAAAATCCATCTTACATGATTTAGACAACATTGCGGGAAAAGGACCAATGGCTTGCAACAAACTTTTGCTCTTTGACCTTCAGTATTTCTGAAATAGTCTGTCTACTAGTGCCTAGCTTGGTAGCCCAGTCAATAGCATACATGACTTGAAGCCAGGGGTTGCTGGTAAGAATGCCCTGCTCAGCAACTTTCTTTCCTTGGATGGATGATAGTTATTGGAACAAGATTCATTCCTGTCTCACTGGTGATCATTATTTTGGTGATGGTTATATGGGAAAGCAGCCAGTGGCTTGGGAAGATTATTGTGCAAATTACTGGTAAAAGAAACTTAAGGAAAGCATGGATAGGTGCACTGGCCAGTGTGATATACCAGTAACTGAAATAATGTTGAAAAGGGCATTAAGGTCTAAGGCCCCTAACTCATCAGTGAACATCGACATTTTCGTAAAGGCTATTCGGCCAATCTCAGCAGCTTCCATCTTTTAATATGAGAGTAAGGGGCTGTAGACTCACTAACTCATGGGTAAATATTGTGTAACATCTGCATTTTGTAAAGGCTTTTCGGCCAATCTTGGCGGCTTCCGTCTTTTAACATGAGAGTTAGGGGCCATAGACCTTAAACACCATACAACCCATCAGTCACTCAAAGGCCATGTTTTGCTTGTGTCCTTTGCAGTAAGAGGAGCAGTTGGTCCCATGGCAAGAGATATGGAGGGTGTTGTTCTTGCAATGAAAGGACTGCTCTGTGATCTACATTTTACACTGGATAGTGATGTACCACCAATAAAGTTCAGAGATGAGGTGAGAAAGCACATGATGTTTCTGTTATTCATATCTATTCACATCATTGCTTTTGCAATGTAACTATTTACCACACAATGACAATTTTTAACAACCCCAACAAAGAGAGCTTTTGAAAACATTGTGGGAAAAGGAGATTCTCCTTTTCCCACAATGTTTTCTGCCCTTCCAAATTTTTTTTTTTTTTCAATTTTTGATTCACATTTATTTTGTTGTCTGCAAATGCATTTAATTTGGACAAGTCTAAAATTTTGTCATTGGTTAAAGAGTTAAAGAATTGTGAAAGATGGAGAAAAAGGATGAGAGAGATGTAGGTACAACAATAACAGAGGGGATAATGTGAAGGTAGATAGGCGGTGGGCTGAAAGATGTAAGGGAGGGAGGGAGAGAGAGAGAGAGATATTGTTTTTGATTGGATGAGAATAAGAAAACAGTGGGAAGGAGAGTGAAGAGAGGGAAAACAGAGTTTGTATATTTGCTTGGTGATAAACCCAGTTTTGTAACTGAAATAGTTAAATCAGTTTGGCCATTGCATCTCTCTATGTAGTATCTTCACTAATACTCCTCACAACATCATGTCCAAGCCACTGGCTGCTTTCCCACCTTCAGCATATTTAATACAATGCTTAATGGTGAAAAAAAGATGAATCATGTTGCATTTAATCATCATTTCCTGTAGAAGAAAAAAAAAGCCTCTAAAAAAGAGAAGAGAGGATGGGGAGGAAAAGATGGGGAGAGAGAAAAGTAGAGGAGGGGAGGGAGGGAGAGGGAGAGAGAGAGAGAGAGAGAGAGACAGACAGAAAATGGGGGTTGGAGGAGATTGAGGAAGAGAAAAATTGTGGCAGAAGAAGACTCCTCAATTTCCACAATTATAACAACACTATTTATATCCCTTACAGATATATAACAGCACTAAACCTTTGAGGATAGGCTTCTATGTGAATGACGGCTTCATTCCAGCTGTCCCAGCAATACAAAGAGCCGTGTTACTGGCAAAACAGGCATTAGAGGCTCTTGGTCATACAGTAAGTATCAATTTTTTCCAAAAGTTAGTAGATGTATCATTATTGGCAATCGAAATGCCATGCACAGCTTAATATCTGCACCACACAATCCCAAGTGTTAACAACTTTGAGGAAAAAGGCTTTTGAAAACATTGTGGGAAAAGGAGAAAATGCTGGTAACCAGCATTTTCTCCTTTTTCCAAAATGTTTTCTACTCGTTCAAGAAACAATATCATCAACTGAGTCAATTTGTTGTCTGTGTGCTTTTAATTTTTAAATGTCTAAAATTTTTTTGTTCATAAAGAGTTAGGTTTCTGTTGCAGATATTGTAGATCAAGCAATCAGGTCTTGGATCTGCAAAGTTTAATATATTGTGAGATATTGTGACAAAAAAGACCTTAATTTTGTGTAATCAAGGTCTCTTTCACTTTCATTTGGATAATGATGTTGTCGAAAGGTGGAGGGTGTGCTATTATTATTCAGCCATATATCTGTCCATGCGTCCCATCCTTCCGTCCATTTTTTTCTGTACAAAGTCTTAACCTAGGGGATATCACAACATCAGGGTAGTTTTATTTAATTGGATGTTGGGAAAAACTCATCCAATGGCTTGTCTTCAAGTTCAGAATTAGAATGACTTTTAGAATGGTTCGTGAATACAGACCCTATAATTAGCCATTACTCTTTTGTAAATGTAATTATAGTAAAGCATTGTTTCTGCCCTCATTGCCTTTATCATTTTGATATCAGCTTTTTGTTCATGAGAAAGCAGCAAGTGAATTAGATAGATGGTTTTGTTTAGTTTACAATAGTAAGATACATCATTCAGTTTTAGTCATGTCAAATCTGAAGTTTTTGTTTTCCCTTTTTTTTTTATTTCAAGACATGTATTAATTCTTTTTCACTATTATAACTTGACTTGTTAATTGCCATTACTATGTCAATGAGTTTCTGGAACAAAATTGCTGTCCAAAAATTAAAAAAAAAAAAGTAGAGTAGTGTTAAAAAGCCTTTTGTGTTAAAAAACCTTTTGTTTTAAAAAGCAAAAGATAAAAATGGGTGACTCTAAAAAAATATAATTTCATAAAGGGAATGATCAAAATCTAACTTAAGAGAACTTGTGGTTAAACCCATTTGCCTAGTCATTTGATTTTTATGTATATTGTTCTGTTTTGTAAACTTTGTTTTATAAACTTACATGGCAATAAGATATGTTTTAATGAAAACAAAGTATGATACAGAAGAAATGAAGTGATAGGTGCACTGCCTGCTGTTTCAAAACTGAAATACTGTGAAAAAATAGTATCAACTCCTTACCTTACAGTTACGACTTTAAACGACCCTAAGGAAGATAGCTTTTGAAAACATTGTGGGAAAAGGAGAAAATGCTCGTAACAGATATTTTCTTCTTTTCCCACGATGTTTTCTGCCCTATGGTAGACAAATTTCATAATTTGAGTTACATTTAATACATAGTTTACAGATGCTTTCAGTTTGGTTAAGTCTGCAATTTTGTCATCTGGTAAAGGATTAAATACACAATTTTCAAAGGGAGCCTAGAATAGTTTTCTAATAATCTAAATCTTTATTCTAGGTTGTTGAATTTACACCTCCCAGAACAAAGTATGCTATCCCAGATTTGTATGTTGGCACAGTGGGAGGGGACAGAAATGAACAGTTCACTACATATTTGTAAGTTCTCCTTAGTCATTGTTAGCATATTTCAGCGAAGTGTTAAGTGAGTGTCCTTCGGTAAGACACTAATATGCCTAAATGCAGATGAGACCCAGAGAAGAGTAAGCTGTGGCAATAAAATTTCTGAAATACATGTTCTGTTGAAACTGGCCTGTAACCTTCTACCAAATGATCACTTGCTTTTATGACCATATGAAGGCTTTCGAAAAAATTGTGGGGAAAAAAGAAATTGCAGGTTATCCCTTTACCACACAATCCTGTGTTTTAACATCATTAATAAATAAGGCTTTTGAAAACATTGTGGAAAAAGGAGAAAGTGCTGGTAACCACAGTTTTTTTTAACCCTTTCAAAGACAATTTCCAGTATTTGAGTCCCGTTGCATTTGTGTTCTGCAACTGGTTTTGATTTAAACAAGTCCAAAATTTTGTCGTCTGGTAAAGGATTATCAGCATTTTCCACAAAAATATCATCAAAATTATGTTAACACTCCTTTTCCCACAATGTTTTCAAAAGCTGTCTTCTTCAGGGTCGTTAAAACTCTGAATTATGTAGTAAAGGATGAAGCATTGAGAGAGGAATGCCAGTTGCACTCTGACTGGACTCAATACTATTAGTGAACTTGCCCAAGTGTGAAATCAATCCAGGGAGATACCCCTGGGTTTCAAACCCTGTATGTTACAGACTGGGCTACTCGGCTTTGCTGTCTGGAAACAACTCCAGTTGATTTTTTTCAACATCTAACAGACAACAAAATTTTTGAATTGTCAAAATTGAAAGGAAGTGGAGACACCAAATTAAATATGACTCAGATATTGAATTTTTTTTTTTTCTTTTTTTTTTTGAGAAAGCCTAAAATTGTCAGAAAGGATGAAAATAATGGTTCTAGCATTTTCTCATATTCTCAGGTTTTCAAAAGCCTTTTCCTCCAGGGTCATATATATACTCAGGATTATGTGGTTAATGGTTAAACAATGTGGGTAATCAGCATTTTCTCACATTTCTAAAAAGTTTTCTGCCCTTTTAGAGACAAATTCAATCATTGAATTTGGTGTCTGCAAATGCTTTTAGTTTGGAAGAGAAAAGAAAATTGTCATCTGGTAGAGGGGTTATAGAATAATGTAGAAGACAACCAATACTTTGGAAACTAAATAGACATTATAAAAGATTATCGTGGAAATGATATTTAACCCTTTACCACACAATGAGGCCTTTTAACACCCCTGAAGAAGAGGCCTTTTGAAAACATTGTGGGAAAAGGAGAAAATGCTGGTAACCAGCATTTTCTCCTTTTCCCACAAAGTTTTCTACCCTATCAAAGGAAAGTTGCGTCATTTGAGCCACTATGAAATTGTCTTCTGCAAATGCTTTCAATTTGGATAGGTCTTAAATTTTGCCGTGTGGTAAAGGGTTAAGCTACAAGGAAAAAACAGCTTTGGTAATATTTATGATTGTCATTGTCAGCTTTGGATGATATCAAAGAAAATGTCAAGATATTGCCGTAGCCCTGGCATGGTTGTTTGTATCTTCATCTGTGTCGTGCAAAAAACTTTGACATTTTATGATAACCCTGTTATCATTGAAGATATTTACATCAAACTTAGAATGGTTGTAAACTATCAAAAGGGAACCTATACATCAGGGACAGATAACCATCAAAGTATTTTGACACAGTTATGCCCCTTTTTCAACTTAGAATTTTCAAAAAAATTGGCCTTGTATGACGTCACTGTCATTACTGAAGATATTTACTTCAAACTTGAATTAAGTATTAACTATCACAGGTATGCCCCCTTTTTTTACTTTTTTCAAAAATATTGAAATTTTGTAATGTCTTTGTCATTACTGTAGATTTTTACTCCAAACTTTGACTAGTTGATAACTATTAAAATGGGGACCCATAAGACAGGGGCTGATAATCATTAAAATATTTTTGACACGGGTATGTCCCTTTTTTTTCATTCAAAGCAACTGCAGCCAAGCATTGGCACCAGCATGAGGTGTTCTTGTTTGTTTTTTTTTTTTTTTTTTTTTTTTTTTTCAGAGATAATGATATTGTGGATCCCACAGTTAGGGCCTTAATGCTTCCTATACAAGGGCCAAAGTGGACGTCATGGCTGTTGTCTATGTTAATACAGTTTGTAGCCAGGGTTTGTGTCAAAACTATTTTTAACATTTTTTTTTTTGGTGTGGGGGGAGGGAGGTGATTTTGTTTATTGTCCTGAAATGCACAACTTCTCCAGAACTTTAGATATTGTGGGTCCCATGGTTAGAGTGTTAATACTGCATATAAAAGAACAGAAGTGGATAACATAATTTTCATTTATTTTTCCTCATCAGCAGTTGCCCATATGGGCGACAACCCTAGAAGACTCTTAGTTTTGTTACAGAGGATAATGCAAGGTACAGAACAAAACACATCCTAAGTTACACCTGGCTTAGTGTATAGCAATATTACAAGAGACCTAGGTGTAATGTATCATCGGAAAGACTTTTTAGTAATTGTAGGTAGCCAACCAGGGGGATCAAACCCACACCCTGAAGCAGACCGAGATTTGACGCCCTCAAGTCTCACTGCTCTACCACTTGATCTATTGGGGCTGGTCTAGAGGACTTTATGGCTGTTGTTTTTGTGAATATAGTTTGCACCCAGGGTTTGTGTCAACTGCACTTAACTGCTATTAATAGGGGTAGAGACTTTTTGGTATACTATAACGCATAATTAAGACAGAGTTCTAGCTATTAGTATTGTGAATCCCACTTTCAAAAGTCTAATGTTGCCAATACAGGGGCCAAAATGGACAGCATGGCTGCTGGCTTTGCTAACCCTTTACAACACAATCCCAAGTTTTAATGACCCTGACGGAAAAGGCTTTTCAAAAAATTGTGGGAAAAGGAG
The DNA here is from genome assembly GCA_946811185.2 of Hippopus hippopus. Classification (NCBI taxonomy): domain Eukaryota; kingdom Metazoa; phylum Mollusca; class Bivalvia; order Cardiida; family Cardiidae; genus Hippopus; species Hippopus hippopus. Next base: position 29,172,994 of record OX328108.1, on the reverse strand, counting down.
AAAAGGCTAGTAACCAGCATTTTATCCTTTTCTCGCAATGTTTTTTTACCCTTTCCAAATACATATCCTAGCATTTAAGTAACATTTAATTTGTGGTCTGCAAATGCTTTCACTTTCTACCTCTCTAAAATTTGGTTGTGTTGTAAAGAGCTAACTATGTACCAAACAACAAAATTTTTGACTCATCCAAATTGAAAGTATATGCAGACGACAAATTGAATGTGGCTCACATAATTTGTCTTTGGAAGGATAGAAAACATTGTGGAAAAAGGAGAAAATACTAGTTACCAGCATTTTTTCCTTTCTCACTCTGTTTTTAAAAGGCTTTACCCCAGGGTTGTTAAAACCAGGGATTGTTTAGTAAAGGTTGAATACAGATTTCAGGAAGGGTTTGTGTCAAAACATTTAACCGTATATCACAACTTTGAAGAAAAATGCTTTTGAAAACACTATGGGAAAAGGAGAAAATGCTGGTAACCAGCATTTTTTCCTTCTCCCATAATGTTTACAACCTGTCAAAGAACTTAGGCTCATTTGTATCACTTTCGAGTTTGTTGTCTACAGGAGCTTTCAACAATCAAATCCCATCATTTGAACACCATATAAGTTGTTATCTGCAGATGCTTTCAGCATGCAATGGTCTCAATTTTTTTCATCTAGTAAAGAGTTAAGCAGTGTGTTGCATGTCTTAAGTACATATTAAGTACATGTTTGTTTGTATATAGACTCTGTGGAAGAGCACTGTCATGTTATCAACCCTTAACCTGCTTAATAAGTCAAATGAAACTTTCATGCCCATTGTGAAAACCCAAATACTGCTTTTTCAAAGTTATTTTTCTTGGGGATGTATCTTCTTATTGGACAGTGTAGATCCAAGATCAGACTGCACAGAATGTGCAGTCTGATCTTGATCTACATTGTCTGCAAAAGGTCTGCGAGTAGGGCTTAGCAGCCTAAGGGTTGAATATCTATTTTTTCCCAAAGGATCCAAACACTGGAAGAATGTTGAGAGCAAGAAATGGCAAAAGGTAACTTTTTAAAGGAGCTTTTTTAGACTTTTCGCAAATTATTTTTTTTTTAACATTTTTCTTTTGCAAACATAAAGAGACTGAACTATTATGTGCAGTAAAAAGTTTAAAAATTTGGTGTTCAAATAATCAGGTAGATCTCTATATGACGGATTTGGTTCGTGTTTGGTATGATGATAGATATAGGTCCAAACTCTCATTGAGCAATACCTTAGCCATGCCTATGCCATTGCCCATGATCATGGGCAAGTGCACGGATTTTGAAATTTCCTGTCCCAAGTTTTTTTAGAGCGCCTGTATTCCAGACCAAATGATCGCTACCCACAACAATAAACTTTTCAAAGAGAGCTGTGCTCTCTGATATATGCACTACAAATAAATTCTCTATCATATCTTGCAGCTCAGTGTATGAATGGTTTCAGCATGGGCAGAAATTTCAAGTAAGTGACTATCATACCTCTCTACTAAAAGAAAATTTTTTAGACATGTCCAAATTGAAAAAAAGTTTTAGACATGTCCAAATTGAAAGCAACAGCAGAAAATAAATTCAACATGGCTCAAATGATCCGATTTGTTTGTGAAAGAGTTGACAACAATGTAGGAAAATGAGAAAAAGCTGGTTACTAGCATTTTCGCCTTTTCCCATGATGTTTTCTGAAGTTTTTACCTTGGGGTCATTAAGAATCATTTGGTAAAGGATTAATCCTTCACTAGATAACAAAATTTTAGACTTGTCCATATTGAAAGCATCTGCAAAAGACGCAATTGTTATGGCTCAGAGGATTGGATTTGTCTTTGAAAGGGTAAAAAACATTGTGGGTAAAGGAGAAAATACTGAACAGCGTTTTGTCCTATTCAAGAAATGCTTTCAAATGCTCTTTTAGCTTGGTTGTTTACAAAAAAAAATGTTGAGTTATTGTTGTAGCCCCAGCTTTGTTGTCTTCTTTGTCATGCAAAAACTTCGACATTTTATAACGTCCCTGTTATTACTGAAAATCTTTACTTATAACTCGGACAAGTTGTTAACTATCAAAAGGGAAATCCATAGCACAGGGGCAGGCAACCATCAAATTATTTTTGATGCAGTTATGCCCCCTTTTCAACTTATGTAGGTAATCTACATTTTCTCCTTTTCTCACAATGTTTTCTGACCTGATAAAAAATATGAATCATTCAAGCCACATTTGATTTGTTGTCTGCAAATTCTTCCAATTTTGACAAATCTAAAATTTTTGTGGTTTTTGATTAGAGTTAACCCTGGACATGGTATTAGGCACATTAGGGGCTTTGCTTGTAGTGTGAATGAATATCAGGCTGAACAGAAATTTCAAGTAGCCAGGAGCTTGGAGAGAGTGAAGTGCAAGGTAAGAAAACTCTAAGGCTGCAGTTTATGGACGGTCATATACGGTCGTAATGAAAACCTTACAGTCCTGCTGTTATTGCATGACAAAACTTACACCTGTTTACTAAAGCATGAGAAGCACAAAATCCCAACTTTCAGCAACCCTGAGAAAGAAGCCTTTTGAAAACATTGTGGGAAAAGGAGAAAATGCTGGTTACCAGCATTTTCTCCTTTTCCCACAATATTTCCTAACCTTACCAAAACAAATTCGAATTTTTCTGTCACATTCATTGTGTCAACTGCAAATGCTTCCAATTTGGACCTGTCTAAAATTTTGTTGTGTGGTAAAGAGTAAGCAAAAAATGTAGATCTTTGTGAGGGTGTGATTCTGCACATGCTGTATGCATAGATAGTCGTATGTAAGGGATTTATAAATTCATGTCTTCAGGAGTACAGATATGAATTCCAAGAGGCCTGGAAGGTGCAGAATTTAGATGCAGTTATATGCCCTCCGTTTGCTTGCACAGCTGTTCCACATGGTGATATTGTTAATGTTATTGGTAAGTTTTTGGGAACAACAGCACCTTTTTCTTTCATGATTGACACAACACCCCCTAGGCTCACAGACTTATTTCCTCTTGCAGCAACTCTCTTGTAATTAGAATTTGTTTATTTTTGCCACAGTGTGTGTAAATGCCCTCTTCTTACACATTAGTTAATAATCGAGTGGAGGATACATCATGTTTTGTCATACTGGCATACTTCGTCATTAATTACCTGTAAGCCAAATGCACCTAAGAATTTGATCAACTTTTTAACCCTTTACCACACGATGATGACTTTTAACGACTCTGAAGAAGAAGCCTTTTGAAAACATTGTGGGAAAAGGAGAAAATGCTGGTAACCAGCATTTTCTCCTTTTTCCACAAAGTTTTCTACCCTATCAAAGAAAAATTGCATCATTTGAGCCACTATGAAATTGTCGTCTGCAAATGCTTTCAATATGGATAGGTCTAAATTTTGTCGTTTGGTAAAGAGTTAAAGGTAAAACCTGAGATACTTTTATTGTAATCATCCATAATCACCCAAGGAAGTGTTGAAATTTATGAACCCAATTTCTTTTTAGCTCACCTGAGCATGAAGTACTCAAGGTGAGCTTTTGTGATCATGCTGTGTCCGTTGTCTGTCGTGCGTTGTCCGTCGAGCATCATCAACTTTTACCTTGTGTATGCTCTAGAGGCCACATTTTCAGTCTGATATTCATGAAACTTGGTCAGAATGTTTGCCTTGATAAAATCTTGGACAAATTCGAAAATGGGTCATGTCTGGTCAAAAACTAGGTCACTAGATCAAATCTTAGGAAAACCTTGTGTACCCTGTAGAGGCCACATTTTCGGTTCAATACTCTTGAAAGTTGGTCAGAATGTTTGCCTTGATGATATCTTGGATGAGTTTGAAAATGGGTCAGGTCTGGTCAAAAACTAGGTCACTAGATCAAATCTTAGAAAAACCTTGCATACACTCTAGAGGCCACATTTTCAGTCCAATACTCTTGAAAGTTGGTCAGAATGTTTGTCTTGATGATATCTTGGACGAGTTTGAAATGTGTCATGTCAGGTCAAAACCTAAGTCACTAGATCAGATCTTAGAAAAACCTTGTGTAAGCTCTGGATGCCACATTTACAGTCCAGTACTCTTGAAAGTTGGTCAGAATGTTTTTCTTGATAATTAACACTCTAGAGGTCACATTTTCAGTCTAATACTCTGGAAAGTTAATCAGAATGTTTGTTTTAATGATGTTTCAAAGGATTTTGAAATTGGGTCATATTAGGTCAAAAACTAGGTCACTAGATCATATCTTAGAAAAACCTTGTGTGTACTCTAGAGGCCACATTTTCAGTCCAATACTCTTGAAAGTTGGACAAAATTTTTGACTTGATAATATTATCGATGAGTTTGAAAATGGGTTGTGTTGGGTCAAAAACTAGGTCACTAGGTCAAATCTTAGGAAAGCCTTGTGCACACTCTAAAGGCCACATTTCCAGTCCAATACTCTTGAAAGTTGATCAGAATGTTTGTTTTGACGATGTCTCAAAGGATTTGAAAATAGGTCGTGTTAGGTAAAAAACTAGGTCACTAGATCAAATCTTAGGAAAACCTTGTGTACTCTCTAAAGGCCATATTTTCAGTTCAATACTCAAGAAACTTGGTCAGAATGTTTGTCTTGATGATATCTCAAACATGTTTGTAAATGGGTCAGGTCGGGTGAAAAACTAGGTCACTAAGTCAAATCTTTGAAAAACCTTGTGTTCACTGTAGAGGCCACAAATTAAGTTCAATACTTAAGAAACTTGGTCAAAATGTTTGTCTTGATGACATCTTGGATGAGTTTGGAAAAAGCTTGTGTATGAGCTAGTTGCCAAATTTTCAGTCCAATAATTATGAAAGCTTGTTAGAATGTTTGTCATAATATCTCAAAGAGATTTAAAAAGGATCATGTTTGGTCAAAGGGCTCAGGTGAGCGATTTCAGGGCCATCATGGCCCTCTTGTTTCATAATGACCTATAGAAAATGTAAGGCCCTGTAATCTTTTTTTCCAAACTTTGACATATTCATATATATATGAGCCGCGGTTTGGCAAAAGTGGGCCTAGTGCATCTCTGTGATGCATTATACCAATCAAGCCATCACATAATTATGGAACCAAAATAGCCACTTTTGTAACAAATGACTCAATGATGAGGTAGACTGGTCCTCGGACATACAGAAAGTTGACCTATAGCGAAAAGTTTCGGCACAGGTCAGCCTGCGCAAGCGATACGTTTCATAGATGTATTAAGGCCCCTATTGCCAGAGCATGGCTCATATATTTTTTTTTTTATAGAAACCCTTTTTGTTTCTCATTTTTCCATTTTACATTTTGTTTGAAGCCTTATTACAATAAAAACTCAGCTTTTTGCTGTTACAATTACATGTTTTAGCTCATAAAACTTGCGCATAATGTGGAGGGTAAATATTCAGTTGCATGTTATAGGCAGTTTCCCCATTTCTGTGAATGTTTTCCTCAAAAGAAGAGATTTAAGATTTTAGTGATGAATGATTTTCAATTTTCATTTGCATAAGTGTTTTATATTCTTCAGCTGCTGGCTGCTATTCCATGTTATACAATGTCCTGAATTATCCTGCTGGTGTTGTTCCTGTTACCCGGGTAACGGTTGATGATGTAGCCAACATGGAAAACTATCCCAGATCCACAGCAACACAGAAAAACATTCACAAGGTATTCACCCTATAATGACCTTTGAATGACTAGCATGGCTTTTTTTTTTTTTAAATTGAGGTATTGTCTTGGCGCTGTCTGGGTCTTTATCATGCTTAATCCTTTACCACACAATGACGCCTTTTAACGCCCCTGAAGAAGAGGCCTTTTGAAAACATTGTGGGAAAAGGAGAAAATGCTGGTAACCAGCATTTTCTCCTTTTTCCACAAAGTTTACTACCCTATCAAAGAAAATTTGAGTCATTTGAGCCACTATGAAATTGTTGTCTGCTAATGCTTTCAATTTGGATAGGTCTTAAATTTTGCCGTGTGGTAAAGCGTTAACAAACTTTGACATCTCCTGATGTCTCTGTCATTATTGAAGTTATTTATATCAGTTCTGTCACACCTTTAATTCTTTACAAGAAGACAGAGTTTCAGACTGGTTCAAATGGAAAGCATTTTGCAGACAACAAATTGAAGGTGGCCTAGATGACAAAATTTGTCCTTGATAGTGTAGAAAACATGGTGGGGAAAGGAGAAAATGCTGGTTACCAGCATTTTCTGCTTTTTGCACAATGGTTTCAAAAGCTCTCTCTGTCAGGGTCGTTAACTCATTACCAGACAATAGAATTTCGGACTGGACCAAATTGAAAGAATTTGAAAACAAGAAATAAAATATTGCTGATATGATGGTTTCTGTCTTTGAAAGGATTAAAAATATTGTGGGAATAGGAGAAAATGCTGTTTACCAGCATTTTCTCCTTTTACCATTATATTTTCAAAAGCCTTCTACTTTTACCGTAATATTTTCAAAACCCTTGTCTGTTAAGGTTGTTAAAAGTTGGGATTGTGTGGTAAAGGGTAAAAAATCGTCATTGTGTGCTAAAGGCTTAATTATTAAAAGGGGAACCCATACCAGAAGTGCAGGTAAGCTTTAAAGATATTTCTGACACAGTTATGCCACTCTTTGGATGTAAAATTTTCACTGAAAAAAGCAACAGCAGATGTGTGTTTGCACACACATGTTCTTGTTCATTACTTGCGGAATATTTGTACTGTTGGTGCATAAATTGATTCTTGCTTGATAGAAAAAGATGTAAGAAATATATTGTTTTACTACAGTTATCATTTCGTATTTCTCTTCCTTTTCAGTTCCACAGTATCTTGCACTTTTCTCCTCTCCGGATGCATCTGGTTATTCTCTCATTGCACATATATTTGAGCCATGCTCTGCGAAAAGAAGGCTTAATGCATCTGCAAAATAGTATCGACCCAAGTCAGCCTGTGCAGTCTGCACAGGCTGAGCTGGGCCAAAACATTTTGCTATTGGTCAATTTTCTGTATAACAAAGGACCATTCTACCTCATATTCAGAGAGTTGTTAGACGAAATGAATATTATGGCTACATAGCTATGTGATGACCTGTTTGGGATAATGCATCAGGGAGATGCACTCAGCCCCTTTTTACCAGAGCATGTCACATTTCCCTATCACATCAAATCTGTTTGATTTTTCCTTTGTTTGTTTATTATGTTCTTTTTTCTCTGTCAATTTTTTTGGCTGGGAAGTTATGGTTTTTTTTTTTTTGGCCTTATTAATTTAGAGCTATTATATCTGCATGCTGCTAGAAACTACATGTAGAGTGAGTATGATGAAATGAAACATTTACCTTTCTAAAGGTTATGGTTGGAAGCGAAGGACTGCCAGTGGGTGTTCAATGTGTGGCCCTCCCATTTCAAGAAGAACTCGCGCTAAGGGTGATGAAGGATGTCAGAGATGGAATGCAAACATTGACTTCGTAACTCAACTCTATGTCACATGAGTTTGGATTTTTTTAGACCTTTTTTTCTTCATACGCAATTTGCTATATACCAAAATTTCAGATTTGTTCATATTAAAAGTTTTTTACAGACTACAAATTAACTGTGGCTCAAACTATGGGATTTGTTTCTTAGAAAATAGAAAGCATCGTGGGAAAAGGAGAAAATGCTGGTTAGGTGTTGTAACTCTTAACCTGCTAGATAAGTGAAATGAAATTTTTTGGTCGATAGTATAAACCCAAATGTTGCTATTTCACACTTATTTTTGGAGGAAAATTATCACCTACTTGAACAGTGTAGATCCAAGATCAGACTGCACGTTCTGTGCAGTCTGATCTTGATCTACACTGTCCACAAAAGGTCCTGTAGTGGCGCTTAGCAACCTAAGGATTAATGGATAAAACTACAAAGCTACATGTATCAGTGGTTGATGTAAGAATATATGTATCTTACAGGCTAGTTATATTCAAGGTATCACATTTTATGTATAGCATTGTTTATTTTATGAGTGTATTATTTACGCAGAAAATCTATCCGTTATGTAGTACATGTCTAATGGGTTATACATACTAGTCGCTTTTTGTTTTTAGAAAATATGTGAAAGTAGTTCATACTTGCTTTTTGTTTTTAGAAAATATGTGAAAGTAGTTCATACGGGTCAGCAGAATACTGAATATACAGTCATCGAGTCAATCAAATTTCTTAAATTTTTCTGACAAATACATGTATTGTGGGAAAAGAGTTGTATATATTTAGAGAAAAGTTTTTGTTGAAAAAAGGAGAAAATACTAGCTACCAGTATTTTTTGCCCATTCCCACAATGTTTTCATGAGGCTCTTTTTGGGTCTTCAAAACTCGGGGATTGTGTGGTAGAGGGTTAATTAATGTAGTACATATGTCACTATTATGATGAAATTGTTATTTTACATGGTAATATTTGTAATTGGATCATTTGTTCATTAGTGTATTATTTATATGAACATTTATCTTTATTCATTATACAGAAATATTTATTGTCAACAGTTACTGCAATGAAAATGTGATGTTGCAATATTGTTAAAAGGCATAATGGTCTTTGGATTTTTTTGGGGTTTTTTTGTCTGATTTACTGACTAGTAATTTATATTTAAAAAAAAAAATCTGTCTCTATTTGAAAGCTCATTAGTAGCTTAAGGTTAACAATTTGAGAGTCAAAATGCAGTTATGTATTTATTAATCTATGGATTTCATTATGAGTCTGACTATGTTTTACAGCACAGTCTGTCAGAAAAATGTGGCAGAAAAATGAAAAAGCTAGAATTAAAATTGCCAACTATTAAGTTTTAATATTCATTTTGAATGCTGATACAACAGGCCTAGTGTTTATAGCATCATATTTTTCCAATTAATGCTGGTACCATAAGCTTAGTATATACAGCATCATCATTTTTCCAATAAATGCTGGTACCACAGGCCTTGTGTTTACTCCATCATGGTTGTCCCATTTGATGCTGGTACCACAAGCTTAGTGTTTATAGCATCATATTTGTTCCAATGAATACTGGCACCACAAAGTGGTGTCTACACCATCATGGTTTTTCAAATTAGTGCCAGTACCACAAATCTAGTGTTTACTGCATGGTTTTTCCAATTGATGCTTAGTGATTATTGCATCATGGTTTTTCTAATTAATTCTGGTACCACAAGCATAGTGTTTTCAGCTTCATGGTTGTTCCAGTTAATACTAGTACCACAAGCCTAGTGTTTACAGCATCATAGTTTTTCCAATTAATGCTTGTACCACAAGCCTAATGTTTACAGCATCATGGTTCTTCCATTTAATACTCATACCACAAGCCTAGTGTTTACAGCATCATATTTGTTCCAATGAATGCTGATACCACAACATTTTACTGTATAGCATCATGAGATCCCTATGAATGCTGATACCCTAAGTGTCATGTATACAGCATTATGGTGGTTCCAATGATACTGACACCACGAGTCTATTATATTTGGCATCCTTGTCAGCCCAATGAATGCTCATACCACAAATCTCATATATACAGCATTATGTGGCTCACAATGAATGCTGGTACCTCTGGTCTCATGTATACAGCAATATTGGGGCTGACAGTGAATGGTGATACCACTGGTCTTATGTATACAGCACCATAGGCATCGCTATGAATGGTGATACTAGGGGCTCAAGTACACTGCATCATGGAGGCTCTCAAATAAATACTAATACCACTGGTCTCATGTAGATACATAAACATTCAACATCATGGGGGCTCACAATGAATGCTGATACCACTGGTCTTATCTATACAGCATTACTGGGGCTGATACCACAATTCTCATGCATATACCCTCATAGGACTCGCAATGAAAACTGATACCACTAGTCTTGAGTTTACAGCGTCGTAGGACTCGCAATGAAAGCTGATATCACTAGATTTGAGTTTACAGCGTCAGTGGGCTCGCAAAGGAAGCTGATATCACTAGTCTTGAGTTTACAGCGTCATTGGGCTCGCAATGGAAGCTGATATCACTAGTCTTGAGTTTAAAGCTTCATGGGGTTCAAAATGAAAGCTGATACCACTAGTCTCGTGTATACAGCGCATGGGACTCACAATGAGAGCTGATACCACTTGTCTCGTGTATACAGGGCATGGGACTCACAATGAAAGCTGATACCACGTGTCTCGTGTATACAGGGCATGGGACTCACAATGAAAGCTGATACCACGTGTCTCGTGTATACAGGGCATGGGACTCACAATGAAAGCTGATACCACGTGTCTCGTGTATACAGGGCATGGGACTCACAATGAAAGCTGATACCACGTGTCTCGTGTATACAGGGCATGGGACTCACAATGAAAGCTGATACCACGTGTCTCGTATATACAGGGCATGGGACTCACAATGAAAGCTGATACCACGTGTCTCGTGTATACAGGGCATGGGTTTTTAAGTGAAATCTGATACCTTTTGTGTCATGTATACAGGGCATGGAGCTTGCAATGAAAACTAATACCACTTGACTCATGTATACAGGGCATGTAACTTTAAATGAAATCTGATACCTTTTGTGTCATGTTTACAGCGCATGGAGCTCGCAATGAAAACAAATACCACTTGTCTCATGTATACAGGGCATGGGACTCGCGATGAAAGCTGATGTCACTAGTCTCGTATAAACTTGAACTGAATGCTTATTCCACCAGTCTCGTGTAAACAGCTTCATAGGGCTTGCAACAAATGTTGAACTCGATACCTATAGTCTTATGCATATATCATGATGTAGCACGCAATGAATGCTGGTACTGCTGGTCTCGTGTATAAAGCCTCATGGGGCTAGCAATAAAAGCCGACACTTGTCTGATATGAACAGCGTCATGGAACTTGCATTGACTGTTGATGTCACTAGTCTCTTGCATATATGATGTGAACAGCGTCATGGAACTTGCAATGACTGTTGATGTCACTAGTCTCTTGCATATATCGTCATGGGACTCGCAACTAAAGCTGATATCGTCATGGGACTCGCAGTTAATACTGATACCACTAGTCTCGTGTAGTCTATGGTCATGGGGCTCACAAAGAACGTTGAAATCGCTGTTCTCGTGTATACAGTGTCATCAGGCTTGGAATGGTTGTCCTGATGAATGCTCATCCAGTAATACATAGCACCATTTGCTTTCTTTTCTTTCTCTCTCTCTCTGACAGTTGAAAGAAGAAAACTGACAAAATTAAGCTCTTGTTATTTATCCAATCCCACTAATCCAGATACATAACAATCTTTTTATCGTGTCATAATCTTGATTCTGTTTATAGGCATATGAATTTCTGAATCACGTGACAATAAAATATTCAAAACAAGTTTTCAAATTTCAACCCATACATAGCCAATGTCTTACAGTCCAATACAGCAGTAGTGACATAATTCGGCGTTGATGTATTTACACGACATGTCTGCCACTATATTAACTCTTTACCAAATTTACCAGTGTTTTCACAACCCTATTAAAGGAAGCTCCTGAAAACACGGCGGGAATATTAGAAAATGCTGGTAACCAGCATTTTCTCCTATTCCCGCGATGTTTTCTAACCTTTTAACATAAATTCCTTTCATTTTAGCCACATCTAAATTGTGTCTGAAAATGCTTTCGATTCATATACGTCATTCTTTTGCCTGGAGATAAATCAGCTGGTGTAGAAATAAGAAATTTGATTGGCTGACACAGTTGCACCAACTTGATTCCCAAAAATGGGCACTAATAGAGTATGTGTTGTCTTGTCACTCGTGCATGTGTCTATATTGTTCACTCGGACCAATTTTAGTTGGCGCAGTATTCATTCTACATCATTTACACACGTACAGCGGTCAACGTGTTCTAGTAGCATTTGGTTTGTTAGGTGTTTCAAGGCGTTTTCAACATTATTTCAGTTTAAATCGCGGCGGCCAGTGCACCTATCCATATTTTCCAGGAGATTCTTTTTACCAGTACTGCGCAAAATATTCTCCCCAAGCGGGTGTGGCGACTGGCTGGTTTCCCAAATAACCATCTCTCAATTCTCAGAGGGGAGAGAGGAATAAATCCTGTTGGAATGACCATCATCAATCCCTGGAAAGAAATTGGCCGGGCAAATCCCTGGTCTGAAGACCTGTACGTGACGGACTGTGCTACCTGTCTCGGCACCTATTTAAGAGACAACCTGTAATAAGCAACCCACTGTTTTAAGAATTTGATACGGTTTAAGACTAGGGTCTGTATCAACCTACCATTCAAAATTGCATTGTTAGTCTTACTCACCAGACACTTCTAAATTTCAAAGTAGCACGACTTCTGATATGCTAAATCATTTGGTTCAGCCAATCAGAAATTGTGTTACTTTCTAAGTCCAGAATAAGACAAGGTCTGTAATTGAAGAGTGGTTGGTCAATACAGGTCATGAATAGAACATTTCAGAGTCGGAATGGTCAAAAGTACACATTTGAACATTTGAACACTTCTGGTGCGGTATTTTCACAAGATCAGTGAAAATGGTTGAAAAGTGTAGGAGAAAAAGACACATTTCGTCTACAGAAGCTAAGAAAGCGTAATTCTAGTAAACCCCGTAGCTTTGTTTTATGCGTAGGCGGGTACTATGTAACAAGGGGAACTTTATCATTCGTTTTAATCTTAAACGTGTACAGATTAAAAATATCCGCAGTCGTCACTGCATCCATGCATTAACCCTTCAGTTGCTAAGTAAGTTAAATGAATTTTTCAAGCCGATAGTAAAAACTCAAATATTGCTGTTTCAAAATTATTTCGAGGGGAAAAATATCTCCAAATCGGACAGTGTAGATCCAAGATCAGACTGCACGTTCTGTGCAGTCTGATCTTTATCTACACTGTCCGTAAAAGGTTACTGAGTTGCGCTTAACAGCCTAAGGGGTTACGATATTCCGCGTCATTGAATAGCATATAAAATGTTCATTTCTAATGTTTCAACAATCAGATTTGTTCATCCAAGTGGTTCATCAACACCTACGACTTGAAATGTCGAATATCTTAAAGATTTTTCTTATAATAGGTCTTCTCCAGTACATTGCGGCCATGGAGTTGACAGGTATTTCTTTCTGTATTCTTTTCATTTATCTTATATTATAAGACAGTTGCATTTTTCCGAACTCGGGTAGAAAAGTTGTAACATGGATGGCAAGTAATTCATAGGTTGCGAGTTCAATCCGCAGCTCGACCAAAAATCTTCTGGTGACGAGACACTCGACATCACTCGTCACAACTCGGCCGATTCCGTACCTACATCTTACGGACTTCAACGGATCACCCGAGGATTGCCGAATGATAAGTCATAAGACGTCATTGAGGCACGAGTTATTCCTGACTCACCGCTGCACAACGTGCTGACGACAAAAGTCTAGAGCGTCCATAAGGCACAATACGCATCATTTTATGTGGGAAAAATGGGAACAGGCGAAGCATTCTTTTTACACTGAAAGTAACAATAGCTGCCAAAAGTAAACAAAGCTGCTGTTAAAATGCATTTAAAAATCATACCATTTCAAAGTATAGAAATTATATCGAAGATGACAATGTTCTGTATTACTGGACCAGCATTCATCAGGACAACCATTCCAAGAGTTGGTCCGGCTGGCAGAGAACTTAATTTCAAAACTGGTTTAAATGTTGCCAGGTCACTCTATCTTTTGTTTACTTTTTGCCATATTTTAAAATTCATTTTTCTGCCAGCGTATAACGCTTGGACCGACCACAAAATAACAGATTGTCACCATCACAATATTTTCTATACTTTTAAATAACATAACTTGAAGTTAAATGCATTTTAATACCTGAATTGTTTTTTGGTGGTTATTGGGCCTTTTATTGAACAACTAACTCAATCTTTATAATTAAAGTAACAATAAAGGCCAAATGTAAACAAAGCGGGTGTTTAAATGCATTTGAATTTATATCATAACATTTAAAGGCCCAGTAAAGGCCAAAATATCAAAGCAGGTGTCATAATACATTTAAATTTAAATCATATCATTTAAAAGTATGGAAAATATTGTGGAGATGACAGTCTGTTATCGTGTGATCTGGCCATATGTTAGTCGCTGACAGAAAAAAAAAATTTAGAATCAGGCAAAAAGTAAACAAAAGACACAGCTACCTGGCAGGTTTTAACCTGGTTTTGAAATTAATTTCTCTATCAGCGACAAACACTTGGACCGACCGTACACAGACAGATTGTTATCTTCACAATAATTTCCATACTTTTAAAAGGTATGATATAAATTCAAAGACACTTAAACACCCGCTTTGTTTACATTTGGCCTTTATTATTACTTATTCTACATTTATTCTACATATTCTACATTTCATCTATTTACCCTTCGGCTGCTAAGTGCGACTCACTGACCTTTTGAGGACAGCGTAGATCAAGATCAGACTGCACAGAACGTGCAGTCTGATCTTGGATCTACACTGTCCGTTTAGAAGATATCTTTCCACCAAAAATACCTTTTTGAAATACCTTTCAAACAGCAATATTTGGGTTTATAATATCGGCTTGAAAGTTTCATTTCTTTTATTTAGCAGGATAAGGTTTAAGAATTAAAATTCTTGCCATGGGCATCTGATTTCAAGTTACGAAGAAGAGTATATTTTTGGCTTTTGATAAATACAGTGACAGCGGCCAGATTTTTTTTTTTTTTTTTTTTTTTTTTTTTTATTTATTTATTTTTTATTTATTTATTTATCTACTTATCTATCTGTCTCTTTATTTAGATCTATTCATTTATGTAATTTTTTTTTTTTTGCGAATTTAAATTGATATTACACATTACACGAGGGTGTATCTGAAAAGTATCTTAGAAATTGGTCCTTCGGTTAAGAAGAGATCATTGTTGACCGTCGAACGACGGACGCCGCATGTCAGACGTCGGTCGCCGAACGCCGCACGTAACACGTCGAACGACGGACGCCGCACGTTACACCTAGCACGACGTAATCCTTACGACGGACAGTCTAACCTACCACAATAGCATCCCTGAAGCACTTCGTGCTCAAGTGAGCAAAAATAAAGCATCAGGACGTGATGCATTAACAGTAGATCTATTTCCTTTTAGCTTTTTTTTTTTATTTTAGCAGTTGCTCTCTTTTCGACAGTGTTTTGAAAAATTGTCTGGTGCTAAATTTAAAAAAGAGAGTTTTAAGGTTAAGTTTTTTGGCTAATTCATTAAGGCCTCCCACACGACAACATTTTGGACCTGTCCAAATCCTCGAAGCGTTTGCAGACGACAAATTAAATGCCGCTTAAATGGTAAGATCTGTCTTTGAAAGAATAGGAAACATTGAGGGAAAAGAAGAAAATGCTGGTTACCAGCATTTTCATCTTTTCCCACAACGTTTTCAAAAGCCTTCGGCACGGCCGTTTGGCAGTAACAGGTTGACAGTAGCCTACTTTCTTGCTGCATCCGTATTTCTCTATTTTTGGCACGATATTGTGTAATATAAAAATGATAATCTTTTTTCTATGATTTATCGACATACGCATTCGCCTGATAAAAGTGCAAATGATACAAATACAGATGTTCAATGACTTGGCAAAATCATTTTTAAACGCTTGTTTGTTTGGGATGTTGATGATGTGTTAAAATATTGGCCTACATGTTCATGTGAATTGAAATTTACATGTATTCGCTTCTTTGACAGATGTGTACACCGCTGACAAAATAGAATTCTAAAGAAATTTGCATTCGATATTTTTGTTATGAATCTAAAGATGATAAAATTCACAGCTTTGCCACGTTCATCAATTTTGACAGGTAATTTTGCAGAGAAACCTAGCTCAAGAATGCTATAGAAATGAAGGCGTATGAATACAGACCTTTGACCAAATACGACACTATTCGCTTACGATCCCAATCGTGTGTTTACAAGGCAAGAAAATTCATAACATTTGGCTGTACATATACACTGAAAATAACGGTAGACCTTATGTAACTTGTATAATGGAATTTGTGTGCGGGCTGAAAAATGAAATGTAAAATTTAATCATGCAATGGACATAAAATATCACGTATCACGATCTACGAGTATAGATGTCATCGTGAAACAGCTGTTCCTATAAAGGAAACATTGCAAACGCTGAGCCTGTCATAGGTAAATTTGAAGGACCCATTCTGCCAATATAAGAATTTAGAAAGCATTTTTATTTCAAATCTAATTCGAAAGATCTAGACTGTTTCTATGACTTTATAAGGCCAGTTTTCAAGTACGATAACATTTAGAGTTGTAGGTGAATTTATGTCCGTAACTATCAGTTTAAAAAAATGACTTGGTCCAAACTGACAGCATCTGCAGACTAAAAAAATAACATGGCTCAGGTAATGGTATTTGTCTTTGAAAGGGTAGAAAACATTTTGGGAAAAGGTAAAGATGCTGTTTTTTTTTTTTAAGGTAGTGGACCCGTAATGCAAAACAGCTATTTCCACTATAATATCATCCTGAAAAAATTGCTATGATAAAAAAATTAGTATTATTGTACTACTTTAACCGAGCCACTTTTTCCTTTTTTTCCTTCTTAGAATTATCTTTTATAAATCTAAAACCACTATAGTCTCATTACAAAGGGAGATGATAATTACCTCCCTTTTCTGGAAACTAACAAAAGTATCAACAAATAATTTCAAGATAGACATCAAAGGAATTTCTGGTCAGTTAAAAATGTGCAAAAGTATTATATCAGTATAAATCCTTATTTATCAACTGTCAAGAAATTTTATTCCATGTTGCACTAGAAGCGTTAGGGGGCTACTACCTTAATCCTACATGCATTTTCTTGTTTTCCGCTTTCTTTTCACAATATCGTTGTTCCTAAACTTGGGTCGTCTACGGTGGCACAAAAGTACGGTGGCACAAAAGTGACATGGAAGATATATTTTATACTACGTGCGCACGCAGTAGCTAATACGTGCGCACGTATTAGTTATTACGTGCGCACGCAGTAGCTAATACGTGCGCACGTAATAAGTAATACGTGCGCACGCAGTAGTATTACGTGCGCACGTATTAGTTATTACGTGCGCACGTAATAATCCACCAATCAGAATCATGAACGGAAGCCATTGTTTCAAGATGGAAGTGGAAGATAGACATTTATTGATCCTTATAAACTGATTGGTCGATTATTACGTGCGCACGTATTAGTTAATACGTGCGCACGTATTAGTTAATACGTGTGCACGTATTAGCTACTGCGTGCGCACGTAATACTACTGCGTGCGCATGTATTACTTATTACGTGCACACGTATTAGCTACTGCGTGCGCACGTAGTATAAAATATATCTTCCATGTCACTTTTGTGCCACGGTAGCTCAGTCAGTTACAAACACGGCTTGAAATCTAGGGGTTGCTGATTCGAATCGCTGGTTCGAATTTTCAGCTTGGCATAATTCTTTCCAAGATTTGGTGATACTGGATCTAGTAGAATCTAGTCATTGCGACCGAATTCATTCTTCTCTCACCGCTGGTCACACATTGTTTCGACGTTATGCTGAATGCTTTATGTTGAATGCAACCCGTGGCTTGAAATAATGTGAAAAGTACTGGTAATTTAAGACATTCCAGGATAGTATGGACAGGTGCACTGGCCGCCGGGGCATAACCGAAATAATGTTGAAAACGACACTAAACACCAGCAGTTATGTTTACTCCTGTGAATAGACAGAACTGTACCTGCACCTTTTTTCGGTGTAGCTGAATGTGCTGGCTTTTGACCTACTTTTTGGGTACTGATAACAAATGAATAAATAGAAATTTGTAATTGGTCAAAAATGTAGAAATGTTTATTCTAAGGGCCCCTGTGGCAAAAAAATGTAGACATGTTTATTCTAAGGACCCCTACCTGTAGCCGTCTATCTTTTTAAAGATATTTCTTGTTCCGCTTGATGTGTCTCTGAGGCGGGGGCGGAAGAAGTGGAGGCGGATAGTCCAGGAAAAAAGTTTGCTCCACACTTAAGTTCACTGAAATATTTGTTTCGGTGGTGTTCAATATCGCTTTCAATCGTAAATTTCAGTTACAGTAGGGCGACAACTCACCTATTTATGTTTTTTTCTAGTTTCAGCACAGAACGTGCAGTCTGATCTCCGATCTACACTGTTTCGAAGGGAGTTATTTTTCCCTCAAAAATAGCTTTGAAATGGCAAAGTTATGGGTTTTATCATCGACTTGAAAGTTTCATTTCACTTATTTAGCAGGTTCTCCCAAAGGAGAAATTTTGGAATCCTCCAAATCAAAATTATCGGCAAACGACGAATTCGACTTGATACAAAATGAAAGAAGTTATCTGACAGAGCTGAAAACATTTTGGGAAAAGGGTAAATTGCTTGTTACAGGGCGTCTTCCCCCTTTCCCAATGTTTTCAACGATGTTTTTCAACAATGTTTTCATATGCCATATTCTCAAGGGTTATTTAAACTATGGATTATTTGGTATTCACTGAGCGAGGATCCTTACTCTATCTTTCTGACGTGTATGAAATTTCGAATTAGTTTTCGATAATCCCTATTAGTTAATTATCCGAACAAATCTCTTCGTCAAACTGAGATTCGAATTACAGGTGGTTCTCTGTCCTAAGCTATTAAAATGGCGTTAAACTCCAATACAAACCAAATCTTGATTTCATGGTGATGTTGTCCTAATTAAAAGTCATTAACCCTTTACCAAACAATTCCGATTTTCAAAAAACCCTAAGGAGGAAAGCTCCAAAAGTCATTGCAGAAGTGAAGAAAATACTGGTAACCAGCGTTTTTTCCTTTTCAAACAATGTTTTTACCTTTTGAAAGACAGAATCTATGTTTTTTAGTAACTTTTAATTGCTGTACACAAGTATTTCCATTTTGGATCAGTCTAAATTTGCGTCATCTTGTAAAGAGTTATCAATGAAATGTTTTAGTTTTCATTGTGATTAGGACAACGTTAATAGCCATAAACACGATCTTAATACAGGGTGTCCAAAAAGAAAGTTTACAGTTTCAATGTCTATTTGTTATATCTTTACGTTCTGCTAGATAAACGAAAACCTGCACATGTACAGGCATTAGATGTAAGTTTTTTTCTGTATCAGTTATGAGATTTTTACTCCTTTACTTTTCAGAAGAATGACACTTTACTAAAATTACCATATTTTGTTCATGACGTCAATTCTGTAGTTTATGACGTTTTCAAGATGTCTGCCCTTTTGAATCTTGCCTTTCCGCACTTGCACACTGGAGTAACATGGCCAGGCCACAGCCTGGATCTCGATCCTTGTGATTTATTTCTCTGGGGCTATCTGAAATCATTACTGTACAAACCAAAGCCAATAGACACATCTTTACTCCACAGACACTTTAAGAGAGAAGTAAGGAATATCAGTGTGGACACTTGTAATCAACAGTTTTAAAGGGCGAGTGTGAGAAGGCAAGCTTCAAAAGAGCAGACATCTTTTCGAAAGAACGTCATAAACTACTGAATTGACGTCATGAACAAAATATGGTAATTTTAGTAAAGTGTCATTTTTCTGAAAAGTAAAGGATTAAAAATCTTATAAGTGATACAGAAAAAAATTTACATCTAATGTCTATACATGTGCAGGTTTTCGTTTATCTAGCAGAACGTAAAGATATAATATTCTTTGTTCCAGAGAGAATGTCTTCAACCTTTGATAACTGTTACGTGTATATGTATTATGGAATGCATTTTTTTTTTTTAATGGAAATTTTGGATAATTCAAACACCGCGAAAATTCGAACATTTTGCTTGTCCCCTTAGGACTTCGAATTATCGAGGTTTTACTGTATTATGTATTTATGACTAGAAGCTGTATCAGCTTACGTCAATAAAGATTGTTTATGTCTGTCGTATTCTCACTTTTCACTTAAAGATTTTTTGTAGATATTCTTGCTTTTCTCTGCAGTTTTCCTTTTGCAGATATTCGTACTTTTTACTGTGATGGTTTTTCAGATATTCGTTCTTTTTAGACAATGGTATTTTTCAGGATATTCGTAGTTTTGCACCATGGCTGTACTTCTTTCAGATATTCGTACCTATAAACATAGCTTTTTACCCTCAGATTTTCGCCCTTGTAAATGTATTTAACATTTTTCTCAAAATTCCTACTTTGAAATATTCGAACGTTTGAATTATTTGTCCAGGCATTCTAGCTTTTTGTTTTACTGCGGTTGTCATTATTATTTTCACCTCATTTTTAGCTCACCTGAGCACAACGTGCTCAAGGGGAGCTTTTAGGATCACCCTGTGTCCGTCGTCCGTCGTCAACAATTCTTTAAACATCATCTCCTCCTAAACCATTGGGCCAATTTGGACCAAACTTGGCATAAATGTTCTTTGGGAGGTCCTCTTTAAAAAGTGTTCACAGAATTTGATTCCATCAAAAACTCTGGTTGCCATGGCAACCAAATGGAATTTCTGAGAAATTCTTTAAAAATCTTCTCCTCTGAAATCGCTGGTCAGATTTTGAAATAATTTCACAGAAATGTTCCTTGGGTGACCCTTTTCAAAAACTGTTCGCGAAATTTTGATCCTTGGAAGAACATGGCCGTGGGGGGGGGGGAGGGGCTCTTTGCACTGTATGGTCTTAAAGAAATTCTTTGAAATTTTTCTTCTCTTAAACCACTTGTCAGATTTTGAAATAATTTCACAGAAATGTTCCTTGGATGCCCCTTTTGAAAAACTGTTCGCGAAATTTTGATCCGTCAAGAAACATGGCTGTGGTGGTGGGGGCTATTTGCACTATACAGACATGAAGAAATTCTTAAAAATTCTTCTTCTCTGAAACCACTCGTCAGATTTTGAAATAATTTCACAGAAATGATCCTTTGGTGACCTTTTAATTTTCGTCAAAAGACTGTATAGGTATTTTGATGAAAAGGGCTATTGCAGACGTCAACCTATACCAGGTAAGTGAGTGCACTGGTGAGAAATGCTGATTGCACACTTTCTACTTGATGTATTTGATAGCTATGTATTGCAAGAAGTAATATAAAACTGTTATCTTTGGAATGCATGCATAATATTTCACCTGATATCAAAAGGGCCTCTATCTGGGTGTTAACCGCCTTGTTGATCACCATTTCTGTACTTTATGATGGATTGTTTTCTGAATTATATACAAACTTTATATGCAGAATTCTGATTCGTCAAAAACATGGCTGTGGTGATGATTGTAGAGGCGGTGACAGATTTTGAAATGATTTTTACAGGTGACCTTTTCAAAATTGCTTGGCAAAATAATGATTTTGTTTCCAAAATTTCAATACTTCAAAAAAAAGTGGCTATGGTCCTCTCAAAAATTCAGGTGAGCGATCCAGGGCCATCTTGGCCCTATTGTTATTGAATATTATTTTCTTTTATCTTTGTGTACTTAATTCATTTTTTCCCTTTTTCCACATATTCATAATTTTACTATAGTTGTTTTTTCCCCAGATATTCATACCCTTACTTCAAACACTGGACCAGACAGCTACAAAGAAACAGAAAAGGGTGAATTTATTAAAGGCGAAGCAGAATCAAGACTACAAATGATTTTGAAAATACCTCGTGCAAGGTAATCGATTGCATATACAGGTCGTTTCATAATACCTGTCCTCATTTTAAGGGTCAAAATTTTCTACTTACATCAATTTGAACTGAATTGAAAGCTGCCAACTTTTTTCAGACACAGTAAAATTTCATTTGATATATGGTCTGCAACACGCAAAAAGGGGCATTCGGACATTTGCGTAATAGCGTCGTCCCGGATCAGTCTACGCAGTCCGCGTAGGCTGATCCGAGACGACACTTTCCGTTTTTAGGTTATTTTCTGTTTTGCGCAAGTCTACTGTAGCACAAAATCTAATGTAGTCGTAAAGTGCCGTCTCGGATTAGCCTGCGCGGACTGCGCAGGCTGATCCGGGACGACACTTTACGCAAATGTCCGAATGCCCTTTTACGCGTGTTGCAGGCCATATAGTACAAAGGCATTATTTTGATAACAATTGATATCCTATACTTTTTCTGATAGGCATATTTTACAAAAGTTACTCCATATGACATCAACTCTAAGCAGTTATGACGTCGAGCTAATTGTGAGAGTTTTTCATTACATGTCTGCATTGTACCCTCTGCTATTTTCATAAATTTCTGTCAAATACTGCAGCTTTAAAGTCCCGAGTATCTACTGACATTGGGCTGTGTACACATTTAATATTGCACCTTACAAGAAAGTGTTTGGAGGGTCGGAGTGTGTAGTCATCCATGAAAGGAATGTACTTTCACCGGAATGCTTTTGAAAGTCGTTCAATGATGCTTCAGGTAATGCGTTGTGTCGCTCCTCTTTGTTGAAACCAGATGCTTGTACAAGTACATCTGTCTTCAAAGTTATTACTTTTTTTCTTTTGTAATTGGAGTAAATTCTTCCGCAGAATGTTCAGATAGCCCTCCTTATTTACAGTGTCGGCATTGTCCCCATTATCTGCGAAAAATATGGGAACCACAATACCGTCTGCATTGAAAGCAGCTCATGAGGTTATTGTCACATTGTGTAATAGTTTTTCAATATGAGTCCGCTTTCTCTGTTGCTTTGCTCTAAACCCTTTTTGCTGCTTGTAAATCTGTACTGGTCTAGCTCAATCTTTAACAAAGACTAGACGTTTGAAAATGGGGGTTTGATTTATCTTAATGACCCATTTTAGCAATTAAAAAAGTCAATGTGTGATAGAGATCCAGTTTGTCCAAAAGCCCCGCTGTGTCGTTGATCCCCTGGCAAGCCGCGAGAAAATTTAACAGGAGTATAAAAAAGTTTCGATTCTGATCAGCCTGCGTGAACTGCGCAGGCTTACCCGAGTCGACAGATTTTGCATATGAATTAATGATTATGATGCGTATGAATTAATCCACCTTTTTACAGATCGTGACTCGCATAGATCTAATTTGCTTTAAATTTGTCTCAAGACATAATTGTGTAACAGATAATGTAAACCTTTATTGAACAAATATATTTCGTAGATTAATGCTATCATATTTGCTGCAAATTTGTCTCAAAATTCAATATCTTATAGATGATTTGCAGCTAAAAGTCAATCAAAGTATTTTGTAAATTTATGCAATCAAGTTGGCTGCAAACTTGTCTCATCATGTACTATTTAACGTGATGAAAAAGGGGAAAAAAATGTACATGTATTTGGCCTGCAACACGCGAAAAGGAGCATTCGGAAATTTGCGTAAAGTGTCATCTCAGTCCGCGCAGGCTTATCCGACACGACACTTTCCGTTTCTGTGTAATTTTCTGTTTTGCACAAGTCTACTGTAGCACAAAATGTAATGTAGTCGTAAAGTGCCGTCTCGGATTAGCCTGCGCGGACTGCGCAGGCTGATCCGAGACGACACTTTACGCAATTGTCCGAATGCCCCCTTTCGCGTGTTGCAAGCTATTTGTAGATTCAGATTATTAAGTTTGCAGCAAATTCTCCTCAAGAAGTTATGTGTGAAAAATGATTCACAGTATTTTTGAACAACTTTATTTGCAGATTCAGACGATCATGCTGGTGGCCCTCGTGCTACCCTGAAACGCATAAAGCTGGTGTCGGTTTCAAGTAGTGGAACCAAAAAGAGGACTACCCCTCTCCGCTTGAGAAAACCGAGTGTACTAGTTAACCCATTTGCCAAAAAATGTTGTGTTTTGTTGTTACTCTCAGTAAAAATACTTTTGGAAACATAGTGGGAAAAGGAGATATGCTGGTTATCAGCATTTACCCCTTTTCTCACGATTTTCTTGCTCACCATTTAATAGAAAGATCCCATCATTTGAGTAAAAAGGATTTCTACTGCAGCAAATTCTTTTAGTTTGTCTATGATGGGAGAAAAAAGTGAAATCCTAGCTATCTCCCTTGTTAGACAAAAATCAATGTATCCAAATTGCAACTAGGCCCTTTTGTTTGATTTCCATTGTTTTTATTCTTGCTTTACTTAGAAATGTTGCGGTTATTATATTTTGACTTATGATGTATATGTAAACTCTTCATAATATTTGCAATCTAATTTCACACACTACTATCATTGAAACACATCAAATAGATCAAATTTGTGGTTTGGTGAATTTTGAAGGAGATATCTAAACCTGAACATTCCTAGTAGTGCAAAGGATAAAAACCAAGTAATAGCTAAATAAGGACCGAGGAAGTAGTGGTGAGGTATCAAGGGAAGTAACTGTCCTTTGCCTCCAATTGGTAAAGATTAATCACAGTGACATGTCCCTCCTTCTTGAGAGTACCAAGTGTATTAAACCCAACGTCGTTGTCTTTCAGCGATTCCCTACCTATCGAAAAAAAACCCACGGACATGTACTCTGTTCTTGAAAATAGTTGAGTTAAAAGGTGAACTAAATGCTTCCTCCTCTTTGAAAGTATGTGAAATAAAGTCGGTGGTATTTTCTTGACAATATCTTAACTAAAGTGTGAAATGAATGAGACCTGCTTTGGCAAGAGGGGGCTTAACGAATCTCCGTGGTGCATGATACCAAAGCAAGCGATCACATACTTATGGATCCATAGTAGCCACATTTTTAACAACCGACTTAATCATGAGGTAGACTGGACCTTGGCCATACAGAAAATTGATCAATAGCAATAAGTTTCGGCCCAGGTCAGCCTGCGCGGACCGCGCAGGCTGACCTGGTTCGATACTTTTCGCAGATGCATTAAACCTCCTTTTTACAGAGAATGGCTCAAATATATCGACTTTCCCTCTCCTGTTAAAATATGTGAGCTAATCAGATATATAGTGATTTGTATTCTGTTCTCGAAAATATGTTTACTAGCATGTGAACTCTATACAGTGATATCCCTACATTGAAAACATGAACTAGATTTTTAAATACAGTGATTTCCTTTCTCATTTTGAAAACGTTAAACACAGTGATCAGGTCCAGTATTTCCAATCTATTTTTATTAGCATTCCTAGTCTAATTCCCAGAAATTCTCTTACTTTCAAAGCAACAAAACTTCTGGTTGGCTAAACCAAATACCAATTAAAAGTTGCTTTACTTTCTAAATCTAGAATAAGACTCAGACTGCAAATTCAAATTAGCAGACTTGCAACAAAATCGAAGATTACGTCATTTCAACGTCATTATAATGACGTTGAAAACTTTGGGATGCAATACGCATTGTTTGTGGTAAGCTCATGCTCATTTTTACACAGCGTGGCAATACCATTGGTTTTTATCCGTTGGAGGTAAAACTTCTCATTTGTATGGCAGAGATTTAAACTGGGGCCTCTTTATCAACTCTTTACCACACGACAAAATTTTAGATTCGTCGAAATTCAAAGCTTTTGTAGACGACAACTTACGTATATGTGGCTCAGATTGTGGAATTTGTTTCTGAAATGGTAGAAAACTATTTCTGAAAAGGAGAAGATACTGAGTATCAGCATTTTCTCCTTTTTCTACATTTTTTTTTTTTTTTTTTTTTTTTTTTTTTTTTTAAGGCTTCTTCGTCAAAGTTGTTAAAACTCGAGATTGTGTGGTAAAGGGTAAATAAAATGGGCTAGTTAAGTGAGGCAGAACGGCCAAAATACTGCTAGTTCAGGACAGTGTCAACTAGAGTATATACGGTAACAGCAGCGGAACATGTAGATTTAAGGTTAACCGTTAAGCTTCTAAGCACAACTCACTGACCTTTTGCGGACAATGTAGATCAAGATCAGACTGCACAGAACGTGCAGTCTGATCTTGGATCTACATTTGTCCGATGAGGAGACATTTTTCCTGAAAAAAAAAAATAGAGGCTAACATTATTCGCGTTTTATACTATCAGCTTGAAAGTTTGAACTAATTTATTTACCATGATAATAGTTAAGATTATTTCCTAGGAAAGAAAATATTGCAGGTCTATTTTGGGAAATATTCTTACCTTTTTCATTACGGAGTATACGTGTAAACTCAACCTCGTTGAATGTCCGATAACCGTTATTTTGCTGAACAAGTTAAGTCATCAAGTTGATAGTAAAAACCCCAATAATGCTATTTTAAACTTTTTATTTTTTGAGAAAAATATCTCCTTATCGGACAGTGTAGATTTAAGATCAGACTGCACGTTCTGTGCAGTCTGATCTTTATCTACATTGTCCGCAAAAGGTCAGTGAGTTGTGCTTAACAGCCTAAGAGATAGTATGATCCACTGGAACTCGGATAAACTTTTACTATACAGGCTTGACTAAACAATTGAACGGTATAGATCCAAGATCAGACTGCACATTCTACGCAGTTTAATCTTGATCTATATCATCAGCTTGAGCCTCTGTTTCTGTTCATGGGCATGAAAGGCTTAAAATAAATGTTAACATAAATAAATAAATAAATAAATAAATAAATGCTAAATTACTAAAAAAAAAAAAAATCTTGAAAATTTCTACAAGAATTTCACAAGGATTTTCGCCTTGTGATGTGTCCACTTCGATTATAAATTGAAATGAGTCCTGGTTACTGGCGAAACGAGACTTACATGACACCGCTTTTACTTATTTATTTATTTATTTATTTATTTATTGAAAAACAAAATGTATAGACAGCTGATTTTTTCATGCATTTTGGTTCGTCAAGCACTTTATTCGTGGAAAGGGAAGGGCGAAGAGGGTAACTTAAGGGAGGCCACTCTTCATTAATTTTACTTTGCTATTTATACGAGTTTTCTCCCTTAGACCATAAAACAAAGACAACGCCACCGTTCACGTATTCTTTTTATTTTTTTGGTAACTACTAAAAATAAATAATTATTATATTGTACATGATTGATTGATGGAATGATGTTTTACCCCGCTTTGAACATTAATTCAGTCATATTACGGTGACAGCTCACATATTTATGTATTTCCTGGGTTTCACCAGAGCTAGTCTAGGGCTCTGGGGTGTCCCGCCAAAGGACACTCCCACGAAAAGCCCAGCCGATAAGGTGGGACTCGAAACAGGAGCCTCCAGGTTACGAGTCCCACACTTTACCACTGAGCCATACAGGACCCCCTTTAGTACGTGAAAACCATTACTAAGCAAAAGACTCAATGCAACAGACCTTTTATGAAGTTATTCTGGCAAAATAAGAAATTGCTTGTGATAAGTTTTTTTAAGCATTTTTTTTTTTGTAACATACAAACTTGTATTTCTATGACATCTAGGGAAAACGTTTCTGAAAACACTGCAGGAAGAGAAGAAAATTCAGGTATAAACATTCAATGAATTTTTTTAGCATTTTTCTTTTGCAGCAATGTTTTGTCACTCAAATGAAGACAAATCCCATCAGTTGACCATATATAAAAGTGTTGTCTGAACATGGTTTAGATAAAGGCAAGTCAAATTAGTGCTTTCCATTACATATTAAACCCCTAAAGTGCCAAGCTTAAATTAAGTTTTCTCTGTACAAAGACAATAACATTCAAAATCAGATTACCTTTATTGGACAATACGTCTCAATATCAGCCAGTGACATAATGTTCAGTCTGATCTAGGAACTATACTAACTGTTATTTAATGAAATATTCTGGCATAGAAAAATAATTTATTGAAATAAAGATTTAGCAATGTTTCAGTCTGTTTTTCTTTTTCTGATTTAGATAGGTGTCTACAGTAAAAGCATTAATCCTTTACTACACAATCCCAAGATTTAAGACCCTGATTAGGAAGGCTTTTGTTAACATAGCGGAAAAAGGTGAAAATACTGGTAACCAGCATTTTCAGCTTTCCCCTACAATATCCCCCCCCCCACTTTTTTTTTTGTTAACGATATTTTGAGTTACATTTAATTTGTTGTCTGCAAATGCTTTATTTTGGCCTAATCTAAAAGTTTGTTGAGTGAGACACATCGAAATTTTTCACTGCAATGCAAATACTTTTAGTATGGAGATGTCCAAAATTCTGTCGTCTGGTCATGATAGAGAAAAACAAAGGAAAAAAATGGTATCATACTAGTATATTTCAAACCAAAGTGAGCACTTGTTATTCTATTCATGAAAATAGCACATGCATATATTCAGTATTACACGTATCTTAGTTTTTGGAAACACCGATGGGAAATTCCTAGCAGCATTATTTTTCCTAACCATGCTTTCAAAAGCCTTTTTAGTTTACCTGGGCACAAAGTGGTCAAGAGGAGCTTGTTTTAACCGTACGTTTTGAGTTATCCGTCAATCGTTAATGTGTCAAAAACTACCTTTACATGCTCTCTAAAGGCCACATTTTTAGTAAAATACACATGAAAGTTGGTCAGAATGTTTGTCTTGATACTATCCCGTACGAGTTTGAAAATGGGTCACACCGGGTCAAAAAGTTGGTCACTGGGACCAGGGATCGTATATATATAGAGGTATATATAATCCCTGCTGGGACAAATCTCAGGAAGACCTTTTCCCATATTGTTTGATATCCCTTCAAGGAAGAGCCACATTACTTCTAGAAACCACATTTTTGTGTCTTATATGCCTACTCATGAAAATTTGGTCAGAATGTATGTCTTACATGCATTCTCTTCTTTTCCGTACTGATTGCTAACCCTTAACCCTTTACCACAGAATCCCGACTTTTAACGAATCTGAAAGAAAAGGCTTTTGAAAACATTGTGGGAAAAGGAGAAAATGCTGTAAACAGCATTTTCTCCTTTTCCCACCATGTTTTCTACCCTATCAAAGACAGAAATCATCTTTTAAGCAAAATTCAATATGTCGTCTGCAAATGCTTCCAATTTGGTCCAGTCCAAAATTTTTTCGTTTGGTATAGAGTTATAGAAAAAAAAAAACCTACTTCAGACACATCCAATTTTTTCAGTGACTGCAATGTAAATTCTATCAGCTTGGAGATGTCCTAATTCTGCCGCCTGGTATAAAGCAAATTTATTATTTATTTAGCAGTTAAAGGCTTTTAAAGGTGTCTTTCCTTCAACAAGAGATAAACTGGTCAAAAACCCAGTCGTTGACTTGAACCCACGATCTTCAAATTTCTCCGACCAAGAGGCCACACTTTGTTGCAACCAAGATTGCTTAATCTTTTACCAACTATTGCGGTTAGGCCTACCCCGTTATTAACGGGAAAAATACGCACACATCATAATTTGTTCTTTAATATTGACGTATATTTTCTGTATAATCTTAGTTTGAATGTCATCGTTTCAAACGAACCTAAATCGTCATTTTTTTTTTTCAACTTTTCGAGCCGAAATCAGGTTTCGAGTCGCTTTATAATAACCCTTTACCAAACAATGCCGTGTTTGAACGACCCTTAAAAAAAGGCTTATTCATGAAAACATAGTGGGAAAAGAAGAAAATGCTTGCAAAAACGATTTTCTCCTTTCTCTACAATGTTTTCTACCATCCCAATGACATAACTAATCTTTCGAACTTGACTGAATGCGTAGTCTAAAACTTCGTCGTTTGGTAAAAGATTACTTTAGGGCACTGTACAACAACAACCTAACCGGAACGACAACAACAACAAACAACTTACTTCCGGGGAATAGCGGAAGTCGTACTTTCGCTGTTCAAGACTAACAGTAGATAACTTTAGAATTTGACTCAAAACGACGACGACTGTTCCTGACAGCGCAATTCAAGTATCCAAATTCTTATTCATGATAATTGGCATCGAATGTTTGGATATATAAAGTTGAAGTTGATGCATAAACTGAAGTTGAAATGTTTAGGCCCTGTTTTGATTTGGATCGGGGTCAAAACGGCCCATCTCCAAAACGGCCCACTTTTTTGTCATTAATTAAACACCAATGAATGAAGTTCTTTACCGTCATTTGGATTACACATTTAGTTTAATAAAATTTACTAATAATTTGATGTTTTAATCATGTGAATCGAGCGAGATGGTCTCCTGGTTCCTCCTACGAATTTTTGGAGACATGTACAGTGATGTATCCTTTCTAGAAAATAATTTCTTAAGCTGTAATTTTCCACATTAGTAATTTGTGCTCAACGGAAGATGAACAGACTATTCGAAAACAAATCCAAATGTATATAGAAATATTTTGAGAATCTGGGCTGATCATGAGAAAAGAATGGGGGGAAAGACAAGTGAGCTCACATAGTAAGACAACAACATCTCTTTTTTAAGAGAATGTTTTTCAATTGAGACATGCTCTGTAAAAAGGGGGCTTAATGCATCTGCAAAAAGTTTCGACTCAGGTCAGCCTGCGAAATCCGCTCAGGCTGACCTGGGCCGAAACTTTTTGCTATAGGTCGATTTTCTGTATGTCCAAGGACCACTCTACCTCATGATTCAGTCAGTTTTTAGACAAAATGAACCCTGTGGATCCATATTCATGTGATGACTTGCTTTGTGTCATTAATCACAGAGACACATTAAGCCCCCTTTTGCCAGAGCATGGCTCAATTTTTCTGTCAAAAATTTGTTTCAGGAGTTGATTGGCTAAGTCAACAATGTAAGAAAGGCAGACAAAACAATGAACCCCAAGCCTCGTACATCAAGACGTAACAGAAAATTTGGACCTTCCCCTGGAATTACTGAAGTGTTAGTTAAGGAGACTGAAAATAAAGAGACTGAAAGTAAGGAGACTGAAAGTTCAGTCTCTAATGAAATAAGTGAGTTGCAAAAATGGGGAATCCTTCCACATGACTTTCCTTCCCATGATGGAGATATTCAGAAGTCTGACGATGGTCAGGATGACATTGCAGAAGAATTAGATGAATTACTGGAAATTGGAGTTATTTCTGTCTCTGATAACAACAATGCACAAGCTTCTGAAATTGGAGATAAGACTACAAAGAAGAAATCTCCAGATTTCAAGTGCAATGATCATGAAATACCAGACTTTGATGAATTTGGATTGCCATCAAACTGGACTAGGAACGTTGACAGTAATAAAGTTTACAACCTTGTGAAGTTGCGGAGAGGTCATCATGAATTTGACGTTATTGAAGAGGAATTTAGGAATGCTCACATTCAAGTGAAAAAGATTGAAAGACTACAGAATAAAAGATTACTGGACAGATTTAAATCTGAAGCAGAAGATTTGGAGTGCAATAGGAATGGTGGTATGAATACAAACATGTATTTACTTCAATGCATGATTTGGGCCACATTTAGAAAGTGTTTTTGTAGAAAGTGTGGATCAGGATTAGACTACACTGAAAATGCAGCCTGATCTTTGCTCTACCTTGCCTTTACTTTTTTGAAAAATAGACTAGAAACTGTAATATTAATTCTTCAGGAGTTGAATATTTGATATAAACCCCCTCAACAGATGTTAGTTAATGAGTTCGCAATTTAAGGTATTAGACCCCTAACGCTTCTAGTGCAACATGGAATAAAATTTCTTGGAAGTTGATAAATAAGGATTTATACTGATATAATACTTTTGCACATTTTCAACCAACCAGAAATTCCTTGGATGTCTATCTTGAAATTATTTGTTGATACTTTTGTAAGATTCCTGAAAAGGGAGTTAATTATTATCTCCCTTTGTAATGAGAATATAATGGTTCTAGATTTATAAATGATAATTCTAAGAAGTAAAAAAAAGGAAAAAGTGGCTCGGTTTAAGTATAGTAATACTCTTTTTTAATCATAGCAAATTTTGTAGGATAATATTATAGTGGAAATAGCTGTTTTCCATTAGGGGTCTAATACCTTAAGGGCTGTTTTGTCAGAATATCTGGCAAAGAAGTGGACAGGAAAGATCCAAGATGTTTCGTTCCATCTAATCTTGATCAACACTGTATGCATTACCAGTTAGATTCAGGTTCAGTGCTACAAGGCTAAAGGCTTTCCATCTGACTGGAGAAGGCGCTTTCATTTATTTGCACTACAAGCATTAAAGACAGTGTATATATCTTGGTTAATCCTATGGCACATTTTTATGACTGAGGTTAGTTTTGAAAATCTTGTTGGAAAAGAAGAAAATGCTTTACCCTTTCAAAGTCAGTTTCCATCTTTTGATCCATGTTTATCATCTGCAAATTCTTTCAGTACTAGCATGCATTACATGGCTTGCAACACGCGAAAAGGGGCATTCGGACATTTGTGTAAAGTGTCATCTCGGATTAGCCTGCGCAGTCCACGCAGGCTTATCCGAGACGGCACTTTACGACTACATTAGATTTTGTGCTACAGTAGACTTGTGCAAAACAGAAAATTACATAAATACGGAAAGTGTCATTTCGGATTAGCCTGCGCGGACTGCGCAGGCTGATCCAAAACAACACTTCACGCAAATGTCTGAATGCCCCTTTTCGCATGTTGCAGGCCATATGTTGTTTGGAATTAGTTTATTTAGATTTTCACCCATACCAATGAAACTTTTTGAGTCCTTGATGTAGACAGTTGTTGAAGACAAGAAGGGAAAAAGTGAATTTTGCTTATTTTTCCCTTTCCCTCAATGTTTCCGTACATTTCAAGGGATATCTTTTGATACACAAGTTTCTTAACTCTTGACCATATGGCAAAATTTTGGACTAGTCCAAATTGAAAGCCATTGTAGATGAAAAAAGAAAATGTGACCAAGAATTTTAAACTTGTTTTTAAAAGGGTAGAAACATTGTGGGAAAGGGAAAAAACGCTGGTTTTCTCCTTTTCCACAATGTCTTTTAGAAGGTGTCTACTTTTGGGTTGATAAAATAGGGAATGTTTGATAAAGGTTAAAGGCCTACTAGCTGCCAAATTTAAACAATTTTGGGGTCAAATTGCACACAAATTTGATTCCCACCAGTTAAAAGTATATTTAGTGTTATGAGTCTGATAGTTTTTTATAGTCGAAACAGAACAATGAATGCTAAAACTAGAATTAAAGCTGGCAACATTTGTTCTAGTTAACAATATATTTTTCTGGCAGCAACTGGAAATTTGACAGATTTCACTGATAATATCAGATTCATGATAATATCAGTACATTCAAATGATATGAATGGAATTTTGCTGCATTCATAGGTGAACATTAAGACAGGTTTGATGGAATCATTTTTCACTCTTTACCAAACAGCAAAATTAAAGTGTTGTCCAAACTGAATGTATTTGCAGATGACAAAATAACTGTGACTCAGAAATTGAAATTGTGTTTGGGTAGAAATATTGTGGTAAGAGGAGAAAATACTGGTTACCAGCATTTTCTCCTTTTTCCACAATGTTTTAAAAAGCTTTTCATCTCAGGGTTATTAAAACTCAGGATTGTGTGTTAAAGGGTTAATCAGTGTTTTTCTATCATCTAGATTTCAGATTAAATGTCAGCTACCTGTACCATGGAAGTAATGTTAAGAAAGAAACATTGTGTGAGGAAGGACTGGATCAGAGATTAAGCAGAATGGGCTATTTTGGACGGGGCATTTATTTCAGGTAATGATTATTATTTACTCCTTCTGTCAGTCAATCTAAAAGACGTCCATCCATTTCCACAATCATTTGATCATCTATTCTTTTATTTCTATCAATTTTCATTCATTCACGCACTAGTTCAATCCCATCACCAAATCATTCCTTTGTTCCTTCATCCATTCATTTATCCACTAACTCATTCACTTAACTCACTACCTTAACTCCCTCCCTCCCTCCTTCCTTTTAATCATTCACTCATTCATACAAAGGAGAATGATAAAGGAGTAAGATAGGTACTTGTATTTGTTTAATACAGTCTCATTTAACCCTTTACCAAACGACAAAATTTTAGACTCAACCAAATTGAAACCATTTGCAGACGATAAGTTAAACATGACTCAAATGGTGATTTCTGTCTTTAGAAGGGTAGAAAACATTGTGGAAAAAGGAGAAAATGCTGGTTACCAGCATTTTCTTCTTTTCCCGCAATGTTTTTTAAAGGTTTCTTTCTCGGGGTCGTTAAAACACGGGATTGTGTGGTAAAGAGTTAAACACATTTGCCATCTCTGAGAGCTTGATATATGCAAGCCTCACATAGGTTGCTTGCTTAATAGAGTTGGCCACGTAGACAGAGCTGAACCATGTAGCTCAGTTGGTATTGTACAGGGCTTGAACCCACAGGATGGCTGGTTCAAGTCCTCAGCTCAACCAATTTTTTTTTTTTGTGAGGATTGATGATAGTTACTGCTGCAGGATTCTTTTCTGTCCAATCACTGATCCTTCTTTTGACTGTGGTTGTGTGGAAAGGTGGCTTTGGAAGAATATTGTGTGAAGAACTGGTAAAAAAAAGTCAGCATGGATAGGTGCACTGGGATAAAATATAACTGAAATACTTTGAAAGTGGGGGTTATTCCTTTACTACATGACAAAATTTTTGACTTGTCCAAAATGAAAGCATTTGCAGATGACAAATTAAACATGGCTTAAATAGTGGAAATTTTCTTTGAAAGGGTAGAATGCATCATGGGAAAAGGAGAAAATGCTGGTTACCAGCATTTTCTCCTTTTCCCAGAATGTTTTCAAAAGCTTTCCTCCTCAATATTGTTAAATCTCAGGATTGTGTGTTAAAGGCTTAAACACCATACAAACAAACAATCAAACAACAAAGATTTTGCTGTTTTCCCATTTTTCAGTGACAATCCCTTGAAATGTGTTCATTACTCTGAGGACTGTAAACAGGAAGGACCGTATGAAGCATACATCTTGAAATGTAGGGTTTTACTTGGAGACATAAAGGTAAGTGGGACAAATTCAAATAGTCTTAATCCTTTACAACATAATCTTGAATTTCAACAACCATTGGAAAGAACATTGTGGCAGGAGAAAATGAGTGATACCAGCATTTTCTCCCTTTTCGACAGTGGTTTAAAATATTATTTATCCTCAGGGTCATTAAAACAGGTAAACTGGGTTCTCAGTTTATTTCCCACATCTGTCCAACGCAAGGAAGGATAGCAGGCTGACATGATTTTAGGTATAACCATACTTTTTCTAGCTCATTCCTCCACAACATGCTAGCATCAGGTGTGAAGTTACTCTGCAAAGAAGTTTCTCGGGATCTGATTGGATAATATGTCCAGAATATACATTCATGTACACTGGCAAAATCCACGAAAAAGCAGCATCCAAAATGTCAGGATCGATCGATACGAGCCACCCACAAGCCAAACATACTGAGTCGCCTGCACCATATTATTACTATTTTCCCTTGATGGTTGTCATTAAAATGGAAAGAATGGATTATTTTTGAAAATAAATGAATATGGTTAAATGTATTATCATTTGTTTTCATTCTAAAACAAATACACATGGTTAAAACGAGCCATCCCTTCGCCAGGTAAGCAAACTGTTAAGTTTCGAAAATCATACGTTGTATCGTTTACAGGATAATCTAATGGTCGTTTGAGGCAACAAATGGTCGTTTACTTTTGCCAACTAATCATTAAAATGCATAATTATTTACCTTGAAGTTGTTTAAATCCATGTTTAAATAAAAATATGTGGAATGTCTATCCAGTGACTTCATGAAGTGTATGCACCTAACTGCACGTTTTACCAAGATTTCAGTGACATCATTTCTCAGTGATGTCAGTTTTCATTGAATTGGGGCACTCAGATGGGAAGTTCTGTGTCGTCAGCGTACCCAATTCATGAGACCATAATACAAGGAAATTTCATATAATACAGGTTGGAATGGTTAAACTTTGCAGTATAATGCAACATGATTCACCACAGCCGTGAACAAGTGTCCAAGTCCCCTGCCACCTGACCGAACATCAAATAATGTCACTATTAACTGTTAACCACACAGTCCTGTGTTTAAACATCCCTTACAGGGGAAAGCTTTTGAAAACATTGTTGGAAAAAGGGGAATATGCTGGATACCAGTTTATTTTCCTTTTCTCACAATGTTTCAGAAGATTACAACGAAAGGAGAATGTTCTTGTTCCTCAGCTGCTAAGTTCAAATTGAGTTAACTCTTTCGACACAACAAAATTTTAGGCTAGTCCAAACTGAAAGTATTTGCAGACGACAATTTATATGTGCCCCAAAGGATTGGGTTTGTGCTTGAAAGGTTAGAAAACATTGTGGGAAAAGGAGAAAATGCTGGTTACTAGCATTTTCTCCTTTTCCCTAAATGTTTTCATAAGTCTTATTTCCCAGGGTCGTTAAAACTCAGGTTTGTGTGGTAAAGGGCTAACCCTTTTCTGTGACCCTATGAGAGAAGGCTTTTGAAATCATGAAGGAAAAGGGAGAAATCCTTTCTCCGTATTGTTTTCTAACCTTTCAAAGACAAATCACACCATCTTAACTTACGGTGTTGCAAGGGAACTGGATGTGTACAAGTCTAATATTTTGTCATCAGAGAGGTGAATTAGATTTTGTTCTAGGAGATTAATACTTGTTCATGTATGGTTCTACATATTCTGATCTATAGTTTCTGAGATACTGTTATGTCATTAAAAGAATCTGACATTTGCTGGCATTTGAGATAACATTTTAGTTAACCCTTTGCCACACAATTCCAAATTACAACTTGATTATTAACAACCCTGTCAGACATGACTACTGAAAACATTGCCGGAACAGGAGAAATTGCTGGTCACTAGTTTTTTCTCCTTTCCTACAATGTTTTTTTTTCCATTTCAAATACAGAAATCATCATTACAGCTACACTGAATTTGTCGTCTTCAAATGATTTTAATATGGACAGGTCTAAAATTTTGTTGTGTGGTAAAAAGGGTTAACTCATTAGGCTAATTTAATTTTTTTCTAGACTGAAATAAACTGTTATCTCAAATGCCAACTTACTAGTATGTCAGATCATGTATCTGAGCCATGCTCAGGAAAAAAGGGGGTTTAATGCATCACATGATACCAACCAAGTCATAACATGATAATGGATCCATAAAATCCATTTTGTCTAACAGCCAACTGTATCATGAGGTAGACTAGTCCTTAGACATGCAGAAAATTGACCTGTAGCAAAAAGTTTGGACCCAGGTTGATATTTTTTTGCTGATGTATTAAGTCCCCTTTTCACAGAGCATGGCCCATTTAATGATAATGAAGCTGATGATGGTTATGGAGATGTCGATTATGGTCGTGTGATGATGATGACTGTAGGGTCTTTTTTATTAGGATGATTATGGTTTTGATGATTAAGGTGATAGAAGATATCATAATTTTAAGCTTTTGAACTGATTTCCTCCAAAGATTTATTTTATGTTTGTATAATTTTCACAGGTCTATCCAAAGGGAGAGAGTGACACCAGTTTGAAAAGAGAGCCAGAAAAAGAAACTCCAAGCCATGGCTCTAAATATTACGACTCTGTATTGGTATGTTTTGTGTTTAACCATTTTAGATTAGTCCAAATTGACAGTGTTTGCAGACTACCAAAGAAATGTCAATCAGATGATGAATTTTGTCTTAAGAAAGAAAACATTGTAGGAAAAGTAGAAAATGCTAGTCACCAGCTTTTTTAGCTCACCTGAGCACATAATGCTCAAGGTGAGCTTTTGTGATCATGCTGTGTTCATCGACTGTCGTGTGGTTGTCAACATTTACCTTGTGTGCACTCTAGAGGCCATATTTTCATTCAGATACTCAGGAAATTTGGTCAGAATGTTTGTTTTGATAAAATCTCGGACAAGTAAGAAATCGGGTCATGTAGGTCAAAAAGTAGGTTACCAGGGCAAATCTTAGAGAAAGCTTGTGTGCACACCATCAGAATGTTTATCTTGATAATATCTTGGAGAAGTCTGAGATAGGGTTATGTGGGGTCAAAAAGTAGGTCACTTGGCCAAATCTTAGAAAAACCTTGTATGCACTCTAGAGGCCACATTTTTAGCCAGATACTTCTGAAACTTGGTGAAAATGTTTGTCTTGTTGATACCTTGTTGTGCTTAAGGGCCAGTGGCCCTCTTGTTTCCTTTTCCCACAGCGTTTCCAAAAGCTTTCTTCTTCAGGGTTGCCAAAAGTGGGGATTGTGTGATAAAGGGTGTTCTGTTCTGTACATTTTGACAATATCTTGAACAGTTTTGAACTGGGTCATGTTGGATCAAAAAGTAAGTCACTAACACTCATGTGTTTAACATCATCACAGCCAGGATGTCTACAACTTTATCAATCATAAATGGCTTTACTCAGGTGAGCACTTTAGGGCCAGTGGCTCTCTTGTGTTTGTAAAACATGTTTTTTTTCCTCCATTTTCTAGGGATGTCCAAAGGATTTCAATGAATTTGTGGTATATGAAAACAGGCGGGCCATGATAGAATATATCATTACGTTTCAAGCTGATGATTCTGTGATCAGACGTCTACGTCAACTCTCTAAAGCTCAGACAAAGGAAAACTCAGGCATAGCTGGTAAATAGCCTATAAACCCTATACCACACAATCTGGAGTTTTAACGGTCCCTATGGAAGAAAGCTTTTGAAAACATTGTTTCCAAAATGTTTTCAAAAGTCTGCTTTGTGTGATAAAGATAAAAGGTTATCAAAGTGTTATACAAGAGGCCATCTTGGTCATATGATGTGGACCATATGAATATGTCTAAGATGTACTCATACCCATATTAATTAATTGAGATTTATTGTATTTGTTTGTTTGTTTGTTTTGGAGTTTAATGCCATTTTAACAGCTTGGGTCATATCACAGCGGTCAGTGCACCTACACATGTGTGTCCTGGCTTTCTCACACAAGTACTGACACAACTTTCTTTCCATGTCACTACTTCTTTTCTCACATGAATCAAAGGTGAGAGGCGAAAAAGTGCCGGAAAGAAGGTTTGCCTCAACCAGGTATCCAACTTGCAACCACCAGGTCGTGAGTGAGATATGCTAACCACTGAGCTACCTGGGCGGGCAGGAGTTATTGTACAGTTTAATTAAAGGTACACTAAAATCTGTTTAACCCTTTACCAAACAATCCGAAGTTTTAACAGCCCTGAGGTAGAGGGCTTTTGGAAATATTGTTGGAAAAGGAGAAAATGCTGGTAACCAGCATTTTCTCCTTTTCCCACAATGTTTCTATCCTATCAAAGACAAAAATCATCAGTTGAGCTACATTCGATTTGTCGTCTGCAAATGCTTTCACGTTTGTAGAGTACAAAATTTTGTCATTCGGTAAAGGGTAAGGAGACCACTGTTTTATTGAACTTGCTTTAACCCTTTACCACGCAATCACAACTTGTAACAACCCTGAGGAAGACCGCTTTTGAAAACATTGTTGGTAACCAGCATTTTCTCCTTTTCCCACAATGTTTTCTTTTCTATGATAGACAGATTTCATATTTTGAGTTATATTTAATTTGTTGTCTGTAAATGCTTTCAATTTGAAAAAGTCTAAAATTTTGTTGTCTGGTATAGAGTTAAAGGAACCACCTGCTTTAAGAGACCACTTTTCTAATTTCTCTGAGGTGTTTTCTGGCTCAAATACATGCGTCGCAAGTGGATAAAATAACACACATGACAGAAAAAAATTCGTTATTGACACACTGTCAAATACAGTTCCAAATATGGTATGAAGATGTAACCAGTGCACAGACTAAGCATGCATTGATTTGATAAGTCAAATTGTTGTGCTAAAGTATGCATCCACAAGCCGGCAGGGTAGCTCAGTGGTTAGGGTATCTGACTTGTGACCTAGAGGTTGCAGGTTCCATACCCAGTTGTGGCAAACATTCTTTATGGCGATTTTTTGCCTCTCACCTCTGATGCATGTGAGAAAAGTAGTCAGTCGCTTTGAAAAGAAAGTTGTGTCAGCACTCGTGTGAGAAAACCAGGAAACACATGGGTGCATCACTGAACGCATGATATGACCTAAGCTCTTAAAATGGCTTTAAACTTCAATACAAACAATTCATCCACCATTCATAAAAACAGAGTAAATACCCTCCATGCCATTAATTGTCTTATTTTGTTAACTGTTTTCAAATGAAATGTCAATAATCGCAACATTTTGCCGCTGAAAGCTGTATATATGTAAAATATCCTCATTGCAGAAGAAAATTTTGTCATCACGCTGCTCGAATCAAATACAAGCACCAGGAAAACTACTACAACATAATATTCCGTATGTATTTACATCACACTTTTGGATGGTAAAATATTTCTTTCTCCACAGGATTTCAAACAGAGGCCACCAATA
Source organism: Hippopus hippopus (assembly GCA_946811185.2). Classification (NCBI taxonomy): domain Eukaryota; kingdom Metazoa; phylum Mollusca; class Bivalvia; order Cardiida; family Cardiidae; genus Hippopus; species Hippopus hippopus. The sequence goes on along the minus strand of OX328108.1, from coordinate 29,132,971 downwards.
CTGAAATTCAAAGCACCAATTACACGCCACCTCTTCCTTCTGTAAATTTTATTGACGGTACAGGAACAGAGCTAAGTGAACCTCCATGGGAGTTGGACCAAACTGAATATGCCATAGCGGATGATCATTTTAGTAGAATATCAGAAGTGAGAGAAGCAGTCCGGAAAAAAAGATTAGGAAAGACTTACAAACCTCCGTCTGATGTAGATTGGAATTCCTTTTCATTTTGTATACTGTGTAGATTATCTTGTCAAAAAAGAAATCGTCCTGCCCAAAGTTTCATTAAGCATTCTAAATTCAATTCTAATTGTAATTTCAAATTCCAAATCTAACTATCTGATTGGCTGAGATAGAATATGTAGACTAATCATATTGCTAGTTTCGGAATTAGCACTTTACCAAACAATCTTGACTTTAACAACTCAGAGAAAGCTTTTGAAAAGGAGAAAATGCTGGCATCCGGCATTTTCTCCATTTCCCCCAATGTTTTCTATCCTTCCTGTTACCAATTTCAATTTTTGAGTCACATTTAATTTGTTGTTCGCAAATGCTTTGAATTTTGACTTGTCTAAAATTTTGTTATTTTGAAGGACTGTATGTGCTACTGTATCATAACTGGAATATTGTTGAAAACAGTGTTGACCTTACCATCTGAAACAAATTTGCAGCAAATTTGCAAATTTGAAAGCTTTGAAAATGTCTTTGTAAAATGCAGATATTCAAGTTGAGTTAGGCTTTTATATATATAAATTCACGTAAAATAACGTTACAAAAGGAGATACTGCTTATAATGGATAGTTTTTTGCCACAATGTTTTAACTTTTACAGCACAAAATATGTTCACTTGACATCTTTGGATAGTAGGACATCTAATTCTTTTGAAAACTCAGAGTAATTTTTATCTCAGAGACATGACTAAACAAGCAGATGGTATAAGATTCCAAATCAGACTACATACTCTGTGCAGTCTGATCTTGATCTATATATCTGCTAAAGTCCCTGCTTTGTGTAATGTGTTGAAAGGGTTTAAAAAAAAAAGTCTACTCCAAAGAGAAAAAGTCTTCTGGGGAGTCTGTTTATTTTTAGAAAGCTCAAATGGTAAAATGAAACCTTTAGGTAAAGACAGTTCAGACAGTTAAACTTAAACGTTATTTTAGCCATAAATCTCACAAAATCATGGACAGTGTAAAAGTTTAAAATTAACATTACAGGACCAGAGGGAGAAAGATAAAGAAATGTGGACAAAACTACAAGCTCTGCAGGGTGTGAAATGTGAACAAGAGGTTGAGATTTTTTTTCTTTTCTTGCTTTTCTTTTCAGTTCTCTACCAGTCTTGCTTTCTGTCTTTCTGGCTATAGATGCAGTTTTATGTCCCCTTTTCCAACAGGTTTTAAACAAGTTTGGACAAAATATTAGTGGTAACCTTCTGTCAGGGGAAGTTATGCATCTGCAATTTTCATTGTAATTGTTTGAAAGGTACAGAAGTTATGGCTCTTTGAATTTTTTTTCTGATCCAGGTACAAGGGAACTGGTGGATTTTTTTTTATTAATGACAGTTCTATTTTTCTTTTTCTTTCAGTAGTACCATAGAAAAATGTAATCAAAGGACTCAAAGTCATGAAAATCAGATTTGTTGAACAGTATTAAGCTATTATATGGTGTAATGAAAAATAAAATTTCCATTACATGAAGTGTAATGCACATACATGTATATGTAATAAGTGGAGTCAGGTAGGACAAAAGTCAAAGTTGTTCTGCCAAGAGGGACTCACAGTAACTGTTATTTTATTTACTTTTTAAGGAGTAGCAATTTGATCCATCAATCCGACGGGTTTTTCTGCTGGTAAAAGTTATAGGACTGTATGTACACATGTAGGACTTTATATTTAGTAGTGACAAAAACGAGGTCAGAGGTAGAATGAGTAGAGCGCAAAGGTGTATGACAGTTTTTGGTTCAGGTCAAACCTATAACATAGTACAGACCAGTTATTCAAAACTGAAAGTGAGCGCACATGCTTCATTATGCATGATGTATTTGGTTCCAGCCAGTTCCATTGCAACTATACAAATCGCTTTACAAAAAAATTGTATCATGAAGTTACACTTACTGTATCTTCAAAAAGTATCAACCCATGCTGACATGTGTCAAAACTTTTTGCTTTTGGTCAATTTTCTGCCTGTTAAGTGACCAGTTTACCTCATGTTTCAGTCAGTTGTAATACGAAAAGGATTTTATGGATCCATAAAAATGTGATGACTTGCTCGGTATTATGCATCATGGAAATGCATTGAACTCCTTATTGCCATGGCCTTACTCATATATTTGTCTCATGTTTCTCTTTTTCAAAAGAAACTTTATGAAGAAGCAGAAATATATCCCTCAACAGCCAGTGTAACTGCTGGACAGAGAACTCTCCTGGATTTAGAAGAAATTCCTGACTTTTATCAAACTAGTGACGCATTTGGATTTCCTGTCACTGAAGATCCTGCAAGATTCCGTGAATCAGGTGCTTCTTTTAAACTCTTTACCAAACGACAAAATCTTAGACTGGTCCACATTGAAAGCATTTGCAGACGACAAAATAAACGTGACTCAAAAATTTAAACTTGACTTTGGAAGAGTAGAAAACATTGTGGAAAAAGGAGAAAATGCTGGTTACCAGAATTTTATCCTTTTCCCTCAGTGTTTTCAGAAGGCTTCTTCCTCAGGGTTGTTAAAACCAAAGATTGTTTGGTAAAGGGTTAAAGTCTTTACCACACAATCCAGAAATTTAACGACCCTGATTGAAGAGGCTGTTGAAAACATTGTGGAAAAAGGAGAAAATGCTGGTGACTAGCATTTTCTCCTTTTCCCACGTTTTCTACCTTTTCAAAGACAAAGACAAAAAGAAATAAACAATTTAACAATTGAACTTTTGTTTTTGACTCCTCTGTTCTCTAAGAAAATGTCAATGTATTGTCATAGCCCTGTCAGCATTCAGGTTGTTGTTGTTTTGCTAAAACATTGAAATTGTACAATTTGTCTGTCATTTTGAAAATATTTCCTTCAAACATAAGCTAAATGTCAACTAGCTCAAGCAGAACCCATAGCAGATGGGCAGATAACCATAAAGATATTTTTGACACAGTCATGTCCCTTACTTGACTATAAATGCTCACTGAAAAAACAAATGCAGCACACTGTAAGTGCTAGCATTTGGTGCTGTTATTGTAATATTGATGTGGAAAGGTTTTGAAAATATAGTGAGTAAAGGAGAAAATTCTGGTTTCAAGCATTTTCTCCTTGTCTCACTATGTTTACTTGCTTTTCACAGACTATTCCTAATGTTGCTTTACATATAACTTGTAATCTGCTAATGATTTCAATCTATAGAGGATTGTTTATGAGTGTTTATGAATCATCATTTTTTTCAAATGTGTTGACTAAAATTGTATGATGCGAGTGTTGGTGAGCATCAACTACATATTAGTCAATGAGTTTGATAAAAATGATAATACATAAACATGAATGTGAGATTATATTTATCACATAAAACGAATGACAGACAGAAAAATGTCCTGTAACATCGCTTTTAGCCTATATACCATTCACAGGTCCATGATTACAATTGCAGTTTGGCTTCAAATGTGTACATATGCAAGTATGTAGCTCGTTGACATTTATACCAAAAGTAGAATGAAATAGTTTGGAGGAAGTCCACCTACCAGTATTTCTGCAATTTTCTTGATTTTAAAAGACTTTCACTACATTTCTTGGTTTTTATCATACATGAAAAACTTTCCACACGTATACATCTTAGCAACAATGACATCATTTCCACCAAACAGCATAGTAGTAGTACAAATTATGGCACGTGCTGTGGTTGATTTCTTTGGCTTCATGACTGAAAATTGATCAAAAGCCGGACCCCAAAAAATAATAATATGCAAGTATATTATCAAAAATAAATCATGGGTTTAATATACTGCCGGAGGAGGTTTTATGTGATATACAGACATGTCCATAGTATTGCTTTCTGGTAAAGAATCAAACAATTTTAGAGAAACTAGGTAGTTTTGATCCCTCTTACAGAGATAAGCACATTGTTAGTCCTTTTTATGGACTATATTAGTCACTTTTAAAGTGTACACCAAAATCAGACTTCAGAGAATGTGCAGTCTGATGTTTGATCTACTCATTCTGCTGTTTTGCTATAATAATCTTACAAAAGCAGTCATGAACTGGCACTAGTTTAGCCTTTAATACAGACTGAAAACATAAGTTTCTCTATTTACCTTATAACAAACAAAAATCCTGTTTTTGTACAACTCCTAGAGGAAAAGGCTTTCAAAAACATTGTGGGAAAAGGAGAAAGTGCTGGTAGCCAGCATTTTCTCTTTTTCCCACTATGTTTACTATCCTTTCAAGGAGAAATCTCATAATTGAGTCACACTGAATTTGTAATCTGTAAATACTTTCAGCTGGGACGAGTCTATAAAAATTTTGGCTTCTGATACAGAACTTATCCTTGAAATTTTTGTTGGGAAAGGTAGAAAACATTGTGAGAAAAGGAGTAAATGCTGGTAACCAGCATTTTCTCCTTTTCCTACATTGTTTTCAAATTTTTTCCTTTCTTGGGGTCGATAAAAGTCAGGATTGTGTGAGAAAGAGTTAGGAGAGGCCAAAAAACATATATTTCTTTAGCCCTGTGCCAAACAGTCCTCATTTTTAGCAACCATGTGGAAGATGGCATTTAAAAACATCATGAAAAAAGGAGAAAATACTGGTTATTAGTGTCATGTTTTGTCTTAGAGGAAAAATCTGTAATGAGGATTTACTTGATTTCATATAAATTGTGTCAAGCAGTTACTCTTTCTCCCACAATGTTTCATTTGATTTCATACAAATTGTTCCAAATGGTTACTCCTTCTCCCACATTGTTTAACTCTTAACCAAACAAGAAAAGTTTACACTTGTCCAAATTGATAGCATTTGCAGACAATCATTTCAATGTGGATCAAATGGTACAATCCTTCTTTGATAGAGTAGAAAACATTGTTTTAATAAGGCTCCATTCCCAGGGCCTTTTAAAGTTGGCATTGTGCGGTAAAGGGTTCATTTGATTTCATGTAACTTATCTTCATTTCAGACTGGCTATCCAGTCAACACAGTGATTATTCAAAAGACGAAGATAATGCTGTTGAACAAGTTCTGAGTTTGTGTGTTGCCCAGTTTTTGTCTGTAACTGGTCTAGAGGACTCCAGTATTGCCAAACATTATGTTCAAAAAGCGGAATTGGACGTTAATCGTGCCATATCTTTGTACTACGAGGATTTTGCATGACAGATTTCTGTTTCTTACCTTACCAGACATGAGACTTTAGACTTGTCCATTTGCAAGCACTTGCCGACGACAATCTAGATATGGGCATATTATAGCTTAACCCTTTACCAAATGACAAAATGTCAGACATGTCCAGATCGAAAGCATTTTTAGAGACAACAAAATAAATGTGACTCAAATATTATAACTTGTTTATGGAAGGGTAGAAAACATTGTGTGAAAAGAAGAAAATGCTGGTTACCAGCATTTTCTTCTTCCACAATGTTTTCGAAAGTCGTCTTTCTCAGGGTCATTGAAAGTTGGAATTGTGTAGTAAAAGGTTAAATGATTAATTTTTGAAAGAGAAGAAAACATCGTGGAAGAAGAGGAAATGCTGGCTCCTTCTTCCACAATGTTTCCAGAGAGTTGTTCCTTGGTGTTAATAAAACACAGGATTGTTTTTGTAAAGGGGATAAGGACATTTGCGTCTGTCTTTGCACCATATGCAAGTTTATACAACTCTTTTCTTTCAACCTTTCATCACACACTCACGTATTTTAATGACCCAACAGAAAAAGACTTTTGAAAACATTGTGGAAAAGGAGAAAATGCTGGTAACCAGCTTTTTTTTTTCCCCTTAATTTTGTTCTACCCTTTCAAACGCAAACCAAATTTATTTTGTCATCTGTAAATTCTTCAGATTTGGATGAGACTGAAACTCAGTTGTGTGGTACAGGATTCAATAGGTACATCTAACAATGACCTGGCTAAAGGTTTTTTTCTCTTAACCAAATATGAGAGTTTTCGATTTTTCCATATTAAAATTTCATAGCATATGAAGACGAAAAAATATAACATGACTTCAATAATGGAATTCATCTCTGAAGGGATAATAAACATGGTGGAAAAAGCAAAACATGCAGGCATGTTCTGCTTTTTCAACAATGTTTCGCGGGCCTTCTTCCTCTGACTTGAAATAGGATCATTTGGTAAAGGCTAATATAGGGAAGTATGGTTTAATGAAGTGACAGTTGGGTATTTTGTATTGGAGTTTAACGTTTTAACAGCTTAGGTCATATCACAGCAGTCAGTGCAACTACGCATGTGTTTCCTGGCTTTCTCACACCAGTACTGACACAACTTTCTTTTCAAGTCACTGAATACTTTCCTCACATGCATTAGCTGTGAGAGGCGAAAAATAGCTGGTTAGAAAGTTTGCCCCAACTGGGTATCAAATTCGAAACCACCAGGTTACGAGTCAGATACGCGAATGACAGTTGCGTAGGATTGATCATTACAAGTTGAAAGGTTTGAATCAAGAGGCAAGTCAGTCAGGATAACTCGAGTAGTTATCTACAAATCTTGGGATACTTGAGGGTGTGTGTTCTATTCAAACGGCTGGTTAACTCTTTACCAAACAAAATTTTAGATTAGTCCAATTGAAAGTGTTCGAAGACAAAAATGGTGCTCAAATGCTGGAAGTTGTCTTTGATAGGGTAGAAAACAGTATGGGAAAAGGAGCACAAAACATTGTCTGATCCCATATATACTGTCAGCTTTTCTGAAAAAACACTGCAGACAAAAGGCAGACATGAAATTACAATCATCTTGGTCTTACTCTAAAACGAAAATATCCATTTGGTTTAGTTGGAGCTTTCAGGTTTAAGCCAAGTCCAGAGCACTTTAAGCCTTTAACATAAAACCACAGTGTTTATGATCCTGAGAAAGAAGACGTATGAAAACATTGTGGGAAAAGGAGAAATGCTGGTAAACAGCATTTTCACCTTTTTCCACAGTGTTTTCTAACCTTACAAATTCCATTGTTTGGGCCAAATTTAATGTAGCATGCAAATGCTTTGGATTCGTACAACTATAATTCTGTTTGGTAAAGGTTTTAAGAACCAGGCATTCTCAGGATGGGTTTTGTCCTGTATTTTGCACTTACCCCCGTAACGTAACTAACAGTGTTATGGGGGCTTTTTCCATATGACTAGAGATGATATTTAATTAATAGAAAATCAAGTCAATTTTTGAACTACATAGATCTTGGCCTGTTCGGTTTGGTTTGCAAGAATTGATCCAGAGGAAAAATTCTAGATTAGCTTCATCTTGATGCATAACAAATAAGTTTGTGATAATGTAAACTAACTGTGATTTACTGATTGATTGAATGGTGCTTACGACTGCTTTTGACATTATTTTATTTATATCAAGGTGACCGCCCTTTTATTCATGTGTCCTAGGTTTCGCTTGTACTTGGCAAAGTCTCTGAAGTGTCTTGCCCAAAGACACTCCTATGAAAAAAACTGAGAGCCTCTAGGGAGGATTGAACCTGAGCCTCTAGATTTTGAATGTGTATTCTACACCTTCATACAGGGCTACACCGGACACATGCAGTCTGTGACTAACTTGTTACCACAGGATCCCGACTTTCCACAACCTTCATAAAGAAGTTTTGAAAACATTGTGGGAAAAGGATAAAATGCTGGTAACCAGCATTTTCTCCTTTTCCCATAATGTTTTATACTCTATCAAAGAAACCTTCCACAATTTGAGTCACATCACATTGATTTTGTTGTCTGCAAATACTTTCGGTTTGGACAAGTCTAAAATTTCGCAATGTGGTACAGGGTTTAAGAATTAACTTACATACATAGATCATCTTAGTTTCCTTCAACCTAACAAAATTGTGACTTGACCAGATTGAAATTATTTGCAGGCGATATATTATTTGTGGCTCAAATGATAGGATTTGTCCTTGTTAGGGTAGAAAGCATTGTGGGAAAAGGAGAAAATGCTGGTTTTCGGCATTTTCAGCTCTTTCCACAATGTTTTCAAAAGCTGTCTTCCTCTGGGTCACTACGATGCCTAATTGTTTTGTATAGACTAGTAGTGTAACTTCATGTGTGCATGTATGTTTATTAATGAAAAAAATATCAATAAATAATCTTAAGAGAAATGAGGTAAAGCTCTTGCTTATATTAGAGAAATTATTTTAGTACGTGTATATAGTTTTTGCATTGTCCGTCCATTTGTCTTGTCTGTCTGTCTGTCCGATCATTCATCCGTCCATCTGGACAGATACCTTCTAAAATCCTTGACGTAAATTGATGAAACTTCATACATGTGTTCCTTATAATTAGCGCAGAAATATTTTTGGGTTTTTGTATTTAATGCTGTCATGGAAAAAGGGGGCTTCATGTATATTTTCATTATGAACTAATATCTCTTTTACTACTGGACAAAAGTTTCTGAAAGTTCATACTTATATTGTTTATCAAAAAGCCACAAACCATCATTTTTTGGTTTCATTAATGAAATGCCATGTCATGGAAAAAGAGGGCTTCATGTATGATTTCATTATGGACCAATAACAAAAAGGCGAAGTGTGCACGCTGAACACAGTACCTCTTATACATTTCTATCAAAACAGGTTTTTTTCGCCGGGGGATATTATTCTAATGAAATAACTTGTGTTACAACTCTTCAGTAAGCAATCCCGAGATTAGAAGATTTCTCAAATTGAATGGTATAAGAATGAAAAACAAGACTGGATGTACTGTACACATTTCATTATTTCGTTCAAATTGCTTTGATAGCATGTTTTAACAAAATATAGTACACATTTATGTAACATTAAAACAATTTTAAAAGTGTACCATGTCACATGATTTATCTATAATACATTTATAAACATTAAACAAGGAACAATGTACATTCTTATTTAATTTCATGTAACTAAAAACAAGAGGGAAAAAAATGGAATAGCATCTACACACATACACAAGATGGGGGGCCTTTCTTTGTTAGCTTTTCAACCACAAAATCTTTGACTTGTCCTGACTGAATATATCTGCAAACAACAAATAAAATATGACTCACATGATGGGAGACAATGCTTAAAAGCATTTTCTCCTTTTCTGACAATATTTTCCTTTGAAAGGTTGTTAACACATAGGATTGTATGTATGGTAATTGCCTAGCTAATTACATGCACCAATTTTTTTGTCATGCATCAGAAAGCTCTTTGGAAAAAGATATGAGAAATCTCCTTTTACAACAATCTTTGCACATGTATTCATGTTTAACCCTTTACTAAGCAATCTGGTGTTTTACCTACCCTGAGGAAGGCAGCTTTTGAAAACATTGTGGGAAAAGGAGAAAATGCTGGTTACCAGCATTTTCTCCATTTCCCACAATGATTTCTGCACTTTCTCAGAAAACTTTTCCCTTTTGAGCTACATTTGTCACCTGCAAATGCTTTCAATTTGGACAAGTCCAAAATTTTGTCTTTGTGCCATTTTATATTTGCCCTCTGCGAATGCTTGAATATGGATGAAGTCAAAAATTGATGTTTGGTAAAGAGTTAAAATATTAAACCATGGTCACTATCACAATTTTATATCTTCTATGGATGATTTTCAGATGGTTTTAAAAGTTTTCTGCTGTAAATTTGTTTCAAGAGTAAATGACTTAAATATTATTCACACAATCCCAACTTTAAAAGACCCTGCGGGAAGAAGTTTTAGAAAATATTGTGGGAAAAGGAGAAAATGCTGATACCCAGCATTTTCTCCTTTTCCCACAATGTTTTTGTCTACCCTTTGAAAGACAAATTTTGTTTCTTGAAATAACATTTGTCATCTGCAGATGCTCTTAACTTGAACCTTGGCAAAATTTTGTCGTATGGTACAGTTTACTACCCGGTAATCACAACACTTAATTTTACATCCCCCTGACGTACACAGCACTTGAAAACATCGTGGGAAAAGGAGCAATCACTTGGCACAAGCACCTGTGTCTATGCAATAAGTTTTTCATACAATTCGGCATTCAATGCACTATACATAAAGCAGGCAACAAAATTTTAGGCATATCAAAGGAGACAGCATTTGAAGATCACAAATTTGATATTCGTCAGAAGATAAGTAAATATCCCCCCCCCCCCCTTATTATTTATCAAGCAATCAAGGAGAAAAAAATACCCTTGATTTCTGAAGGGAAAAAAAAAAAAAATCTCCACGTGGTAAAGTAAATACAACACATGATGTCCAAAAACTACATACAGATGAAAAAGGAAAAATCTTGTTTTAGAACAAAGTAAAACAAACCATGCAATTTCTTCAACAATTCCTTCTTTTCTAAACCAGTTGGATATATCAACCAATGTAAAGATAAACTTAACTCTTTCCCAAACGACAATATTTGAGAAGGGTCCAATTTGAAAACACTTACAGACGACAACATTTATGTAGCACAAATGGTGGGATTTGTAACAGATAGTCTAGAAAACATTGTGGGAAAAGGAGGAAATGCTGGCTACCAGCATTTTCTCCTTTTCCTACCATGTTTTCAAAAGGCCTACTTTTCAGGGACGTTAGAACTCGGGATTGTGTGGTATGAGGTTAAGGGTCATGAAAGTATGAAATCAGTGTCCTTGCACTACAGCTGATTTTGTAGGTATCAAATAGTGCTGTTGGAAAATTCCTATAGGATCCAACAACAAAGGTATATCTAGCATTTTGTTTATTTTTAACCCCCCCTTTTTTCCTCCTGAATGTATACATCACTATTCACCTTACCTAAGAGACACATACAAGATGCCCCTCCTAGGCAATTGGTCTTAAGTTGAAAGATAATTCTAAGTTGCATATTATCATGTAAATACATACGAAATACTGCAGCAAAAGAAATTAATGCTGGTAACCTGCATTTTCTCCCTTTCCCACAATAGTTTCTACCTTTCAACAAGAGGGCCATGATGGCCCTGTATCGCTCCACTGGCTATTAAGTAAAAACACTACAAGCCAAACATTACAATATTCAGCAAATTGATTTCAAACACGAGGACATGCAAACATTTTTCTATATAATCCTACGAGAAAGTTGTGATCCATGGGCAAAGCCAATTTTGATTGCAAAGCTATAATTATTTGAATCCTGGTGGAGGTCCACAATATAAAGCTCCATACCAAATAATTCAGTTCTTGAATGTTATAAACAAGAAGATTTTCAAATTTTTCTCAATGAAAAGCCCTGTAAAACATGAAACCCATGAGACAGGGCTAAATCTAATAGCCTTAGTCTTTATAATGGTTAGTAACATGATGACTTAAGATAGTTTTCATTACAAAAGCCCATGTAAAACTGGTGACCTTGTGTTCCGTGGTGTGGGGACAAACTTGGGTCAAGGACTATAATTTGGGCCCTCCTTGTAGAGGCCCACTAGATAAAGCTACATGCAAAATTTGGTAGACCCCATGGCTATTATTTGAAGGAACTTGGTAGAGGCCCACTAGATACAGCTATATGCCAAATTTGGTAGCCCTAGGCCTTACAGTTTCAGAGAAGAAGATTTTTGAAAATTTTCTATATTTTTCAGTTTTGTTGCCATGGCAACCAGAGTTTTTGAAGGAATAAAATTCTGTCATGGGATTCTGAAGAAGACCATGGCAGGATCATTTCCTTGAAGTTTCATCAAAATTGGATAAGTAGTTTCAGAGATGTTTGAAATAAAAGTTAATGCACGCACGGACAGATGGATGGACGGACCTTCAGTGCCAGTAAAAAACAAGTATATACATCAATCTCAGTTTGAAATATATCTTTTTAACCTATTACCAGTCAATCCCTACTTTTGATGACCCTGAGAAAGAAGGCTTTAGAAAAGCATTTTCTCCTTTTCTTACAATGTTTTCTACTGTTCACAAAACAAATTTCAAATTTTCAATCACTTTTATTTTGTCGTCTGCAAGTGCTTTCGATTTAGACAAGCCTAAAATATTATCGTTTGGTAATGAGTTACATGTGTGCTAACAATTGTCATAATAAATCACTAAGATTTTTTTTCAAACTATAAGCCTGCTGGCCTTTGGCCAGTGGAGCTAAAAAACTTGTCTAGCACCAATCATGTATCACTGCAGCTGGATAATCAAGGGAGGTAAATAGTAATGAACTTTATCTTTCATAAAGAGTTATTTCCCTTGATTAATGTTTAAATTGAAGTGACAATATTTTGAAGCCCATGTTAAACTTGCGATCCCTGGAATGAAGGCAATTTTGACCCCAGACCTACAATATGAAACTAGAATGTGTGGTTATAAACAAAAAGATTTTTTAATCTTGCCCAATAAAAAGTCATGTAAAACAAGTTTGCTGAATAAAAGGCCCTGTAAAATATGTGATCCATGACACAGGTTTATTAACTTTTCACTATAAAAGCCAATGTAAAACTTGTGACCCCTGGTGTGGAGTCAAACTTGACCCCCAAAGTTAAAATTTGGGCCCTCTTGGTAGAGGCCCGTTATATAAAGTTACATGCAAAATTTGGTAGCCCTAGGCCTAAATATGGCTATGTACAAGTAGATTATTAAAGTTTCCTTATATAAGACCATGTAGAACTTGTGACCCCCTGGGGTGGGGCTACATTTGACCCCCTGGGCTATAATTTGGGCACCCTTGATAAAGACCCCCTAGATAAAGCTAAATGCAAAATTTGATAGCCCTAGCCCTTATAGCTAGATGCGGAAGATTTTCCTATATAAGCCCGCCCATGTAAAACATGTTACCCCCCCGGAGCGAAGTCAAATTTGACCCTCGGCTATAATTTGGACACCCTTGGTACAGGTCCACTAGATAAAGCTACATGCCAAATTTGGTCGCCCTAGGCCCCATGGCTAGGTCAAAGAAGAATTTTAAAGTTCTCCCTATATAAGCCCATGTAAAACTTGTTATATAAGCCCATGTAAAACTTGTTACCCCCAGGCAGGGCCTAATTTGACCCCAGGGCTATAATTTGAACAATCTTGGCAGAGGTCCACTAGATAAAGCTACATGCCAAATTTGGTAGCTCTAGGCCCTATGGCTAGGTAGAAGAGGAATTTTAAAGTTCTCCCTAAATAAGCCCATGTATAACTTGTAACCCCCGGGGCGGGGCCAATTTTGACCCCAGGGCTATAAATTGAAGAAACTTGGTAGAGGTCCACTAGATAAAGCTACATGCCAAATTTGGTAGCCCTTGGCCTTACGGTTTCAGACAAGAAGATTTTCAAAGATTTTCAAAATTTTTCAGTTTTGTTGCCATGGCAACCAGAGTTTTTGAAGGAATTAAATTCTTTCAAGAAATTCTGAAGAGGACCATGGCAGGATCATTTCTGTGAAGTTTCATCAAAATTGGATGGGTAGTTTCAGAGAAGAAGACGTTTTAAAAAAAAGTTAACGGACGGACGGACGCACGACGGACAACAGGCCATGACATAAGCCCGCTGGCCTTCGGCCAGTGGAGCTAAAAACGAAACCCAGAAACAGTTGCATATAAGTTGCCATCTGCAAAGTTGGTACTTTCTACAAAGACAAGTCTAAAATTTCACAGCCTAGTTCATTCTTGACAAACCAACAAAATTATAGACCATTCCAAACTGAAAACATTTGCAGATGACAAACTAAATGTTGCACTAGTCAGGAATTTTTTTTTGAAAAGGTAGAAAACATTGTGGGAAAAGGAGAAAATGCTGGCTATCAGCATTTTCTCCTTTTCCCATACTGTTTTCAAAAGCTTTCTTTTTCAGGATAGGTATAACTCAAGATTGTGTGGTAAAGGGTTAACCCTTTACCACACAATCCCAAGTTTAAATGACCCTGAAAAAGAAAGCTTTTGAAAACTTTGTGGGAAAAGGACAAAATGCGAGTAGCCAGGATTTTCCCCTTTTCCCACAATGTTTACGACTCTATCAAAGACGCGAGTCATCATTCAAAAGGCATTTAATTTGTTGTCTGCAAATTTAATGCTCTCAATTTTTGTCGAGTCCAATTTTTTGTCGTTTGGTAAAGAGTAAGGCATTGAATTTTCACTCAAGTTTCCATATTTCTGTTTACTCACTATTTACTTTCTCCATTTAACTTATTACTTACTTTCTTAACTTAATTCTACTATTGACTTTCTAAATTTAATCATACCAAGTTTTCAAAACACCAAATAATTATAATGCTCTATGAAGTATACAATGAAATATGATCACAAGACAAAATAACTTTCACACATAATGAGACATGAGTCAAACCTATAAACCAACCAATTCTCGGCCTGGCTGCAAAGCTCAGTGGTTAGCATATCTGACCCTTGACCTGGTGGTTGTGGGTTTGGTGCCCCGTTGAGGTAAACTTTCTTTTCAGCCATTTTTCCCCTCTAACCTCTGATGCAAGTGAGAAAAGCAGTCACTGGCTTGGAAAGAAAAGTTGCATCAGTACTGGCATGAGAAAGCCAGGAAAATCGTGCATAGGTGCCCTGACCGTGACAGAATTTTGTTTTTGAAGGTAAGAGAAAATGGGAAAAGGAGAAAATGCTGGCTACTAGAATTTTCTCCTTTTCCCCAAATGTTTTCAAAAGCTGTCTCTGTCTGAATTGTAAAACTTGGGATTGTTTAGTAAAGAGTAAACATCTTCAGAACACCCAAAGAAGTATACAATGAAACAATGATGATGAGGGAAAACCTTGCAAGCTATATGAGACATGATCTAATTATTTCATGAATGATATGAATGCCATTTACACATTAACACTTAACTGCTAAATAAGTGAAATGAAACTTTCAAGCCGATAGTAAAAGCTCAAATTTTGCTATTTCAACGATAGTTTTTTGGGGAAATTATTTCCTTAATGGAAAGTGTAGATCCAAGATCAGACTGCACGTTCTGTGCAGTCTGATCTTGACCTACACTATCCACAAAAGGTCTTTAATACATGCTTAGCAGCCTAAAGGTTTACCCTTAATTCAACATGCATTCACTGGTTATCTCCTTTACCCATCTATCAAACAATCCTATTTTTAATGACCCTGGGAAATCTATGCCTTTAGAAAACATTGTGGGCAAAGGAGAAAAAAAAATGCTAGTAACAAACATTTTTTCATTTTCCCACAATCTTTACCACCATTTCTAAAGCAAAATTCTATTAGTTGAACCGCTTTTTCTTGTTGTCTGAAAATACTTTCAATTTAGATTTGTCTTATTTCTAAATCTGGTGCAGTCTTAACTTTTCCCCGAGATGACGGAATTTCAGCCCAGTCCAAAGAGGGAGTACTTGCATACATCAAAGTAAATGATACTCTATACAGAAACCTTGTTATTGAAAGGGGAGAAATTGTCACAGGAAAAGCAGAAAATGTTTGTTACTACCATTTTCTTCTTTTCCAACAATGTTTTCACCATGTCATGCTTTCTTCCTCAGGGTACATTGAAGACAAGATTGTTTGGTAAAGGGCCAACTCCTTCCAAGTAGACAAAATTCATGCCTCGTCCAAATTTGAAGCATTTACAGACAATTTATATGTAACTCAAAACAAGCAAAAAAAGTCTTTCAAAATTAAGACAAAAAATGTGCAAAAATGAAAATGCTTGAGCAGCATTTTCTCTGTTCTCCACAATGTTTTCACAAGCCGTCTTCTTCAGGGTCATTTAAAAAAAAAAGCAAGTGTAAAGGCTTAAACACTTTTGAAAATGGGTACAAATCAGCTAAAGTTCTCTGATAGGGTAGAAACATTGTGGGAAAAGGAGAAAATGCTGGTTACCTGCATTTTCTCCTTTCCCCGCAATGTTTTCAAAAGCTTTCTTCCTCAGGGTTGCTATAACTCAGGATTGTTTTGTTCAGCGTTCAAGCACTCCAATTAAAGTCCCACTCAATCCACTTATTTAAATACTTGACTTGAAAATGAAGTATGTAGAACCCTTTACCACACAATCTCAACTTTTAACAACCCTAAAGAAGAAGAAGGATTTTGAAAACATTTAGAGAAAAGAAGAAAATGCTGGTAACCAGTATTTTCTCCTTTTCCTACAATATTTTCTACCCTTCTCATATGCAAATTCTATAGTCTGTCCAATTCATTTAATTTAGAGGTTACACATACTTTGAAATTGGAGGAGTATGAAATTATTTTCATTGGTACAGGGTTAATAAACCTTGTGCAATTCTATCCCATGCACACTTTCTTCTCCACCTACACCCTTTACCGCACAATGCCGACTTAACGACCCTGATAAAGAAGACTTCTGAAAACATTCTAGGATAAGGAGAAAATGTTGCATTGTGGGGAAAAAGAAGGAAGTGGTGGTTATCAGCATTTTTTCCTTTTCCCAGAATCTTTTCTACCCTATCAAAGACAACTTACACAATTTTAGCCACATTTAACCCTTTACCACACAAGGCCAACTTTTAACAACCCTGGGAAAAAAAAACTTTTGAAAACATTGTGGGAAAAGGAGAAAATGCTGGTAACCAACATTTTCTCCTTTTCCCACAATGTTTTCTACCCAATCACAGAAAATCACACCATTTTAGCCACAATGAAATTGTCGTCTGCAAATGCTTTTAATGTGTACCAGGCTAAAATTTTCTCCTCTGGTAAAGGATTAATTTGGTGTCTACATAATTATGGTTGGGTTTGGACAGGTCTAAAATCTAATCATGTGCTACAGAGTTAAAATTTCTTTCTCTCAAACTCTTTCAGGGCTAGTCATATAAAATCCACCTCTATGGGTGGCTGAAAACGCAATCCACTGAAATTATGTAAGATTTTCTTCTCATACGCTTGGCTACAGAAGTGGACAAGATAGTTCTAACATCTACACTCTAGGCAGTCTGATCTTGATCTATGCCATCTTTAAAGGCCTGTTTTTTGCCTCTGGGACTGACAGGGTTTATAAGAACTAGAGGCGCTTGAGTGCCTGTATCGCTCCACAGGCCTGATATTTCTATAATGGCGAAAGGAAGTTTTTAACAATTATCATTCAATCCTGCATTTTAGCTCACTGAAGAAACAATTTGGTAGACAACCACCATAGGAACTTACCTGCAAAACAACAATGAAATCCAATGAATAGTTTTAGAGAAGAAATTTTTCAAAGATTTTACTTTATACCATAAAAGGAAAATGAGTCTCCCATAAAAGCCATGTTTTTTGACAGATCTTTTTTTTTTTTTAAGGAATTCTGTAAACCTGTATCTAAGGAACATTCCTGCAAAATAATAATGCTATCCAAATAGCGGTTTGGGAGGAGAAGATTTTTAAAGGTTTTTTACTTTGGTTGCCATGGCAACCAGAATTCTTCATGGAACACAATTATTTGAAGGAATTTGAAAGAGGACCACCGAAGGAACATTCCTGTGAAATTTGGTAAAAATCCAGTCAATAGTTTCTGAGGAGAAGTTTTTTAAAGAAAAAGTTTACGGACGCACGCACGGACGAACGGACGCACGACGGACACAACGCCATGACAATAGCTCGCTGGCCTTTGGCCAGTGGAGCTAAAAGACCTCAAAACATTATGAAAGAAATTTACAGATGATAACTTGGATAAGCTATTAAATAGTTATGATCTGAATTCATGAATACAGAGAAAAACATCTTGGAAAAAGAATTAATTGCTTGTTATATGCAATTTCTCCTTTTGCAACAATAATTCAAGTAATGGTCTATTGCAAGATTAGGAGTAATTTGAGGGTGGATAATTGTTCATGGACTGAAAACTACTAACCTAGGTACTACTTTGTCCTTTTCATATGCATATTTATTATGACATGTGTCGGTTAAGTTTGATTTTGTGTAATCTTACTAAGTTTTTTTTTTCCCTCTTTAAGTAAATTGAGAACTTGCTCCTTATCAGTGATTTCTCCTTTTGTCATAATGTTGCAAATGTCATTTGCTGCAAGTTACAACAAGTCATCCATCACTTTCTATATCTATAGTGCAGTAAACAAAAATAAATAAACTAGCACAATTTGATGCTTTCATCACACTGTTTTTTCCGGATTTGTTTTGTAGACAGTCAACTTCAACAAGTAAAATTGAAATTTTGGGAAAAAAAAAATATCATTTGTTTGCCCCAATGCATATAAATTTCTACAACTCTCTGCACAAACACCTTTCAATTTTCTCTCACACTGATTCAGAAGAGATAATTCAACCCACTGCTTTCCCATTACCTCCATAAACAGAATTATCTATTCGTTACCAGAAAACAAAATTTTAGACTAATACAAACTGAATGGTTACCAGCATTTTCTCCTTTTCCCACAATGTTTTTAAAACCTTTTTTTCTACAGGGTCTTTTAGAGTCGGGATTGTGTGGTAAAGGGCTAACCCTTGATTCAACAATCCAAATTTTAACTACCCTAAAGAAGAAGCCTTTTGAAAACATAGTGGGGAAAAAGGGACAATTCTGGTAATTGGAATTTTCTCCTTTTCCCACAATATTTCTTACCTTTTAAGAGACAAAGTCTCATCATAAAAGCCACAATTATTTGTCATCTAAAAATACTTTCAATTTGGACTGGCCTTAGATTTAGTATAGTCAAGGCGCAAGATAGATTTGTCACAAGCATGTCATGTTTTCTATATCATACTAACTTCTAACAACAAACAGAAAGGCGCATAAATCAACATGAAATTAAAATTTCTCTATCCCAAAATTTAAAATCTACAACCGCAAGGCTTGAGGTATTAAAATCAAAGTTTACTTCATCGACTTCATTCAGTTCTCTCTGCCCTGCCTTTGGAAGTAAGAAGGGATGATGAAAACTTAACATCACTCATTTTGTGCAAAAGCCTCATCAGCAAGCGTATTAATCTGAAGCTACAGCAGCAATTGGCTCCTACAAAGATTGTGAGAAACAGACAAAAGTACTCTTAGGAGCCAGTGATTTAATTCATGGTGTTATATTCATATCCTGAGGAATTTACAGTTCGTGAATTAAATTTTGCTCATATTTTTGGATATGTCTTCTTGGGAAAACTTTGGGATAAGAAGATACTAGCATTTTCTCCTTCTCCTACAAGTTTCTAAATTGCCCACTTTCTGAAAGGATTGTTTGGGGTTAATAAATGTGTAACTTTCACTTTAATCACAAAAGCTATCCTTTGTGTCTCGTTATCATATTGTTTTCTTACCAGTTTCAGAGTTTATTCTAAATGATTCTTAAGTAAGTTCACACAAGAAAAAGGCTTCTTTCTGAGAAAAGGTTGAAAAAACATTCCGCAAAAAGGAGGAAATGCTGGTTACCATTACTTTCTCCTTTTCCTACAATATTTATAAAAGCCTTTTTCTAACGGTTTCTAAAACACTGGATTATGTGTAACAAGTTACGCTAAGCTTGGCATGCAGAAAAAAAGAGGAATTGAAAATAAAATCTATTAATTATGAGCAACAACTTCATTTACCGTAATTTTTTTAGCTTGCAGAAGCTGCATGTTGAGTATGTACAAGATCTGGATTTAGCTAAAGCACTTAGCAAGATTGATAGAGCTTGTATAAGGATATTGTAATGCTTAAATACAATGAAGAATACACAGAATCCACAAACAAAACAAAAAACTTTAAAATTCTACCACAATTACTCTTTGCTAGCACAGGGATAGGCTCAACTCGCTTCCCTCACCACCAATAACTGATTGAGCCCGTATTTGTAATTCATGTCCATGACAGTGGTGTACAGGTAAAGCATCGGCCACTCATAACAAGGGTTCCAGGCTAGACCCCTGTGATGAGCTGGGTAAATTCTTGGAACTACCCACATCAACGCTCAAGTACTGATTAAGATTTCCTGGGTCCATGTTTAGCAACCATTCTTAAGATCATTCTTAGTCTTATTCTCTAGAATTTTCTTAATTTGAAAGAAACACAACATCTGAACATTCTTAGTCTTATTCTCTAGAATTTTCTGAATTTGAAAGTAACACAACTTCCGATTGGCTAAACCAAATGGTTTAGCCGATCAGAAATTGTGTTTCTTTCAAATTTAGAAAATCTTGGAGAATAAGACTAAGAATGTTCTTAAGAATGGTTGATGAATATGGACCAAAGAAGCAATTACAGACAATGATTAAACTTATGTCGTGAAATTTAGTTTTGGAAACTTGTTTCACTACCGATGGATAACATACCAGTTAAAATCATCAGTGGTGCCCCTTTTAAGTCACCAGTTGGATCTTGCTGGTTATTGCCTGTCACATTACAACACAAACAACCAATCAGCTGTCACGTAACAAAACCCACAATGCAAATTACATGTATATGTATATGAATTGTTCGTTACACTGAAAATCAATGATAATACTTTTCTCCTGTGTTTATACGAGTGATGATTTCCTGCATGTTGGCTAATTATTGCTATTAAATGCCATGTTTATGTACATTTTGCTGTCATTAGATGGCCATTGTATCATGTAATTTGATTGGTTCGGTAACAATCAACAACAACCAATGAAAAGATGTAAAGCTTTGAAAAACAAATTGACTCAAATCAGCCAAGGGTGGATCAAGTAATGTCGAGCAGAATCCATGTTGACTAGCAAAGATGACTACAATTTAAGATCACAGATGTGTTTTTATCCACCAATTTATCCAAAATTTAAGTCTCTTTCACACTTTCAGTCCATCTCTACTCACTTGACTAATATTCTCTCACTCCTGTTACATGCTAGTAATACCTGACCTCATACCAAACTTCACATTTTTCAGCCATGAAAATATGATTGATTGAAAGCTTTACCCAACAATCTTGTCTTGTCACAACTCTTAGTATGAACTTTTTAAAAACATTATGGTAAAAAAACAGAAAATACTGGTAACCTGCATTTTCTCCTTTTTCCACAATGTTTTACTACCAATTGAAAGAAAAATTCCATCAAGCCACATCTCACTTGTCATCTACAAGTGCTCTGGATAAATCTAAAATTTTGTCATCAGGTAAAAGGTTAACACATTGCAAGAACATGAATTTACACTACTCTGCCCTACCTAGTTTTTGAAACATTGTGGGAAAATAGATCTTAACTCTTTACCACACCAGAAAATTTTAGACTGGTCCAAATTCAAAGCATTTGCAGACAACAAAATAAAGGTGACTAAAAAATTGAAATTTGGTTTGGGAAGGGTAGAAAGCATGGTGGGAAAAGGAGAAAATGCTGGTTACCAGCATTTTCTCCTTTTCCCACAATGTTTTCAGAAGGCTTCTTTCTCAGGGTTGTTAAAAGTCGGGATTGTGTGGTAAAGAGTTAATGAAACCAGTGAAACCCTAATTATTACATGTCCTAGAAATTTTTCATAACTTGATACCCTAATTGTTACAAGTCCTAGAAATTTTTCATAACTTAGTAATAGTAGCATTCAAGTGATATGTGAGGAATACCCAAAACATCTCTCTCTCTCTCTATCTCTCTCTCTGCTCCCATTCCTCTCTCGCCCCACTCCCACCTATCTCTCTGTCTCTTCCTCAATACATGCACATCAATGAAGATATTGGAATTCTACTTCTTATCTCTCAAAACCATTCCTGAACAAAAACACCTAAATTAGGGTTGACAGCTTATCAGTTCAAGGCTTTTTCCCTAAGTATGACATTAAACAAACAGACATTTGGTCCTACTAGCAATGAAATGCCCCAATCTCTTTAACCCTTTACAAAACGACAAAATTTTAAACTGGTACAAATTCAAAGCATTCATAGAAGACTAATTAAATGTAGTTCAAATGAATGGATTTTTCCTTGAAAGTTTAGAAAACATTGTGAAAAAAAGGAAAAAATGCTGGTTACCACTATTTTCTCCTAATCCCACAATGTTTTCATAAGCCTTCTCCCTCCTGGTCGTTAAAAGTTGAGATTGTGTGGTAATAAGTGAAAACATGACCGTAACTGAGAAATAGTAAGATTCAAATAACGAACGAAGAAAATTAAACATCCTAGGGAAAGGAGCTACTGCTCCTAGCAAGCAAATGCTCCAAAACAAACTCCACTTTTTTTTTTTTTCCAAAAGCCACCTCTGTAAAGGGAATAAACAGTATTATTAATTAACTGTGTTTAATTCCGTGACAAAAACGGACTGTTTTATACTAAAGATAAACTCAGCCAATGTACGTCGTAAGCAAGTCCATCGATAGGAGAAAAACTCAGCCAATATGACAACTGTTGTATTGAATAAGTTACAGATCAGAGATCTGTTGTATTAGCCTGAGGCCTATGACCTTGGGATAACAACACAGACCTTGGACCTGCAACAAGAACTAATTGATTAATAACATAGTATTGGTGTGGTAAATGGTTGTGTACCAAAGAAAGTAAGACATCAAATTCTGTCATTAATCTCTACATGATCACTACAATATCATAACTGAATCTATGATGTGTAAAATTTACAGACCAAAATGATTGATGTGGATGAAATCTATGTTGTTTTGACTCTAAAGGCGCCAAATCAACACTAAAGACATTTTCAGTGTAGAGATAAGACTCAAATACTTGCAATATAATGATAACTTTTGTCTGTAGTGTTTCAGTAAAACCAACAGTGTAGATCAAAGATCAGACTGCATGTTTTGTGCCATCTGGTCTTGATCTTCACAGGCTGCAAAGACAAGTATAAAATCCATTCCTGAATTCCACAAGTGGTATTTCTACTTTCCACGTAAAGGACGAACCTGAATCCATTATTAAATCTAACTAACTCTCTCTCAGAGATCTTAAATTCCAATTAAAATGACGGTATTCTGTTTTTCATAAAAAAAAAGAAAAGAGAAGAAAAAAATTGCATTATTTGCGAGGTAAACTCCGTCTAAATCCATCTAAAAAATCAGTCATTAAATCCCTTAACTCTTTACCACACAACAAAATTTTAGACTGGTCCAAATTGAAAGCACTTGCAGACGACAAAATAAACGTAACTCAAAAATTGAAATTTGTTTCCAGCAGGGTAGAAAACATTGTGGGAAAAAGAGAAAATGCTGGTTACCAGCATTTTCTCCTTTTCCCACAATGTTTTCTAAAGGCTTTTATCTCAGGGTCGTAAAAACCAGGGATTGTTTGGTAAAGGGTTAACACTAATTTCCAATCACAATACAGTTGACTCTCATTATGTCGAAATCGCTTATCTCAAAACTCCTGTTATGTAAAAGTCAAAACTATGTCCGAACTTCGTTCCTCTTTATTTCATGTTGATTTGTGTTTTTATCTCGAAACCATTGCATCCAAAAAACCGTTATGTCGAAGTACTTTTGAGAGCAATTTCGTACTTCGGATCATTTTTTTCATTCATATATCCGCCATTGTTTGTTGATAATAGGGTGCCATTACACACAATACGATATTATCTCAATTGATTCATTAAGTATCGGATTATAAAAGGTGTGAATATGTTTGTAGCATTGTAAACAGCGGTTCATGTAAGACTTATACACATCGTGAAAAATACACTTAACGATAAGGCTTGTTAGTTTGTCTCTCTTGCTAACTGCTCATTTTATTTTTGGGGGGGGGGGGGGGGGTTTGAACACGTTGTCAACATTGTTGTGTATTAAGTCGGTCTGCATGAATGCGGCTAACACATTTCTTGAATGTTTATAATGTCATCAGAAATGAAACTTGATTGAGCTTTTGCTATGGCCAAGCGAACCAGCAAGGCACCTTTAAATTTCCGGGGGATAACTGATTCGGTCGTTTAATTAAAACAGAGGCACGATGGGTAAGCTTGATGTGAAGTCATACAGTCAAAATAAAAAGCCATTTTGGAGGTTGTTCCACAAACCCATGACGACCCCCGTCCTATTTTATGTTTACTTCTGGTTTTCGGTACTCAGTCTTCGAATTCTTATATCGAACTCCTGTTATGTCAAATTATTTTTGTTGTCCCCAGGGATTCGAGATAACGAGAGTCGACTGTATTTCATTTTTTTTCATTTAACCCTTTACCAAATAATCCTGTGTTTTCACCACCCAGATGAAAAAAAGCTTTTGCAAGTGATACAAGATAGAGGAAAATGCTGGTGACACACATTTCCTCCTTTTCCCGCAATATGTTCTACAATTTCAAAGCCAAATTTGCATCACACTTAAATTGTTGTGTACAAATGCTTTCAAATTGGACATGTGTAAGAGTTTTTTGTATGGTAAAGAGTTAAGTGAAAGAGGCTGTACATGGTGTATTTTACATGTATCAAACTCCATTTTAACCCATTAGCACAGAGGCTAACTGTAGACCTACCAAAATCTACTGAACATAGCAGAAAGGATGAAAAAAGAAAGGAAAAGACCCTAAAAACATGTTTATCATAGACAACTTTGAAACAATTCCTCTTAAGTTCCTCCTAAGTTAGGAATTCCAAGATGCACTAAATTTTGAAACATTAATGCATGAAAACATTGCGCCATGGGGAGAAATAACTCTTTATCGGCTATTTCTCCTTCGACCCAAATGTTTTCATCAACTATTTTCTACAACAGACGTTGAGAGGAGAGGAAAGGATCAGCTCCTTGTTACATGACACTGCTCCTTTTCTCACATTGATTTTCATTAGCTGCAACTGCAAGAACCTACAGTGTTTGAAAAACTCTTTTACCATATGACAAAATTTTGGGCATGACCAAACTAAAGGCATTTGAAGACAACAAAATAAATATTGCTAAAATAATTAATTCTACCTTTGATTAGAAAGAAAGCATTGTGGGAAAAGGTGAAAATGCTGTTAACCAGCATTTTCTCCTTTTCCCACAATGTTTTCAAAAGCCTTCCTCAGGATTGGGACTGTGTGGTAAAGGGTTAAATAGTTATGGGTTAAATATTAAATAAATTCCGCAGCCATTACATCCATCACTAATGAATCGACTCCACCATCTATACACTATCCTTGCTTTGTTCACAATATCAACAAAGAAAGATTTAAAGTAGAGCACATTTACATCTAAAATAACACACACAAATACTCCTACTGTCACACTGTTTTCCTCTGTCGGTATTTCATAAACACCTTTTCTTACACTTTGTCCCTTTATTCCACAGTGTAAACACTTTGTTTTAAAATCTTAAATGGATGACAAACTTTTACAAGACTTGTCCCAACTGAAAGCATTGCAAACAGCAAATCAATTCAAACATGGGTGAAATGATTCATGTATCTCTGTCATAGAGTAGAAAAATCTTGTTGGGAAAAAGGAGAAAATGCCAGTTACCAGTATTTTCTCCTTTTTCCATAGTGTTTTAAACAGGCTTACTCTCCAAAACATGTCACTGTTCCATTAGAGAAGAGCAAGTCTATGGAATAAAGGGAAAACAAAAATGGCTAAGTTTTGGGTGAGTACTACGTCAACTTGTCTCCGAATGTAAAACTTGGAGAGGGTGAAGGGTTAGATCCGCTTGTACTGTTGTTAACTGTTTGCGGTCTTTGACCAGGGTTCAGGCTTGTCTCATTCACATTCATGTTATGCCTGAAATAAAAAGAAATGGACAGCTGCAATATCACAAAGTTATCTTGCACACACAAAAAGTATAAGTACTTGCAGTAACTAGCAAAAAACAATCGCTGTTACAAATGATTTCTCCTTTTCCCACTACGTTTAAAAAAAACTTGTTTACTGTTCTGTGCCTTTTAAATAGTAATTTAATGAAAATAAAGGTAGCCAGTGCACTCATACATGCGTTCCTGCTGTTTGTTTCATACTCAACTGTTTTCATAAGCCTAAATAAGAAGGCTTTTGAAAACATTGTGAGAAAAGGAGAAAACGCTTGTAACCTGTATAAATGGCCCTACTTGTTTCAATCCACCTAATGAGGCTTTTCTTTTTTTTTTTCATCATTTCATTTTCAGTTGGAGAAAACAAATATCACAAGCAATTCCTCTTTTTGTCACTATGTTTTCATAAGTAGGTCTGCAAGATAAAGGCATGAAGCAGGTATCTGTGTATAAACACAGGTGATTTCTAACAATATTTTTCTAATATAACATACAGACTCCCCTCTTTTGTCTAATACCTTGCTTTCTTCTGTTCAAAATCTATAGTATTCCTTATACAGGAAATGAAAGTTAACTATCTGTGCAATAATAAACACAGACTTTAACTCTATACAAAACAGTTAAGTTTTGGACTGGATCAAAGACTGGATAGGGTAGAAAACATTTTGGGAAAAAGGAGAAAATGCTGGTTACCAGCATTTTCTCCTTTTCCCAAAATGTTTTCAAAAGGCTTTTCCCTCAGGGTCTTGTGTGGTAACTTGGGATTGTGTGGTAAAGGGTTAATAGCGAAATTTCAAGCCTTTTCTTTGCTTTAATATCTCCACATGGCAGACAATGAAGGGAGTGTATATTTTATGCAGTCTGATCTTGACCTATACAGTACCAGAAGCAACTGCTACTACAATAAGTATTCTGATAATGTTAAGGACACTTACCCTACTTTTGACTTTAAAGATGCTGGTTTTAGGTAATCATCTGTGGCTAACTGTATGACATCTGGCCGAAATTCTTTTTTATACTGTAAACATCTTCGAATAAAATTCTACAAATACAAGAGTATTTATGTAAAATTATGTTGGGGACTTTTTATGTCACTGACTCCTCTCAAGTATGAATGCTATAGGTTTTCAGATCAGTTTTCTCTAAACCAGACAACAAATTTTAAGACTAGTCAAAATCAAAGGTAATTGCAGACAGACAAATTCAATGTTACTCTCATTACAGGATTTGGCTTTTGAAGAGTAAGACAGAAAACATTGTGGGGAGGGAGAAAATGCTGGTTACCAGCCTTTTCTCCTTTTCCCACAATATTTTCAAAAGCCTTCTTTCTATGGGTTTTTATAAAACCTGATTGTTTGGTATAGGTCTAACAAATCATCTCAATGAGATATTTTGGAGGTCTCTAGATTATCTCTTAAACAAATTAGCATTAAAAAAAAAAACCTTGAAAGAATCTTTGAAGAATCATGCATGTTCAACCATAATTGAGGTTTATAGAATAATCACTATGTGAAAACATTGCCAGAAAAAAGAAAAAAGTAATTTCAAAAGTTGTCCTCGGCAAGATTGAAATGTCTACTGCAGACAGTAAAATACTAAACCTGTTATACTATTATACTGCAAAGAAATTTCTTGTGATCTGATTGGATAATATGCCCCAAACATATATATCATGTACACTGGCAAAACCAACGTAAAAGCACTTTCAACACAACATCCAAAATGGCGGCGTCGATCAAGATTAACATCAAGATTATGCACCAAACTGCACGTTTTACCAAGGTTTCAGTGACGTCAGTTCCCAATGACGTCAGTTTTCATTGAATTGGGGCACTCAGAAGGGAAATACTACTTCGTCAGCGTACTCAATTTTTGAAACAAAAAAAAAAAAACAGGTAAAATTCGCTTTACACATGTTGGAATGGTAAAACTTTGCAGTATAATAAATTCGTTGTACGGTCAGGTGGCAGGGGACTTGGAAACTTGTTCACGGCTGTGCTGAATAATGTCGCCACCTCGCCTTCGGCTTGGGGTGACATGATTCACCACAGCCGTGAACAAGTTTCCAAGTCCCCTGCCACCTGACCATACAATAATGTCTACATTTAGTGTATTTATGTATCCTGCTTTAAATTACTAAGAAACACGGTTGAAATAAAAATTTGCAAGAATTTCTTTGTTTTGGCTTGTGTGTTAGGGGCTTTATTAAGCAAAAATATGCATAACAGTGTTCAATTGCAGAAAAATGTTCCATGCTTTCTTTCTCAATTTTCTTAGGTATGACTACTAGTTTGAATGTATGACATGCTTTTCACCTTCTTTAAGAACCAACACAATAATCTGAAATTGTGAACAACATGAAAAGAAGCTTCAACAAACCACAAATTAATAAATGCCCCTTTAGAATGATTGCTTCTGACATCAATGTGGAAAACTCAGCAACTTCTTGTTACCTTCATCTGCCCCTTTTTTTTTCACAATCTCACATACTTTTGGAGAGAGGAAAAAAAAAGCTTTTTCCTGTAATAGTTTGTTCTTTAAGTACTTTATATCAGTATTCAAAAGGTCTAAAAAGGTATGCAGTCAATTCGTACCATAACCATTTTATACCATTCTGTTTATGACCATTTCTTACCATAGATTTACCACTTTGTACCATAAATTAACCATTTTTTACCATAGCGTTACCACTTCGTACCATGATAAAACCGTCTTGTACAAGGAACAAAAGTAATAAATGTGACAAAAAGAGACATTTAATATATTTACTTAGTATAAACCAATGCTGTGGTAATCAAATTTACGGGATTATAATATATCAATTAAATCAGTTGCGACTGAGAAAATAAGAAATTGGTCTGTTTGTAATATTTGTTGCAGGTCGGACAATTTTAACTGGGACCAAACTGATTACATTAAATTGAACATTCAATCAAAGAATTATAATTGTTTGATTACCCTTGATTGCCTAGATCAGAGATCTTATATACCCTCATCTGACATCCATTCCATTTCAATCTGGATTATTATTATTTTTTAAACGTGATGCCGAGACAAGGACAAGGTCAAGCGTCATGATCAATGTGACAATTTCATTTCTTGTAAAAATGTCATTTTCCACAATATTCATTTGCTAAAACTACACACCTTACAAAAACAATTCCTTTTAATGACTCTCAGAGAAACTACTTAGAAAACATTATTGGAAAAGGAGATAATCAGAAAGTGTTATTGCATATTTATTATATATTGCTTCACTTCAATATAAATTTAACTTGAGTAAATAGCGTTTTTCGATTTTGTTTTTCTTCTTTCAAAATCATCGTAACGGACATTTTTCATAGTCAAAACTTTGTCATAGGTCCCAAAAATATGGTACAAAATGGTATGACTATGGTACAAAGTGGTAAAATTATGGTACGAAATGGTATAACCTATGGTACGAAATGGTCATATTATGGTACGAAGTGACTGGTACAGAATGGTCATGGTACGAAACGTCCGTAATTCATCTAAAAGCAGACTGCACAGTTAAGGGTTAGCTAAGGGTAAAGATTAACAGATATATGCATGAAAAATCCTTACCTTTGCTTCTGGTGACACAATAGGTTTAGAGGGGAATTCAACCTCTTTTGCATTTAAAATAGTATTTTCTTCCAAAATGGCCGCCTGTGATAAGTTGTGACCAAACGGCTGTAACAAAAAATATGGTTAAACTATAACTGCTGAAAGATGCAAATGGGCCGTGCCCTGTGAAAAGAGGGTTTCATGCATCTGCAAAAAGTTTTGACCCAGGTCAGCCTGTGCAGTCAGGCTGACCCAAGTTGCAACTTTGCTATCAATTTTGTAAATTTTCTACATATTCAAGGACCATTCTAGCTCATGATTTAGCTGGTAGTTAGACAAAATGGATTTTATGGATCCATAATAATATAATGACTTGCTTGGTATGATACATCACAGAAAACTGAAGGAACACAGAGTAACTGCATTTATGAACATCAAAATTTCCAGATAATAACCTATTATAGTTTTTAGCCATTGAAGCATCCAGATTCAGGTTTTGCTTGTATTGGAGTATAACGCTGTTTTAACAACTTAGATCATATCACGGCGGTCAGTGTACCTATGCATGTGTTTCCTGGCTTTCTCACAAAAGTACTGACACAACTTTCTTTCCAAGTCATTGACTACTTTCCACAAATACATCAGAGGTGACAGGCAAAAAATTGCCAGAAAGAAAGTTTGCCTCAACCAGGTATCGAACCCGCAAACACCAGGTCACAAGTCAGACAAGCTAACCACTGAGCTACTGACTGCGAGATGGACGGACAAACCAAACCTAATCCCAGCTACATTGACCCCTATAGAGGAACAACAATGAGACATTATTAGTTGTACGGTCAGGTGGCAGGGGACTTGGAAACTTGTTCACGGCTGTGGTGAATCATGTCGCCCCGAGCCGAAGGTGAGGTGGCGACATGATTCTCCACAGCCGTGAACAAGTTTCCAAGTCCCCTGCCACCTGACCGTACAACGATTTTATTATACTGCAAAGTTTTACCATTCCAACATGTGTTAAGTGAATTTTACCTGTTTTTTGGTTTAAAAAAATGAGTACGCTGACGAAGTAGAATTTCCCTTCTGAGTGCCCCAATTCAATGAAAACTGACGTCACTGGGAACTGACGTCACTGAAACCCTGGTAATACGTGCTAAAACGTGCAGCTTGGCGCATAATCTTGACGTTAATCTTGATCGCCGCCGCCATTTTGGATGTTGTGTTGATAGTGTAGTCATGTCTACGGGGCTCCCGAAAGGGAAACTGCTTTTACGTTGGTTTTGCCAGTGTACATGATATATATGTTCGGGGCAGATTATCCAATCAGATCCCAAGAAATTTCTTTGCAGTATAATAAATTCATTTATCCTCACCTTTTTGCCATATAAACATTGGTAAAATATAACTCCTACAGACCACACATCCACTTTGGAAGATATCTTGGGTGGATTTTTCCCAACCATAAAACATTCTGGGGGCAAATACCTGAAAGTCATAACAGCAACATTATTGCAATAGGTTAAACTTGACAAAGCTAGCAATATAATACTGCTACATATGCCATTATTTGTTTGTCCGAAAAATGTAATACACAGCTCTCAATAGTACAGTACTACCTAAATGCTCAGGGACCTACTTTCTCTGGTAACTAAATATACAGTATTACATACCAATATGTCCAAGTGCCTTGGGTGTCTACGGTAAGATGAGAATGGACAACCAAATTGCCCCTCATAACTTTTTATTGTCACAAACATTTTCGAAATTAAAAAAAAAATCCTTTAATTACTTTTAGGTGCACTTAGCAACAGACAACAGTGCAATTCCTGCTTACAATATTTTGAAAGATATTTAACTCTTTACCACACGACAAAAAATGTAGACTTGCCCAAATCAAAAGCATTTGCAGATGACAATTCAAATTTGGTTTAAATAACTGAATCTGTCTTTGATAGGGTAGAAAAACATTGTGGGAAAAGGAGAAAATGCTGGTTACCAGCATTTTCTCCTTTTCCCCCAGTGTTTTCAAAAGGCTTCTTCCTATGGGTCCTTAAAACTCAGGACTGTATGGTAGGCGGCTCCAAGAAAGGGGGAGAGGGGGGAGGTAAGAAGAAAACAAGCTAAAAAACAGAAGTTATAAGACAGCCTCTAAGGCTGGGGCTTCTAGCTCCCCAAAGAGCCCGCAAACTTCAGGTGTTTGCTTGTAAGACAGCCTCTCTGGCTGGGGCTTCTAGCTCCCCTAAGAACCCGCTGACTTGGTGTGGCTGCCATGCACTCAGTAGCACCGGTTGACTAATATGTCTCCAAATTGGGTTAATTGGTGTTGCTGGAGAGTGTCAACCTTCATGCTACCTACACATTTCCCAACTTAATCATACCAAGTGGGGTCCATGTGGACCCCAGTCATAAACTTGTATCATTCTCGATTTCTTGTGTACAAATAGTAGGAACATTATTTGTGTCAGTTCAGTAACTGAAAATCAACTACTCCTGGTATTATTTATTGACCTTTCTGTCAAGGGAAAACAACTGAAATATGTGACTACGAGGTGAGTATAACATGTATGATATATTGCAATAAGAATGATATTGCCTGGGGTCCACACGGACCCCAACAGATTTTTGGTTTTATATTCAACTCACTCTGAAGCCACCAAAGTTTCTATGTAAATTCAGGTTAAGAATAGGTTTAGTAACAAACTCCTAAAATGACAGTTCCCTGCATCTTCAACTTTTCAACTTTTGTATCATAGACAAACAGAGAACCATGTGGGGTCCATATGGACCCCACTCGGTATGATTAAGGTTAAGTGAATTCAGAATTAAAGAATTAAGTGATTCAAGTAAGTTTTGTTTACTGACTCAACCTTTATACTTCATTTTGTCTGAAAGCTAAAATTGAAAGCGTTCAGAAGCTCCAGGATTCTTTTCATCCATTTAGGAGTATTAGTTTCAAAAAGCCGACTAAAAACTACAAACCAGTATGTCCCAGCGCCTTGAGAAGTAAGATCCATCCCCTCTTGTGAAACACTCTCATCATCCATGATCTTACTCAAACCAAAATCTGTTATCTTTATTTCCCCACTCACTGATGTACTCACAGACATGGTAGTACCTGAAAAACACATGAACTTAATGAAATGGATCGAGCTATTATATTGATATGGTTAAAAAAACAAAACAACCCTTCAAGTCTCTTGCATATTTTGTAACCTTGAGAAACTATTTTTCAGCCAATGAGTTTTAAAATATACTTGTAAATGATGGAAAATCAATGCAACTAAATGTTTAATACATAATGAGAACATTTGTTTATAGTGGAGTTTAACACCTTTTTAATAGCTAAGGTCATATCATGGCGGCTAATGCACCTACACAAGTGTTTCTTGGCTTTCTCACACCAGTATTGACACAACTTTCTTTCCAAGCCACTGCCTACTTTCTTACATGCATCAGAGGTTAGAGGCTAAAAATTGACGGAATGAAAGTTTGTCTCAACTAGGTATGGAACCTGCAACCACCAGGTCATGAGTCAGGTAAGCTAACCACTGAGCTACCCGACCAGTCCCACATAACATGGAAAAACCATCAAGGCAAAAAAGACGAAGGGGTCTTTGACACAAACTTTTAAGTGTTCTGCTGAAAGGTGAAAAAAAGCCTGTAAGAGTATTTTGTAAATGTTTTACAAAGTTTTCACTTCATGTACTTTTAAAATGGTAAAGCACAATTTCTACTTACTTCCATTGTGAACAGGATTTCCCAGTAAAATATTACCTGGAAAAAAAAGAGTATTAAATTCCAAGATTGCTACAAGTTACTAGGTTGGTCCAGGGAACAACAGACTGCAACTTTATGGCCATCAATGTTGGTCTTTCTGATGGTGTACAAACATGATCATACAGTACGTTCTTAACTGTCTGATCATGACCTAATCACGTATTGTCTTTTTCCCTATGACCAATGACAACATCAATACAAAATACAGAAATCAACCACACAAAAAAAAAATTGCCTTAATAAATTATTCAAGGGAGACAATAACTAGAGCTGTCACTGAATGTGACTTAATACCCCCGCCAGCGCTTTGACAGAAACAGGCAATTATTTGTACACAGACGGACACACAGACGAATAAACGGACAGACAGGCTGATTCCAGTATACCCCCGAAAACATTCGTTTTGCGAGGTATAAAGATGAGATGTTGGACATTTTAAAAGAAATCTTTGGAACCTTAGTTGTCTATTAACATCCAAGAGATGTACAAGTTCAGATGTAGTGAGTGAAAGCTCCATGCTATATGCTGTCTCATCTAGGAGGGCAGGTAAGTAAAATGATTCCAAGATATAAAGTCTCACCATTTACCACATAATCCTGAGTGTTAACAACCCTAGCAGAGAAGGTTTTTGAAAAAGTCGTTGGAAAATGAGAAATTTCTGGTTCAGCACGTCTTTGTTTCCAAACAATGTTTTTTATCCTTATAATGAAAATTCCATCTTTTCAGCCAAACTTAATGTGTCCCCTGCAAATGCCTTAATTTGGACAAGTTTAAAATTGTGATGTTCTGTTTCCAAGCTGCCTCTTCCACTGGGTCACAGAAACACAGGACTTTCATGTAAAGGTAACGCAAAGTCAGGGGTACATACCAGGTTTTAAATCATAATGAATCACAGGTGGTTTTATCTCATTGAGATATTTGAGAGCACTGACTGTCTGACAGACAATCGAGCGCGCCTCCTTCTCCGGAATGCACTTGTTCTGTTTCAGATAAAAGTCAAGGTCATTTCCCTCACAATAC
The DNA here is from genome assembly GCA_946811185.2 of Hippopus hippopus. Taxonomy (NCBI): domain Eukaryota; kingdom Metazoa; phylum Mollusca; class Bivalvia; order Cardiida; family Cardiidae; genus Hippopus; species Hippopus hippopus. The sequence continues at coordinate 29,099,037 of OX328108.1, read as the reverse complement.
TCTAAAACTGTACAGAATCTGTAAAAAGACAATCGAGAGAAGCTGTGAGCTTTAAAATCCCATACCTGTGAATGAAATTACCCTAAAAAATATACAAAATCTACAAGAGTGTATGGGGTAAGCTATCAGCTGAACAAACCCGATAAACATCCTTCAACAGCAATAATACTCTAAAACTGTACATAATATTAAAAAGAAATTAAGGATAGAAGTGAGCTTTGTGAGCCCTCATCGAATTCTGAGTGAAGAAAGTTTGCACTGAATCGATAGGCATATGAGGGTGTACAGCAAAAATTTGATGGAGGGAAGGGACTAAATAGAGGATATTTGTATTTTTCGGTGAAAGATCGAAATTTATTTCATCTCGTGAACACCATCGGTAATATTTTCACGAGTGGCTGCACCACTCGTGAAAATATTACCGATGGTGTTCATGAGATGAAATAAATTTCGATCTTTCACCGAAAAATACAAATATTCTGTTTATTTCATGCTTTTAACCCTTTCTGGGAAAAACTTTATCAAGATCCAGTACAGTTCTTTTCAGTTATTCCCCGTGGCGTACCCCCTCCACATAGCAACGCATTACAATATTACGTCAAGCGCGAGAAATGTAAGGTAAATGACGTCATATTTCAATCTCAGTTGTGAGTCACACGCATTTTACCTAGATAACTAGAATATAAAAATCGGTATTTTCACTGGTCGTACCCATGGAATATCGAAAAATATTTTCACTGCTATTTCTCGATATCCTACCGGAAAGCATGAAATAACATGCAATACCAAAACATTTTCCCTCCACCTTTTGGCAGGGGATAAGAAGTGAGAAGAGTTGTGAGCTTGTATCATTTTTTTAAAAAATGACTAATTGATTGAATGGTGTTTTACATTACGTTCAACATTATTTCAGTCATATCACTGCAACAGCTCGCTTATTGATGCATGCCCTGGGTTTCATCAACACTAGGCTGGGGCTATAAAGCATCTTGCCCAGAGACACTTCTGTGAAAATTCTAGAGCCTTAACTCTTTTCTTACTGTAGACGACACCAGAACCTTTTTTTGGATGGTGTGGATCAAGATCAGACAGCACAGAACATGGGGTCTGATCTCTGATCTACACTGTCTACTGCTTTCTTTTACATTAAGGCCAAACTGTCTCTTCATCTTGCATTGGAACTGTATTTATAGCCAATGAAAAGTGTAATTTATATACTTGGTAGTGAAAGAGTTAAGTGAGAACAGAAACATAGACCTTAAGATTGTAAATCCTATATTTTCACCACTAAACCCCACAGGAGCCCTGTTCTGTAAAATTGGAGAATTAGAGGGGTTTGAAAATTATGAACATTTCCACTATATCTGTGACGGTATGAAAAACAATAATACTCATAAATATAAACTTACGAATTGTTGTCTATTTCAAATACATCATATAGTTTCACAATTCTTGGATGATCCAAGTTTTTATGGATTTTGTATTCTCGTAAAGCATGTCTGAAAATACATATGGAGTTAAGAGGCATAAGATCAATAAGAAAAGTTATATTTGTAGAAAAGCTTATAATTTTCACAGAAACATTCAGACTGATTTTATAATAGTCTTTGATGGTTGGTTGTACCATGTTTAACATCGTTTTCAACATTATTTCAGTCATATCATGGTGGCAAGTGCACCTATCCATGCTTTCCTGGAGTTTCTGTTACCAGTACCCCACACAATATTCTTTCCAAGCCACAGGCTGCTTTCCCACATAACCATTGTCCAAACAATGGTCAGCGGTGACAGAGGGATGAATCCTGTCGCAATGATTATCAACAATCCTCGGAAAGAAATTGGCAGAGCCGGGAATCCAACCAGCACCCCCCCCTTTCTGAAGTCCTGCCCGCTACCGACTGAGCTACAGGGGCTCGGCATAATAGTCTTGGAATTTGTTCTGTAAGGGCACTAAACTCATATCATTGAATTAACCCTATACCACATGATTTCAAGATATAATGACCCCAAGGTAGAAAACTCTTGAAAACCTTGTCAGAAAAGGAGAAAATACTGGTAAGCAGCATTTTTTTTCTCCTTTTCTCATAGTGTTTTTAATCCTTTCAAACACAACTTTCAATTTTTGTGTCACTTTTATTTTGATGTCTGCAAGCACTTTCAATTTGGACAATTCTAGAATTCTGTTGTTTGGTAAAAAAGTTAAGTTTTATCCACAATTATATCCCCTTTGATAGTGTTTCATAATCAATGAAAATGAATTCTATCACCCATATCACAAAAAAGCCCTACAAAAGCCATGGTTTTTAGCTACTCCAACAATCTCTTACTTTATATAATTGGCCTTTTTATCATCCTTCCACTCTCTGTTTAACTGATGTATTTTACAACCAACGTAACGCTGTTCTTTTAGGTCAAAGCCCTGAGAAAAAAAAAATACCAAAATTAACCCTTTAACTACTGAAGAAATCAACTGCGATTTTCTCAAAGGCTACAAATACATTTCCTCTGCAAGATCAAGACAGTTTAGTCATAATCTAGAATGTAGCAGTGGACAGTGTAGATCAAGATCAGACTGCACGTTCTGTGTGGTCTGATCTTGATCTAGACTGTCCACAAAAGCTTCTGGTGTCGTCTTTGGTACGGAGAGAGTTAACAGGCAATGCCTAGTTTTGGTAATGACAGCTTTTGAAAACATTGTGAGAAATGGGAGAAAATGCTAGTAACCAGTATTTTCTCCTATTCCCATGTTTTCTACCCTTTCACAACCAAATTGCATCATTACAGCCACATCTTAGTTCTTTTCTACAAAATGCTTCCAATTGGGACGACTCCAAACTTATGTTGTTTGGTGTCAAGTTAACATACAGTGCCATTGAAATCACGAATGTTTAAACATGCAACAAATCAAATACATGTACATTGGTTACTTCAAGCAACTTTTATGGAAAAGGTCGCGTGACTTCTGCAGCAAGTCTCATTCTTATATGAAAAATGCCTATCTCAGGAACATATGCATTTGTTTTATTTTGAAACTTTAAATAATTTTTCCAATCTTTCTAATATCTATTTAAACGCAAAACAGTTTTCTTATAATTCTTCTGTTGAAATTTATATTAACATTTAGATATTTGTGTCATAGCACAATATAACAGATTTTATTTGATGTCATTTTAAACCATAATATTACAGTACAGAAACGCTCTTACCTTATGCACCTCACTGAATCCCCCTTTTCCAATGAGATTTAACAATAAATAACGTTCGTTGAGAATTGGATTGTCTTTAAACCTGTCATAAAAATGAACAAGAGGACCATGATGGTCCTATATCGCTCACCTGAGTACTAAGCAGTAAAGGTCTACAATGAAGATAAATACCAAATATCGAGGTTCAAGGCCAAATGATAATGAAACAAGAGCGGCAAATTGTCGCAAGATAAGCCCGTCCCACCGCCAGTTGTCAAGGAGGTATAATAATCGCAAAGGGCAGGTAATGCAACAAACATGTTTACCAAGTCTCAAGTCAATTTGACTAGAGACTTCAAAGTTCCGTTCCGGGCAAGCAAGAAATACTGTAAAAATGAAATCAAAGTGGAATTACTCAAAATCTGCGCTAGGCAGAGCTATTGTTCTTGCGCATTGTACTTGGTAATACTGCAACAAACATGCATACCAAGTTTGAAGTCGTTCTGACTTGAGATGACAAAGTTATATTCCAGACAAGCACTAAATACTGTAAAAATGACGATCAAAGGGAAATAACTCACAGACAGCACGAGGTAGAGTTACAATTCTTGTGCACTGCACTTCCACATATTGCAACAAATAAGCATACCATATTTCAAGTCACTCCTACTTAAGATGACAAAGTTTTGCTCCGGACAAGGATGAAATGCTATAAAAATGAAGGTCAAAGGGGAATAACTCAAAATTCGTGCTAGGAAGAGTTATGGTTTTTATGCACTGCACTCCGTAATTTTTCAACAATCATGCATACCAAATTTGAAGATGTTCAGGCTTGAGATGACAAAGTTATATTTTGGACAGGCAGAAAATGCTGTAAAAATGACAATCAAAGGGAAATAACTCATAGACAGAACGAGGTAGAGTTATGGTTCTTTCACACTGCACTCCGTATTATTGCAACAAACATAAATGCCAAGTTTCAAGTCAATCAGACTGGAGATGACAAAGTTATGCTCTGGACAAAGAACTATTCTACAGAACTTTCTAATTCAAGGGCAAATAACTCCAGTCGTTCTGGTCCGATTAGATCCGTAATTGAACTCATCCGAGATCTTATGGTCATAAGTATTTTGACCAAGTTTGATGCTGATTGGTTAAAAATTGTAGATGCTAGAGTGTAAACAAAGTCAAATATAGCAATTTTTCTAATTCAAGGGCAACTAACTCCAGTTGTTCTGGTCCGATTACACCCATAATCGAACTCATACGAGATCTTATGGTCATTTATATTTTGACCAAGTTTTGTGCTGATTGGTTAATAATTGTAGATGCTAGAGTGTAAACAAAGTCAAATATAGCAATTTTTCTAATTCAAGGGCAAATAACTCCAGTTGTTCTGGTCCGATTACACCCATAATCGAACTCATCCGAGATCTTATGGTCATATATATTTTGACCAAGTTTGGAGCTGATTGGTTAATATTTATAGATGCTAGAGTGTAAACAAAGAAATGTGAATGGACGGACGGACGGACGAACGACGGACGCCGACTGATGGTGAGTGATCACAATAGCTCATCCTGAGCACTTCGTGCTCAGGTGAGCTAATAAACACGTAATTATAATGAAATAAGGTGACATTTCAGAAGTTCTTCACATACAAAATAGAACTTGTTTTAACTCTTTACCGACTAATCCTATGTTTTAATAATCCTCAGAAAAAAAGGTTTTGAAAACATTGTGGAAAAAAAAAAGAAATGCTGGTAACAAGCATTTCCTCGTTTTTCCACAATGTTTTCCTTTCTTTCAAATCTACAATATTTTCTACTCTTTCAAAGACAATTCCCTTTGACTGAGCAAAATGTAGCTGTCATCTACAAAAGCCTTTCAATTTGGCTAAGTCTAAAAGTTTGTTGTGTGATATAAGAGTTTAAAGTCAGAGGAGCAATAAGGGACATATGGACGTATTAACTAATCACTCTCGATTCAAGTCTTAATTTAAATGTTTATACTAGCCATTCTACTGGCCAAAACTGACATCACAGCTAACACTTAAAATTGTTTGGAAATACTTGTATGGACACACGGTCTCATGTAAGGTGAACCATCCATCAGCCCTTTATCAAACGTCCCATGTTATAATGATCTTCATGTAGAAGGCTTTAAAAAAAATGTGGGACAAGAGGAAAATGCTGGTAGCCAGCATTTCCTCCTTTTCCACCAATATTTCTAATCCTTTCATAGAATTATCCCATCATTTCAGCAAAGAAAAAAATGGTCAACTGAAAATGCATTTAATACAGAAAAATCTAAAATTTTGGTCCTGCCGGGTAGCTCAGTGGTTAGCGTATCCGACTTGAGACCTAGTGGTTTGAGTTTGATACCGGTTGAGGCAAACTTTCTTTCCGGCGATTTTTCGCCTCTCACCTCTATGCATGTGAGAAAAGTTGTCAATGCCTTGGAAAGAAAGTTGTGTCAGTAATGGTGTGAGAAAGCCGGGAAACACATGCGTAGGTGCACTGACTGCTATGATATGACCTAAGCTGTGAAAAACGGCGTTAAACTCAATACAATAAAGAAAAAGACTTAGAATTTTGTGGTCTGGTAAAGAGATCACATCTTGCATGACTGAAGTTTACATACCGTGAGTTATCCTCATTGTGAATGCGTTTGAGTTCACGTATATGAAGATTTCTCTCCCTTTCCAATTTCTCCAACTCTAGCTGGATATCCACGTCCTCCTTTCTGAGGGCAGCTTGCCGAAGCTTCATGATTTCATCACGTTCATAAAACTCCGTAAACGTTAACCTGGAGACAAACAGAAAAAAAACAAAAAAACTTCAGCCTTGCTCTGTGAAAAGAGAGTTTGATGCATATGCAAAAAGTATAGACCCATACCAGCCTGCACAGTCTGGCAGGTTTACATAAGCTAAAATTTTTTGCTACTGATCAATATCAGGGTTCCCTCTTGACTATTTTTTTTCTTGCGCCATCACTTTCGCCAAATGAGAAAAGTTTGTGCCAGACTGAAATGATTGGAGCCAGCTGGTGCCAATTATAAAATGAAAGTACAGTGGGGTCAGCATAGTCAAAAATTGATCAATAAATTATCATCTCGTCGTTGTGTCAGGAGTAATGAAATAAACATGAAAACATTCGTTTTTATCAGATTAAATTACTCATATCTTTGTTTATTGCATGAATATAGTTCAAAAAATATTTTTGTTAACAACACAAAATCAACATCTATTAAGTTTTAGTCGATCTATCATCAATGTCTGTAAAACCACTGTGACAAAAGTAGAAAGAGATCATTGATAGCAATTTCTTCTTTTTTAACAAAGTTCTAAAAAGAGACCTTTTGGAAACATATTGAAGTTTAAATGGTTCAAACCAAACACAGCAAAGTCAATATTGGAAATCATTGTTACAAAAGTAGAAATTACTCATTTAAAGCAATTTCTTCATCTGTAACACCATTTTCAAGAGGGGACAATTTGAAACATACAGAAGTTAAAATGTTAAAAACCAAACAAATTTCCCGAAAGGTGGGCGATTAATGGAGGAAGAACAACATAGAATATGCCGAGGACGATGATAACATTACCATCCAGGTTTTAGTCAGAGCCAACTCCGATACAGTCACCATTTTGGAAACCCACTGTATTTACGCAAAATTTATTGATTTCAACCGCGATCATGATTCATTTGCACATTTAGTAACATTCTCGATTTATATGGGACACTGGTCTTCGATTCTTTCACTTTCTTAAAGTTTTCCTAAGTTGATTGACAAATTTTGTCTAGCCGAAAGTTCATGTTATTGGAAGTGTATGTATATTCGGATAGTCAGGTGTAAATGACATCGATTTGTCAAGTAATTTGGGTTACGTCGACGCCGTAGTTTATTCCAGATGATTTATTTCAACTTAAATCGATGGATTGGCTGTCATGCATCTATGCATTGCAGTGAAGGGGACCAAATTCAAAATGTACAGCACCCCGATATGAAAAATACCGGCGCCTGTCATTTTCGCCAACAGACGTTTACTTGCGCCACATTTAAAAATCTATCACAAATGTAACCAAATGCGAAGCCCAGCAGGAACCCTGAATATTCTACTTGTTACAGGTTTACCTCATGATTAAGTCAATTTTAAATAAAATGGATTTTAGGGATACATAACTATGAGATGAAGTTTGTAGTAAAAAGAGAAAATACATAAAATTTTTTTCTACAATGTTTTCAAAGTCAGCTGCTGCAAATTTCGGTAATAAGTAACACATTACTACACTGTCAAGAAAGGTAAAAATATGACAGGTGTCACTTACAGTTTCTCCCCACCAGGCTTCAAGAAATTGTTGTTTGACGTTTTTGTCAAGTTTGATGGAGGTTTTCTCTTTAATAAAAGTTTCCTCTGTTTTTCTATGTCTTCTCTCTCAGCCGCTATTCTTTCTTGTTGTCTGCAAAATACAATGGATATTCAAACTATTGAAATACAAATATTCTCAACTAATGAACTCTTTATCAAACAACAAAATTTTAGACTGGTCCAAATACCAAGAATTTGCAGCAACTAGTTAAAAGTTCCTCAAATGATGATTTATGTCTTTGGTAGGGTAGAAAACTTTGTGGGAAAAAGGAGAAAATGCTGGTTACCAGCATTTTCTCCTTTTCCCACAGTGTTTTCAAAAGGCTTCTTCCTCAGGGTTGTTAAAACTTGGGTAAAGGGTTAAACATGTTTTGTGATGAATATGATCTAGTTCAAACAAAACTAGCAAGGTAAACTGGGTTCCCATTCCTTTCTATAAGGTTTATTTGCTGGTGTTTGTCCCATACCCATCTTCAGGTCCTATTTTAATGCAAAATTTCTATTTCAAGACTGGCAGACACAAACGAAGGCTGAAAATATTGCTTTTTATTGCTTTGGCCCTTTAGACTGATATGCAATGTATTTATCTTGCTGTTCAAAGAAGAGTGTATCTTAATGGGTAAAATTCAACACTTAACAACCTGTCAGTGCAGAAATTTTTTGCTAGTAGGCCCTGACAGTACATAAACAAAACATCTAGCCAGTATGTCATAAGCTAAATCGTAGTGCACTCGTCCGCTCGTATTTACGAGTAAGAAATGGATGAGGACAAGTGAAATATCAGTCATGGTTGTCCGGCAGGACGAGTGGTGAATAGGAGATAGTAAACAAATAAGTTTTCAGATGAATATTTAACTTACAGGAGACAAAACGGCCATTCAATTACTGAATAAGCAAATTAAGGGTATTTGGGAAATCAAATATTAAAACAGGACATAAACATTCTGGTCCCTGCTCCCAATAGTGACCAGTTTCAAGTCAGCCCAATGATATAACCCAGGACCTTTCATTGCAAAAAAAACAACAAAAAAAAAAGTTTTAATATGCTTCGGGTAGATCTAATTCAATACGAGCGACTTTGCTAATTATTTAAACGAACGATATTAACACTAACACAAACATTTTCCCGAAACCGGTTCAAAAAACTGTGTTGTTTTGGCTTTATTAATTTCTATAACTTGACTGGATAAATCGTACGGTTATTGAAACCCAGTATTTAAGGTTCAGTGCTAGGGGAGACAATACAATTTAGCGTTTCCATTTCGTCTGAACAAAAAATGTCTGAGTCCAGTATTAGAAGGGTTTTTCTCTTCAGACGAGTGAGGATCAAACCAGGGCATGTGTTTTTTCAAAGTCACTTGTGCTACAGGACGAGTGCCTTTTCTGGAAATTTTTGACCCTGTAGTGTGTATCTAAGAATACATGTATGTATAGATATAGTTAAAATGCTAAAGCTTTCTGTGTGAACTTGGTATTCATTGAGCCAATTACCTTCAAAGACTGTTATTTGAGGAGTATCAGCTAATCAATTGCAAAATTTGTGCACTTCAACGGCCTAGATGCAGAACTACACATAAGTACATTGTATTACATATATACTGCTCATGACCATTTTCAAACAAGGTAAACTTTGTATAGGAGGCAATTGATTGCATGGTGTTTAACACTGTTTTCAACATTATTCCAGTTATATCATGGCAGCCTGTGCACATATCCAGGCTTTCCTGGAGTTTCTTTTACCAGTACCCTGCACTATATTCTTTCCAAGCCACAGGCTGATTTCACATATAACCATCCTTGAGACAATGGTCAGCGGTGAGAGAGAAATGATACCTGTTGCAGTGACTATCATCAACCCTCGGAAAGAAATTTGCCAGACTGGGGATCCAACCAGCATCCCCCTGTTCTCAAGTACCGGCGTATTGGATGCAAATGGACACTTACTTCATTAAATCTGTGAAAGCCCATCCATCCACCCAATTCTCAACAAACGTGGCACCCTGTCTCTGCGTCACAAACTGACCCAGCCGTAACCTATTCTCCATGCTCTTCTGACGAGTTGTTTTCTTTTCTAAACCACTCTGAAATTATAAAAAAAAAAAATAAATAAATTGGCAACACGCTGGCGATAGTGGGTTTAATGCATTTCCGCTATGCATTATACCAAGCAAGTCATCTCATAATTATGGATCCATAAAATCCATTTTGTCTAAAAATGGTTGAATCATGAGGCAGACTGGTCCTTTGACATGTAGAAAATTGACCCATAGCAAAAAAAGTCTAAGTCAGCCTGCATGTACTGCCGGGGCTGACTTTGGTCAATACTTTTTGCAGATGCATGGCTCAAATATGACAATCAATAGAGTTTATTTCATCAGCTTGTGGTTAATATGGGGAAATATTTGCCGAAAAAGGGAAAGGTATGCGAAAATAACGAGTGCCGTAAGGCACGAGTTATTTTCGTGGACCTTTCCCTTTTGAGGCAAATATTTCCCCCATATTAACCACAAGCTGATGAAATAAATTATATATTATATTTCCTCTGATTATTTTGTCAACGAATGCCACTTTTAAAACTTAAAAACTTAAAAAACTTTAAAAAATAGTTCCAGATTTTCGGCAGGAGGAAAATATTCACTGTGACGGGGAAATAATTCCCCCCAGCTTAAATTACGACATTTCTTTACCCATAACATTTCTAACTAGAGGCGCTTGAGCGCCTGTATCGCTCCACAGGCCTGATATTTCTATAATGGCGAAAGGAAGTTTTTAACAATTATCATTCAATCCTGCATTTTAGCTCACTGAAGAAACAATTTGGTAGACAACCACCATAGGAACTTACCTGCAAAACAACAATGAAATCCAATGAATAGTTTTAGAGAAGAAATTTTTCAAAGATTTTACTTTATACCATAAAAGGAAAATGAGTCTCCCATAAAAGCCATGTTTTTTGACAGATCTTTTTTTTTTTAAAGGAATTCTGTGAACCTGTATCTAAGGAACATTCCTGCAAAATAATAATGCTATCCAAATAGCGGTTTGGGAGGAGAAGATTTTTACAGGTTTTTTACTTTGGTTGCCATGGCAACCAGAATTCTTCATGGAACACAATTATTTGAAGGAATTTGAAAGAGGACCACCAAAGGAACATTCCTGTGAAATTTGGTAAAAATCCAGTCAATAGTTTCTGAGGAGAAGTTTTTTAAAGAAAAAGTTTACGGACGCACGCACGGACGGACGGACGCACGACGGACACAACGCCATGACAATAGCTCTCTGGCCTTCGGCCAGTGGAGCTAAAAATAGACACATGAAATATAATATTTAGATTTAAGCACTGTCTGGTGCATGTATTATTCCAAAGCCACTGGCTGCTTTCCCAATTAGTGATCAGCACTTAAAGAGAAATGAATCCTATTGTAATGGTTTTTTTTATATTTGAGTTTAACACTGCTTTAACAGCTTAGGTCATATCACGATGGTCACTGCACCTACATGTGTTTCCAGGCTTTCTCACACCAGTACTGACACAACTTTCTGTCCAAGCCACTGACTACTTTTCTCACATGCATCAGAGGTGAGAGATGCAAAATCGCCCGAAAGAGATCTTGCCACAACCGGGTATTGAGCTACTGAGCTACCTGGCTTTTTGCCCTGTCCTAATAGCTATCATCAATCCTCAGAAAGAAATTGGCCATACTGGATATTCGAACCACTGACCCCCTGCTTTAAAGTTTTGTACTTTATCATATCCCGTACCAGGCTCAAATATTTTCATTTGACATCTGTTGAGTTGGTGTGGTATTGGGTTATCTCTTTACCAGAGTAGAGAAATTTTGACATTTCCATATTGACAACACTTGCAGAGGACAAATAAAAGGTTGATCAAATGATTGGATTTGTTGTTGACAGAATAGAGAACAAGGTGGGAAAACAAGAAAATGCTGTTGACAAGAGTTTTCTCGCAATGTTTTAAAAAGCCTTCTCCTTCCTGGTCATGAAAACAAGGGCTTATCTGGTTAAAAGTTATAAAATGTTGATAGAAAACTGGCTTACCTTATCTATCAAGAGTGTCTTATTTACATTTAAACACTTTTGTAAATTCTCTTTGTGTTTTTCTATCAATTTTTGCTGTGCTGTCAACTGCCGCCTCAACTCATCATTTTGCTGTAAAGTAAAGAAATGCAACAATACCAAAACACACGACAAATACAACTACAGCTTAGCAAAGTCACATGTTTATGTAATGTGTCACATCCCAACAGGAAATTCAACAATCCCATCCCAATAATCAAATTCTTACCCTAAAATGCAAGGAAAACTTGCAAAACATTTTTCAGACATCATAGATAAAAAACCCAGAATATGCATTAATTCACAAGGCAATTAATGTGCCTTTCACTATTTTCTCAGTAAACATTTAAAGCTACAAAAGTAAAAGACACCTTTGACCAATGTTCACTAAACAATCAAATATTAACTGAAATCTGGAAAATTTTGAATACTTTTTCAGTACATATCATCAGAGTTGGTGAATCAAATTTCAGACCCCCCTCCTAACTGGCTAAGCAAGAACATTTTAGCCAATAGGTGGACAAGTCTTAAAATGAAGTTAGAATTACTTAAGAATAAAGAACCTAATCTGGCCCAAGAAATACAAAAATAAAGAGTTAGTTTTACTTGTTTACCAAGGAACAGTCACTCAGAAACATAAAAACCTTACCCGAACAAGGTCTTCTATTTTCTGGTCTTTTTCTGCAATATCATTGGACGCAGTACTTTCCATATTCTGTATTTGTAATGCTGTCAAATCAGTCTGTAAATGATAATGCAAAGTAAAATGGTTCTTTCATTTTTGTTCAGCTATTCTGCCATTAATCACTTAACACTACTCGATAACATTTTTTTTTTCTATATTCATTCTAAGCATTCTAAGTCTTCTAAGACATAAATTAGAGCTCACCAATTTAAAGTTCAGATTCATGTTTACCATTTTTTTCAAAGCACAGTAATTTACATGTTTTTTTGCAATTAAGTACATTGTCTTCAATTTGTGGCAAATATTTTTTCAGGGTAAAAAAGGACTTTTGGCAAAGCCATGTGACACAAGAGAGATATTACTTTACACTAAACTCTTAAGTCAAAGTAGTAATTTCATAGAGTCCCGGGTTTTCCATGACACAAAAACCCTGCGTCAACGACCAGTTTCATTTTAATTGGGCCCCAAAATAAATAACAGTGCACCATCGGTGACGTAACTTCCCTAAATCTAATTCATTGAGGAAATTGAGTAAATCATCAGTAATCCAAGTCTGTTCTTGCTACATGCTGTGTGAAAATCGGACAAAAATAATTAAGTCTACCTTTCCATCCAAAATGGCTTAAAGACTTTACTTGGTTGCAATTTAAAGGTGACATGTGCTGTAATCTGTGCTTGAAGACCAAGAAAACCATTTATTTTGACCACTAGAAGTTAAAGAAATGACCCTCAACTAAAGCAACAAGGGATCACCAACCCCCAATTTTTCATACTGCGGGAAAACCTATTAGGTCCCAACTGGCACAGTGATTAACTCTTTCAGCCTCTTATACGTCAACTTAACCACTTTAGACCACTGAAAATATAATCAACTGGAAATCACAAAAATTTATACCATACAGGCTTGACCAAACAAGTGGACAGCATGGATCAAAGATCAGACTGCACATGCTGTGCAGTCTGATCTTTGATCTATGCTGTCCATTAAAGTGCCTGTGGTGCCAAAAGATTGCAGTAATTGGATCTGTAAATCTGATAAGTAAAGTCAACAAGAGGCTGACATGTAGTTTTCAGTAGAATAGTAATTCTATTTAGAGGATGTTTTAGCATATGCAGAAACGCTTACCTGTATTGACTTGCTAGCAGCGTAGAAATGTGGATACCCCGACATACTGTTAGAGTTACTACTCTGTGGGGATGAAGCCAAATAAGACTGAAACAAACAAACAAAATATCTTGTATATTTAACTTGAAAATCAATGTAGTTGTGGACAGAAAATCATCTGACCCTAGGTTTCTGGCAAGTTGGTTAAGCTCTAAACAAAATATTCCATTTAATCTATAATTTACTCTTTATAATACATATGCCAGATTGAAATTCAATCTACACTGTGCAATATCTGTCAGATATTTTGGCAACATTCAGCCTGAAATGACATGCCTGTCTTTTCTCACGATTAAAAATAGGATGAAAAGTATAAACTTTGGGTGCTTTTTGCAGCCAATGCAGGTCTTGACCTACTTGGGAAATTTCCTACAAAGGAAATGAGCCAAGTTCCATGGAAAGATGGTTTGATGCATCTGCAAAAAGTATCAACTGATGTCTACCCGCACAGTCCACCCAGGCTAACATGGGTCAAAACTTTTTTCTACTATTGAATTTTCTGCATGTCAAGGGACCACTAACCTCACAATTCAGCCCTTTTTCAGGCATAAATGGACCCATAGTCTGCGACAAACTGCTTGGTGCAATTAACCCAAACGACAGACGATAGATCGCTCCTCCCACTGATGTCACGTGGTCCGCGAATCAAGATTCCAGGACAAACAACCTAGACACTAGGGCTTAGCTAGGAGATATATGCAACTTACCGGGAAATGTTTCTACCATAAAACAATTATTCTAGATAACATAAGTATGGGAACAATTTAAGAAAAGGCACTTACATCTTTTGCATTAGGTTTATCCAAGTTATAGAGTGTGAAAAATGAAATAGAAGCTGGTATATCTAGAAGTCGGTTGAAAAACACAGTCTTACAACTCTTACATTTGATAATGTAATACATTTAACCCGTACTTCCTAAACATGTCCTAAAATCATTGGTGTGCTAATACAATTCATCTGTTACATGGACAAAAGTAAGTTTGTTTTTTTTTTTTTCCAGAGTTCAAACCTCCCTTACACAGATTTTTCATTATTTAGTCCGCAATATGTTCCTCATTAATTTAACCAGAATCGCAAGCTTTAAAATTACCATGCGATATATACATGTATTTAGCAGTGTAAAATGATTTCCCGATGTTTGACTCGATATTGGAAGATCTATACAGAAACAAATAATAGGTAACTAATTTTTTTTTTTCAGTTCGAGAGAAAAACCCGAGGAAAAGAATAAAACGAAAAGAAACATGAGCATACTTCTATGCATTCGCCTCTGTATACTATTCTGTAAGAGTTACAGAAAAAGATATAAAGTTGACTTACACACTGAACATGTATAATCCAAATTCCAATCACTAATAATCAAAGATGGTTACGAGAGTCAGACTAATTATATGACACATTCTTGTAACTTTACAAGTTGGACAGTACCGGACGCCTGTGGCATGGCATACCGATATCAAAGAAATACCGCATAAACCCTTGCTCCACTTTTTGCGTAAAAGTTGGCAACATGTGCAATAGATCTTGTCCTAAAAGGAAGACAGCTTGCTTGGTTTCCCTTTGATTTTCAATAAATAAATAATAGTTTAAGGGAGATTAAATAAAAGATCGTAAACAAAGGGGGAGAAGGTATTACACAGGGTGGCATATCGTCTTTCAGGGGCTTTAAGTTTACACTGATAAAAGGGTTAAAATACAGAGACCAATGAGAACAACGTTTTTAATGTTTTACTAATGCAAAAATATGACATTTGGTCTTTAATTTAAACAAACATCTAAAATGTGCCTACATAGCAATTTATTTTAAAAGCAGAGGGCTGTTTAGTTTTTACTTTCAAAGATGACTATAGGAATAGGAACATTATTTTTGAGAAAATGAATTATTTTGACGTGAATTAATTTTTTTAATTAACATTTCTTTTAAAGATTATTTGGGTGAAAAATCCACAAAGCAGACATATCTAGCATTCAAAATAGCAAGTTAACTTGATTTGGGAAGAAATTGAATTAAAAATTATATAGAATCTACTCAAATAAAAAATAAGATACAGGAAAAAAATTAAATGAACTTCATAAAATCCAATCAGTAGTCTAAAATATGATCTACAAGTATAGATCTATTTCTTTAGAAAAGAAACGGGTATTTATAGCTAAGATTGTCATTCTGGAAAATTTATGACAATATAAAAGCATGTTTACAAACATTATTAGAACTTTGTTTTTTTCAAGTTGTCATCTGCATCGATAGTTTTTACCTAGTAGTACTCTGTGTCTTGAAATCGTGGATCTATGGATTAATGATGGATATCAATTTTAATGTAATTAATCAGATTTTTAAATCATATCTACTATATATTTGTATATACTTCCAACTCCTAATTATTCAGAATGTCTAGGTTTGACAACGGCGAGACTGCTTCCGCTCTGAATGGGAAAAAATGCTGACCGCTGATTGGCTTATTGGTTTTTGATTGACAGCTCTGTTGTTTGGTCAATTCAATACGAAGATGCATTAAACCTCATTTTTTGAGAGTGCCCCTAAAGTGTATCTATGAAAGGTTACAAGATACTCAGAGACTCCACCATATAAATACTTACATACTGAACACCTTGTGGTGAAGGAGACTTAGTTCCCACTTGGGAGATACACTGACTACGACTAGGGGACTGGCACTGCTGCAAGATAGAGAACATGAAACTTATCTGAGACCCTGTAGAGCAGTAAGTAATTGTTGAGACCAGCTGATTAAAAAACCTTGTGGATCTCAAAAATGAAAACTGCCCCCCCCCCCCCCCCCCAAAAAAAAAGTGCCATAACAACCATGGAGACATCTTTGAGAAGACAAATATTCAACCAAATTACACGAAAATACAGTTTGAAGGTAAATCATTCCTCAAAATTTAAAAGCAATGATTTGTTTTTCTGAGGTTTGTTAGTAATTTGGAGTTGCAGAATGTTTTCAACATTATGTAAATCTTAATGACCATCATCAATCCTAGAAAACAATTAAGCTGAGCTGGGAATCCAAATCAGAATCCTGGGGCCTTATTCTCTGAAAATTCCAAACTGTATTTTTACTCTAATTCCAGATTTAGAAAGTAACACTATTTCTGCTTGGTTAAACTTTTTGGTTAAGCCAATTAGAACTTGGATTACATTCAGATTTAGTATGTGTGAATGGTGTTTCACGCCACTTTCAACATTATTTCAGTTATATCATGGCAACAGTTCACATATTCATGAATGTCCTGGGTTTCACCAGTACTAGGCTAGGTCTCTGAAGTGTCTTGCCCAAGGACACTCCTGTGAAAAACCCAGTGGAGCCAGTGAGGCTCGAACCTGGGGCCTCCAGGTCAAGAGTCCCACACTTTACCACTGAGCCACACAGGACCCTATTCAAATTTAGAAAATTCTTGGGAGCTGTGCCTAGAATGCACTTAACCCTTCACCACACAAAGCTGACTTTTAAAGACCCTTTTTGAAAACATTGTGGGAAAAGGAGAAAATGCTGGTAAACAGCATTTTCTCCTTTTCCCACAGTGTTTTCTATCCTTTGAAAGACAAATTTCACGTTTGAGTAACAAGGAATATGTTGTCTACATATGCTTTTAAGTCGGACAAGTTTAAAATTTTGTTGTTTGATAAAGAGTTAAGGATGCTTCTTGAATATGGCTGAGCTACCAGGCTAGACATGGTAAGCAGATATTTGAAAGTGTGACATACTTTGAAGTACTCGTTTATTTTCTTTCCATTGGCTTCTGGCCGCGTCTTTGTCAAAACTGAAATGTACAAATATTCTGGGTAAAAACTCACCAAAAATCCACAACCTAAAAAAGTTTATAGACAATATAACTATTGCTATGGAGTGAATAGAAGCAAGTTTGCAACTAAAAATTTTGAAAACATCAGGGTAAAGTATAAACACTTTTTAGTTATTCAAATCTTCAATATGTTTTCTTCCTCATGAGCTATAATATTCAGTTACAGAAAAAATAAATATGTATGAAGTTTAAGAGTGTCCCTTTAAGTAATATCAATGCTTGGAGTTGCACAGACACAATCACAATTGCATCTGCTTTTCCAAGTAATTCATCAACCAGTGCCTGCCGGCCATACATTACCTCATCAGAATCTTGCTTTTATCTCATTGCTTATTGCTGTCAATTTCAACTATTTGATATGGCACTGCCAGGTCTAATGTTTGTTTATCTAAATTTGTTTTAACATTATCTCGATCATATCATATTGGCAAGGTACCAAGTTAACTTTTCCATGCAAATTATTCACACAAATGTCTTTCCGAGCATCTTGTTGCTTTCCCACATAAACATCTACAGGAATAATTCTGTTGCAATGACAGTCATAAATCTTCCATGTGGTTGGCCAAGCTAGAATTTAAACCCCTGACCCTTGAATACTTTCCTTGTAGGTTACTTACTGAGCTACTGGCTCTTGAATTTAGGTCCAACCCCATACAAAACACTACTGCACTTTTACAAGATGAAACGTGAGAGGGGAGGAAAATGCTCTGACCCCTCCGCCTCACACCCCCTCCCCATTCTTTACAAAAAAGATTAATTTCTGAGCAGATCCCTTTGAGCTAGAGCGGTTTTGAATTTTCTGTATCCTCTGAAAGGAGGAAAAAATCTCCCTGGTTTTACCACCGTCAAAAAACAGCTATTGAAAACAGTCATTGTGGGAAAGAAAGAAACTCCTGATAACCATGTTTTATTCAAATGTCACTACCCCTTTGTGTTAATTCACACCTCTTTATCCCACTTACAAATTCAGTACATGCCCATATTGAAATCATTCCCACACAACAAAATAGATATGGCATAAATAAAGGAACTTGTGTTTGAAAGGCTAGAAAACATTGTGGGAAATGAGAAAATGCTGGGTAGCAGCATTTTCTCCTTTCCCCACAATACTTTCAAACACCTTCGGGTTGTTAAACCTCTTGATTGTTTGGCAAGGGGTCAATACACTTACTTCCACTTTCGTTATTACTGTCACTGTTTGTTGGTTTGCGCTTTCTTTTTCTGTCTGATGGTGTCCTCTTCTCCGGGGTGTGAATCTACAAACATTCAGATTCAAGTATAAACAGGAATAGAGTTTGTTGGGTAATTTATGCCACTGTCAACAATTTATCTGTCCTTAAGTCTGCGCACCTATCAACTCTTCCATTACTGAATAAATACATTGAATTCCCTAAAAGGCTACAGATACAGTTCCGCTATAAGATCAAGAGACAAGTTTGTTCATAATCTAGAATAAAGCAGTGGACAGTGTAGGTAAGAGATCAGACTGCACTTTCTGTGCAATCTGATCTTGATCTACACTGTCCACAAAAGCTTCTGGTATTGTCTATGGTATGGAAAGAGTTAATCCCAAACAATTTTGGACCAGCTGAGATATTAACTTTCATACCTATAGCTACGTAATGCAAATATGACAGAATATCAATGATACATACATGCAATAATATTTATACAAAGTTTGACTTGAAGCAGAGTTTTGACAAAACCCTAATACACTGTAATAACTCATATCCTTGATCATACTAACATTTTGGTCCTAAAACTTCATATTTCCAACTATGAAACTTTTTAAATTAAAGGTGTGTTTAGCCTGTCTGCCAGGACAACATAGAAAAAAACATCAATTACATTATATAATGATGTATATGTAAAATCAAATGCAAACATCTATACAATGAGGTAAATTTCACTGTGATGCAGCATCTAATAAGGATATTTAGGCTTTCTTTTTTTCATTTGTTATTCTTATTGAGGGTGTGTCACACAAGGCGTTGATTTTCTTTCCGAATCAACCTAAGAGTATCCAAAGAGAGATAACTCAATCAAACTGATATATTGACATCATACTTACACGGCGTTTTCTACTCAAATTACCAATATTTCACAATGCTTTTTCTGAGTATTTCAACTCCTGATTAAGATACATTAACTCTGTGACATGTATGATTCACCTACCTCTTCTTCTCTATCTTTCTCCACTGATCCTCCGCTTAAATTACTGTTATTATCTCCCCCTGCCTGGTAATGCATTGGAGGGGGCTGCTGGGGTAGGTTCAGAGGCTGAAACTAGAAAACAAACAAGGAATTTAAACCCTTTACCATACAACAGAAGTTTGGACTTGTTCAAATTGGAAGTATTAATTTTGCAAATCTATGACGAATTAAATATCACTCACATTATGGACTTTGTTTTTAGAAAGGGTGGAAAATATTGTTGGAAAAGAAGAAAATGCTGGTTATCAGCATTTTCTTCCTTTCCCATAATGTTTTTCAACTGTCTATATCCTCAGAGTCATTTATACCCAGAACTGTTTGGAATAGAGCTAAAACCCTTTACAAAACAATCGAGTATTTGGTATCTGTTGGACCCCCAGGAAGAAGGCTTTTTCTCATTGTAGGAATTGGATAAAACGCTGGTAACTAGCATTTTCTCTTTTTTCCACAATGTTTTCTACCTTTTCAGCGATGTTTTTCATTATTTCAGCCACATTCAAATAAAAGTTGGTAAACTCTGAAATATTTACGTTTCATGAAGAGTTAACGCTTAACCCTTTACCAACCAGTCCCTTTACAAACAACCCTGGGAAAAATGGCTTTCGAAAACATTGTGGAAAATGGAGGAAATGCAGGCAACCAACATATTCTCCTTTATCCACAACATTTTCAAAGACAGATCTTATGATAAGAGCCACATTTAAGTTGTCGTCTGCAATGCTTTCAGTTTGGACAAGTCTAGATTTTTGTCATAAGGTAAAGAAGAAAATAATTTGAGACTTGCCCAAACTGAGAATGGCAAATAAATGAATTTGTTTAACTCAAATAATGGGATTTGTCTTTGAACAAGTAGAAAGCATTGTGGGAAAGGGAGAAAATGCTGGTTACCTCATTTCCCACGTTTCAAAAGCTGTCTCTCTGAGGATCAATACATCCTCTTTTCCCACAATGTTTTCAAAAGCCTTGTCTCAGAGGATCATTACAAGACATGAAAATTCCTCATATGTATATGATTGTGAGTTATTTTTACTTCTGACCAAACAGGAAATTTCTGTATCTTGTATTATACATTTTTTCTTGGAACCCTTCATTTGGTAGGACACTGTATATGTGCTTGTCACACAATTGTCCTCCATCTTTCTCATGCTGGGTCATAGTTATGTCATTTGACTCCTTTCAAATGAATAAAAGAAGGCACACATTTAAATTTTTTAGATATTCAGAGAAATTAAGGGTCCAAAAATTAAAGAGACGGTATTAGGAAAAACCATGCTCATTAGAACTCTTCCAAAAAAGGTTAGATGGCATGTGCAGTGTGTGATGACAGTGTAAGAAATCTGTTATGAAAGCTTGATTAACTGTATGGTATTTAACAGCCCTTTCAACATTATTTCAGTTATATGGACCATGTTAACCCTTTACAAAACAATCAAGTGTTTTAAAGACCCTGATAAAGGGTTTTGAAAACATTGTGGGAATAGGAGAAAATGCTGGTAACCAGCATCTTATCCTTTTCCGGCAATGTTTTCTACCATTCCAAAGACAGAAATAATTTTATACCTACATCTAATTTGTTGTTTGCAAATACTTTCAAGTTTGTTGAGATTAATATCTTGTTGTTTGATAAAGAGTTAAAACAGCCCAGGCAAGTGGCTACTGAACAAGGGTGGTCGTTCATCAAGTTTAGGCCTTTTTGGCCCTCACACACTGACTTACCCTCCCATAAAAGCGGGCCTCAAGCAGTTCCTGCTTCCTTGGGTCTAGACTGCTCAAGTTCACATTGGAGTCCATACTGTGGATCTGAAAACAAAAATATTGATGCCATGACATGTGAAAGTTAATGCATTTTGTGTAGAAAGAATAACAAGAATGAGGTGCCAATTTTAAAGTATCTTGGTACAAAAGGGATCATCAGTGTAAATCAGCCTTCAACGAACAATAACTGTATAATTGTATGGTGTTTAACACCATTTTCAACATTATTTCAGTTATATCACGGCAGCCAGTGCACCTACCAATACTTTCCTGGAGTTTCTTTTACCAGTACTCGGCACAATATTCTTTCCAAGCCACTGGATGCTATCTATCCCACATAACCATCTTCGAAACAATAATCAACGGTGAGACAGGAATGAATCCTGTCACAATGACTATCATCAATCCCTGGAAAGAAATTGGCAGAGCTGGGGATCGAACCAGCAACCCCTGTTCTTTCATGCCTGTATACTATCGACTGCACTACTGGGGCTCAGCTCAACAAACAAGAAAATTTTAGACTGGTCCAATTTCAAAGCATTTGCAGACCACATATTAAAAACATCTCAACAGCTTGAATATGTCTGTGAAAGGATGGAAAAACAGTGCGGGAAAAGGAAAAATGCTGGTCACCAGCATTTTCTCCTTTTCTCACAATGTTTTCAAGTTCTTATTTCTAAAATTTGTTAAAATTCGGGATTGTGTTGTAAGGAGTCCCATATCATACATAAGCAATTTCTCCTTCTGTCACAACATTTTATAAAGTGGTTTGCTGCAAATAACAAAAGCCCTCTGTCAGAGGTAATGAGAGTAAAAACAACAGCACCGCATAGGCGCAAATGGGTGCCAATGCTCGGCTACACTTGCTTGGTTTTCAGTGCAATTTTTTCAAGCTGGCCTTAGCTGTGTCAAAAATACTTTGATAGTTCCCTTTTTGACAGTGAACATGTCCAAGTTTGAAGTAAATATTTTCACTAATGATAGAGATACATGTATAATAAATTGAGTTTTTGAAAATTTCAAAGTTTTTGCACAACAACGAGGACGACCACAACAATGCCTGGGCTACGACCATAACTTGATGTTTTCTTCAAAAACAGTCGAGCTAAAATTGAAATCAATACATACAAGACGGCTGTTGTAACAGTCCGCTACAGTTGTTTCAAACTGTTTATAACATGCTCATGTGGAAAGGACGGTAGACTAGAGGTATGAATTACATCATCTGTAGACCTGAAATTAGTAAAGTTGTGTTAATTAACTGTTTACCACGCAATCCCGACTTTTAACAACCCTGAGAAAGAAAGCTTTTGAAAACATTGTGGGAAAAGGAGAAAATGCTGGTAACAAGCATTTTCTCCTTTCCCCACAATGTTTTCTAACCTTCCCAAATCAAATTTCAATTTTTGGCTCACATTTATTTTGTCGTCTGAAAATGCTTTCAATTTGGACTAATCCAAAATTTTGTCATTTGGTAAAGAGTTAACCCAGCAAAAACCGGCATCTTGCAGACGGCACAGATCAAAAGCAGACTGCACAGATGCTTAATCCTGTGTTGTAACTACCACAAGAAAAGAGGCTTTAACTCTAACAAACGACAAAATTTAGACTAGTCCAAATAGAAAGCATTTACAGACAACAAAAGAAATGTGACTGAAAGATTGAAATTTGCTTTGGTAAG
Source organism: Hippopus hippopus (assembly GCA_946811185.2). Taxonomy (NCBI): domain Eukaryota; kingdom Metazoa; phylum Mollusca; class Bivalvia; order Cardiida; family Cardiidae; genus Hippopus; species Hippopus hippopus. Next base: position 29,076,079 of record OX328108.1, on the reverse strand, counting down.
GGTAGAAAACATTGTTGGAAAAGGAGAAAATGCTGGTTACCAGCATTGTCTCCTTTTCCCACAATGTTTTCAGAACACTTTTTTCTTAGGGTTGCTAAAGTCAGAATTGCAGGGTAAAAGGTTCAACAGATTGTTGGAAAAATAAAAAAATGCTGGCAATTACCATTTTTTTTTCTCCTTTTTTTTATCCCGTTTACTATCCCTTTATAGAAAGATTTCTTCATTAGAGCCAACTTCAAAATGTCGTCTTCACATACTTTTAACTCTTTACCAAACGACAAAATTTTAGACTTGTCCAAATTGGAAGCATTTGCAGATGACAAAATAAACATGACTCAAAAATTGAAACTTGACTTTAGAAGAGTAGAAAACACTGTGGGAAAAGGAGAAAATGCTGGTTACCAGCATTTTCTCCTTTTCCCACAATGTTTTCAGAAGGCTTCTTCCTCAGGGTCGTAAAAACCAGGGACTATTTGGTAAAGGGTTAATTTGGATAGGGTCTATCAAAAAAAAATGTGTGCTTAGGGTTTACCTGGCTAGAAAATGCTGCCAACCTTAAACCTTTTATGCTACAAAAAAAAAATGTCGGGTGTGATTTGATCACATGGTCCATGTAAAAAGTTTCAGACAAAAAATCCCTACCTACAGCATCTCGGACCGAAACCCTAAACACAGATATTTTTTTGTTAGGCCTAGGTCTAAAGTTTCTTAGCCTGGTAAAAGGTTAACTCTTTACCAAACAATCCCTGGTTTTAACGACCCTGAAGAAGGAGCCTTTTGAAAACCTTGTGGGAAAAGGAGAAAATGCTGGTAACCAGCATTTTCTCCTTTTCCCACAAGGTTTTCTACACCTTCACTAAATTTTCTACACTTTCAGCTAAATTTAATATGTTGTCTACATATGCTCTCAATTAGGACCAGTCTAAAATTTTGTCGTCTGGTAAAGGTTAAGGACCAATTACATCATGTACAAGCAGACAGCACTCTTATTTGATATCATGTGTTACAAGCGTCAATATCAATATGTAGGCAAATTTACAACATTAAAAGAACTATTGATTTTCATTTTGTCATTATTCAACATGTAGTCATAGAAATAGGACTTTTTACACGCCTGCTTCATTGCTAAAAGCATGTGCAGAAAACACCATGGGCGTATTCCTTTCGCTGTTCCGAACACTCGGAACACATTCTAGGTGAATGGAGTATTTCGGAACACTGTGCTATGTTCTTCAGAACATGTTTTGACTGTTCTAATTTAATCGAGGTGAAGGGCACCTATTGAACGGTTGCTAGGTGATACAAGATGGCTGAAAGACGGACAATTCTTCATGGCGAAACTTACAATTTTGTCTTTTTTTACAATATGAACGCCATAAATAGGAGCATTGTAGACTCATCATTGTCAACCTCTACTCCCTCTCTGCAGCTAATCATATCCTCCACTAGCACAGCTAAGACAGTAGCTCTTGTAACAGCCATCATGGCAATGTACATTCATTTTGGTATTGATTAGAACAAAGTTCCGAAAATGTTCCATTCAGAACATAATTCCAGAACAGTGTTTGTGTTCTGAAGTATTCCATTTGTACATCCCAGAAGAGCATTCCAGAACAGAAAACGTCATGCCAGAACAGGTGAATGGAATACGCCCTATCTGACAAGTCACTGCATGAAACTGATATTCCCCTCTCTGGTCCCCCTGTTTCTTTTAATTTGGACCCCAATATTCCTGAAGGTCCCCGAAACATACAAATATTTTCCTTCTTTTATTCCTTTATCACATAAAAATATTTCAGACTTGCCCATATTGAAAGTATTTAAAGGCAACAAGTTGAACATGGCTCATTCGATTAAATTTGTCTCTGAAAAGGTAGAAAACATTGAGGGAAAAGGAGAAAATGCTGATCACCAGCATTTCCTCCTTTTCCAACGATGTTATCAAAAGCTGTTTGCTTCAGAGTCATTAAAACTAGGATTGTGTGGTAAAGGGTTATTCATTTGAAGAGGGACAACTGACTACCACAATGTCCTTGGACAACCCTAGGAGGACTAATCTTTCTCAAAAAGAAGATCAGATGTAAGGGATAGGCTGAATGAAGGAAAGACAGATGGAGAACTCCAAATCTATCCCTCCACCTTTCGGTGTATGACAAACAGAAGCAATACTTTCTACAAACAGGTGCTCCATAACTCACAATGTTTTCTATGTCAATATACACAATCATGAGCCATGCTCTGTGAAAAGGGGGCTTAATGCATCTGCAAAACATATCAGCCCAGGTCAGCCTGCGCATTCTGCACAGGCTGACCTGGGCCAGAACTGTTTGCTGTCAGTCAATTTTCTGCTTGTAAAAGGACCATTCTACCTCCAGGTTCAGCCAATTGTTTAACAAAATGGATTTTATGGATTCATAATAATAATTATGATCGTCTTGCTTGGTATATTGCGTCACGGAGATGCATTAAGCCCCCTTTTGCCAGAGCATGGTACATAACTATTTGAATTTCTGCCCTTTTCTTTACTCCTTTATACCAATTATACCAGTTACAGGCGTCTAAAGTGTTTACTAGACAACAAAATTTCACTGAAGTCTAAATTGAAAACTTTTGTCAACAAAATTTAAATGTGGCTCAAATCAATGCTCCATCTAGCAGGGGACAGATTGGTGTGGCACCCTGCCCTTCTGCTTGGTGCCCTGCCCTTTTTCTGGACAAACTGCCATATATATAAGCACCCTTGATTAGCATTTGATACCGATTGTATTTATTAAAGTCCAAATTTCTGCCAGGTGCACACAAGCTAACTTGTATGAAGCTTTACTGATAATCTCATGACTGTGTCAGAGTAATGCAAAGGTAGTTTTTTTTTTTGCATCAAATATAGGTCATTTCAAATTTCCAAGCATCAAAATTTAGGGTCCCAGATCAAATGAGTAGCAATTGTGCTTTGTTAAAAAAACTTTTGGCATGATAGAATTCCATACCTCATCGAACTTCCAATCAAGTACAGATCCATGTGAACGAAGAACAGCTTGCAATTTGTTCAGCAAATGATATGCAAGCATATTGGTGATAACATAGCCAATCAAGAAGACGATCTCAGTTGTAAACAAAAAATACTCACAGAAAACAAGACAAATTGAAAGTCAGATAAATTACCAGTGTCTGATCCAGAGCGGGAATTTGCAAGAATTGCCTGAGTTTTTCATCATCCACGCACATTTTCAAAACCAGTGTGCGACAACCATGTGCGAAAAATAATCAGGTAATTAGTGTTTGATCACTTTGTTAAACTTAACGCTCAAAAATTGATGTAAAAATCACTTTCACAGCCAGCACAACTGCATCAGATCATTCCTATGAATCAAGAATTACTTTCCTTTCCTACCTCACCGACTTGGATTTACGGAAAAAAAAGTCTGCCATTTTTCTTTTTTCTTTTCGATTTAAAATATATCAATTACATGTCGCCAAACTTATCTATTTATCAAAATAATATCCTTACCATCCAAATACATACCAAAGCTGTCAAGATGTATTTATTTTAATACTACTTTATTAGTTTCGATTAATACCGATTCCTGGAAGTTGATAATTTTCTGCATGTAAACCCAAACAAAAAGCACACAATTTTGACAGTTCTGTCTTCTAAGATGGACAAAAACATCATATTACTGATATCTTTACTCATAGAACAGGTGGCAATGAAGATGAACAATCAGTTTTGGAAAAATCTGTTGTCAAACATGCAAGTCACGACAAGTGCGACACAGAGATGATCGTAACTGATGAAAGCGTAGGGACTAGCATTTTAACTTGTATTTACAGTTATGACTTTCAAGTTGCAAAGTAAGATTTTGTGTCAGATGTGAACAAGACTAAGGCACAGTACTATTGAAATGAAATGGTTTAATAAATACAAAAAGAGAATAGTTCTGTTTTCAAAAAGAGGGGCTGTCCTGCATTGCCTTCAGAAAAAAAGGGGGACATGTCCCTCCTTTAAAGGGGGGGGGGGGGTAAATTTCATGGCAGTTTCCATTGTGTGGTAAAGGGTTAAAGTAAAATTTATTTGTTTTTGTCTTTTGGAAAATAATAAAGATCACATCCATTAAAGGGTTCTTTCATTCTAGTGTTCTTTCTTTGTATGAATGTCCTGTACCTTCTTCTTTACCTCTTGTTACAGTGCTGTCACTGTAGGACAAGAATACCTAACCCCCATTCAGTTCAATATTTTCATTTCATAAATTCACCTAAGTTTTTACCTTAGTATTAGACAGAGATATTAGCTTCTACCTATTGTTTCAAAGATATTTATGTAAATTTACTGCTTAAATTCACTATCAAAGCAGTAAAGACAGTCTAAAGTGCCTCTGATCAGACAACCTCAAATAAGCATTTTGCTGTGTCAAAGGTTTTGGCGTTTTTTGCAGCGATTTTTTTTTTCAAGCCATTTAAGCCATTTAATATTTTTTTTTTAAGTATTTCTGCACGATATGGCAAGAATTTGTCAATAATGGTAGCTGGTCACTTCAAAACATGCCATTTTACATCAGATGTGAAGCTTGATACACCAAACCAGAGTCCTCAATGTGTTCCAGACATTAGGGAATTTGATGACTCAGGAATTCAGGTTTGAGAGTGTAAAAATCAACCAAAACGTTTCGATGTTACTGCATAAAAAGTACCCCTTCACCACCTCAAATCAATTTCTAGGAGGAAACAGCAACATCAGAAAGAATTCTCAGTAATTTACTACATGCACCACTAGGCAACAACAAATCTTCAACCTATTTATGTGACCTTACCACAATAGAAACACAGAATACCTGGCTCCAAATCAAATTTTGCTGAATTTTTCACTGACAATAGCATTTTCAATCCAGAGTTGTCACTACGGTTTGGAAAATTGGATTCCAGGAATCCAACTCTGGAAAAAGTTGGATTCCAAACTGAAAAGTTGAATCCAGCCTGAAGAAGTTGGATTCCCATAAAGTCAGGATGAATTTTTCATACGCAAGTAATAATAAATTTAGATTTACAAATTTAAATTTGTATCTCTACTTAAAGTAGATGTACATGTAGCTCTCTCTTGGCATCCAATTCCTAGAGCCAACAAAAAGTCTTGTCCCAGTTTGAAAACTAGATCTACTTGTCTCTAGCTTTGTGTGTTGTTTTTTTTACTTTCACACTAGTCCAATCACTAGGCTGATCTGGGGCTTTTCTCTCAATTCCCAATTTTTTTCCCATTTTAAAATTTGTTCATCTATAATATCAAGCAGATGTACAGTGTATGACAAGCAACGGTAAAAAGCTACATGTATATGATTTTTGTGGAATCATGTTCTTGATTAAATAGATCTATTTATTTGTACTAAACAGATCAACTGAAAAATTAATAAAAAGTTTAAAGGCAGGGTTTTTTCTTTACTAAGAAAGTGACGCCAATAGTTGGCATCTTCCCCTCAGCAAATTTTCCCCCAAATATGGAGTTTTCCCCCGAGCAATCAATTTTCCCGTAAGAAACTGACTTTCTCTACTGTAATACAAAGTACTGTACTAAGATTTAGCTAATAAACCAAATCCCAGACCGAAAGATCAGCTGCAAAGACAACCAATATTTTCGTTGTTAAGTGAGTCATCTGCCTTCAAGATTCGTGGAAAAACCGTCACTAATCGCCTGATTTCGTACTTTCTATTCATTCTTTGCATGGAATATTCCAAACATGCTCGCGGTATAATACGAAAAAACACTGGAATCCAGCATTTAGTATTCAACGCTTTCATTGGTGCGTTAACAAAAACATGGATACCAATAATCAGTGTTAATTCTGGAAAGGGGCGATTGCGTGATTCGCTCAAATACTGCTACATAATGCGCGACAATGAAGGAATGAAAATATGAAAGGAAATTGTTGTTGTATTGGTTGTATTGGGGTTTAACGCCACTTTAACAGCTAAGGTCATATCATGGCGGTCGGTGACGCACATGTATTTCCTGGCTTTCTCACACCAGTACTAACACAACTTTCTTTCCAAAGCCACTGACTACTTTTCTCACATCCTTCAGCAGAGGTCAGAGGCGAAAATACGCCGGAAAGAAAGTTCGCCTCAACCGGGTATCGAACTCACTACCACCAGGTCATGAGTCCGACACGCTCACCACTGAGCCACCCGGGCAGGCTATGAAAGGAGATACAAAAAAGATTACACATAGACTAGCTATAACATTCATAAACTTGAAGGAAAATGTACGAAATTTTGCATTGAAGGGTGGTAACCAATGACACTTCCGGAAAACCAGATTGAAGAGTTGTTCTATTTTTAGATCACTAGCAGACAAATTCTGCTGAACGGGAAAAAATCCTATTTCTCTCCACATTCAAGCATTATAAAAAGATAAGTTGGGATATTCAGGTTGTATAATCATTATCTTTTGACACTAGTCACAAACTCGCCTCAAATGATATGCAAATTAATAATTTCAGTATAATATATCAGACTTTGTATGCGAACCGATCACAAAATGTAAACGAATAGCAGACGCTTTTTTCTTCTCGAATTAGTTTCGGGTTTTATTTACGTGCGAACTGACGAAGATTAGCAATCACAGATTTCTTACTAGATCTAGTTTAACTTCTGATGAAGATCTTTGACAAATCATAGTTCTCAAGAAATAAACTAGACCTAAATCGAGTCTAAATTAGGAAAAACATTTATTGTTTTTGAAATGAAAATATACGACAACCTATATATAGATTAGATAGTGGGGTGGTGGTGGAGGTTACTGTTTCTTGTCTTACAGTATTAGCACTGGAACAAGTATGAACGAAGAAGAAATTGGACCAAAAAAGAAGACTAAAATTTACAAAAATAACACTTTAATGGATTTGACCTTTATTTTCTCCCTTTTCCACAACGTTCAAGGCTATGAAAAACAAATCAAGTCGTTCCAGCCACATTTGAATTGCCGTCTGCAAATGTCTTAAACATGATCGAGTCTAAAATTTTGTTGTTTGGTAAACAGTTAAAAGGTAGACTAGTTAGTGTCTGTTCGATCATACACATGAATTGCATGCTGGGGCTGCGAGTTAAAACTCTTTTATCTACATGTTGAGAGTACAGTATTCACAAAACAGTTTAATTCAGTTTTATATGTTTAAAAGTTATTGCAAAGATTAATTCCAGTGTTCTGTTGATAGTACATACATAATGTTTATCACATGTATATTCATGTATGATGATGTACACCAACTTATACAGCATGAAAGTAAATTTTCCCAAAAATATGGCCTTTATCGCGCGATTTTTCCCCTCTTGACCAGTGTCCAGTGTCTTCCCCAAACCATAAAAAAAGCCCTGAAGGATCATGGACAATACCCTATTATCTCACTCATTACAACTAGGCCGATTCCATAACTACATCCAAATTGATCAACGGATCACCCGAGATGCTGAATATCAATTATCTATTACCCAGGGGTGCAGAAACCCTACGTCTGACTCAGGAAAATTTGACGTCGGACAAGACTTTTTTCAATCAAGTTGTCCGCGGGCAAGTAGAAAATAGGGGAAGTTTTGAAACAAATATGTTGTAAACATTACGCAGAGAAATACGGAAGTTCACCCTTTGTACAAAATAACATTTCAAATGATAAACAGTGGCTTGAGACGATCCCTAAATTCTGGAAACCCAAAATACACATTTGGTGTACCTCTGCATTCACTGACATTCTGTACGGAATCGGCCAAATTGTGAAGAGTGCATTCACTGAATACTGTACGACAGGGTATAAAATGCAGCTGTTTTTGCATGTCAACTTTTTTGCTTCGAAGAATGTCTGAATACTTTCTAGATCACCATTGTGGATCAAACATTTTTATTTTTATTATTTTAGCACCGATTCACAGATCTGTTACGACAATGTTGCACATGTGAATATTTTAGCCTTTAATCTGATGGTAACGCTTCGGTACAAATGGGCTGTAGTTTAGGCATTATCTCCTCTGCCGAAAACCATCTCAAACCGAAAAATTTGCTATTCAGCGATCAATCAATGCGTAAATTCGGAGAAAATGGATCTTTTCTTTTAAATTGAATCTTCAAAGCAAATGGAATATGAAAAGTCTGAGACCTCGGAAGCATCGGGTGGCTCCAAATGTAAATATATAAAAACATACCGCGACAAGGAATATGACAAACAAGACAGCCTCTTTTTCACGAGGCATGATTGAATGCAATTTAAAACTATTTTATTTTGGACAAATAAGCCGTACTGGCTGACAAGTGGATTTTTTTAATTTACTTGTCCATGGACAAGTTGAAATTTCTAAGATTTCCACACCCCTGTATTGCCATTGCTTTCTGGCGTTCGCATCATTAGATGTTTGTCGCCTTTCTTTAATCAAGTGTTTAGATTGATTATTGGCATAAATTAGCCTATAACCAACCTTTTGACTGATGTATACTTTAAAAATGCCAAACAACATGGCTGGCCAATAGGGTATTAGGTACTCTTCATCAACAGTTTACCGGGTACTGGGTAGGTGATAAAGAAAGACGCATTCCAATTTGTTGTTAGTCTCCTACAAAGTCACAACTACCTCTTCAACTACCAGACATTAGTGATTACCTATGGACTTGTATTTGATTTTTCACCCCGTTAACTCTTTACAAAACGACAAATTTTAGACTAGTCCAAATTGAAATCATTTGCAGACGACAAAATAAATGTAACTCAAATATTAAAATGTGTTTTGGGAAGGATAGAAAATATTGTGGGAAAAGGAGAAAATGCTGATTACCAGCATTTTCTCCTTTACTCACTATGTTTTCAAAAGCTTCCTTTTCCAGGGTCGTTAAAAATTGGAACTGTGTGGTAAAGGGTTACACACCTTGTAAACAATCACTCAATAAACGAAATCAAGCTGAGCAGTTGATTAGGGATGCAGACCTTGAAAAAACTTGTCGTCCGGTGGAATCTTGTGTTATGATTTTTTGTCGTCCACCAGGAAAAATTGTTGTCTAAGATGACAGTATTGGCGTTTCCAAGAACTCTGCAATCTATAGATAATGCGTATCTACATGTAACCGATGTGTAAGATATCTATCCATAGGGCCCTTCAATTGCCAGGTACAACTTCAGACATGTTCTGTGACAGTGCTGATCAAAAGCAAGGACTGTGAGGATTAAGATAATGGGCAGTGGTGATTAAAATCAGGCTGGAAAGAATGTATGATCTGATCAACGATCTACACTGTACGACATATACGAAACACTGTGACAAATGCATACTGTGAAATTTTAATGTCAAGGGTTTTTCACAGACTTAAGCCATTCACTTACTAGGCATACTAAGGTTTAACCCTTTACCAAATAATCCTCTGCTTTAATGACCCTCATGAAAAACGTGTCGGAAAACATAGTGGAAAAATGAATAAATGTTGGTAACCAACATTTTCTATTTTTTCCAACAATTTTTACCACCCTTCCACAGCCAAATCTGTGGGAAACAGTGGTGTGATATAGCGTGCCACTCTCACACCAAAGATTTCCGGCTCAAATCCCAGGACAGGTGGGGCTCAACTTTTGCAAGTACCCACGTCATGGCACAAGTACTTGTTAAGGTTGTCAGGAGTGGGTCTTTGACAGTAATTGATACAAGTTAAAAGAAACTTTTTTCCAAATCGAATAAATATGCCAAGACTAACAAAAAAAATTAAATCATGTAAGCCAAGCTGAAGTTGTGTTCTGCAAATGCTAAAACGATTTGCACAAGTCTAATATCTGTTTTCTGGTATAGAGTTATGACGGCATGCAAGGTTGATCACTTCTTTCCATGGTTACTTGTAGAATGCAAACACATTCATACAAATTAACAGTCAATACACATTACGAAAAACATTCTCTTAAACGTGTGAAAAGATCTAAGACAGATAAACTCATTTACACAGTTCTCCTTCATAACAAGTCTTTGACTCTACATATCACGAGTAAGCCATGAACCATTTTGCTATCAGCTGATCAATGTAATGTTACCATACACACATATAAAGAACTTGTTTACACCAAAGTATAACTGTGTCATAGATCCAGTTATATATCTTGCATAATTCCTACATCAAACAAACATGTCTATATTTCCTGTCGAGCGCATGTCAAGGTCAGTGCACCAACATGTTGTACGTGCACCACCAGAAGCTGCAAATCCTCCGCTAAATTGGCATTTCTATCTACCGTTCTATCGAAACCTTATTAGGAAAATTTACCGATCAATCGGCGAAGAAATGTCCTCGCTCTGGTCCTGAAAATTCCCTAACCTTACAACTGATAATTAATGGCTTCCTCCGAAGTATGTACACGACTTTAGATCAATCAGACTGACCAAGGTATCCCGTCACAGTCTTCAGTCAAAGGGAGAAAAATTGCTAGGAAAAATTGAGAAACATGGCGGGTCATCCGATATTTGCATAGACAAAACGACGAAAATAAGACGACTTACCCTCTACATTTTTGTGGGAAGCTCCCATCTACAGGATTGAATGTTGATCTAACGATCTACCCAATAAGCACAATTTTTTTCCCAAAATGGCGACGTAATTAACAAACAAAAGTGGTCAATTTTTTCACTGCTCTGTTGTTGATGCTCGACCTATGACGTCACTCCTTCACTCTGCAGCGCGCAATGAGTTGGGGATACCGTTTTAATTCGACAACCGATCAACCAAATAGGATCAAAATATCAAAATATAATTAAAGTGTTAAAATAATGCAAACATAGCAAAATTTTGTAAATCGCACTTCTACATGATTATTTTCTTGGTCACGATTTGCTTCGGACTACTCGGTTATGTAGGTCTATACATTAGGGATTCCCGCGCCTCACGTTGGAGCAATACACTAACAGAGGGAACCACTTGGGCATTTAACTTCACTGCCGCGGGCGAATATCTGTGAATAAAATAATTTAGTTCCCCTCGTTTCCCTCCTTTATTTTTTTAAAGAATACAACAGAGCAGGTGTTATTACAATGAGAAAGACAACCTGTTGCTTTTTGGTACTATTTTGTGTATTAACAGAAAAAAATCTAGACAAGCAGACAAAACTAGGGATTAAGGTTGATAGCTGAGTATACATGTTTACCAATATAGACTGATACCAAATCACACTCTTGTTTCAGTTGTCGCATTACGTGTTATGTCTAAAATGGACTCGGAATATTTTCCATAACGAAACATGGGGTAAAAGTGGAATTTTATAAGGAAAAAAATCGACAGTGGAGTTAACAAGTAGATTTATAATCAGTTAAATCTAGAGCAATTTTAGGTTATCCCATATAAAAAAAAAACTTTTTAAACCCGTTATACTACACTGTCCCGACTTTTAACAACGACCTTGGAGAGGAAGGCTTTTGAAAACATTATGGAATAAGGAGAAAATACAGGTGAGCAGCATTTTCTCCATTTACCGGAATGATTTCAATCCTTTTTACCCTTCCCCACACAATCCCGAGTTATAACGACCCTGAGCAAGAAGGATTTCGAAATTATTTTTGAAAAAAAAAAGCTGGTAACCAGCATTTTCTCCTTTTCCAACGGTGTTTTCTATCCTATCAAAGACAAATTCTATCAAATGAGCCACATTAGTTTGTCGTCTGCAAATGCTTTCAATTTGGACAAGTCTAAAACTTTGTCGTGTGGTCACAGTTAAGACTTAAATTACAATACTATAAGATCCCTCGATGACGTCTCTTTACCTTTGAGCTGCTGAGACAATTTCGCTGTCATTAAGCTCCCTTTTGCCAGAATTTAAAACAAATCTACATAGACTAAGCTAAACGAGCGTCGGGAACACTGGACACCATAGACTAAAATTACCTAAATTGTTTATATGAGTTAGGAAAACTTTAACTCTTCATTTAGTTTTACTCTTTACCAAACGACAAAATTTTGGACCAGAAAGCATTTGCAGACGACAAATCAAATGTAGCTTAAGTGGCGTTTTTTTTTTTTTTGTAACTGATAGGGTAGAAAACATTGCGGAAAAAGGAGAAAATGCTGGTTACCAGTATTTTCTCCTTTTCCAACGATGTTTTCTAAAGGATTCATCCTCAGGGTCGTTAAAACTCGAGATTGTTTGGTAAAAGGTTCAACATATTTGGGCCTTGCTCTGTGGAAAGGGGGCAAAATGCATCTGCACAAATTATCGACTCAGGTCAGCCTGCGCAGTCCGCGCAGGCAGACCTGGACCAAAACTTTTTGCTATTGGTCTGCATGTTAAAGGACCATTCGGCTACCTCATGATGCCAGAAGGTTGTTAGAGAAACGGAATTTTATAGATCCATAGCTATGTGATTACTGACTCGGCATAATGCATCATGGAGATGCATTGAGCCTCCTTTTGCCAGAGCATGGCTCATTTATAATCTTACATCGATTGTGAAACAGACTCTTTCAACTTACATCGATACTCTCGAAGATTGCTTCATTGAAACCATAACCAGTACTCAAACCGTCACCGGATGCATTATCCTCCACTAGGTGGCCTTTTTCAAATACACACCTATCTGATTTGGGCATTCTGGGTACAGAGCCGGACTACTTTTCAAAACGACAACCGTTACTTTGAATTTCAAAATAAAATGATCGATTGCACTATAAAACGATACGCGGTACGATTCATTCAGCGAAAAACAGGATAGATTTTTCCACAGATGTATTGTTTATAGCAATTTTCTCCATAGCTTCTTTATTAGCGGCGATTTTAAGCTTACACACCGCGTATTAATATTTATCCTGTACAGGATAATGATGTGTCATAGCAGGCAGCATTCGGCATACCTCGTGCGATGGGAGCCATCAAATCCCTCGGCGGTATCTGGTGGATTGATATGCACCTAAACGGTACATTTCAACGCCGGAAATACGCCGGTTTACCGTTCTGAAAATTGTAAGGCTCCTCTTAAAAAAGAAAACTTGAGTCTCAATTTTCTATCGAAATATTTCTAACTATATTTCAGTTGACAAACAGTTCGTACATTCATTTTTTAACGTGGTTTATCAATTCCGATTGAAGTTTTCTCCGACGGATAAATAGATGTGAATAACTTCATCGAGGTTGTTTATGTCATTCACTGCTAAACGACTTACAGTTGCGCCGCCATGTATAAGATCACGTGATCGGCAGTCCAAATGGAAACGACCGTTATACGGGCGAGGTTAGATGTAAGTACGGAATCGGCCGAGTTGTGACGAGTAAGCAGACAGGTCGAATCTTCAAAGAATATGCCATGCACACACAACGTCACCGAGTGTAGATAGTTCAAAAGGTTGACCCTCGGCTCATCACGGGATCGAAGCCTGGAACTTTTGGTGTGAGAAACCGACGCTCTACCCTTTCACCACTTGCTAACACTGTCTCCTTTAACCTTTTATTAAAATATTGAAAACGGAGAAAAAGCTTGTAAACAATTCTATCTCTGTTCTCGAAGGTCCTCGACTCATTCACTGACAAGTTACTATATTTGAGCCATATTTACTGGGTCCATCGCAAATGTTTTCTAAATGGTCGAGTCTAGATTTAAAGATTATGGCTTTTGAAAAAAAATATTGAAAACGGTGAAAAGCTTGTAATAATTCTATCTCTGTTCACAAATGTTCTGGACTCTTTTAATGACAAGTTACTATAATTTACGCCACATTTACTGAGTCGATCGCAAATGCTTTCTAAATGGTCGAGTCTAGGTTTTTTTTTCCCGTCTGATATAGAGTTAACCATGTTCCATACAACTCCGAGTTTAAACGACCCTGATAAGAAAAGGCTTTTGAAACCATTATGGGCAAAGGACAAAATGCTGATTACTATGCATATTCTACCTTTCTTACAATATTTTATCCCTTTAAAGAGAATCGAATTATTTGATACACATTTAAAATGTCGTCCATAAATGTTTCCTATACGGAAAAAAATCTAGTTTTTTTTTTGGTAAACGACAAAATTTAAAACTTGTCCAAACTGAAAGCATATGCAGACGACAAATTCAGTGTTGCTCAAATGATGGAATTTGTCTCTGAAGGGGTAGAAAACATTGTGGGAAAAGGAGAAAATGCTGGTTACCAGCATTTTCTCCATTTCTCACAATGTTTTCAAATATTTTTTGTCTAAGGGTAGTTAAAGTCGGGATTGTGTGGTAAAGGGTTAAAATTAATCAAATTTAGTTGTTAAAGATTCAATCAATGTATAACCCTTGAAACCGCAAATTAAACCAAATGAAGATTTCCAGTTTATACATGTACAAATTAGGACTCAGTTTAGAAATTTCTGTCTTATTTTTCCTCGTGAAAGAAAATGTGGTATCGGACAATGTAGATAAAAGATCAGACAGCACCTGCTGTGCAGTCTGATCTTGATCTACAGTGTCTGCAATAGCGCAGTGAGTCGCGATTAAAAGCCTTAAGGGTCAAAGCTTATTATATTGCACATTTCAGTTGACGATCTGTCATCATTTATAATCCAATTATAGAATGTGCCTCTCATGTATATTTCACAGCGGAAGAATATCATACGTAAGACCAGTGCGTAATCAGTCTTTACTTTTTTCAGTCTATATTTGGTAACTGAATAAGTCCCTTTTGTGTTAGTCAAAGAAATAATGATTATAAATAAGACCACGTTTCTATCACGATTTTGATTCGAGATAGGCCTAATCGCACATAATATCGATTTTCATGTTTCGGATATAAATCTTCACACGTAGAGAGCCGTATAGCCTAATCCTAACGAACATTATTCAGTCTAGAAATAACAACAAAATTGCAATTTCAAGGAAGCTCAATGTCCAAGTTGTCTCAGAGAATTGGGGACAGTGTACATCAAAGATCAGACTTCGCGTTTCATGCGGTGTGATCTTGATCTACACTGGCCGCAACGGCAATCAAAGTTGTAAAAGGCGCTTGTGGGGTAAAATTAAACCCTTCACTTAACAGTCTAATTTTAAGCATGTCAAAAGCTAACTCAAGTGTCATTGAGGGGAAACATTTAAAGGGAAAATGAAAAAAAGGAGCCATGCTCTGTGAAAAGGGGGCTTACATTTGCAAAAAGTATCGACCCATGTCAGCCTGCGCAGTCCGCGCAGGCTGACCTGGGCCGTAACTTTTTGCTGTTGGTCAATTTTCTGCATGTCACAGGACCAGTGTATCTCGCTATTCAGTCGGTTGTTAACCAAAATGGATTTTATGACTTGCTCGGTATGACGGATCACGCAGACGCAATAAGCCCCCTTTTTACAGAGCATGTTCAATACTATATCCTTATAGATGATGTAAAAACATTTGTGGGAAAAAAAAGTAAATTGTATTTACCGAGCAAGTAACCCTTGTCTTGACCCTTCCTGCTTAAATAACGAAAATTAAATTTTCAATTCGAAATTAAAAACCTAAATATTCCTATTTCAAAGTTTTGTTTTTCGGGAATAATATATCCTTATCGGACGGTGTAGATCTAAGATCAGACTGCACGTTCTGTGCAGTCTGATCTTAATCTACACTGTCCGCAAAAGGTCGGTGAGTTGCGCTTAGCAGCCTAGGGGTTAAACTGTATCCGAACCCTTATCCTGCCACAAAAGTGAAATAAAACCTTCAAACCGATAGTAAAAACCCAAATGTTGCTATTTCAAAGGTAACTTTTGTGAAAAGATGTATCCTTATAGGACAGTGTATATCCAAGATCAGGCTGCACGTTTTGTGCAGTCTGATCTTGATCTATACTGTCCGAAAAAGGTCCTTGAGTCACGCTTAGCAGCATAAAGGTTAAAAGTTGTCTTGCATAGCGACGTAAAAAGTCGTAATTTTAGAATTGTATTATCTAAACATGTAGACCGACCGACCGACCGACCGACCGACCGATTTAACCTTTCTTACACACCAAGACAAAATTTTAAACTTTTTCAAATCGAAAGCTTTTTGCAGAGATCAAATTAGATACTCTGCTGATAGTATTTATTTTTTTAAGGGTAAAACATTGTGGGAATAAGAGATAAATGCTGGTTTTTCTCTTTTTCCACAATGTTTTCCACAGCTTACTTTCTCAAGGTCGCAAAAAATTCGGTACTGTGTAGTAAAGGGTTGACTACGCTCCTTTACGAATAAATAAACAAACCGCATAAAATGCTAAGTTCCGTCAAATGTCAGGTCTTTGACCTCTTACGTGACCTTTTCAGGCCGACGACGTGGGGCGGGGGGGGGGCTTGTTTTATTATACAAGGGAAATAACCAGTACTGTACCACGCGTTCTGTCGATTAGAGTTATCTTTCTTATGTTTCTTGGATTTCCCCCCCCTTCAAAGGGTTATGGTCTGAATGATTGTCGTAATCCTTACACTGCTAATCACGACTCAGTTTACTTTTCGGACTGTGTAGACCAAGATCGGACTGTACAAACACTGTTTGATACGATTAGTCTTTGCTGACGAAGTAAACTTTGGTCTCGCAATGTTTGGATTTTACTATCGGTCGATCTTTTTTTTTTTTAAATTTCATTTAATGAGAAGTTAAGGGTTTATTTGTCATTCGTGCGCGTGAGATAGTTGTCTACAGTTGATTTTATATTTTGATTTAACCCTTTACCTGCTAAATAAGTCAAATGAAACTTTCAAGCCAATCATAAAAACCAAAATGTTGCTATTTCAAAGTTATTTTTTCAAAGTTTCTTTTTTGGGGAAAGATATCTCCTCATCGCACAGTGTAGATCCAAGATCATACTGCAGGCTCTGTTCAGTCTGACCTTGATCTACACTGTCCGCATAAAGGTCCTCGAGTCGCGCTTGGCAGCTTAACGGTTAAAATCGATCCAATGGTATTTAAAACGAGAGATATTTTACCGATTAAATGTTTTATTCCTTTTTTCAAGACAAAGTGAATCACTGAACAGGGAAAGTTAAGATATCCTATTTCAAGTTTTTTATCCCATTCCCAAGGTATGCCATAATAAAAGGGCCATGCTGTGGCAAAAGGGGGCTTAATGCATCTCCATAAACCATCACACCAAGCAAGCCATCACATACTTATGGATCCATAAAAACCACTTTTTATAACAACCGACTTAATCATGAGGTAGACTGGTCCTTGGACATACAGAAAATTGACCTATAGCGAAAAGTTTCGGCCCAGGTCAGCCTGCGCGGACTGCGCAGGCTGACCTGGTTCGATACTTTTCGCAGATGCATGAATCCCCCTTTTCACAGAGCATGGCTCAAATGTATATATCACCGAGAGTGTAGACCAAGATCAGCCTGCAAATACGAACAGTCTGATCTTTGTTTACACTCCCTACACTGGTATTTGTGATCGAAGTACTATACCAAATAACATATGCAAATAACTTAACAAACTGTTTTTGCGGAAGTCAACCATTTGAATTCGAAAAGAAAGGGGATTAGATAAGTTCTGTCTTTCATTTCCGTCCTAAATGGTGGATCTTTTATATATACGCTAATTATTATTTTTTTTTTTGAAAGTAAGAAAGAAAGAAAGAAAGAAAGAGGAAGGAAGAGTTTTTGAAAGAAAGAAAGAAAGAAAGAAAGAAAGAAAGAAAGAAAGAGTAAGGAAGAGTTTTTGAAAGAAAAAAAGAAAGAAAGAAAGAAAGACAGACAGAGGAAGAAAGAAAGAAAGAAAGAAAGAAAGAGTAAGGAAGAGTTTTTGAAAGAAAGAAAGAAAGAAAGAAAGAAAGAAAGAAAGACATAGGAAGGAAGAGTTTTTGAAAGAAAGAAAGAAAGAAAGAAAGAAAGAAAGAAAGAAAGAAAGAAAAAAAGAAAGAAAGAAATCAAACATAACATTGCATGTAGCTGCATCACAAAATAAGTGACATCAATATAATCAGTCAGTAACTTATCACGTCTTGCAAGAAATTTGCTGCGGCCTTGTAACTCTTTCCTTACCGTTGACGACACAAAAAGCTTTTGTGAACAGTGTTGATCAAGATCTCTGGGTCCATATGTCCTAAGAACATTCTTTGTCTTATTCTCCAAGATTTTCTAAATTTGAAAGTAACACAACTTCTGATTGGCTAAACCATTTGGTTTAGCCAATCAGAAGTGTTGTTGCTTTCAAATTTAGAAAATTCTAGAGAATAAGACTGAGAACGTTCTTGAGAATGGTTGGTGAATACGGACACAGATCTCTGATCTACACTGTGTACTCTTTTATTCTGAATCTAAACCGAACAGTCTCTTCATCTTGCAGCCGAACTTTACTTGTAGCTTGTACATGTGACATGTATTGCATGTTTGAGAAATTTCTTCTTGTGACGCAATGTTTTCAAGAGTGGCCTGCCGAGAGAAATAAAAAGTCGTCTGACGTTTCTATTGTGTTTGTGGAAAATTGATCGTAGACCAAACGCAGTGTCTGTTTTGTTTACACATTTTTTGTTCAATTCATATTTTATCTGTCTTTATATTAATGTTGATATAACTGTGTCTGTCATTTATTTAATTATATTTTTTTCATTCATTCATTCATTCATTCATTCATTCATTCATTCATTCATTACTAGTAATTCAGAAACTAGAATTTTGATTAGGAAATGACTAAATAGTAATATCAGTATTTTTGATTGTGATTGAAAAGTGAAGAACGATGGATTCACAACTGAACTCTACATATGTAAGTATAAAGTTAAAACTGAATTAATAGTTTCTTGTATTGTAATGTCATCATTGTAAGCAAGCATTTTCGTAAGTTCCGAAATCTAGGTTTCAAGTTTTATCGTTCTTGTGTTTAACGACCACTTGCTGTAAGAGACCTGTATTGTTTGTTCCTTTTGTGGCTATTTAACCCTTTACCAAACATTTTTTTTGCTTTTACTTGCCTGATGAGGAAGGCAATTGATAACACTGCGGGACTAAGAAAAGATGCTGATAAACAAACGGCAATATCTCCTTTGCCCAAAATCGTTTTCAGCCAGTTTCAAAGGAAAACGCCCTCACTTGAGCAATCTTTAAAAGGAGACATTTCAAGACGAAGTGCGTCAACATTCATCGCGATTCAAAGTTATTTGATCTTGAATTGCGATCAATGTAAAATAGCGACCCGCGAGTCAACTTTCACAACGATTCAAGGTCGAATCGCGATGGTTGTTGTAAAACCGCGATCCGCGAATCAACATTCACCGCGATTCAAAGTTAATTGATCTTGAATCGCGATAAACGTAACATAGGGACCCACGTACCAACATTCACAGCGGTGCAAGATAAGGTATTGTCGAATCCCGATAGTTGTTAACCCTTGGGCTGCTTAGCGTGACTCACTGACCTTTTGCGGAGAGTGTAGACTCAAGATCAGACTGCACAGAACGTGCAGTCTGATCTTGGATCTACAGTCTCCGATAAGAAGCTAATTTTACCAAAATAAATGTTCGAAACAACAACATTATCGTTTTTAACTATCGACTTGAA
This sequence comes from Hippopus hippopus, assembly GCA_946811185.2. Lineage (NCBI taxonomy): Eukaryota > Metazoa > Mollusca > Bivalvia > Cardiida > Cardiidae > Hippopus > Hippopus hippopus. The sequence goes on along the minus strand of OX328108.1, from coordinate 29,056,630 downwards.
AGTTTCATTTAACTTATCTAGCAGGTTAAGTGGTAAATCGCGATCCGCGAATCAACATACACCGCGATTCAAGTTTCCATCATTTACTATTTCTCGTTCATGCAGGATGACAGCGTGTTCGATGATAGCATCCACCAACCACAAATCAGTGAACACAGGTCGAAGGAAAACAACATTATAACGAATAATAACATTGGAACGGAATCACCTAAGAAAACAGACTCCGACTCTCGAGACAGAGGTGACGAGTCTGCCTTGACCATAGAAGATACCACGCTAGATACAACGTTAGCAGAAAAGATTGATCCAAGCTACATAGGAGAAAGTGTAACAGAAACAAATGTTGAAGATGGTGCTGAGTCTAAAGATATAATTTGGGAAAAACTTGAAAATAAAACAGATCTAAAGGCCAGTCAAATAAATACAGCTAAAAAACCGAAAGACAATCTTCTCCAATTAATTGATACACTAACAAGCCCTCCGTCCGAAAATGATATGTCCGGATTACCGGCCAAAAGAGTTACAATTAGGCAAGATATCCACAAACCACCTCAAGCAAACTACATGTATCTACGTCAGGAAAGTGATTTGTACGGCAGTATTTCGTCGGAATTCGAGACAAAAAATGTTAATAATCCAGAAGATATTTATTTTTACTCCGGATTTCCGAGCCTGTTCTCCTATTTGGGACCAAATGCAACAAACAGAACATCAAAAGGAAAAAAGAAGAAACAAGTAAGTCGATTTAGCCGTCGTTTTAGTTTTTTACTCTTTTGACACCAAAAGCGATTTTGGAAGCTTTTTGTGGATGGTAAAGATTAAGATTAGGACGCGAAGCTCTTTTTTTTTCGAAGATAATTAAAATCGCAGAGAAAAGTTAATTCCTCCCTCACCGCTAAACATCGTTTCAAAATTGTTTGAAGAAGCCAGTGGCTGGGAACGAGACTTGCAGTCATCACCAATTTGTGGGTGTGTTGGGGGATTGACACTTTGATACATCTTATCAAACAAACAAAAGGAATACATACATTGCTCACTCCTGCCCCATTCATACCCTGGCACAAATCCTCTTTTCTGGACTATCAGTTCTTTGAATTTGTGATTGTGAGAATTATTTAACACGACCCTCAACTGGATCGACCCCTCTGCATACATATTAACCAGTTTGTCCGATAAGGAGATATACTACTCCAAGAAATAAGTTTGAAATAGCAACGTTCGGGTATTTTTTTTACTATCGGCTTGACAGTTTCATTTATAATATTTAGCAGGATAAAGGTTTCATCATTTTTACATTTCATTTAATATATTTATCATTCACTTGCTTAAAATGACATTCATTGAAAAAAAAAAATGGTTCAAAATACAGAAGGAAGAAAAGGAAAGTTTTCATTTCTTTTTCATTTGATTTCATAAAAAAAGCATGCCATGTTAGAAATTGCCATCACTAGAATACGACGAGTTCAAAATGCAACAGAAATTAAAGAAAAAGAAAGAATCAGTGAATCAGTGATATTGTATTAGTCCGACACAAATTTCTCTGGAATATTCAGTTACCAGCAGAAATTGAAGCAAATTATTTCAGTTCCACATTCATTTTAATCCTTAGGCTGCTAAGCGCGACTCAGGGACCTTTTGCGGACAGCGTAGATCAAGATCAGACTGCACAGAAGGTGCAGTCTGATCTTGGTTCCACGCCGTTCGATAAGGAGATATTTTGCTCCCAAAATAGATTTGAAATAGTGAAATTTGGGTTTTTACTGTCAGCTTGAAAGTTCCATTTTACTTATTTACCAGGATAAGGGTTTAAGGCTTTGGTAACCGATTGCTTTCGATAAGTACTGTGAGAAAAGGTAAAATTGCCGCTAATTTTGAATAAATTCATCTATCGTTTAAATGTTTTCAGATGAAAAAAATACGTACACCAAAATTATTGTACACATAGGTGAGCAAATGTTGTTGATCTAATTAAAACGAGGGGACATACGTGGCTCTGTGGCAAAGTGTATGACTAGTAGACTGGAGGCCCCGGGTTCGAGCCTCATTGAAAGCATTGGGTCTTCTCGTGGGAGTGTCCATGGACAAGATACGTCGGAGCCCATCACTAGTAGTAGTGAAACCCAGGACAAACATAGGCATATGAGCTGTAGCCCTGATATGACCGACATAATGTTGAAAACGGCGTAAAACACCATTCACCCAATCAATCAATAATAACAACATTTTTTTAGTAACCGACCGAACCACCATTTGTAGTACAATAACAGAGTGCTTCCGGGTTGTGGAAATATCAGAAAGGAATGCTTCCGGATTACGGAAGTCAAAAGTAGTCCCATTTGAAAATTTGATATCAAGCACTTCTGCTGCATTGTTTTAGCAGTAAAATATGAAAAAAATATGTCTAAAATCTGTTTCTGATGTTACTTTGATATTTTTTTTTCTAGAAAGTAAGTTTAAGTTTTCGAATTTTTTGGATCTATTTAGTCTTCTGACCACATAAAGAAAGATGGTCTACAACCATTAAGGGGCCATTTTCCGAGAATGGCTGTGTTAGAGGTTTGAGGAGTAAGAGCAAAAATGTTCATTGTTCATGATGTCAGTTTCTCTTCCTTTTTTTTTTTTGTATATATCATAGGACACGAGCCGTGTTCTGTGAACAGGGGGTTTAAAATATCTGCAAAAAGTATCGATTCAGGTCAGCCTGCGCAATCCGCGCAGGCTGACCTGAATCGAAACTTTTTGCTACTGGTCAATTTTCTGCACGTCAAAGCATCAAAGGACTAGTCTACCTCATGATTAAGTAGGTCGTTGGACAAAATGCATTTTATGATCTATAATCATGTGATGTCTTGGCACAATGCGTTACAGAGACGCGCTAAACTCCCTTTTTATTACAGCACGACTCACTTAGAGAAATAAGATGCAAAACGGCAGCTCTGTCAGGGAAAAAACAGAAATTGGTCAAAGAGAGAGGTTTTCACTGTATTTTTAATGTTCCAAAATATTACTGGTGTGTGACACCACAGAATAAAATGAGTCGTACTAACAAGATTAAACATTTTCCGCACAATCCCTGGTTTTGACGACCCTGATACAGAAATCTTTTGAAAACATTGTGGGAAAAAGTGAAAATGCTGGTTTTCTATCATTTCAAAGACAAAACATGTCATGTAAGCCATACTTAAATTTTCGTCTGCAAATGCTTTCAATTTGGACAAATTTAAAAATAACCAGCTTTTTTTCTTTTTCCCACAATTATTCTACCCTTTCAAAGATAAACCCTATCATATAAATCATACTTATATTATCGTCTGCAAATGCTTTCAATTTGGAGAAGTCTAAACTTTGTCGTTTGGTAAGGAATTAAACTGGAACGCTTTTTTTTCATTTCTTTTCATTTCATGCATTTATCGCACCTCACGCTAGAAGTTACCACCCATAGAAATGACGGTAAATGATGTTTATAGAAAACGAAGAAATGCTTATCAAACTCCAAGCTCTATCTTATATTTACACCAGAAAGTGGACGGTGACACGTTACCCAAGACGCATGCTCAAAGGGAACGTACGACATTTGCTCAAGAGATGAGAAAACGGAATGAGGTGAGTATTGAATGGAGGGGGGACAAAGAGAGAGAGAGAGAGAGAGAGAGAGAGAGAGAGACAGAGAGAGACAGAGAGACAGACAGACAGAGAGAGAGAGAGAGAGAGAGAGAGAGAGAGAGAGAGAGAGAGAGAGAGACGGAGAGACAGAGAGAGACAGAGAGATTGATTTTGTTTTTGTAGATATCATGACGGTCAGAGTACGTCTTAACGACTTTTGCAGACCACATTGATTTAGATCAGACTGCACAGAATGTGAGCTATGCCCCGGCAAAAAAAGGGTTTAATTCATCTCCGTAACGCATTGCACCAAGCAAGTCATAAATAATCATGGATCCATAAAATTCATTTTGTCTAACAACCGACTGAGTCACGATGTACACTGGTCCTTTGACATATAGAAAATTTACCAACAGCAAAATGTTTCGACCTTTGTCAGCCTGCGCGGACTGCGCAGGCTGACGTGGTCGATACTTTTTGCAGATGCATCAAGCCCCCCCCCCCCCCCTTTCGTTTCACAGAGCATGGCTCATGTATATTTGGCGCTGGAAGAGTTAGAGGCAGTAGCAAAAGAAACGTTCGCTCTTTAAAGGTGGCCCTTCAGATTTTGGGACGAAAGTTTTACAAAAATAAAAAAAAAATCATCCTTATACTCCCAAAGCCTTTTAATTTTCATTCATAAAACCCCAGTAGCCGAAACCCATCCGACAACAAGAGAAATTAGAGATTTACTACGGCCCAGGTCGACACCGACGGGAAACACGGTCTATTTTTAAATGAGCAACTCGCTCATTTACATACCGGAAATACACAGACGAAGCTTCAAACATAGCGTTTGAAGAAGACATTATGGAAAATAATTTCATGTTTGTTATGTTATGGAATTTAAGCGTCATTAGTCGCGTGCCAGTCACTTGACATTCCCACAATGCTTTTTTGATTTCTGGCGCGAAATCTAAAAATAACCTTAAGAGGCTACGTAGCCTTTTAAGGGAACACCATCAAAATTTTTTTTTTTTTTGTAATTTTATGATCCTTAATTATTGATGATTTGTATTGTTTTTTCATATAAATTTCAGTGATATATATATTTTTTAATTTGGTGAGATGTGAAAAATCTAAATACCCACCTTTAAGAGAGATACATGTATTCGATAGAAAAATGTCGATTTGAATTTAAATCGCCGTAAATTGAATGAAATCGAATTTGGAACCGCATGAAAATCTACCTAGTTAAACAATTTTTTCTTCACATAGTCTCAGTGGCTGAGAATAGAGGCGGTCGCTAAAGAGAAGATGGACCTATACGAAAGGTACGCAGTGGACATGACGATCAAAATCAAGAAACAGAGAGAGAAGATCAACAGACGCTCCCAGGAACTGCTGACTTCATTGGCGAGAATGGAGGAACAGGTGACTACAAATTATCAACCAATAATTAGGATGGTGCAGATTAAGATCGGACTGCACGGAATGTGCAGTATAATCTTTCATATCTTTCTAGAATCTCACAATAACGACTGACTTCTCTGGCCAAAATGGAGCAGCAGGTGACTTGAATTATTTGAATAATCCTTTTTGCGGACAATGTCGATCAAGATCAGACTGCACAGAACGTGTAGTCTAATTTTTTATGATTCTCTAGAAGATCTCAGGAACTACAGACTTTTCTGATCGAATTTAATGAATATATGATTAGTAAAGAAAAAGATTTTAAACGTGAACGACAAAACTGATGAATTTCAAGACTTTTTTTTTATCAGGATATTAAGGATAGGGCACCCTAATGGCATTCGTGTAACATCGCCTTTCATCGCCGAAAAAACGCACGGATTCGACTAAGACTCGGATAATCCGTAATCGATCGGCCGATAGACGCTGGTTCCCCGCATCGATTACGGATTACCCTAGTCATAGCCGAATCGGTGCGATTTTGGCGATGAAAGGCGATGTTACACGAATCCAATTGGGTGCCCTATCCTTCAAAGACTTATGCTTAATGAATAGTCTTGAAATTCATCAGTTTTGTCTGTTATGTTTAAAATATTATTTCTCTGCTTTTGTTTGAGAACTTGTGGTGGAGTGGGGACTCTGAGGGTTTGAATTATAATTTTTGTGGCATTTGTCGAAGGCAATGCCACTATGAGTTCAAGGTTGAATTTTGAAGACCATGTATCGTATTTTGTGCAAAGCCGAAGGAAATAAACCAAATTAAACTCAATTTTTGAAAATAGCTTCACCCGCTCATAGCCTTCTATCGGTGCAATGATATACACAAAGTTTGTCTACTGACCGCTTGGTCCCGAGCTTTTTCGTTCCAAAAACAGTTCATCCTTGGGCTTGTATGTCCCATGACTGCGCGCTACTCCATTTAATTGTGCATGAATATTTATAGATCAAAATAATTGATTGTATTGTTTGGAATTAGATCTTTACGGCCAAAGATATCTCACATTCATAGTTTTCAGGTACAAACTTAATTTTATTCGATGTATTTATATGGTTTCCCTCTCTACCCATCATGCATGTACTGTCAAGAGACATAACTCCTGACTCCTCCTGAATGATCAAAGGGAGACCACCAATACATAAACAATCCTAACTGTCATGAGTACTCTCCCTTTAACCAAAAAAAGGTATAAATTTGCTTTAGTAGGTTGACTCTCAAGCCAATATTTGAATATATTTTCTCTTTTTCTTTCAAATTATTAATTCCACTCCATGGCTTCCTTGACAAATGCCACTCCAGTGTTTTCAACGCTTTGATTCGTTTTGTATACGATAGTAGGGTGGTCTGACTTCATCTCTTAATTGGCCTGCAACACGCGAAAACGGGTATTCGGACATATGCGTAAAGTGTCGTCTCGGATCAGCCTGCGCAGTCCGCGGTGAGAGAGGAATGAATCCTGTCGCAATGACTATCATCAATCCTCGAGAAGAAATTTGCTGAGCTGGTGACTCGAACCAGCGACCCCCTGGTTTTAAGTCCTGTACGCTACCAAGTGCGCTACCTGAGCTTAACCCGACCGATCGAATGACTAATCCATTTCTTGAGCCATAGAGCTGAGGCTTTATATACCGAAAATTCTAAGTATTGGTCTAACACTAAATTCTTAAACAAACAATCTAATAAGCTGAGACGTTCTGACAGAACGTTTCAGCCAATCAAATAGTTAGTCTTTGAAATCAGAATTCGGTATGATAGATTATAGTTAAAAGTTTTGATCAGTATGAACCCTGTATGTTTTCCCTCCTTTTTACCCAGAAAAAAGAGGACAGGCTGTACGACTCGCCACATGGACGAATATGGCGACATCATCGGTCGATGCAGAGGAGAGTTTTTAACCTGGAACCCATGTCTATGCAGAACAAAGGTCTCATGTCTATTAAACAGGTTAGTGAAACCCCCGTCTCTGATTTTCATTATGGCGAGTACTATTTTAGCGTCTTAGCATTGAATGAACAAATGAGACTCTGTGAAAAAGGGGCTTAATGAATCTGCAAAAATTATCGACCCAGGTCAACCTGCGCAGTCCGCGCAGGCTGACCTGTGTCGAAACTTTTTGCTCTCCGCAAAGATTCTTCATGCCATAGGACCATTCTACCACCAGATTCAGAGATTCAGTCGACATTTAGACAAAATGGATTTTATGGATACATAATAATGACTGTAATGACCATGTTGCTCGGTATCATGTATCAAGGAGATGCATTAAGCCCCATTTTGTCAGAGCAATATAAAAAGGGGCGAGGAATAACGATTTTTCCGAAGATATTGTCAAGCCTGTATAGTTCACAATAAATCAATTAATGAACTAACAGTATCCCACCCTATACAAGTAATAGTCCTACAATGGTCAGTAATTAGTGAAGGCGTTATTGTCGGGATATCCTGGTTCGATACTCGCTGGTGGCGCTAATCACGCTAAGAATGTCCTTTGGCAAGGCACTTTAGAGTCGCAGCCTAGTGCTGGTGAAACCAACAAAAAGTATGATAAAATAAGCTATCTCTGTTGAATGACCGAAATAATGTCGAAAGCAATAAAAATCCTATCCAAACGGCAGCACAGACGATCGAAAGAACGATCCAACAAGCGATATAAAAACAAAACAAACATTGTAGTATACAGTATGTTTGTTTCTTTGTTTGTTTGTATAAGTATAACGCTATGATGTTAAACGCCGTTTTCAACATTAGTTCAGTTATATCGCGGCGGCCAGTGCACCTGACAATTTTTCCCTGGAGTTTTCTTTACTAGTACTTTGCACAGTATTCCTCCCAAACCACTGGCTGCTTTCCCACATAACTATCGTCGAAACAACGATCTGCGGTGAGAGAAGAATGAATCCTGTCGCAATGACTATCGTCAATCCTCGGAAAGAAATTGGCCCAGCCGGGGATTCGAACCAGTGACCAGCTGTTTTCAGGTCCTGTACACTACTAACTGTGCTACCTGGCTAGGCAGATATACCGTGATCAAGAATCCACTACAGAATATCAAGGAGCTGTGTTAACAAACCATGTTAAATTCTATCCTCATTATAAATTGTAAATTTTAAGAGCATTTATCTGATTGGCTTAGAACTCTCAGCCAATCAAATGGCTGATCTTTGAAATTTAACATAATGAGGGGCTCTCTTGAAAAAAGGGAGTTAAGTGGATCTTATCAGTTTAAGCATATTTATTTTACATCGATTGAGAAACAAGTTTCTCACAACTTATACTAATCTCTCTCGATTCTGCCTCCTGGGAACTACACCAGTACTCGCGAAGAATGTGTGCGCCAATGAAAAGCCCCGGAGTTGACACCCGCTCCAGGGTCTCGAACTCGGGACTTTTTGGTTACGCGGCCGACACTCTACCTCTCAAACACGGACACCACATCTTATTTATGCATTATATACCAAGCAAGTCATTACACAATTATGGATCCATGGATTCATTTTGTCTAACAGAAGCGCGAGGTAGACTTGTCCAAAATTTTTAGGTAGAAAATAGTATCGACTCATGTCAGCCTGCGCAGACTGCGCAGGCTGACATGATTCGATACTTTTAGCCATAGGCCTCTGAAACTCCATTGGTCTATCAAGGGATAACGAAATTTTCATTATCGGACACTGTTACTATAAATAGCACATTAGGGAATTCCCTCTGTATCGTATATAAGTAAGTCTTACTATACAGTATATAACGATATATAGTCGCCAATGTGCTATTTATAGAAACAATGTTAATGAAAATTTGAATATATATTCCGTGATATACAGGCGATGCACCAGTGTGCTATAAGTGTTCGATAATCGACCAAGGATACTTTTGGTGTTTCGTGATAGACCAATGGAGCTTCAAAGGCCTGTGCTTTTAGCACATGTTTTAAACTACCTTTTCACACAGCATGGATCGGTAATACCTGATGACAGAATGATTAATATATGGCCTGCAACACGCGAAAAGGGGCATTTGGACATTTGCGTAAAGTGTCGTCTCGGATCAGCCTGCGCAGTCCGCACAGACTTATCCGAGACGGTACTTTACGATTACATTAGATTTTGTCCCACAGTAGACTTGCGCAAAACAGAAAATTTCATAAAAACGGAAAGTGTCGTTTCGGATTAGCCTGCGCGGAGTGCGCAGGCTGATCCGAGACGACACTCTACACATATGTCCGAGTGCCTCTTTTAGCGTGTTGCAGGCCATATATGGCCGCAGGCTTTCTTTTTATCATTTTGTTCTTCCAGAGTTCTGCAAGATCCGGTCAAACTGGGGCATAGTTATTTACCGTCATTCAAGATGGAGGAGGTTTTTTTTGCCATTCGTTACAACTCGGTCAATTCCGTAACTACATCTAACATCGTCCGTATCAACGTGTCACCATTGAATATACTTTCTGTCGCATGATCTTAAACATGGCGGTGCCCTTTAAATTGTTCTTAACAACAACAACAACAACAACAGAATTTTGTTTGTCAGCAAATTTTCTCTTGAAATTGATAAATGACATTAATTAACCTTTTGGGCAGCAGAAATGTATGAAATAATGATTTCGACTGAAAAGTGTAACTCGTCTATTTTGTGAGTGGAGTCATGATTCTTACAGCAGTAAAGTGGTGTACTTCCGGCGAAGAAGTTACCCTGAACATACATTTCATCCATCATAAACCTGCCGAGAAATTTGATTAAAGGACCACCCGAGGTTTGCCAAATGGTTGTTTTGCTTCAATATAGCACAGATTGCTTTCCGCTCTGTCTTCCCTTTTGCTAACTGCTTTAAAAACATATTTGTACAATATGGATTAGCCTCAAGAAGATTGTTACCTTAAACGCAACTGAACAAACGGACGGCATAGATTCAGGATCAGACTGCAGATTCTGTGCAGTCTTAACTTGATCTCTACCATCCACAAAAAACACTGTCTTTGCTGGCCGATGTCACAGAAAGGGTTAACCCATAGTTCAAGGGAAGCAACTCAACAGCAGTATTGATCTGTGTTCGTAATGGTTACTTCCCTTAAGCGGTGTTCGTGACAAGACATTTAGACCGTTATCAGCTTGGCGTCGTGGTTAAGCCCTGCATCCACAAATGCTGAGGAAGGTTGTGGGTTTGATCAAGGCTCAGTTTGAGTGGAAACAAAGCTTAGTTATTGGAAAAATTATAAATTGACCCAAAGGCAAAAGTTGGACTGATACAAATTGAAATAAAAAATCATCAGTTAGTTATTTCTGTTATTCAATTATATTGTCCTTCGAACATTGTAATTATTTGATGAGTAAAATATGTTAAAACTTTTGAAAATCATGAGTTTTCGTGTTCTATTCGGAATGACTGAGATAAATGCTTTGGTCGGCGGGTATGTGGGTGAGTGTACGTCGGTCCGTCCGTCCATCAGCCAGTTTTTTTAGGAATGGAACTGGAGAATGAACGAAAATACTCGCATATGATTTTTCGCCATGAACACGAAAAAGTACGATCGATATACGTTTTTTTTTTTTTGGCAGGAGAATCATGATAATTAATGCTGACAATACAGTATCTAAAGGTCAAACGGATAACGTTTGGAACATGCCTTGTGAAATGGGTTTTTAATGCATTTATATGATGCATCGTACCAAGCAAGTTATCATGTATATAGTTATGGATCCATAAGATAGATTTTGTCAAACAACCAACTTAATTGGGTGTGTGCGTGTATGGGTGTGTGTGTGGGTGTGCTTTGTGTTCTTATTGTATCTTGTGATTTATTGTATGGACCATTTGTACTTAGGAGAGGGACTTTATAAGCTTTCACAGGCTTTCGTCCCAATCCTTTTGTAAATTATTATTACAAATAAATATGTTTAACTTAATGGTAAGGTTGTATGGTCCTTGGGCATAGAGAAAAGTAGGAAAAAGCAAAAAGTTTCGACTCATGTCAGCCTGCGCAGTCCGCGCAGACTGACATGAGTCGAAACTTTTTGCAGTGGCATTAAACCCCGTTTTCACTGTGCATAGCTCTATTGTTTATAAATTCCAAAGACCAGTCCCCGTGACACTGTGGGTTCGAGTCAAGGCTCGGCCAAAATCTCTCATCGAGGTTAACTAGTGACATCGTTACCGCCCTCCGCCACCGCTCAACATGTGTTGACCTTGTTGGGATGGGGAAAAGTCATTGGACCGATGACAGTGTTGTAGTTATGGGAAAAAAAACCCTAAGAAACAAAGTGGTAGGTGCACTGGTCGCTAACGTACCATTGAAATACCATTGAATACGATGTAAAACACAAAATAAACCAATCCTAGGATCTGAACCCCAAGTTTGTCTGGCAGCCGTCCTTTCACATTTGAGATATTTCCAACCAGCACCCAATGCCTTTGTCGATTTTCAGATTCGAACCTTACAGAATTAAACAGTAGCGAAATTTAAAGATACATCTTTACAGCCAGAGAGTAAACAAAACTTGATAGTGTGTAGAATCTAGTCAGTTGTGTAAACATAGATAAAAATCAATATAAGGTGTATTGGGTAGAGAAACTCATGGGGTTTGTCTTCGATTTAAAGCCGGAAACAACTACAGTGGTGTCTTGGATAGCTCCCAGAGAATGAAATGCATTTTCTATCCCTTAGCAATCTGTGCAACCTTGCAGTCGTTCGGGGCAACATTTGGCATGAAGATACGAGAATGATTATAGTTTCATAAAATAAAGATAAAATAGTTAAAAAAGTGGGTGAAAACGAGTAAAGATGTATCTAGAAATACCACAATAAAAAATGCAACAGTCATGCGCCATGAAAAATAAATGAGACACCAAGAAATCTGCTGAGTCATCCAATAGTCCCGTTTCTATGGGTATGCATGAAATCTTTTTTTATCCTTTACCACACTGTTCTAATTCTCTACCAGAGGACAGAGTTTTGAGACTTTTCCCAAATTGAAGGAACTTGCAGACGGGAATATCAAATGTTGTCCAAAGTACAAAATCCGTGAATTGAGCAAAATTTAATGTGTCAACTGCAAATGGCGGATTTTTTCTTTGATAGACTATAACATTTTGTAGGAAAGAGAGAAAATGCTGACTACCAGCATCTCTTTGTCCTCAACGATGTTTCTTAATAACCCTTTAACATACCATCCCGATATTTAACGACCCTGAAAAAGACGGCTTATGAAAACATTGTGGGAAAAGGAGAAAATGATGGTAGCCAGCAATTTCTCCCTTTCCCACAATGTTTTTCCAATCATATCAAAGACAAATGATTTTTTGAGCTTAACTTATTCTGTTAATGCTTTCAATTTGGTTGAGTCCAAAGTTTTGTTGTATGGTAAAGAGCTGTTAAAGCATTCTTCGTCAGGGTTGTTAACCCATAAAGCACTGGGAACCGACCAATGTTGTTTCTGCGGCCAGCGTAGATCAAGGTCAGACTGCACATTCTGTGCAGTCTGATCTTGGATCTACACGGTCCACCACTTTGTGACATATTCTGGCAAAACAACATTGAAATGACAATGTTTGGGATATTTTCCTCAATCAAAAGGGCCTGTTCATTTATTTAGCGCTCTAAAGGTTAAAATACGGGATTGTTTGGCAAAAGAAGAAATGGACAATGGAATTTGACGTTACGTGGAATTCTCTCCTTGATTCAAAACGGGTATTTTAAAGCCGAAATTAAGTAGAAAAAAAAAAAATAAAAAATAAAAAATTGATATCAGTTAAGAAAAGTGCAGGTATAGATCAGTCTACATTTACACACAGTCTGAGCTTACTTTCTACTTTTTGAAAAGACAGCAGATTTTAAGTTTGAAAGAATATTGGCTTAAAACAGAAAGGTATTTGTTTGAGCGATTGCTAAGCAGGAGGATTTTCAATAGTAAAAGAAAACTTGTTTGTATAGTGTAAATCAATACACACAACGACACAATCGATATCTAACCCTTAGCCAGACGACAAATTTGTCGACAAGTCCAAATTGAAAGCTTGTGCAGACGACAAATTAAAATATGTCCTCAAGCAGAAACCAAACCTCTCAAATGATTAGTTTTGTCTTGAAAGTGGAGATACTTTTTTCGGAAAAAATGAGGGCAAAAAAATGTTGCCTACATCTTTCCCTTTTTCCATGATGTTTTAAAGAGCTTTCAACAACAGGGTCGTAAAAAAATCGGCATTGTCTAGTATAAAGGGTTTTAAAACGTACAAACCAGTGGTAATCGTAGCATTAAAAATGGCGTTATGAATATTATTGTGTAGCTATGTCACAAACAAACGCAATGTAGCTCGTTTGTTTTATAAATTTGTTTCTTCTTGAGGGGATAAATAGTTCTAATAAGATTCAATCGATCGATTAATCGATCTATTATTGATTGGTTTTTAAAAGAATAGGTAGATAAATTATTCGAGGATGGAAACAGATAGGAGTATCCTCGAGACGGCAAGGTTTGTGTATTTGTTATCTTTAATCTGTTCCCCACTATATAGCAGACGACACTTTGCGTCGTGTCGCAGACGACTTATTGAAAACATTGTGACAAAAGGAGAAATTGCTCGTAACGAGCAATTTCTCCTTTTGTCTCAATGTTTTCATATGTATCTATGAATTGCTTATCCGCTTTTTAAAATTGATAATTTCATGGTCGTCTCATAGCTGCAATGCTCTTCATTGTTATGTTAGAATTATTCCTTGAAATAAGTATCTGAATCTAGGTCAAAAACGTGTAAATATGTAGAATAATTGCGATTAATTGATTGAATTGGAGTTTAACGCCGTTTTAACAGCTTAGGTCATATCACGGCGGTCAGTGCACCTACGCATGTGATTCCTCGCTTTCTCACACCAGTACTGACACAACTTTCTTTCCAGTTGACTGAAAACTTTTGTCACATGCATCAGAGGTGAGAGGCGAAAAATCGCCGAAAAGAAAGTTTGCTTCACCCGGATATCGAACCCACAACCACCAGGTCACGAGTCCGATATGCTAATCACTGAGCTACCTGGGCGGGCAGAATAATTGCGAATAATTCCCCGCCCACAACACACGTTAAGTGTATTGATAGACGAGAATGATTGATTGATGAAAGTTTTAAAGAGATTTCAGCATCATTTCAGTCAAATCACGGCGTCATCTTATTTATTCATGACATACTTTCACCAGCACTTGCCAAGTCTTCTGCAGAGTCCTTCCCACGAACACTACCGCGAAAATTCGAACGCCTTGAGTGAGGATCAACGTGGGACCACCAGGTTACGAATCCTGCACTTCTGCCTTTGAGCTACGCAAGGCTCCTAAACGCAGTGAAATATTATGTATTCTCTGCTATGTAAAATGAATTAAAAAATGCAAGGAAGAAAGGAAGGAAGGAAGGAAGGCCAAGAAAAAAAAAGAAAGAAAGAAAGAAGCAAGCAAGACAGAAAGAAGAAAGAAAGAAAGAAAGAAAGAAAGGAAAGATAATAGGAAGGAAAGAAGGCTAGAAGAATGGAAGAAAGAAAGAAAGAAAGAAAGAAAGAAAGAAAGAAAGAAAGAAAGAAAGAAAGAAAGAAAGAAAGAAGCAAGCAAGAAAGAATGAAGAAAGAAAGAAAGCAAGGAAAGATAATAGGAAGGAAAGAAGGCTAGAAGAATGGAAGAAAGAAATAAAGAAAGAAAGAAAGACAGAAAGAAAGAGGTGTCCGAGTTCGACTTAACCTCGCCCTATATACGTACCTTTATTTGTTTACATGGATGATCTATTTATTTGTGTATCCTGGGAGATCAATAAGAATGTATCGATCTGTGCAGGTATCCCGACGTGGTGTCATTCTTCACCCATCTCTATCCGATTTGTATAAAACCCGATACTTACCTTATGACCCAGGGCCCGTATTCACCAACCATCCTTAGTTTCATTCTTGTTCTTTTTCTTGAATTAGAAAGTAACACATCTTCTGACTGGCTAAACCGTTTGGTTTAGCCAATCAGAAGATGTGTTACTTTCAAAGTTAGAAAATTCTTGAGAATATAAGACATAAATCGTTCTTAAGAATGATTGGTGTTATGGACCCTGGAGTCTTGGAACTCAGTGGCTTTTTTTGTTTTTTGTCGTCCTTTGCATTGCCGTAGAGTTACCAAGTCTGATATTCTCTTTGCATCGATCGGTCTATTTATTTCAGAAATATAATCAAACTGAGTTGGGTCATGCCCTGGCAAAAATGGGCTTAATGCATCTTCGTAATGCATTGTATCAAGGAAGACATCATATAAATAGAGATCTTTAAAATCTACTTTGTCAATCAACTGACTGACTCATGAGGTAGACTAGTCCTTTGGCATGCAGAAAAGTTGCCAAAAGGAAAAAAAATCGGCACAGGTCAGCCTGCGCGTAGTGCACTGTCTGAGTTGGGTCGATACTTTTTGCTGATGCACTACGCCCCCTTTTCACCGCGTATGACTCATTTACTTTTTCCGTGATGTTAAAAAATGATTCCGCTGCAACCGATGCGCCATTTCGGTCAATCACGTATTTAGAGGCAGCCGCTGCAGATCGAAGATCATACTGCACGTTTTGTGCAGTATGATCTTGATCGACGGTGTCCGCGAACGATACAAATTCTACTCATGCGATTAAAGCCAAGCATGAATAATTTAGAGAGATATTGAAGTCATGCTCGGTACAGTTACTAAGTTTACAAAGTTTTCGGTTCGGATAAGTGTGTGGTTGTTCCAACAGCAGGTCATGTCCTGGGTTGGGTAGGTAAGGGTTGGTTGACAGGGGCATGTAGCCTGGGTTCCAGCCCGATTATTTTTTCCTTTTATATATTCGGACGTTACTTTGTCGTTGACAAAGTAACGTCCGAATATATAAAAAGGAAAAAAATAATCGGACTGGAACCCAGGCTAAGGGGCATGGGATTTGTTTGGGGGAAGGAACAGGAGCATTTGGTGTGTGGGGGACGGGGGCATGGAGTTGGTTGGGTGGGGGACATAGGTATGGAGTTGGGTGGGTCAGGGACCGGAGCAGGGGGTGGATAGAAGAGTGGGACATGGAGTTTGGGTAAGTGGCGAGCGGAAGCATGGGATTGAGGAAGAGGGTATGAGGTGGGATGCGGAAAAGGCATGGGAGGGTTGGGGAAGGGAGCTAGGTAGTTGGGGGACGGAGGGAAGCGATGATTGAATTTGGGCATCCTTTTCTGTCTTTTTGTAATCGAAAACGAATCATTGCGTGTATTTTGACTGGAAGATTCTAGGCAAAGTGTAAATTTGAAAATCGCTCAAAAGAAAATGACTCTTTCTCGGAACCCGCTGTGGGAAAATGAGAAAATTCTGGTTACATGTACCAGCATTTTCTTCTTTTCCCAAGGTGTTTTCAAAAGCCTTCTCTCTTTCCCTCCCCCCCTCCCCCCGTGTCGTTAAATCACTGGATTGTTCGGTAAATATTAGGCATAATGCGTAAGATTAATAATCAAGAAATTCTGGTTCAAACCCCTGTGGCGGCGCTGGACTCGTGGGAACCCGTCCTTGGAATTGGGAAACCTAGCATAGGACAGATGAAACCCGCTGAACAGAGATGAATAAGCCAGCCTGTCGCCATGATATGACCAAAGTTCTTCAGAAAGCGGCGTAAAAAGCTCATACGAAACCTGTACTGTATTTGTTCTATACCAGCTTCCACCTTTGGTCTCTCAACGTATTTTAACGTAAATATAAATGACCCATGCTCTGGCAAATGGACGCTTAATGCATCTCCGTGATGCATGATACTAAGCAAGCCATCACATAATCATGGATCCATAAAATACATTTTGTCTAACAATGGACAGAATCATGAGGTAGACTGGTTCTTTGACATGCAGAAAATTGACCAATAGCAAAAAGTGTCGACTCAAGTCAGCCTGCGCGGACAGCGCAGGCTGACCTAGGTCGATACTTTTTGCAGAGTCATTAAGCCCCCTTTTCACAGAGCATAGCTCAAATACTTCAATTGCAACTTCGTTGCATGCCTTGTGTCTATAATACACAATATAGAGGCTATGCGCAAATGTGCTATAGAGGCTATGCGCTATTATGCTATCTTTAATAGTCAGGGGCATAGTTACCGGTGCGACCGGTACGGCTATGACCGCACCAATAATTTGCCAATTAACAGAATTATCATTGACCAAAATAATACTATTAGCTACCTAGCCGAACTGTTTTTAAGACCTAAGCGAAAAGTCAGATTCGCTAGATTTAAAAGCTTTCGAGACTATAAAAATCTCTCAGTAGAATGCAGGAGCTTCCGGGGGGCTTCGCTTCCCTCGGGTCCCCCCTCCCCCACTGATAAGGGCTCTGCCCTGGACCCGGTGGGGGCCTAAGCGGCCCCAGACCCCTTGCCATGGGCCGTACCAATCCAGACTACGTAGTTACGCCCCTGATGGTAACGGTATCAGATGATCGAGCAGTAAGAATTTCGGTGTTATGTGAGAGACATGGACTTTCATAGACCAATAATGTGACTAAGGCTTCATTAACTACTTAGGTCTGACATATTGTAACATTTTGTTTGTCTGTTTCTTTCTTCCTATGGATGGCTGCCATTCAAGGAAATACATGTACATCTTGCGTTGCTTGGTGACAATAGTAAACACTTTAAACACTATCTATTATTCAAATGCGAAAGATTACCTGTACATTTAAAAAGTTACAATATGCTTTGATCGTTGACATAAACGACAGGAAGCAATTTACATATACTTTCGGTTTGATCCCGGCTCCGTATATTTTGACGTTTACACCACAAATCATTTTAGGAACCAGTCTAAAAGTAGGCGGTCGATTTCGATCGATACTAAGATAAACACCTGTTGCAGACTGTCATTATCTTTGCAAACGATTTCCTATCAACAAGTCTTACCTTATTAAGTCTGTAGATATTTTGAAAATTAGACAGAATATCGACTGAAAAAAAAAAGGACCATGTAGAGATACACTTAAGTAAAATATTGTGGAAGGTGATAGTAATTCTCAAAGTGATACCAGAATTTTTACTACGCTTACAACAAGGCCGGCACTGCAGAATAATACTGTCTGCAGACGATGGCAGCGAGGAAGGGTTTGGTATTGACAAGTAATTCTCGGAGCGTATTTATTCTAAAAATGTCGAGTTCTCAACCCTTCACCACAGCATCTCGGGTTTTAACCCTTAACCTCCTCAATAAAAGAAATGAAACTTTCAAACCGACAGAAAAAACCCCCCAAATTTCCCAATTTCACAGGTATTTTTCGAGGAAAAATATCTCCTTGTCGGACAGTGAAGATCTAATATCAGACTGCACGTTCTGTGCAGTCTGATCTTGATCTACGCTGTTCGCAAAAGGACAGTGAGTCGCGCTTAGAAGCGTAAGGGTTAACGACCTTTAGCTAACAGGAGGCTTTTGTAAACATTGTTGCAAAAGATAGTAGATAGCATTTCCCCCTTTTTAGACAATGTTTTCTTCCGTTTCAAAGACAAATGTCTTCATCTGAGCCAAATTAACGTTGTCGTCTGTAAGTGCTTTCAAATAGACGAGTTCAAAGTTTTGTCGTATGGCAAAGTGCTAACACGAGACCGTCTGCAGAAGTTTTTTTTCCAGGATTGCAGAGGCCTATAATTTTAAACATCATAGCAAAATGAGAAATGTACTGAGCAATAGTTATTTTCATATGCAAATATACAGTTAACTTTTATTTCAGCTGACGATCCTTATTTAACTCTTTAACAGACAACAAAAGTTTCGACATGTTAAAATTCAAAGCATTTACAGACAACAAATTAATTGTAGCTATAAAATGAGTTTTTCCTTTGAAAACGGTAGAAAACATTGTTGGAAATGATGGTAACCAGCGTTTTCTCCTTTTCCTCACAATGTTTGACAAAAGTCATTTTCCCAAGTTTTCCCTATATATGGTTTTTGAAACACAAGATTAATTGGTAAAGGGTTAAAAGAGATTTTTTATAAGTCGTCCGCTGAAAAAATGTTTCAGAAGGGAAGGATTTAATGAGCCCCTAGCTCGGAATAGAAAATTCCCAGCAAGTGATCTGGAAGTGAAATTAATTAAATGTAGTAGTGATGTTTCAAGTAATTAATTACCTTACGGACTATTTTCATACGCACCAAAAACGATTAAGATGACGACGAAGGAAAATATCCTAAGAAAAGGAAAATAGTTAATAGAAATTACGGTCTGGCCTTGGATCTACACAGTTCAATATATTTGTGGGGACATTTTGTCCATAGTGGCAGTGAAAAGGGACAGATGTGTCCTGGCGGGATCGGCGTTAAGCTCTAAATGAAAAGATAGATTCCTATAAAAGAACCGGAAATTCTTTTCTTTTTTATGGTAAAATTTAATCATGGCACCACTATACGGGAGTAAATGAAACTCTTAAATCTAAAGTGGCGTTGATGTTTTAATTAAATGAAACGCAAAGTTCTGAGTGAACTCTTGTTACTTAAAAGAAGCAGATTTCTGATGCGAAACGGAAGTACTTTTTCGCTTGACTGTGGACTCCAACTGGAATTATTATGGTGCATTACCGGAAGTGCGGACACATTACCGTCAACAAAATATTTTTCCGCGGTGAAAAGTAAATCTGTTACTCTAAGGTCTAGATCTTAGAGAATAAAATATAACGAAAAATTCAAAGAGGCCTGAAATAGCTTCCATTCTATTTTTATTGCACTGAAGAAGGTCTGGCTCGAGCACCTTTTGCATATTTTATACGTGTATTGTCAAGTTTTATAGTCGCATCACTGTACCATAGTAAGTGAAACTGATAAATCTAAATCTAATGTAGCGATGATGGTTTAATTAAAGTTAGACCGATATATAGGTACCACTGGCAACTGAAATCGGTTAATAGCGAAAGGGACGTTCGCGGTTTAGAATGTTAGTTTGGCTTTGAGATTAAAAGAAACACTTTCGGGAAAAAATAAAGTAAGTCCCATATTATTTATCTATTGTTATTCTTGTATATGTGAACAATGACCTGAGTTAGTGATTCTCCATTAAATACCAATCACTCGTAAAACTAATTCTTTCGTGTATTCGTTCATTCGCTCGAGAATCAATGGATAATATGAGTGAGTGAGTAAGTGAGTGAGTGAGTGAGTGTGTGAGGGAGTGAGGGAGCGAGTGACAAACGAACGAGCGGACGAATGAATGAATGAATAAATGAATGAATGAATGAATAAATGAATGAATGAATGAATGAATGAATGAATGAATGAAGTCGGTAGTGTACAGGACTTGAGAACAGGAAGTCGCTGGTTCGAATCCCCAGTTCGGCGATTTTCTTTCCGAATATTGATGGTAGTCATTGCGACAGGATTCATTCCTCTCTCACCGCTGATCATTGTTTCGACGATGGCGGGAAAGCAGCCAGCAGCTTTGGAAGAATATAGCGCGGAGTACTGGTGGAGTACTGGTAACAAGAAACTCCAGGATAGCATGGATAAGAACAATGACCGCCGCGATATTTCTAAAATGATTTTGAAAACGGGGTTAAACACCATTTAATCAATCAAAAAGTAGCTATGTGCAAGAAGAAGAAGAAGAAGAAGAAGAAGAAGAAGAAGAAAAGTACGTTTGCAGGTGGCAAAAAGTCAAATCTAAATCTAAATCTATTTAAACCTAAATCTATTTCTAATGAAATGAAAAAAGCTATCAAATAAAAGCACACCTTCGATGATATTACGTTTTTTATATTTTCTATGCACCTTTCAAGTCAGTTCGTCAAAATGTAATCAACTGTAAATTATTGGACGCTGTGTGACATTCAATGATGGATTGTAGTTAACCTTTGGATTTCTAAAGAAATGAGTTGAACTATTCCAGATAAGAAACCGATATAAAATATTGATGTTCAGAGAGTCATATTTCTTTAACGCCGTTTTCAACATTATTTCAGTTATATCGCGGCGGCCAGTGCACCTATCCATGCTTTCGTGATATTTCTTTCGCCAATCCTTCGCACAATATTCTTCCCAAGCCACTGGCTGCTGCTTTCCTACATTACCACCATCGAAAAAATGATCAGCGGTGAGAGAGGAATGAATTCTGTAGCTATGACTATCATCAATCCTCGGAAAGAAATTCGCCGAGCTGGGTGTTCGAACTTGCAACCCCCTGGTCTGAAGTCCTGTACGCTACCGACTGCACTACCGGGGCTCGGCTCAGAGAGTTGTAATGGAAGGGGGGAAGAAAGATGATGATTGTGAGATAGTGACAACCTTAGAATAGACTGCATGACGCTTTGTGAGATAGTGACAACCTTAGAATAGACTGCATGACGCTTTAACTGACAGGTTCAGATCAGACTGAACCAGAATGAACAGAAAGTGTTGCACAGAAAGTGTAGTCTGATCTTGGGTCGGCACTATCCAATATTTTCAAGATATTTTGACCAAAGCAAAGAGGCGGCGCTCTTGGGTAGGAGACTTAGTGCAATTCTATGATGCATAATACCACGCAAGTCATTACATAATTATGGATCCATAAAATCTTTTTTGACTAACAACCGACTAAATCATGAGGTAGAATGGTCCTTAAACATACAGAAAATTTACAAATAGCAAAAAGTTTCGAGCCATGTCAGCCTGCTCGGACTGCGCAGGCTGACACGGGTGGATAGATTTTGCAGATGCATTCAACCCCCTTTTCACAGAGCGTATTATAAACTGGCATGAGATGGTTTGGTGTTCGATACTGGCTGAAGATTTTCATTACATTCATTTGGCACTGTATAAAGGTTTTATATTTTATACAGTCATATTACTTTAATTTAATTTTTTCATTTGATAATATGGCCTGCAACATCGGAAAAGGGGCATTCGGACGTTTGCGTAAAGTGTCATCTTAGATCAGCCTGCGCATTCCGCGCAGACTGATCCGAGACGACATTTTCCGTTCTTATGTAATTTTCTGTTTTGTGCAAATCTACTGTAGGACAAAATCTAATAAAGTCGTAAAGTGCCGTCTCGGATTAGCCTGCGCGGACTGCGCAGGCTGAGCCGAGACGACACTTTACGCAAATGTCCGTATGCCCCTTTTCGCGTGTTGAAGGCCATATTAGCTTGATGCACTAAATGTGTTGGCGTGTCTTTTCATTTTGATTCACTCGAGCTATGCTCGCATAATGGCTTTCGATTATGTAAATGGGAGGGGTTACGTTCGATATAACTTTAATCACGAATTTTCATTCATTTTGATTGCTCCATAAACTGGCATTCCGTGATAAATAAATGAATAAATAAATGAATAAATAAATGAATAAACAAATATCTTTCTTTCTTTCTTTCTTTCTTACTTTCGTTCTTAGAATAGAGTTACCAATTTTAATTCTGGATTTAAGATAAAAAGGAATTTGGACTTGTTTATTCTGCGGACCCATTTAAGACACCAGTGAAATTTATGCCTGTCTGTCTGTGTGTCTGTCTGTCCGTCTGTCTGTCCGTCTGTCTAAAACGCGTGCAACATTCCTGCTCTTATATAAAAACCAATCAAATAAGAAAATATATCTTTTTTAATTATTTATAGGGCCATGACGATCGATCCCGGAAAAGTAGCCTTGACAGACGTAGATCCTGTGTCAGGAGTCCCTTACCTCCATGAATCGTTTATTCTGCACTCCTTCATCCCGATGCGATATGTCCGCAGACAGAAGCCATTTGATGACCCCAACTTTACAGGGATGTATCCAGAGGGGTTCCGAATTCCTACAGTACTAATGTAAGTACAGTTACACCCGTACCATCTGCCATCTGATAAAGAATTCTGAGAAAAAAAGAGCGAGTCATCATTCTATGCTTCTTCTCCAACATTTTTGTTTTCATATCATTAAAGGCCCAATAGCGGCCAAAGAATCAAAGCAGGTGTTAAAATGCATTTAAATTTAAATCATAGGCCTACCATTAAAAAATTTTGGAAAATTTTGTGAAGATGACAACCTGTTATTGTGAGGTCGGTCTAAGTGTTAGTTGCTGGCAGAAAAAAATAAATTTAAAAATTAGAAAAGAAAAGATATATTGAACTGGCAGGTTTTGACATAGTTTTGAAATTAATTTCTCTGCCAGCGACTAACAATGGGGCCAATAACACTATACAATAACAGATTGTCATCTTCACAATAAGTTTCATGTTTTTAAATAGTATGATTTAAATTGAAATGCATTTTAATTCCCGCTTATTAACCTTTGGCAGGTATTGTCACTTTAAGAAACGATCCCGTGTTTCTTTCGAATGTTTTTATGTCACATTTTGTGAAAAGATGATTTAATACATCTGCAAAAAGTATCGATGCATGTCAGCCTACGCAGTCAGCGCAGGCAAACCCGGGTAGAAACCTATTGCTATTGGTGAACTTTCTGCATGTCAAACGACCACTCTACACCATGATTCAGCCGAATGACCAGCCCTCATAACCTAAAAGGTAGAGCGTAGGACTCGTGAACTTGATGTTTCGAGTCACTTGAGGGTGTGGGTTCGATCCCCACGGCTGGCCATCTAAAATTACTAATAGTTTTTCGGATGAGACATTAAATCGAGGTCCCGTGTGACGGTGCTATACACCGAGCACGTAAAAGAACCAGGCGTAACTTAAGATGGGTTTCGTCCTGTATCTGCACTATCCCCCGTAATAATACTAACAGCCTTCAGGGGGCGTAACCCATATGGGCAACCGGTGGTGACGATAAATAAACGCAAAATTCAATTCAATTCAGCTGAATTTTAGAGATAATGGATCTATATCATGGGACGACTTCCTTTGTAAATACGTAAGAAGATGTAATATTATATTTCATGTGTCTATATTTAGAAATGTTATGGGTAAAGAAATGTCGTAATTTAAGCTGGGGGGAATTATTTCCCCGTCACAGTGAATATTTTCCTCCTGCCGAAAATCTGGAACTACTTTTTTAACTTTTTTTAAGTTTTTAAGTTTTAAAAGTGGCATTCGTTGACAAAATAATCAAGGCACTCGTTATTTTCGCGGACCTTTCCCTTTTTCGGCAAATATTTCCCCATATTAACCACAAGCTGATGAAATAAACTCTATTTAAGCCATCTCTTTCGAGACCGCTGCTCATTTGTCGGCTACATGCAATGCAGCTAAATTTGAGCCGCGCTGTTGCAAAAGGGAGGGGGGGGGTTAATGCATAACATAATTATGGATCCATAATATCCACTTTTTTAACGACCGACTTAATCTTGAGGTTGACTGGTCCTTGGACATACAGAAAATTTACCAGTAGCAAAAAGGTTTCGGCCAAGGTAAGCCTGAATTGGACTCTGTGAAAAAGTGGTTTAATGAATCTGCAAACTTGAAGTTTCCAAATGGGTCAGTCAGTGAAATTTGCGCAGGCTGACCTGTGTCGAAACTTTTTTTGGCTTTTGTTGAATTTGTCGCATGTGAAAGGACCGTTCTACCTCATGGTTCAGCCGGTTCTGAGCAAAATAGATCCTTACTGGGCGACGATCCGCTTTTCTTTTACTGCATTACAAAAATGCATTAAGCCGCTTTTGCCAAGAGCGCCACTCATATAATTGGCCTGTAATACGCGAAAAGGGGCATTGGGACATTTGCGTAAAGTGTCGTTCCGGATCAGCCTCCGCACTTCGCGCAGGCTAATCCGAGACGGCACTTTACATCAACATTAGATTTTGTCCCACAGTATACTTGCGTGAAACAGAAAATCACACACGATCAGAAAGAGTTGTCTCGGATCAGCCTGCGCGGGTTGCACATACTGATCCGGGACGACACTTTACGCGAATGTCCAAATGACTCTTTTTGCGTGTTGCAGGTCATATTTGCATAGTAGTCAACTGCAGTTGATTTTGGCTTTTCTGTTCCAGTTCCCCACCAAATCCGCAACCCACCACCCTACCACCCAAATAAGGAAATTGCCTTTTTCAATACAGCTGCTATGGGATTATTTCTCTCTTTTGCAGGAAAAACGAGAAAGGAGAAATTGTTAAAAGAATCAGTATCGATGATGAAGTGTACTGTATGATGGTTGCTAAGGAAACAGCTGGCCCTGACGACGAGAAGGGCGCCAACTGCGAATGTATCGTCAACGAGAATGGAACGAGACCAGGATTCTTTAATCTCAATCCTCGTTCTTCAACTAGAAAAGCTAAGAGCGCACCTGCGTTGAATCGCGAGAAATCCAAGTCAATGTTGATGAGTGAAGTCTCGTCACGTGGGAAATCCTCGAGATCTTATCTAAAGAAGCAGAACA
The DNA here is from genome assembly GCA_946811185.2 of Hippopus hippopus. Classification (NCBI taxonomy): domain Eukaryota; kingdom Metazoa; phylum Mollusca; class Bivalvia; order Cardiida; family Cardiidae; genus Hippopus; species Hippopus hippopus. Next base: position 29,031,322 of record OX328108.1, on the reverse strand, counting down.
CCATCCAGGAACAGTCAGAAATAGAGGAAGATGCCGAGACCTTGACCCCAAAGACCTTTACAACCAATTTAACATCGCGACGAAAGAAGTTACCGGATCAAATAGAATACGCATTGGTTCTTAGGCATCCATTATGGCCCAAAGTTGCGTCAGAATGGGGTGAACGCCCACGCAATGTCGGCTGGCCTGGTAAAAGAGTCGAGAAGAAAATCATGTCTCTAGGATGTCACGTGACACCTGGAGCTCATCCAAACAGCGATGACCCGGACATAGAATGGACGTATTCATTTTATGAAGCAGAAAGGATAATAAACAAGGAGTCGATTTCTTCTGTTCAAAGACAGTGTTTTATAGCATTCTGTTTACTTTGTATGGATTTGTTGGAAAGTAGGTCATTGAATTTACAGCAGTTAAAATCTGTGTTCTATTTCTCCTGCGAGACTATTGACCCACAATACTGGCGTAAGAATCTTGCTCTCTGCGTTAACCACCTACTAGATCATTTGTTAGAATGTATTCGTTGTGCCAATTTGCCGGACTACTTTATTGTCAAGAACAATACGCTTAGCCATCTAAGTAAAACAGATTTAGTCAAACTAGAGGCAACTGTGTCAGAGGTTCGTAAAAATCCAGCTCAGTATCTCATTTCTCTCACCACGACCTGTGCATTCGTCAATATTTTTCCTTTTTATTGTTCAGTCATAGATCTGTTCAACCCATTTACTGAGGATGGTAAAATCTTTGCGAAGAAAAAAGAAACAGAAAAGTCCATCCGGGCTCTTCTCACTGTGGTCGATGAGTTAAGTAATAACTTCTACCTCGATTCCGGATATCAAGTTTTCGAAAATGCCTACGAAGAAATCGAATACTATGTATCCTCGCTGATTGCCCACTGTGTTTCTGGTTTCGAGGAAGCAATAGAATATTTTGTTAAACCCATTCAAGGCGACAAGGAGGCGCAAAAACATTTACAATTCATGCCACAGCTGCTTAGTCAGAAAAACATTACACTCAGTGAAAAATTACCGCCCACCGAAATTTGGAGACCAATAAGAATGTGCCGTCTACTGATCCAGAAGTATTCTTCCGCGAAGCAAGGATCTGATTTGTATGACCATCTTGGTTGTATGTATCACTCCGCGTCTGAAGTATTTAAGGATCAGAGAGAGGAAATTCGTCAGAAAGCCGAAACGGCTTTCAAAGAAGCCATAGGCAAAGAAGACAGTGGAATTGGAGCTTTTGTGGACTATGGCCGCTTCTTATGTAGAACCCAGAAATTCGAAGATAGTATATCTGTCCTGAAAAAAGTAGTCCAGAAAGAAACCAAGAACCCGGAAATGATTAATTTCTACGGCCGGATGGAGGCAGTCGTGGCAGACGACTTTATCAAGAAAGATATTGAAACAAGTGACGGTTTAGAAGTTCTTTCTATTTCATATTCACTCTACTTGATCTGTGATTGCTACATAGGCTTGAAGAAAAAGCAGGATCTATTCAAAACCTTGAAACAATTCGAGGACCTTACTGGCAAAATAAACGATCCTCAGTCCTTTGCTCTTTTGGGGTACACGTACATCAAGATAAGGCAATTCAAAAAGGCGATAACGCACTTTAAGACGATTGCAAAACTGAAACCAAATAGTACACTGGCGCATGAATACATTGCAATTTGTAGTAGACATGAAGGTTATGATAAGTCTGACGAAAAAGTAACACTCGAAGGGAAAATGGAAAAACTGGATTTGTGGGAACAATGAACGACTCTAAATGATATTAATAACAATATTGCTTTACTAGGATTCAATTATCTGAATTATTTTGTGCAATGATACTATAAAAATTATGTCCCCTTCGTCGACATTTCATGGGCAGCTTTTAGACTTTAGATATTAAACTTTCCAAGATCTAGATTTCGAACCCCCCCTCCCCCACGTCAAAAAGGCTTGCGTCAACAAAATGTTGACTTATTCGAAGAAGGACAGTGTTATGGTTAACATACCTCATTACCTTGCCATTACAGCCCCAGAAACAGCCAAAAGTAAACAATACGGGTGTTAGAATGGAATCAAATTTAAACCATACTTCTTAAACTATGGAAACTAGTGTGAAGATAACAATCTGTTATTGTACGGTCTGTAAAATTGTTAGTCGCTGGCAGAAAAATGAGTTTTAAAACCAGGTAAAAAGTAAACAAAAGATAAAGCGACCTGGCAACTTTTGACATTCTTTTAAAATTCATTTTTCTGCAAGCCACAACAAATTAGACCGACCGTAAAATTACAGATTATCACCTTCATAGTAATTTTCATACTTCTGAATGGTATTATTTAAATTCAAATGTATTTTAACATCCGCATCGGTCACAGTTGGCCGCTACTGGAGCTCTAAGGATTACGACCTCTAACTCATCGGTAAATATCGTGTAACATCGACGTTTTCGTAAAGGCTATTCGGTCAATATCGGCAGTTTTCGTCTTGTAATATGACAGTTAGGGGCCGTAGACTCACTAACTCATCGGTAAATATCGTGTACCATCGACGTTTTCGTAAAGGCTATTCGGGCAATCTCGGCAGCTTCCGTCTTTTAACATGAGAGTTACGGGCCGTAGACTTTAATGCATGCATCTGAGATGGGCTAGAAAAAAGGTTTTGGGTACTCTTGTGAAGGTATATATGAGCTGAGGCTGAAGCATTTCTATGGAAATGTCGGATGTTTGCCTGCATTAAGATGTCCCAGCTAGGCGTTTTTCCCGTCTTTGTGTGATTTGTCTCATGTGCTCTTTGTTACGACTACTCTGGTCGTAACAGATTGAGCCATGAAAAAAGTATCGACCCATGACAGCCTGCGCAGTCCGCGATGGCTGACATGGCCGAAACTTTTTACTATCTTTTTAAAATTTTCTTCATGTCTAATGACCATTCTACCCCCATGATTTAGTCGGTTGTAAGACAAAATGGATTTTTATGGATCCATAGTTATGTGATCATCTGCTTGCTACAACGCTTCACAGAGATGCATTACTCCCCTTTTTCCCACAGAATATGGCTTGCAACACGCGAATAGGGGCATTCGGACATTTGCGTAAAGTGTCATCTCGGATCAGCCTGCGCAGTCTGCGCAGGCTAATCCGAGACGGCACTTTATGACTACACTAGATTTTATGGTACAGTAGACTTTCGCAAAACAGAAAATTACATAAAAACGGAAAGTGTCGTTTCGGATCAGCCTGCGCGGACTGTTCGAATGCCCCTTTTCCTGTGTTGCAGGCCATATATATTGCTTATATATGTAATGGAGAAAAGTTCCTTTGATATAAGGTTAAATTTTTCGTGTTCAAATTTGTCTGTACCAAGTCTATTTTGATGAACACTTTAGAATCATTTCTCGATACTGCGTATGGTTTTTCTTTAGAACATGGCATTGTATGATAAATATAAATTAAGTACATTACTCTTTACTTGGCTTGTTCATTATGATTTCTGTTATACAGAAACCGTCACCATTCCATATTTCAAATAAAGTTTCTTTGTCAATATTACGCATAAATTCTTTCCAAACCACAGGCGGAGTCAAAATAATGTTTATTGAAGAGAGAGAGAGAGAGAGAGAGAGAGAGAGAGAGAGAGACAGACAGACAGACAGACAGACAGACAGAGTTCTTTGAATTACAGAATAATGTGATCCGCTTCTTTTTTTCAAAATTAGGGGAGGTGACTTGGACGTAGTACATTTGGTGAAGATATTTTCTTATTTTCTAAGTTATTTCCCCTATTTGATTTTCGTCTTCCATGCGGTGAACGGCTACGTAGCTCCTTTGACTTACGTTACATTGTTTCTGGTATAAATCTCGACTTCGAAAACATTCCTCTCCGAGGACTGATGAAGGTTTTACATTCATTATCGTCCTCCAAAAATGAAATACTGACCTATCTGAATTGAGCATCCTGGGTACAGAACCGGACTACTTTTCAAGATGGCAATCGATGCATCGTATTTCATAATTAAATATTTATTTATTCATAACAACGCTGAATGATACGATTCATCCAGCCATGTATAGCTAGCATATAACCTATGCACCAGTCATTAGCACCTATAGGCCTAGGAATAAGCCCCGGTATAAGCCCTGCGGGGAGGTTGTTTGTTGTTGAAGTCTGTAAAAAACCCTGCGCCAGTCTCCGTTTTCCCTAAATCTGTATTTACGAAATATTTACGAAGATTTGCAGCAAGCAATGGTATTTTCAAAAGTATCTTTCCTCTGTAAAACATTTATACTTTTGATAAATTTGGAGCGAAAACAGGCTTGATTTCTTCACAGACGTATTACAGCTTGGTATTAGAGCCATTTTCCGCATGCTACTTTTTAGCGGCAGAGTTTTATGTTGCACCGCGTTCTAATATTCATCCTGTACAGGATAGTGATGTGTCATAGCAGACAGGTCAATCTTCGAAGAGTATGACATGCTCAGACAACGGTCTTACTGTTGCAGTTTTTCTCCTCCATTAGGGCGCAACGTTTCAAAGCGTCATCTATCCAAAAGGGAGAGAACTTGAATAATTTTCTTTTTGTTTCTGTAATAAGTTACCTCCCTTATTATATGAGAGAGTACTGTAAATCGTCAGTTTGAGAAACAACTAAACCCTTAATTGTGCAGATTTTTTTTGCTAGAACCGTGTGGATGCAGTCGCATACTCGTGTACTAACAGCTTTGACCTGAGAACTGGGCCTGCATTCGTATACTGACAGCTTTGATCATGAGAACTGGGCCAGCATTCGTGTACTGACAGCTTTGATCATGAGAACTGGGCCAGTATTCGTGTACTGACAGTTTTGATCATAAGAACTGGGCCTGTATTCGTGTACTGACAACTTTGATCACGAGAACTGGGCCAGCATTCGTGTACTGACAGCATGATCATGAGAACTGAGCCTGCATTCGTGTACTGACAGTTTTGATCATGAGAACTGACCCTGCATTCGTATACTGACAACTTTGATCATGATAACTGGGCCTGCATTCGTGTACTGACAACTTTGATCATGAGAACTGGACCAGCATTCGTGTACTAACAGCATGATCATTAGAACTGGGCCTGCAGTCGTGTACTGACAGCTTGAACTGGGCCTGCATTCGTGTACTGACAGCTTTGATCATGAGAACTAGGCCTGCATCGCGTACTAATAGCTTTGGTCATGAGAACTGGGCCCACATTCGTGTACTGACAGCTTTGGTCATGAGAGCTGGGCCTACATTACTGTTCTGACAGCTTTGATCATGAGAACTGGGCTTGCATTCGTGTATGACAGCTTGAAATGGGCCTGCATTCTTGTACTGACATCTTTGACCATGAGAACTGGGCCTGCATTCGTGTATTGACAGCTTTGATCATGAGAACTGGGCCCGTATTCCTGTGCTGGCAGCTTTGACCATGAGAACTTGGACCGCATTCGTGTACTAACAGCTTTGATCATGAGAACTGGGCCCGCATTCGTGTACTGACAGCTTTGACCTTGATAACTGGGCCCGCATTCGTGTACTGACAGCTTTGACCATGAGAACTGGGCCCGCATTCGTGTACTGACAGCTTTGACCATGGCACTGGGCTTGCGTTCATCAACTATTCTTAATTACATTGTAAGTCTAATTCTCAAGAACTATCTGAATTTGAAAGAAAATCAAGTTATGACTGGCTTAACCAAAAGGTTTAGCCAATCAGAAATTGTGTTTCTTTCTTAATGTAGAAATATACTAAGAATGCAACTTAGAATCGTTGATGACTTTGATGAAATTCGTTTCGACGGAAACTATTCCTCACTATGTCTATATTAAAAAAAATCGGGTTCATGATTTGACAGGAAAACATGAATATGTGCACTGGCCGCCATGATATGACTGAAATGAAATGATTTTGAAATACGAACGATTTAACAGAAAGAAAATGAAAACTTTGAGGAAAGTTTGTGGGAAAAGAGCAATTGCTGATAATACAACTAATTGCTCCTGATAGCAGAAGGCTTGACAAAAGAAAAAAACTTTGAAATTTACCAAGAAACAATCGCTGAAGCAATAAAATGGTAAATTGTGGAAGTAAATAAAAAAGTGGGAGAAAAAGCGCCCAAGGTGACACACCACCCTGAACTTTTTCCAGGTCGTACTTGTCAAAAGTATTGTCATTGTAAAATTTAAAAGCAAGAAATTTTGATGCACCTTTTCATCAGAGCATTTAGAAGGAAAGGTCTAAAATGTGTTGCTGGTGTCGATTTATTTTTCTTTTTCTGTTGCGCAAGTTTGTAATTACTTGAAGACCTGTTTTGTACCTGTGACCACTACAAGCAGGACCATCCCTTTTCAGCGTGATTGTTCAAAGGTAGTCACAGTGTTTTTGAGGTGGAATAAAGAAAGAAAAGTCGGTTGAGGTGCCATTTTTTGGCCTCTTTTGTAGGCTACTGGACATAATTGAGGAGTGCTCTGTGATAAGGGGGCTTAATGCATCTGCGAAAAGTATCGACCCAGGTCAGCCTGCGCAGTCCGCGCAGGCTGACCTGGGCCGAAACTTTTCGCTATTGGTCAATTTTCTTTTTGTCAAAGGACCAGTCTACCTCATGATTAAGTCGATTATTTAAAAGAGTGACACTTATAGATCCATAATTAGGTGATGATTTGGGCTGGTATCACGTATAACGGAGATGCATTAAGCCCTCTTTTGCCAGAGCATGGCCAAATCATATTTGATCGAATCAAACAGAACTCTAGGCTTGCCGATATAAGTACAGCAGAGGGTCAAAGATAGGGATTTTCAGGTTTTTTTCCAAGTAGCAAAAATCCAAAAAGGCTGTGGTGGGACACCCTAAAGTCCATTGTGACCAGAAACCTTCGACAAACGTTACCCAGTGCCCCGCAGTGCAAAGATAATCTTTGTTTACATTTGACAAAATCAATCAAGCCAGGACGGTCCCTTACCGCCTGATAACTACGAACGCCGAACGATAAGGAAACTATCTCGATCCTTTCCTTTTGCCGCTCTTTTTCACTGCTTCTCCTTGTTTTTAAAACAATGGACCGGTCCCGAATTTATGAGAATGATGTATGAAAACCATGTGAAACACATTTTTATCTATGCTTCCTACAGTTTCCCTTTTTCGGGAATTGTCGTAAAAAGTATGTTTGAATTTTACGACAAACAATTGTCACAAAAATTTTAAGTTTTGCCCTCAAAATCAGTTATCTCTATACTGCACAATCCACTTTTTACGAGGGACTCGGTCTTTAAAAAAAAAAGGTGTGGAAAAAGGAGAAAATGCTTGTCTACAGCATTTTCTCCTTTTTTTCCCATAATGTTTACCACCATTTCCAAGGACCAGTTCAGTTATTTTAGCCACGTTTAATTTTCTCGTCTGCAAATACTTTCAGTTTAGAAGCGTGTAAAATTTTGACGTCTGGGAAAGAGTTAAAATGGGAAAGCGGTAAAAACCGAGAAACAAGCGAAACGGATATTACGGTGAAATTCCAGCTGATTTTGAGTCGATCACCGCGGGTTCGTTTTCAGATAAAATAGCGGAAATTTAGATGCTTTTGTTTACAATAAAATAGTGTCCGTGTGGTGTATGAGTTTTCTCTTTTTTCTTTGTGCCATATCATTTGGATTTAACTGGAACAGCATTTGGTTCGTATGACTATATGGCCTGCAACACGAGAAAAGGGGCATTCGGACATTTGCGTAAAGTGTCGTCTTGGATCAGCCGCACAGGCTAATCCGAAACGACATTTTCCGTTTTTATGTAATTTTCTGTTTTGCTCAAGTCTTCTGTAGCACAAAATCTAATGTAGTCGTAAAGTACCGTCTCGGCCCCTTTTCGCGTACTGCAAGCCAATTATAATAAAACAGAGATTTAATTTTAGAGATGATCAATTTATGTTGTAGGATCTGCTTATTTGAAGTTTTATGCATGACTTGCCTTTCACATTGGTGTATGCAAATGTTTCATAAGGCCGTCTTTTAATCAATTACTACGGTCCTTCGTGGTTCAGAGGTGAAGTGTGGGATTCTAAGCCTGAGGGCTGCGGGTTCGCACCACTTTCAAAACTCTTGGTCTTTCGTGGGCGTGTCCCTGGGCAAGACTCTTTCCAGATCTCGACTTCTTTCTTTTGTCGCAGCGTTTCTTTGCCTGTTTACACGATAGCGTACGAACAAAACAGAATGCGACAAGAGAAACATTGCTTCAAGTCCTTGCTGCCAATTATATCGGTGAAAATCAGGACACATATGTGATCACCGGATGAAATAAGATTTATTACGACATTTTTTTAACCTTTAAACTACTAAATAAGGTAAATGAAACTTTTAGGCCGTTAGTTAATTCCTACCCTACTAAATAACTTAACTCTTTTCCAAACGACAGTATTTTAGACAGGTCCAATTTGAAAGCACTTGAAGTCAAGAATATTTATACGGCACATATTATGAGATTTGAATCAGATAGTCTGGAAAACATTGTGGGAAAAGGAGAAAATGCTGGTTACCAGCATTTTCTCCTTTTCCCACAGTGTTTTCAAAAGGCCTACTTCTCAGGGTCATGAAAACTCAGGATTGTGTGGTAAAGGGTTAAATGAAACCTGCAAGCCGATAGTACAAAAACCCGAATAATATTACTTCAAACTCCTTACCGGACAGTGTAGATCCAAGATCAGACTGCACGTTCTGTGCAGTCTGATCTTGATCTACACGGTCCGCAAAAGGTCAGTGAGTCGCGCTTAGCAGCTTAAAAGTTAAAATCCACATGTTTCTACTTCAAAGCTGTTTTTTCTAGTGAAAAACATCTCAGTATTGGACAGTGTAGATCCAAGATCAGACTCTACGTTCTGTGCAGTCTGATCTTGACCTACACTGTCCGCAATAGGTCCTTGAGTCGCGCTTAGCAGCCCAAGGGTTTAAAAACACTGTGGTAAAACGAAAGAATTGCCCTTCACGAATAATTTCTCGTTTTGCCACAATGTTTTCAAAGGAAATGTGCTGCAGGACGAAAAAAAAAAACGTTTGCAGGTACAGTTGTATAACCACCTTACCAAAAGATCCGTCTTTAAACGACCTTGAAGACTTTTTTTTTCTGTTTTGAAAACAGTATAGAAAAAGGAGACAATGCGGGTATATGTTGTCCTTTCCCACGATGTGTTTTACTCTTTCGAAGACAAATGCCAATGTTTCAGCAACGTTTAATTTCTCGTCTGCAAATGCTTTCAGTTTGGACATGTCTGTCTAAGATGTTATCGACTAGTAAAGTGTAAGGTGAACAATTTGAATGACTATGTACCGTTTACTCTGTGTGAAAATTGATAACGGCTTTAAGTCTTTGCCAAACGACAAAATTTTGGACTGGACCAAATTGAAAGCGTTTGCAGCCGAAAAAATAAATGCAGTCTTAATTATTATTTCTGTCTTGGATAAGGCTGAAAAAAATTGTGGGAATATGAGAAAATGCTGGTTACCAGCATTTCCCCCTTTTCCCACAATGTTTTCACAAGCCTTCTTCTACAGAGTAGTTAAAACCCAGGATTCTATAGTAAAGGATAAGAGCTTTTGTCACAATATTTTTTTCTTTAAAATTTGTAGACTGCAAAAAACTGTCTGGGAGTGCAAATTCGTTAAGTGAACTTTTTGAATGACAGTACTATCACTCACACACAATGTAAAAACTGATAACTGATATACTTTTCAAACTCAGAGCGCTTTCAGGGACATAAAAGACCCGCTTATGCACGGTGAAGAATATGCCAAATCATCAATTTTTGTTTGTCGCATTAAATATATAGCAACATTCATAAAAATATGGGACGGATTGTACCTGTATACATAGCAACCATGTAACACGTCGGCTAGGACGTGAAAATGAGCAAAGTCCTTTATTTTGTATAGTTTTCAAAAGCATACCGCTTTCAGGGACACATAAGAGTCGCTTATGGACGGTGAAGGGTTCAATACCGGATCTTCGATTTTCGTTTTGTCCCGTTAGCCCTTAAGCGCGACTCGAGGACCTTTTGCGGACAGTTTAGATCAAGATCAGACTGCACAGAACGTGCAGTCTGATCTTGGATCTATACTATCCGATAAGGAGATAATTTTTATCACCAAAAATAAAAACTTTGAAATAGCAACAATCAGACTTTTACTATCGGCTTGAATAAGGGGTTAATACAGTGGCATAGGCCTACATGGAAATATTGGCCGGAACGTGAAAAAATATATAAGCCATGCTCTGGTAAAATGGGGCTTAATGAATCTCCGTGATGCAGGATACCATGGAAGTCAATCACGTGACCGTGGATCCGTAAAATCCATATAGTGTAACAATCAACAGAATTATGAGGTAGCTTGGTACTTTGACATACAGAAAATTGAGCAATAGCGAAAAGTGTCGGCCCAGGTCAGCCTGCGCGGACTGCGCAGGCTGACCCGGGTCGATACTTTTCGCAGATGTGTTAAGCCCCCTTTTCACAGAGCATGGCTCGTATACTCGTATAGCCAGTAAAATTTCGGCTTAGAAATGAACAACTGCATGCGGGTGCCTTTTCTTTCAATGCTTCCAAAGCTGCTAATGAGACGCTTCAGAATTAACCCTTTACCAAACAATACCGGGTTTTAACCACTCTCAGAACGAAAGCTTTTGAAAACATTAAAGGCCCGGTAAAGGCCAAAATATCAAAGCAGGTGTCAAAATACATTTAAATTTAAATCATACCATTTAAAAATATGAAAAATATTGTGGAGATGACAGTCTGTTATCGTGTGGTCGGGCCATATGTTAGTCGCTGGCAGAAAAAAAGTATTTTAAACTCAGGCAAAAAGTAAACAAAAGACACAGCTACCTGGCAGGTTTTAACCTAGTTTTGAAATTAATTTCTCTGTCAGCAACTAACACTTGGACCAACCGTACAATGACAGATTGTCATCTTCACAATAATTTCCATACTTTTAAATGGTATGATATAAATTCAAATGCATTAAAACACCCGCTTTGTTTATTTTTGGACTTTATTGTCACTTTAAAGGAAAAGGAATAAAATGAAGGTTACCAGGATTTTTTTCCCTTTTCCCAAAATGTTTTCTATTAGCTCCTACGAAATTTTACGTAAAAAATATACACAAATTTTGTCATTTGAATCCCATTTAATTTGTTGTCTGCAAATATTTTCAGCTTGGAAACGTCTTAAACGTTTTCCCTAATAAGGAGTTAACAGGAAGAAAACTTTTGAAAACATTGTGGGAAAAGAAGAAAAATGCTTGTAACCAGCATTTCTCTTTTTCCCGCAATGTTTTCTACTTCTTCATATAAATAAGAAGAATCCATCATTAACCCTTTACCAAACAATCCCTGGTTTTTACGACCCAGAGGAAGAAGCCTTCTGAAAACATTGTGGGAAAAGGAGAAAATGCTGGCAACCAGCATTTTCTCCTTTTCCCACATTGTTTTCTACTCTTCTAAAGTCAAGTTTCAATTTTTGAGTCACATTTATTTTGTCATCTGCAAATGCTTTCAATTTGGACAAGTTTCGTGAAAGGTATAAATACCAAATCTTCGATTTTTATGTGTTCCATCTAAAAGGTCTTTAGAAAGAATACATGTACTTTTGGAAAACATTGTGAGAAAAGAGAAAAATATTGGTAACCAACAATTATTTTTTTCTTTCTTCGACAATGTTTTCGACACCTTTACAAATTTTTTCTACGCATTTACCAAAAAAAATCTACCATTTAAGTCAAATTCAATTTATCGTCTGTAAATGCTTATTAAGATGTGTGAGTCAAAAGTTACGTCGTCTGGTTCAGCGAATCTTTTCATTTGTCCCGTTCAAAAGGTCCTGAGAAAGAAGACTTTTGAAAACATTGTAGGAAAAGGAGAAAATGCCGGTAACCAGCATTTTCTCCTTTTTCCACAATGTTTTCTACTCTTTTAAAAAGAATCCATCTTCTGAGTCATATTCAGTTTGTCGTCTGCAAATGCTCTGAATATCGGTGAGAAAAAATTTTGTCGTCTGAATAAGGATAAATGTCAAATCTTCGATTTTTTTTATGTTCCGTTTAAAAGGTCTTGAGAAAGAAGGCTTTTGAAAACATTATGGTTACCAGCATTTTTTTTCTTTTCCCACAATGTTTTCTACTCCCCTTAAAAGAATAACAATTCCAGCAGTTTGGTCATTTTCAATTTGTCGTCTGCAAATGCTCTCAAAATCGGTGAGTCAAAAGTTTTGTCGTTTGGTTACGGATTATAGGCAAATTTTCGATTTTAACATGTCCGGTTTAAAAGGTCCTGGGAAAGAAGACTTTTGAAAACATTGTGGAAAATGGAGAAAATGCTGGTAACCAGCATTTTCTCCTTTTCCCACAATATTTTCTACTCCTTAAAAAAACCCTTTATTTCAACCACATTCAAATTGTCGTCTGCAAATGCTCTCAATATCAGTGAGTCAAAAGTTTTGTCGTCTGGTTAAGGATAATTGGCAAATGTTCGATTTCTATATGTCCGGTTTAAAAGGTCCTGAGAAAGAAACATTGTAAAAAAGAGAAAATGCTGGTAACCAGCATTTTCTCCTTTTCCCACAATATTTTCTACTCCTTAAAAAAATCACCATTTCAACCACATTCAAATTGTCGCCTGCAAATGCTACCAATATCGGTGAACGAAAAATTCTGTCCTTTGGTAAAGGATATAAATACCGAATGTTCGATTTTCATTTGTCCCGTTTAAATACAGATATTGGACAGCGTGTTAAGCTTTATATAGCAACCCAGTAACATGCCAACATGGACGTGGAAATGAGCTTCGGTGTTGATTATTTTTTCATAAAGTTTCTTAGAATTGATTGATCTTGAACATTTAAGCGAGTGACAAGTGCTTTTGTTACTCTGTATGATTTTTCTTTAAACATGTAAGTGGTACTATTTTTTCCGGAAATAGATACGTGTACTTGGACGTGGAAATGAGCTTCATTATTTGTGTACTGTATTAAGTTTCTTGGAATTGATTTATCTTGAACATGTAAGCAGGTGACTTGTGCTTTTGCTACTCTGTTTGATTTTTTAATAGGTGGTACTATTTTTTCCGGAAATGGACAAGTCTACTTAGACGTGGAAGTAAGCTTCAGAGTTTTTATATAATTACGTATTAAGTTTCTTGGAATTGATTTATCTCCAAGAACATTTAAGCAAGAGACTTGTGCTTTTGTTACTCTGTTTGATAAAAAAAGAAAAAAAGAAAAGAAAAAAAAAAGAAAAAAAAATTGTAGGTGGTACTATTTTTTCCAGAAACGGACAAGTCTGCTTGGACTTGGAAATGAACTTCGTTGATTTTATACAGTATTGAGTTTCTTGGAATTGATTTATTTTGAACATTTGAGCAAGTGAAAAGTGCTTTTGTTACTCCGTTTTCTTTTTTTTTCTAATCGATGGTACTATTTTTTTATCTGGAAATGGACACGTTCTCTTGTACGGAGAAGTGAGCGTCATTGGTGATTATTCTTCCATACATTTATTTTCTTAGAGTTGTTTTATTTTTAACGTTTAAGCAAGTGACTAGTGCTGTTACTCTTTTTTTCTTCTTCTTCTTCTTTTTTTTTAATCAATGGTTCTATTTTTTTTTCTCGAAATGGACAAGACCACTTTGACAGGGAAATGAGCTTCGTTGGTTTTATACTGTTTTAACCCTTAACCCGCAAAATAAGTAAGATAAAACTCTCAACTTGATAGTAAAAACCCATATTGTGCTATTTTAAAAGTACATTTTTGGGGAAAAATCTCCTGATCTGACAATGTATATCAAAGATCAGGCTGCACGTTCTGTGCAGCCTGATCTTGATCCACACTGTGCGCAAAAGCTCCTTGAGTCGCGCTTACATTCTAAGGGTTTAGTATCTTGAAATTGATTTATCTTGAACATTTAAGTAAGTGATGCTATTTTCCCGTCCTGGAAATGAAATTTGACTGTATAGATTTCGAGATTCTGAAAATTGGGATAACTGGGGATTTTGATGTAAGTGACTAGTGCTTTTGTCACCCTGTTTCAACTGTGACACTACTTTCAATTTCAGAATCAGAAAAACAAAATCCAACGATTGATTCAGAGCAAAAAAACATCTAATTAAGATCCTTTAAAGATATATCTTTTCTCGTTTTTGGGCTTTTTCCAGCCAGTTTTTAACCCATTTCATCCTTAGTTTATGAAACTATAATCATTCTTGTATATCATGCCAAATGTTACTGAAAGATTGAATCAATCTTTTTTTGAAGCTTCAAAAAAACTATTAAATCTATTTTTCTTCTCATGCGTATACACACTGGATAGTTATATTTGGCAAAAAGGGGCAGATTATGTATTTAAATAACGGTATTTTCTTTTGGCAACCAATGTCCGTGCTTATAAAACTTCAGTCTAGGCTCAACTGAGTAAGTGCTCAAACTTAAAGTCTCTTATTTGCTTCAAAATGATATGAAAACCTTTATTGCAGACTTTGATTTCATAGACAGAGATAAAGAAAAAGCCCTAAAGTTCAGAAGTTCCTCCTTAAGGTTGATCGAATTGCATTTATACAATTTTGAAATTTCATTTTTAGCTGAGCTGAGTACGTAAAAAGCTTTATAAGCATTGGCCAATGACTCGTGAGATCAGATATGACGTCATCGTATGTATTTGAATACGGCCTCGCGTGATAGACGCGTGTTATATATCATGAAACATTCCCATAAGCCTTTGCGAAATTGTGGCGAGAAATATAACAGTACCTTAATCCTCAAGCTGCTAAGCGCGACTCAAGAACGTTTTGCGGACAGTGTAGATCAAGATCAGACTGCACAGAACGTGCAGTGTGATCTTCGATCTTTACTGTCCGATTAGGAGATAGATATCTCTCCCAAAAAGTATATAAGAAATAGCAAAATTTGGATTTTTAATATCGGCTTGAAAGTTTCATTTCACTTTTTTAGCAGGATACGGTTAAAACATAACAAATCACGTTTGAGGTCTACGGCCCCTAATTCTCATATTAAAAGACGGAAGCTGCCGAGATTGGCCGATTAGCCTTTACGAAAACGTCGATATTACACGATATTTACCGATGAGTTAGTGACTCTACAGCCCCCAACTCTCATATTAATGGACGGAAGCTGCCCAGATTGGCCGAATAGCCTTTACAAAAACGTCGATGATACACGATATTTACCGGTGAGTTAGGGGTTGTAGACCTTGAGAAACACTATCATTTTTTTATACGCCTGTATAATACTACTCTATTCTATTAACTGCTGATTGGCCTGTTATTGCCTTACTAAATTCATTGAGAAGACTCTTTTCGGCGTAGTTAACCACGCTGGCTTTTGACCTACCTCTTGGTATTGATAAACTCGATTGAATAAAAAGTAACTTGTGATTGGTCAAAAATGTGGATAGGTTTATTCCGCGGGCCTCGGTCGGCCTATTTGCGGGCAAATTTCTGACGATATTGTAAGCGTTGTTACTGCTTATCAATACCCCGGCGAGCTCGTTTACACCATCGAATATGATAGGGAATAATCCTTTTTTTTTTTGTACTAATTGGTAATTTAATATTCTTTAGGCGTTACCCTCAGATAAATAGTTACTGTATGTCTACTTGTATTTTCTCCATTTCTCTTCATGTTTTACCACAAAAGTGTCTTCTACGTCGTCCGTACCTTTTTATTTTTAAAAAAAAAGATATTTCTTGTTTTAATTTTTGTATGATCATAAAAGTCTGCATGCCCTGCTTTAAAAATCATCTGCAACACTTTTAACCCTTTACCACACAATTTCGAGTTTAATGACCCTGGAAAATGATGCTTTTGAAAACGTTGTATGAAAAGGAGAAAATGCTGGTAACCAGCATTTTCTCCTTTTCCAACAATGTTTTCTACCTTGTCACAGACAGAAATAACCATTTGAAGTACATTTAATTTGTCTTCTACAAATACTATTCATTGACTTAGTGAAAATTTTTGTCGTTTTGTAAAAAGGAAAGGAGATAATTTTAGCTAAATTCCTAGAAACACACGACGCACGGCAAGATTTAAACATGACAGGATGTTCACCCGCATCGTTTATCTGACATTTAAACTTTAACAGCCACAAAAGCTTTTTTTTTTTCTTTTTTCCTTTTTTTCTTTTACCCCCTTTTCTACTACTCTTTACTCTTTCATTGCCAGTTGCGACTTAAGGTACATTCAATCGGTCGCCCGCAAATGCTTTGAAAATGGGCCAGTCTAAAATTTTGTCGTGTAGTAAAGAGTTAACAATTAAAGACTAAAAACATGACATTATCTTGGGCTGCTTAACTTTTGTGCAAGAAAAACACCTATGCATTTATTTGAATTTTTTTTGTCCTTTTATAATCAATAAAGGTGTTAAAAAGTATGAATTATGCACCGCGTGTAAAAACGAAACGTTTGCATCGAGTAGGAATGTTTTGACGCTGTGGCAGTAAAGGTCGTTGCTAAATACACACTATATAATGCAAGTTACGGATTCAGTAAATGGTGTCGCAAAACTGGGAACTGCTTCCTCGTCGTAGTAGTCAACAGTACCGGTAGTCCCGTTTGAAAATTTGACTGAAAGAACTTCCGCTTTTAGTTCGGTAGCGAATCACTGTAACCCTTTACCAAAAGGTCCCGTGTTTCAACGATCGGGGGAAAAGACGGCTTTTAAAAGCATTGTTACAAAAGGAGAAAATGCTGGTAACATTCAAACCTCATACTATGAGCCACATATTAATTATCATCTGTAGATACTTTCGCCCTGGACAGCTACAAACTATTGCAATATGGTAAAGGGTTGAGAAATGATTTATCTTTCCAGAAGAAGATATTGCTCGAAATAAGCATTTTCTCCTACTGTTGCAATGTTTTCACATTTACCAGCTTATTAAACCGTAGTTACTATTGATAATGTCATATTTTAGAAGAAAAGTGCCAAAGTCACAAGCCGAAAATTTGTTTCCAAACTGAATCAAATTTAAATCTTTACCAAATCACAAAATATTATACTGGTACAAATTGAATGGCCGACAATAGATTCAATGTAGCATAAAATTAATAATGGATTTTAAATCAGATTGATTGATTGATTGTGTGGTGTTTAACGCCGTTTTCAAAATTATTTCACCTATATCCCGGCGCCCAGTACACCTATCCATGCTTTTCTGGAGTCTCTTTTACCAGTATTCTGCACAATTTTCTTTCCTTGGCTCAGCCATTCAGTAATATGCTTTACATTATTGCGTTACAATCAGTATAACTGCGTTTCATTATCAAGCTACAGTAAGACTGAAAATGCAAGTTAGAATGGTAGGTGAATATGGGGGCCAATCGTATAAATTTATCATTTCGAGACATGGCTCTTTTGGTCATAATGATTTCATAGTTTTTATTCCACCCAAAGTAAAACAGTATTTCCTCTTAAGACGTTGTGAACCTGGTGATCCCACCGGTATACATATGACTGCGAGTTCATCCTTTAGGTTTGAGAGAGGAATTAAAATTGTCTCATAGTCTTTTATACATCCATGGAAGAAATTTTTCCCAATCCACGATTTGAACCTAAAACGCCTGGAATATTAGACACATTTTTACCATTGGGCTGCCGTGGCACATCCCTAAGGTTCATGACTAATGATGACAATCAGAGCGTGACGTGACGTGCCCTTTTATTATTTGTTCGAAATTCACACATATGACAAGTAGACTAATTCCAGCTTTTATTTTTTTCCTCCCAATTTATTTCGATTATTGATTTTGAAAAGAAAATTACCGAAAAATTCCCCCACTATTATTGTTAAATTTTTAAGCTATAGTATTTTTTACACCACACGCAACTTTTTGGACCGTTGAAAATTATGGGCACTTACACATGGAAAGTAGGTGAATCTAATTACTCAGTAGATATATAGGACTAGATTTATATGTGCCATGCTCTGGCAAAAGGAAGCTTAATGCATCTCTGTGATTTATCAAACCAAGCAAGTCATCACATAATAATAGATCCCTAAAATCCATTTGGCCAGCAGTCAACTGAATCTTGAGGTATAATGATCCTTTGACATGCAGAAAATTGACAGAGAGGAAAAAGTTTCGATTCAGGTCAGCCTGCGCGGACTGCGCAGGCTGACCTGAGTCGATTCTTTTTGCAGATGAATCAAACCCCCTTTTCACACAGTATGGCTCGCATATTATCAGCATGATTATAAACAATTTGTTCCTTGATAAGGGTTGAAAGTGACCGAAGCTAGTCTTGATAATAATAATAACAACAACAATAATAATGATAAACTTCTTTAAACCTAAGGCTGCTAAGCGCGACTCAAGGACCAAGACCAGACTGCACAGAACGTGCAGTCTGATCTTGGATCCACACCGTCCGATAAGGATAAATTTTCCCCCTAAAACAATACCTTTGATATAGCAAAATTTCGGTTTTTTTTACTATTAGCTCTAAATTTTCTTTTCACTTATTTCGCATGATAAGGGGTTAAAAAAAAAAAGTAAATTAAAAGATCTTTTGCTTCGGGTGTCCTATAGGGCGTCTTTTAACCCTTTTCCCACTCGACAAAATTTTAGACTTGTCAAAATTAGAAGCATTTGCAGACGACAAAATAAACCTGACTCAAAAATTGAAATTTGACTTTGGAAGAGTAGAAAACATTGTGGGAAAAGGAGAAAATGCTGGTTACCAGCATTTTCTCCTTTTCTCACAATGTTTTTAGAAGGCTTCTTCCTCTGGGTCATAAAAACCAGGGATTGTTTGGTAAAGGGTTAACAAAGAGAGTTTATACATGTACCCCCATAGCATACAAACCCGTCTTTTACGACCCGAAGGAAAAAATGTTTTTTGAAAACATTTTGGGCAAAGGAGTAAATGCTGGTAACAAACAATTTTTATTTCTATGTTTACAATGCTTTTCTGTCCTTTCAAAGACAACACACCTCCATTTAAGACATATTGCATTTGTTGTATGCTAATTCTTTCAATTTCAATGGGTCTAAATTTTGTCGTCTGGTATAAATAAAGTTAACACAAATAAAAAGTAGCTATACATGTAGGTACTTTACCGTACATTGTAGATGCAGATCAGGCTAGGTAGAACTAATAGCCTGATCCTTGACCTTTCATCCCAGATTTCTGATAAGATTTGAAAAAAACAAGGGGCTTTCCCGTTCACTTAAACTTTCCATTTCAATTCTTTATGGTGTTAAGGGTATTGCGCTAAGGGTTTAAAGACGTGTGGTCTTTACCAAACATCAAAATTCTGAAAAAGACCAAATTCGAAGCATTTGCAGACGACAAAATAAATATAGATAAAATAATAATTCCTGTCTTTCTTAGGATAAAAAACATTGTGGGAAAAGGAGAAAATGCTGGTAACCAGCATTTTCTCCCTTTCCCACAATGTTTTAAAAAGCTGTCATATTTAGGGTCTTTAAAAGTCGGGACTATGAGGTAAAGGGTAAAAGTGTAATGACAGGATAATTAAAACGAGATTAAAAACCTTTAACTCTGAAGGTACACGTCATCCGAAAATAAACTGTAAACGGTAGAAAGAAAATATTTCTCTGCCATGCTCATATATAGAACGTTAACTCTTTTATCAGAACACAAAATTTTAGAACTGATGAAACTTGAAAGCATTTGCAGCCAACAATTTCATGTAAATGTGGCACATATGATGGGATTTTTCTCTCAACGGGTTGCTTATATTGTAGAGGAAATGTGTGAAAATGTTAGTTAGCAGTATGTCCAACTTTTCCTACGATGTTTTCAAAAGGCTTCTGTCTCTCAAGGTAGTCACTACGGGACTCTTTTATTTATTGTGAAATGATGGCTTTAAAGTGCTTTAATGGATGAAAAAAATCTATAGTTTTACATCTTCGACCACTTGATCATTGAAAAATCACATTTTAAGTCTGATGGAAGACTTTAGCAAAACCGTGTAATTAAAGATTTTTGCCAGAAATTTCCAAATAAATTGAATGTGTAGATCAAAGACCAGACTGCAAGTTCTGTGCAGTCAGATCTTTGATCTACACCGTCAGCAAACACATTAATCATTTATCAATATGTTATCCAAATCATTATAAGGCTCGAAAAAATATAAATATAAAAGATCCTTCACCACCAATTTTGACATAGTTGTGGAAAATTAAATCCGTTCTTCAAACGGCCTTCTTAAGAACAACTATTAAACACTTCACCTGATTTTAATGACCTTTGACACAGCTCTCGTTTAAAATCATCATGACATTTTCGAATTCCTCGTCGTATTTTTTTTTTTCCTAAGTTTTATACAAAAACGATCTGCATTTGATTATAATTTCGGAAAGGCGATGGATTTCCATTACTTTTTTATCTGTTACAAAACAATAATTTGGAATACTTGAAAAAAAAAAATGAATGAAACGGTACGAATAGGGTAAAGAGAGTCGTTGTCAATTGAAATCGATGCGTTGTTATTTTGGATATCGAATCTTTTGAAGGGAGAGGGTTGACAATAATATTTACCGACAAAGTATTATGGAAACCATCTTTGACTGACGAGGATATTTTTGTGTATTTAGTGAGGTGATATGATAGTGAATTGTTGTGCCCTAACAATGTCCCCGTTATTTAACGAAGGGGAAAAAACTTTTGAAAACATTATGGGAAAAGAAGAGAATGCTGTTTCTTCTTTTCCCACAATGTTTTCAGTCTTTTCATGGAATCTGTTGTTTAAAGACCCTAGAGGGAAAAATGGTTATTGAAGACATCATGGGAAAAGAAGAAAATGCTGGTAACCAGCATTTTCTTCTTTTCCCATCATGTTTTCAGTCCTTTTGTTGTTTTCGTTGATTAACGACCTACGGGTAACTAGCATTTTTTTCATTTCCCACCATGTTTTCAGTCTTTTCGCGGGTTCCATTGTCGAACGACTCCCCCTACCTACTTAGGGAAAAAAAATGAAAACATCATGGGAAAAGAAAATGAATGCTTGTAACCAGCATTTTCTTCTTTTCCCACAATGTTTTCTGTCTTTCCGTTGATAAATAACATTATTTGGAACACATTTACTAATATTTATTGTCGTCTTAAGTTGCTTTATATTGGACAAGTCTAAACTATTGTCCTTTGATAAAGAGTTACTCGTAAATAATGGCAAACAGTGGAACACGGATATAGTTGATCTTTAATAACCATTTTCCTGCTTAATAAGTGAAATGAAAATTTCGAGCCGACAGTAAAAACCCTCAATTTTGCTTTTTCAAAGTTATTTTTCGGGGGAAAATATCTCTTTATCGGACAGTGTAGATCAAAGATCAGACTGCACGTTCTGTGCAGTCTGATCTTGATCTACACTGTCCGCAAAAGGTCTTTGAGTCGCGCTTAGCAGCCTCAAGGTTAAAATAAATACTTACAGCGTAAAGGAACAAAAAAGGGACATAGCTGAAAGGATTTGTCAGTCAGATATGTGTTATAAACTGCCAACAAGTACTTGTACGTGTGACGGAATTGGTGGATAAAAGAGCTATCTAGCTTTGAAAATGTGTTTGTACTTGAATTATCATTTCTAGTAGTACATGTACATTAAAAAAAGTTTATAATTGTTAACACTGGATTAAAATGTGATCTAAAAAAAAACATCAACCCTATCAAATGTGCTAGGAAATGGTGTGATAAAGCTATGGCAATTTTATAGTGAAATATAAGTGAAGTTTCGTGCCATCTTTGTCTTACGCTGAATTAAAAAAAAATATATATATCAAACATTGTAATAGAAAAATGTACAATAAAAACAATGGCGATTTCCATATTAGAGTCTAAATGAAAGTTCCATGCTATTTAAAGACTCTATAGATAGCCGCGATATGACTAAAACTATGTTGAAAGCGGCGTAGAACACAATTCAAACCAGAGCTGTATAGATGGTGGTATCGAAAATGGAAAACGGGGTCAAAGTTGAAAATGGCTCCACAAAACCAGAAAACGAAAAACCGGAAAAGACTAATGGCAAAGTGGAAAAAGAAGAGAAAAAGGAAAATTCGAAAGGAGAAAATAATAACAAAAACGGAAAAAGTGTGAAAAAGGAAAAGGACAAAGAGAAAGTGGAAGACACGGATAAGACGAAAGTTGTTGAAAATGGTGTTAACGAGAATGGAATAAACGGTTTGGAAGAGAGTAACGGAGGAGAGGAAGAACTTGAAGATGAATTGAAGGACGAAGAGCGCGAAAAACTGACACGTGTATTGTCAGGGGAACTGGAGAATTTACCTGAACTTGGCTCGAAAATTGTTAGAATCTTCACCAGTTCTACGTTCACGGGTAAGTCTGTTTTTAGACTTCAGTTTTTTGTAGTATTTGTCGAAGACAATACCACTATGAGTTCAATATTGAATTTTGAAGACCATGTATCGTAATTTGTGCAAAGCCGAAGGAAATAAACCCAATTAAACTCAATTTTTCTCAGGCAAATGAGTTTTTCGGTAGCACCCAGATATGTAATTGGAAATGGCAAGTTAAAATACACTGGGTGAGGCCATCGATCGTGGAAATACTAATTTTTGATTGAAAATAGCTTCACTCGCTCATAGCCTTCTATTGGCGCAATGATACAAAATTTGTCTACCGATCGCTTGGTCCTGGGCTTTTTCGTTCCAAAACTAGTTCGTCCCATGGCTTTTTCATTCCATGATTGTGCGCTACTCCATTTGATTGAGAATGAATATTTATAGATCGAAATAATTGATTGTTATGTTGGGAATTAAATGTTAACGGCCAAAGATATTTCAAAATCATATTTTTCAGGTACAAATTTAATTTTATTCGATATATTCACATGGTTTCTCTCTCTATCCATCATGCATCCTACTGTCAAGGGACGTTACTCCTGACTCCTCCTAATGATCAAAGGGAGACCACCAATACACAAATAATCCTAACTTTGTCATGAGTACTCTCCTTTCAACCAAAAAGGTGTTCATTTGCTTAGTAGGTTGACTTTCAAGCCAACATTTGAATAATATTTCTCTTTTTCTTTCAAATTATTGATTCCACACAATGGCTTCCTTGACAAATAGCACTTCAGCGTTCTCAACGCTTTGATTTTTGTTGAACTTAATATTGGCCCATGTCTTTCGTGTGCGACAAGTTAACCCTTTACTCAACAATCCCATATTTTTACGACCTCGAGGAAAGAAAGACTTTTGAAAAAAATGTGGGAAAAGAAGAACACGCTGGTTACATGGCGTCTGTCTGTCTGTCCGTCCGTCCGCCAGTCCGTCCGTCTGTCCGTCTGTCTGTCTTTCGCAATAGGGTCAAAGAATTCTAAATACAGGTACAGCTAGAGTTCTTCATTCTAAAACTAGCCCCATGTTATTGGCCGAGACAGTGTTTCAACCAATCAGATTGATAATCATACATTTAACCGTTTACAAGACAATGGCATAATCAACGACCCTAGGGACAGATGTTTTTGAAAACACTGTTGGGAAAGAAGAGATTGTTTGTGACCAGGATTTTCTCTTTTTCCCACAATGTTTTCAACCCTTTCAATTCCATAGTTGTAGCCGCGTTAAATTTGCTGTCTTCAGATGCTCCCAATTTCGACCAGTCTTACCAATGGTAAAAAGTTTAAGCATTAGAATTAAATCTTGAGTGGTCAGTGCACACTTCCCAATAACTACATTATTCATGATACATTCTTAATAACATTCTTAGTCTTATTCTCAACAATTTTCTAAAATTTCAAAGTAAGGCGATTTCTGATTGGCTAAACCAAATGGTTTAGCCAATCAGAAATTGCGTTACTTTGTTAATCTGGAATTAGACTAAGAATGCAGTTTAAAATGGTTTGTAAATATGGCACATTGTGTTGATATACACCAGCCCTCATAGCTCAGTTGGTAGAGCGTAAAACTCGTGAACGTAATGTTTCGGGTCACTCAAGGGTGTGGGTTCGATCCCAACGGCTAGCCATCTAAAATTATTAATAGTCTTTTGGATGAGACGTTAAACCGAGGTCCCGTGTGACGGTGCTACACCGAGCACGTTAAAGAACCAGGCATATCTTAGGATGGGTTTCGTCCTGTATCTGCGCTATCCCCCTTAACAATACTAACAGCCTTCAGGGGGCATCGCCCATATGTACAACCGGTGGCGACGATAAATAAACGCAATTTCAATCAGTCGATATATACCTGTTGTACTGAGCCATGTCTTCAGACGAACAGGGTAAAAATAAAAATCTATGGACTAAGTTCAATAATTAATGTTTTGCTGATCGAACCGCTTTGTAAAGCAATAGAAGTGTCATGTAACTCTCTTCGAGCGACATGCATTTATAGCTAGTTGGACAAGAGTTGTCACGCAATTCGTGACGCGTGTATCTCTTTGCTGCACAAATCTTAACATTGTATTGCCTGGCCAGTACTCACGGTGGCCCTGGTGTGAAACATTACATCATTACATAGATTAGAAATTTTATTCATCACGCGATATTTTGCAGTAAATGAAATAACACGCTCATGGACCTCCTCCTACCCCATTTTCCATGTCTTTTCCTTCAGGTTCCATTTTCTGCAATGTCCTCGCTATGCTACTTATTCTGCTTATACAGCTTTTTGTGTTCCTTCTTCTGCCCTGCTCCTCACCTCCTGCTTCTACCTTCGCGCCTCTGAAATACCAAGAACATACTCATGGACCTCCTCCTACCCAATTTCCTTGTCTTTACCTGCAGGTTCCGTTTTCTGGAATGTCCAAAAACTGCTGCCTATTCTGCTCTTACAGCTTTGTGCGTTCTCCGTCTGCCCTGCTTTTCACCATCTGGATCTACCTTTTCGCCTCCTGCTTCTCATGCTTCTGCTGCTGCCGATCCTTAGCCCATTGCTGCTCCTTAAGTCCCTCCTGCAGCTCCTCCCAGCTTTTCACTTTTCTGCTCCTCTTTTTATCCCCCTATACTGCACCTCTCTTTGCTGTCCCTTCCTCTCACTGCAACTCCTTCCTCTTCTACTGCTCCTCCCGTCTCGCTATTGCACTATCCGCTCCTGCAATTTACCCTCCTGTTTGCTGTTTCTCTTCATATTGCTGATATTGTCCTTGCCCATCCCTTTGCTCCTGACGCCCTATCTGTTGTCCTTCCATCCAATGCTGCTCCTTGTCTCACTACTATCTATGCTCTCCTTTACCCCAGATGTTCCTCCCGCGCCTGATCCCTCTCCTGCCTGCTGCCTGAACGGTTTAGCCAGATCCAAAGATGTGTTACTTTCAAATCTAAAAAAAAGAAAAATCCTCAGGATAAGACTAAAAATCGTCCTTAGAGTGGTTAGTGATACGGGCCCTGGCCTATGTGAAGTATGGCGTAAATCGGCGTTTAGTACCAAACAAACAAATGATTGGGTGTGAATTTAAAACCATAAGGTCAATCTGCCAAATACAATTTGTGTGTTATTGAAATCAAATTGGATTAGGCTTAAGCCTGTATATTCAAAATACAGTGAAGAATTTCTTGTTTTGAATTCAATTGATTTTTCAGGCACAAGCTAGATAATTGAAATTGAGTTTGTCTTTTTTTTTTAGAGAGAGAATGCTTTCTGTTGTTCAGAATGCCCTTTACATCTCATTCGCGAGATTATCAAAAGCTTGAAATGCAGGTTGCAGCTTGAAACCCAACCCCGTTTCTCCCTCTTAGCTATGTTTTTGCCATACTTCATAATGAAATTTATTATGATAAAATATTTCCACCTGCTCATTTAATCGAAATTATCTCGCGCTTTAAAAAGGATTTTAAAGTGAATTTAAAGCAAAAGGTTCTGTAGAGGGAAGCGTTTCTTTTTTCAAATTTTGTGAATGGTAGAAATTGCTGGTAAACAACAATTTCTCCTTTTGCCAAAACGTTTTTTCTACCCTTTCAAAGTCCCGCATAAGTCATATTTCATTTGTTTTCTACAAATGCTTTCACTTTAAAACAAATGTTATTTTTTTTTTGTTGTTGTATGTTTAGAAGTTAACATAGTATATTGTGGTTTAACAAACGACTTCACAACCAACCACTTCATAAAATACTGATGCAAAAAGAAATATTGCTCATGGCTAATAAGTTCTTCTTTTGCAATATCATGTTCATATATGTTCCGTTGCATGATTGTCTGTGGTTTTACAAGTGACTTCACAACCAACCACTTCATGAACTACTGAAGCGAAAAGAAATAATTCTCATGGTTAATAAGTTCTTCTTTTGCAATATTGTGTTCAAATATATTCCGTTGCATGATCAAAAATGGCCTCAGAATGTGACTGAGTACTATTGAAGGTCCTTCATGGTTCGGTGGTGGTAGCATTGAGTTTGTAAATAAGGATTTCTGGTTCGATCCTCGCTCGTGTGGGGAGTGTCCTTAGGCAAAATAATTTAAGGACCCGATTTAGCAATGGTAACGCCTAGGACAGACACGAATAAATTACCTGCCGCGATGATATAACTGAAATATTGTTGTAAGCGACATAAAACATAATGTATTAGCCGTTCGTCTGTAGGAGGTGCCACAGAACACCTTGTGTACACGCTTCATATTACCACTAGCTAAGTAACCATTAGGCTGCTAAGCGCGACTCAATGACCTTTTGCGGACAGTGTAGATTAAGATTAGACTGCACAGAAGGTCCAGTCTGATCTTGGAGATACACTGTCCGATGCGGTGAAATTTCTCCGACGAGCAAAATTTTTTACATAATAATTTATGGGTTTTCTACGGTGGCACAAAAGTGACATGGAAGATATATTTTATACTACGTGCGCACGCAGTAGCTAATACGTGCGCACGTATTAGTTATTACGTGCGCACGTATTAGCTACTTCGTGCGCACGTAGTATAAAATATATCTTTCATGTCACTTTTGTGCCACCGTAGTTTTCACTAGTGGCTGGAAATCTAAGTTTAATTTATCTAGCAGCTAATTGATTAATTAAATAACATTTACCGAACGCCTACCTGCCTGATGGCTTAGCAATAGTGATAAGAGACTCGGGAGGTAAATGTGCCAGTATAAAGGTGTTTCACAAGTCAGATGTTTGCTGTTCTTTTTAAAAGAAAATGTGACACCATAAATAAGCAAATGTTGAACTTTTTTGCGAAACAATAAAAGCAGTATTGCTTGATTCTGTTTTGTTCGTCTAACGGACTAAACTCGAAACAAACACCATTACAAAAATATGCACAGATGACCGGGGATAACTCTTAGGCTGCTAAGTGCGACTCACTGACCATTGGCGAACAGTGAAGATCAAGATCAGACTACACAGAACGTGCAGTCTGATCTTAGATCCACACTTTCCGATAGATTTTTCCTCCTCGAAATTTGGATTTTAACTATCTACTTAAAAGTTTCATTCAATTTTTCAGTAGGTTAGGGGTCAAAAATCTCCGTGAGATGTGGCATGTCCTAACAGAATGTGTATTTATAATTATTTAATACACCCTTTACTATACTGGCTTTACTAAGGTAATGGATGGAAAATGCTACTAGCACAGCTTTGGGGGAAAAACAGTGTTTTGAATAACGAATTGAAATAGAGCATTTATATAGCATTATTATCCTTTTATTTATTTTCGACGCTTAGTTTTTGTTTAAATTCAGTTTAACTGATTATTCTTGTGTGTTTTTGTAAATTTATACTTACGGGAGGTAATTTCGAACTAGACTGCCCCTTTTATAATGAATGATTGATTGATTGATTGATTGTATGGTGTTTAACACCGTTTTCAACATTATTTCAGTAATGTCGCGGTGGCTAATGCACCTATCCATGCTTTCCTGGAGTTTCTTTTACCAGTAATCCGCACAATTTTCTTTCCAAGCCACTGGCTTCTTTCCCACATAATCATCGTCGAAACAATGGCCAGCGATGAGAGAGGGGTGAATCCAGTCACACTGACTATCATCAATCCTCGGAAAGAAATTGGCCGAGTCGGGTTAGGGGTAAACATAGAAAGGGTAAGGACAGGTAGCCATACTTTTACATATATGTTATATGCCAATATTGACTTTAGGCGGTAGAAATCAAATAGCACCCATTGTACACTGAAATACCTTATAGAATACAGATCTCGTTACGTATTGAACGACATGAAAATAATAATGATAAAAAGGGGACATAGATCTGTAGGATCCGACATAAGTTAGCGATTGAGATATAGAACTTGCATGAGTGTTTATGTTTTATCTTTTTTATCAAACGAGTTGACCAAAACTAATATTATTGTATACTTAGATATTGTCACCATATATTTGCCTTGGATGAAAGTATGCAATATTTTTTCATATTACATACTTTCATATTGCAAACTTAAATGTTGAATTGACGTGTCGGACGTTGAATTTGAAAGTAACACGCAAGACAACGCTTTAAAATTTGACTTCACACAACGGCCTCCTACGTGACGACACAAAATCTTTTCTCAGACATGTGCAAGATATAGAGTTTATTTCATTAGCTTGTGGTTAATATGGGGAAATATTTGCCGAAAAAAGGAAAGGTATGCGAAAATAACGAGTGCCGTAAGGCACGAGTTATTTTCGCGGACCTTTCCCTTTGGAGGCAAATATTTCCCTATATTAACCACAAGCTGATGAAATAAATTATATTTTATATTTCCTCTGATTATTTTGTCAACGAATGCCACTTTTAAAACTTAAAAACTTAAAAAACTTAAAAAAGTAGTTCCAGATTTTCGGCAGGAGGAAAATATTCACTGTGACGGGAAAATAATTTCACCCAGCTTAAATTACATTTCTTTACCCATAACATTTCTAAAAATAGACACATGAAATATAATATATGAAAATTCGTAATGCCTAAGAAGGAAGGGAGGAAGAGACATTGAGACGGAGAGCGAGCGAGCGTGCGAGAGAGAGAGAGAGAGAGAGAGAGAGAGAGAGAGGTACTTTGGATTATACCGAGAGACAAAGCGATGTTTGGGATAATTCCCCTACAACGTTTAATTAATATATTTCATATCTGGCACGTTTACTTTATTTATTAAGCTTTTGTTTATATTTAAAGATTTCAATAAAACTGTGCATATATACATCTGTGGTATAGTTAAGACCGAAACCAATTTAAACGATGTCTTTTTCTTTTCTCAATATTTTGAATTTGTTTGTTTACATTTAGTAATCCAACAACAGAATATCCTGATACGGTAATTGTCACAGATTTTTTTTTAAAATAATTTATTTGATGCAAATGTTCCCTTTTTTGTTGTCATTTAATTGCTTTACAGGTGTTTCCCCCCTAAAGAAAACACAATTTAAAATTATTAAACTTATAGGAAAAATGGGAGAGGGGGGTGTAAAAGGTGAAAAGTTCATTATATTTATTATGGTAAAATGCTAGCAGGTGATTGCACCGAAATGAACCCATAATATGGAATTTTATAAAATAATGATTTTCAAATTAGTCAACTCTGTGGTTTAATGCATCTGCCAAAAGAGCCTGCTTTGCTTTTGGTAAATTCCATGCATGTCAAGGGACCATTCTATCTCATGATTCATATACATGTATAGATAAGATGGATCCATTCTATGCGATGATTTACTTGGTACAATGCTTTACAAAGGCAATTTAAACCCCATTTTATCAGTGACACTCAAATAATTTTACATTTACTCCTATACCTCTTTTTTCAAACATTTAACCATTAAGAATTCTTACAGCAAGAGTTTTGATGGACAGTGTAGATAAAGATCATACTCTGCAGAACTTGAAGGTTTGTTTTGGAGAACTTCTGTTCCAAACAACCCTTAGGCTGCTATGCGCGACTCAAGGACCTTTTGCGTACAGTGCGGATCAAGATCAGACTGCACAGAACGTGCAGTCTGATCTTGGATCTACACTGTCCGATACAGAGATGTTTTATCCCCAAAATCTGCATTTGAAATAGCAACATTTGCGTTTTTACTATGGGCTCGAAAGTTTAATTTCATTTCTTTGGCAGGTTAAGGATTAAATTGTGACTATCCAGTTTCTTCGATAAAATGGATCCGTATTATGCTACGATTTTCGATAAAACGGATCCATTTTATCCGACAATTTGGTTGGTGTACTGTAGAAACGCTAATACTGCCTTTTCTTACTCATTACATTCATTTAGATTGACTAAGAGATAAGAAATATGTGAGCCATGCTCTGGCAAGACTCTTGATGCATGATACCGAGCAAGTAGTCACATGATCATGGATCCATAAAGTCCATTTTTTGTTACACCCGTCTGAGTTAAGAGGTAGAATGGTCCTTAGATATGCAGAAAATTGCAACCAGGAAGAAATACTATCCACTAAGGTGTTACCTAAATCACTTTCTCTTTCTGTTGCGTGGTGAACTTACCCCCAACCTCTCAGTTACGTCAGTACTTTGATATTTACTTCTTTTTCAGATGCCCCGCCCGGGTGGCTCAGTGGTGAGCGTGTCGGACTCATGACCTGGTGGTTGTGAGTTCGATACCCGGTTGAGGCGAACTTTCTTTCCGGCGTATTTTTGCTTCTCACCTCTGCTGAAGCATGTGAGAAAAGTAGTCGGTGGCTTTGGAAAGGAAGTTGTGTTAGTACTGGTGTGAGAAAGCCAGGAAACACATGTGCGTCACCGACCGCCATGATATGACCTTAGCTGTTAAAGTGGCGTTAAACCCCAATACAACCAGCCAATCTTTTTCAGATACTACTACTGAAAGAAATGCTTTGATGGAGAGAGTCTATCCAAAACTAAAGGCGAACCTTAGAGAAAAACATGGCCTTGAATTTCAGGTAAGAAAAATATACGATGGACTTCTTTGTCAAACGAGGCTTTGGAAAATACGTCCTGCGCTTCGGTGCAGTTTGATCATGGTCCGCACTGGCTGATATGCAGTTAACGTTTGTTGTCTTACTTTTTGATATTTCATTATATTCCTATCAGTGAATTACTGGGATTTCAAAGTGAATAACATCACTAGTGATGATAGTTATGGTATCATCACTAGTGACGATATAGTTTTAGAATGTTTACCGGAACTACTTTTTTCCTATATTGCTCATATTGTACCATTCTTGATAATTATTAGAATAAAAAAAAAAAAGGTGAATCAGGAATATAATAAATAGGATAATCAACTGGTTGTCTGTGATATTAAAAATCTGCCACCCGAATGGGGTTTGATGCGGTTAAAAACTCGTCCTTCGGACTCGTTTTTCAACCGCATCACACCCCATTCTAGTGACGGATTTTCAATATCACGCACAATCAGTTGATTATCCTCTATTCAGCCTATCGGAGCAACTTGTTTTTGACAGAACTTGCAGTCTGATCTTGGATCTACACTGTCGGGTATTGTTTGTGTATCAGCATTTTCTACTGACTGTATTTGTTCTTCGTTTACAATGGCAGGTGCTCTGTAACCGAATTTCTTCGATAATTCTCTGTAAATAGCCAAATATTATGTCTCTTTTCCAAACTAAGTAGGACCTATATAGCAAAAAATTACAAATGAATCATGCTCTGGCAAAAGGTGGCTTAATGCATGTCCGTGATGCAATATACCAATCAAGACATCACATAATTACGGATCCATAAAATCCTTTTTGTGTAACAACCGACTGAATCATGAGGTAGAATTATCCTTTGACATGCAGAAAACTTCAAGATAGCGACCATGTCAGCCTGCGCGGACTGCGCAGGCTGACATGGATCAATACTTTTCGCAAATTCATAAAGCCCCCTTTTCACAGGGCATGGCTTAGATTGTTATAATTATGTTAAAACGTTTTTGTAAAACAGAATCGTTGACGTAGTAATTGGTAGAGCTGGCAACACGCACGCTAAGTTGCGGATTCGAGTAGCAGCCTCTGTAAATAGCACAAGATTCTCGCTCAAGAGAACAGTATTATAACTGACCTGTCTGTATTAACCCTTATCCTGCTAATTAAGCGAAATGAATCTTTCAAACCGATAGTAAAAACAGAAATTTGGCTATTTCGATGGTATTCTTGAGGGAGATATTTCCTTATCGGACAGTTTAGTTCCAAGATCAGGCTGTACGTCCTTTGCAGTCTGATCTTGATCTACACTGTCCACAAAAGGTCATTGAGCCGCGCTTAGCAGCCTAAGGGTTAAGATAAAGGACTAGTTATGGCGGTATGGCGAGGGAAAGATTGTTCTTCAAAAGTCGGTTCCTGTAGATGTGTGCTCCGTTGTTTATCTCTTACCCCAAACAGCGTCCAGAACATGCCTTAAAAGCCACGCACAGCCTCAGTTGTTTTTGGAAGCACTGAGGATTAAGATCATACTGTTCTTTGCTGACAGTTGCGATAAAGATCTCACTGCACAAAAGGTGCAGTCTGATCTTCGATCTGCACTGTTCACTGTTGGGGAATTGTCCGGAAAAAAAAAACACACACACAAGCAAAAGAAAAAAGAAATGCTACCCATGAAACTGCAGTGTTTGGGTTCGTTTACGTAAGTGAAAAAGTCCTATTTACGTTAGTGAAAAAGTCCTATTTACGTTAGTGAAAAAATCCTATTTACGTTAGTGAAAAAGTCCTGTTTACATTAGTGAAAAAGTCCTGTTTACATTAATGAGAAAGTCCTGTTTACATTAGTGAAAAAGTCCTACTTTATGGCTCGCAAAGGGTTAAACATTTACCCGACAAATATATTTAGACTTGTCCAATATGATAGCGGTTAAAGTCGACAAATTCAGTGAGGTTCGAATGGTAGGATTCGTCTTTGATTGGGCTAAAAAAACTTAGGAGGAAAGAAGAAAATGGTTTTTACCACCATTCTCTCCTTTTCGTACAATGTTTTTAAAAGCTCTGTACTTCAGGGTCGTTAAAACCCTAGATTGCTCGGTTAACTTAAGGGTCCACTATGATAGCAGTTGAAGTCGATGAACTCAGTGAGGTTCAAATGATAGGATTCGTCTATGAAAGGGCTGAAAACATTGTGGGAAAAGGAGAAAATGCTGTTTACCAGCATTTTCTCCTTTTCCTACAATGTTTTCAAAAGCCCTGTACTTCAGGGTCGTTTAAACTCTAGATTGCTCGGTAAGGGTAAAGATAGAGACGTCTCTTTCTGTAACAGAACAACAAAATATGTGCCATGCTCTTGCAAAGGGGTGTTTAATGCATCTCCTTGATGCATGGTACTGAGCAAGCCATCACATGATTATGGATCCATAAAAATCCAATTTGTATGACAACCTACCGAATCATAAAGCAGAATGGTCCTTGGAAATGCAGAAAATTTACGATAGCAAAATGTTTCGACCCAGGTCAGCCTGCGCGGACTGCGCAGGCTGACCTGGGTCGATACCTTTTGCAAATGTATTAAGCCCGATTTTCACAGAGCATGGCGTATGCATGTGAGTGATACCATAAGGATTTGTAAGTGATGATAAAGTACTATCGAGGTTTAGTTTTACTCGAGGATAGTTTTTTTCTGCCTTAAAATGTCAACAAAATATTTATCATTAATGTCTACGGAATCTTTTCACCGCCATCGACCTTTTAACATGAAACTATCACGAAAGCTTAGAACTCTTTTAGCACTGGGAATTTTTCAAAATGTCAACAAAAATGTATTGTTGAATACTCGTACTACGGAATTCTTTAACTGCCATCAATTTTTCGACATATTTCGACATACAAATCTTTTTTGTTTGTTTTTCGCTTGTTGGTTTTAAACTGTCAACAAACTATTTCTAGTTTCAGTCTTAGAATTTTTTTTGGGGGAGCGGGATGTCCAAAGTTGCATCAAGTTATTTCTCGTTATAATTATGGTATCAAATTTATGCTATCGACTTTTCGACTGGAAGTAATCGCGAAAACTTAGAACTCTTTGTGAATTAGGGCATTTTCATGAAAATTTCTGAATCTAATTAAAACAAAAATTAAAACTTTTTGGTATGACAGTTGGGTACACACGCAAAGTTGTGCTTCGATGCTACACTGATTAAATGCATTTTGAACACATATAAGCTGCGGTGTAATCCAACAATAACGTCATCGTGCCTAGGTAGACCTCGGCTTTATAAATTTTAGATATTTAATGGAACACACAGACACAAAACCTGTTTTTGAAAAGACTTTTTGAAAAACTCCGACAATGGTACTTCAATGCTATATAAAATGCAATTCAATCTCTCTAATTAATACTTGTATAAGCTGCACTATGTACCTACAACGATGTTATATCGCGGAAATTCAGCGGTAAAGTTTATTAATTTTAATTTGCAATGTCACATTAGCTGTATTGCAGAGGAAATCTATGCTGTTGTTGAAGAGTACAAAGTCAAAAGGTGAAAAAGTTGTGTGTTTATAGCAGAGCAGCAAGGTTTTACAGCACAATCCAGTGTTTTAATGGCTCCGAAGAAGAGGTGTTTTTGAAAACATATCTCATACGCTTTAATAAAAGACAAATCGCATTTTTGAGCCACCTTTTAAATTGTCACTTGCGAATGATTTCAATTTTTTTTTATAAGTCTTAAACACTGTCGTCCGGTGCGGAGTCAAGGTCGAAAAGTTGATGGCGAACAGAAGCTACCGTAGAATTTAAATGAAATCTGACTGCCATTTGGATGGCCTATATTTTATAGCCCAACTTGCTTTGTCACTCATGGTTATTTTCAACAATAAACAGTTTTGAATTCAATATAGAAATATAATGTACATGAAGCTTTGATTTCATTCAGACGAAGTTATGCCTTGTCAATATCATGATTGTGCTTATTCAGTGGCGACTGAAATGATATTGAATGTTTAGGCACCAACTTAGTTGATCATAAACTCAAGTTTTATAAACACGAGAGCACTCACCCAAGTGTCGTTAAAGAAAGCTATTCAGATTTTCCTAGTTTCAATTGTTTCAAATATAATTCATCACTTACTTAAGTAAGGTGATAGCTGGCAAACAATCAGTAAAAAGAAAGACAATTCAAAGAAATCAATCTTTTACCATGGTATTTCCTTAAGGGGCTACGTGGCCTCTTAAAGTATTTTAAAATTTCGCACAAGAGTTTCACAAAAATTTGTTGGAATGTCTCGTGGTCAGTATCAGGCGCCGATTACATGGGATCTTATTAATATAAGGTACAATGTCGTCATATGGCATGCAACACGCGAAAAGAGGCATCCGGACATCTGCGTAAAGTTTCGTTCCGGATCAGTCTGCGCAGTTCGCGCAGGCTGATCCGAAACGACACTTTCCGTTTTTATGCAATTTTCTGTTTTTCGCAAGTCTGCTGCAGCACAAAACCTGATGTAGTCGTAAAGTGTCGTTTCGGATTAGCCTGCGAGGACTGCGCAGGCTGATCCGAGACGACACTTTACGCAAATGTCCGAATGTCCGTTTTCGCGTGTTTCAAGCCATATATGATCGCATCAGAATAGTCGGAGTTACCGGTTGATAAGCAAGCACACCATTATTCAGACGCCAAACTCACCTTTTTTTACCGTGTTTCTGTTGAATTTTTACGTTTAAAGGGAAATTCAACTCATTACCAAACGAGAAAACTTTGGACTAGACAAATATGAAAGCCTTTGTAGACGACAAATTAAGGTCTACGGCCCCTAATGCTAGGTTCCCACTGTTGCGAGATTAGTTACGAGAACCACGATTCGCAATCCGCAGTTAATCGTGAAACTTTGGTGAATTTTTTTGGTTTGGATACGAGATGATACGAGTAGAAACGTTAAGAAACGACGAGTTGCGCATGGATGCGATATAATTGCGATTGGTCATTTCAGTTCACACGACCATTTACGATCCGGTCTTAAGTCCGTATACGATCCATTCCGATCCGACAAGATTATCCCGTTCAAGTCTGCGATTGAATCCCGATTTGATATTATTACTACGAGCGGGGGTCACGAGTTATGACGATGTAATACATACAGATACGTGTGGATAAGTCGAGATACGTTTATTGCGAACCGATGCGCTCTGTTTCGCTAAGATACGACTGTTGTCGCAACGTGTTTCACGATCACATCTGAGGAAGAGCTGCGATTGGACCCCGATGAGTATATATGGGCAACGACTGTCCACAGACTTCATTGTTTTTCATGAAGACTTGTTGTTGAGCAGAGTGATAATGTGACTTTTGCAGTAGGCAGACATTGTCACCAGAGAGGAAGAAGACGAGCACCTGCCAGACTAGCAACAACCACAACCCGCCAGGGTCAGGAGAGGGGTAGTCACACAGTCTTGGGTTTGACCATAGCTCACAGAAGAAAGAAGCCAACAATTCGGTTAGTTTTCTAGCCTCCTCGACACATCCTACAAAAAGATTGAAGTTGCCTTGATGATAGATATATCAAATAGACTTAAACATGTTGTTTAGTTGAGCTAGGGATACACAATACCACAATTTTCATTTTAGATGTAGATTAAATTTATGTTTTCGGAATGAGACTTGCTCATTTTTACTTTTCCTGCACACCATAGAAATGTTCCATTCCACAGAAAAAATAAGTGCATTCAAGCATTTTTGCTGCATATCTTTAGGATAAATTAAACTTTTTTTTTTCATTTTCCAAGGTGAAAATGTGGTTATCAGTTCTCTGGAATTCTCTATTTTCGACCGATCCAGGCTTGCAGGCTTTCGGGAAGGCTTTTGGATTTGTTTCCAGAATTGTTGGTGTTGGAAAGCTGCTACAAGTAGAACCTTAATGTTCAATGTTGAAGGCAGTATGTTCGTTTTAAACAGCACCATGTACTGCTGCTGCAAAGGAAGCCGCATTTCTTACTTCGGTTGTCTCGATGTGAGGGATCAAAAAGGAGAACTTATCCTATCCTATTATCCAGCAAATCGAACCAGAGCGTGGCCTTTGCCTTGTCCAAGATTGGTCCCGATCAACACGATTTAGAAGCACGACTTGATGCGATCTGCTGCGTTTTGTTACGATTCATTACTATTAGGTGCGATGACCACGATTGAAAACCAATCGTGTTGATCGTTGAAAATTTTTTGACAGCCAAAAAATTTCATACGATTAACACGATTACCAGGAGTAACACCAAGTTCTGATACGACCTGACAGGATCACCACGACTTGCTCACGATTAAGATCACGATTTCAATCGTGGCGCGAATCGTGATAGTGGGAACCTAGCATAACTCTCATATCAAAAGACGACAGCTCCCTAGATTAGCCGAAAAGCTTTTACGAAAACGTCGATGTTACACGATATTTACCGATGAGTTAGTGAGTCTACGGCCCCTAACTCTCATATGAAAAGACGGAAGCTGCCGAGATTGGCCGAATAGCCTTTACGAAAACGTCGATGTTTACCGATGAGTTAGGGACCGTAGACCTTAAATGTAGCTCAGATGATGATTCCTGTCTTTGATAGGGTGGAAAACATTGTGGGAATAAGAGAAAATGCTGGTTACTAGCATTTTCTCCTTTTCCCACAATTTTTTCAAAGGCTTTTCTTGCTCAAGGTCGTTAAAACCCGGGATTGTGTGGTAAAAGATTAAGAAAAAAATTTAACTGGCAGCAAAAATTTTAATAGGCCCCTTTAAAGGGTAAAATCGTGTTTGTTCTATTCTGTTCCGATAAAGTTAATGTTTTCTTAGTATTTGGTGACCTCCTATTTACCCGAACATTAATTAGAAGTGTTTGCTCTCATATTGGGATTCTTTACTATTTCAATAAAAACTTAATTACTTGTAGAATTCTTTACACAATGAATATCATGACCGTGTTAGCCTTTTTATGGCAGCTCACGTTTACGACTTCTACATTGATTGCCGAGACCGGTAACTCACTCGGTTATGTACAGGGCTTTTAATCTAGGGGTCGCTGGCTCGATTCCAAACCTCTGCCAAAATGTTTCCGTGGATTGATGGTATCACTTGCGACGGGATTCATTTCTCTCTGGCAGCTGAACATTTGTTTCGACAATATTTATATGGGAAAGCAACCAGCGGTGTTGAAAGAATGCTGTGCGAAGTACTGATAAAACATTCGTCAGTTAAGCATGGATAGGTTCCCCAGCCATCGCAATAACTTGTTCGCAAAAAAGGTCGAAAGGGCAATAAATACCATAATAAGGAACTAAAAATCTACACTGACGCCACAAATTTACCGCACGAATTTGATCAAACTATTAAAGAATAAATATCCAAAGTTTTGTTTGATTGGTATTTAGGGTTGACCCGGGCCTCGGGAAACAGAGAGAGAGAGAGAGAGAGAGAGAGAGAGAGAGAGGGAGGGGGGGGGGACTGGACGGACAGACGGATAACTTAGAAAGCTAGTAGGTATGATGGGTCATACGTAAGCATTTTTTTTTAAAATATTTAATTATAGCGAAATGTAGTAACAAAACGTACAATTCTTGTTGTCAAAAATCTACTGACAGAAGAAATAATGTAGTATCTCCCTTTCAGACAAACTATTATTTCACTTACAAACGGGACTCTTCAGATTTTATTTATCAAACCAAACTTCAAATATGATTTATACCTGAATTAGTTAAGGCAATAACTGGAAAACCATCAGAAAAGAATGACAAAATTTAATGTGAGAAAAAAAATTTCAGCAGTATTTCCTTAATGAGCTTAGTTTTTTGAGGTATTTTAAAATAAATTTGAAGTTTGATGTTGGATCTACACCGTCCACTGTGTTAGTCTTAACTATAATCTACCAGTCCACACATTGCTGTTGAATTGCACATAATATAATATACTAGTACAATATTCAACGAGAATCTATAGATCTAGTTTCATAGTCCAAACATTGCTGTTAAATTGCGCATAATATAATATACTAGTATGAAGAATACTTGCAAAAGTACAAATTTTTGACAGAACTCTTTCAGTGCCAAACGTATAAACTCGACCATTTTCGACGATACGATTCTCTAAAACTCAGAAAGATTTATTATGTATATCTAATAGACCTGACTAAACAAGCGGACGGTAAAGATCCAAGATCAGACTGCAAAAGTCCCTGTTTTCGCTTTTGGCACTGAAAAGGAGAAGAGAGAACTATTTTCACATTCATGACAAGACTATAAGAATTATGGCATAATTATCTATAATTTTTGAAAATGGCTCAAAGTAGGTCAACCTACCCTATAAACCATACCATTATCTTGTACCAAATCCCGTACCCCCGATTTGAAAATTTTAGACTCAAACATATAGAGAACTTCCATAAAATTTTAGACTCAAACATATAGAGAACTTCCATAAGATTTAATCTTTTACAAAATGTTCTGTAATTTAACCTCCATTTAAAAAGGATTAAGGAAACATTGTTGGAAAAGGAGAAAATCTTGGAAAGCAGCATTTCCTTCCTTTCCCCACAGTATTTTCAGCACTTTTTCCAGATAAATACCATCATTAGAGCAATATTTTCTTTGTTGTCCGCGAATGCTTTTAATTTTGAGCATCTGGAGCATCTGAATGCTTTTAATCACGAATTAGTTTTGGACTTGAAAAGGTCACAAGGAAAATATGGGGTGTAAGCCAGAGTACACCTTTTCATACAATAACTTTTAAGAATACCCATAAACACAGATAGCAAAATACTAGTAAGTCAATCTTTTAAATAATTACACTCCTCTTTTGTTGTAACATCGATTCTGTATAGTTTAGAATATTTTACAGAATATTACACAGAATATCCGGCAGCATTGATGAAAATAGAATATTGCAACTGTCTGCGTATCTGTGTGGTAGGATAATGTCGAGCTGCGTGTGTGAAGAGGTGCGTATCGGACGAGACCGAAGGTCGAATCCGATGCGAACCTCTTTACACATGCAACGAGACCTGATCCGACCACACTGAAATGCAGACTTAGGTAATATTCCTTTGATTACATACCTGCCCATTATACTAGTAATGTACAAATAAACCTCGCAAAATTATTTTTAAAAAGTCACGAAACCGCCAATTTTCGGTATTTGACGGAAAGAGCCGAACCTCAATTCATAGAAGTTGTTCGTGAACACAGTGATATTCTACAAAGAGCACATGCGTGATACGGAAAGACCTAGACAGAGTACATGCGTGATACGGAAAAACCTACACAGGGTACATGCGTGATACGGCAAACGTATTCTGGTCTGTTGTATATATGATAACGTCCGTATTTTGGTCAGATCCTTTACAGGTTTATTGTAAAGGATTAGACTGAGACTGCTCGATCGACGCACTCCATCAGCAAAAGCAGGACTGATAAAGTAACCCTTATCCTGCTAAATAACTAAATTGAAATTTGCAATTTGATAGTAAAAACTCTAATATTGCTACTTCAAAGTTATGTTTTGGGGAATAATATATCCTTATCGGACAGTGTGGATCCAAGATCAGACTGCACGTTCTGTGCAGTCTGATCTTGATCTACACTGTCCGCAAAAGGTCAGTGAGTCGCGCTTAGCAGTCTAAGGGTTAAAACTATGAAATTTGGCGGTGTCTTGTATGGTTGGGACTTTCGTTATGTGATTGATAACAAATCATAAAAGTATGCTATTCCTTTGACACCTGGATTAAGACCCAAATCCTATGAAATCTTACAACTGATAAAGCATTAATCAGTTTCGAATTTACATGTATATGATCTCCAGAGAGTCTGATGTTTATTTTCCTTTCAAGATTTAAAGCAAAATGTTACATATTAAGTAAATGTATAGCAAGCCTAAAATATCAAAGTATATGATGGCAATCTGCCTTTTCTCCTTGTATAACAGTATTTTTCAAAGACAAATCCCTTCATTTTAGGCACATTTGATTTGTTGTGTGCAAATGCTTTCAGTTTAGTTGTGTGGTAAAGAGCTTAGTGAGACCTTTTTTTGCATTTTCCTCATTTTCGGGATTCAGTAGTTTCCTTTTTGACTGTCGAATTAATGAGAGTTTAACTGTAGCAAGAAGGACAATCCTAGCAGTGATACGAGCAACTGTATTTGATGCTTTTTGCAGATGCATGAAGACCCCTTTTCACAGAGCATGGCTCACTTCTTTTGCTGACAGAATGTATTTCATAACGAAAGTCTACAAAGGTCAATATGAACCTTTAAAAAAATCCAAAAATTCTTATTATATGATGTTATTTTAAATTCCTTTCCGTTCATTTTGACGCTGGTGTAGTCGCACGTGAATCGCGATTTCTTTATGACACCAATGAAGTCATAAAAAGTTAAAGTTCTAGAGCACTTTTTACCGATCTCGCAGCCATTCACGGCATTATACCATCATTTTGAATTTATTCAGTTTCATTTCATATTCCACTACAAAAAAAATTTGATTAGCTGAGGCAGAATGTCACAGTCAATTAGATGGCTTGTCTTGTAATTTAGGAAGAGACAAGAGGTAGGATTGTTTGTGAACACGGCTCCTTGATG
The DNA here is from genome assembly GCA_946811185.2 of Hippopus hippopus. NCBI lineage: Eukaryota > Metazoa > Mollusca > Bivalvia > Cardiida > Cardiidae > Hippopus > Hippopus hippopus. The sequence continues at coordinate 28,989,924 of OX328108.1, read as the reverse complement.
CAAGTTGGAAACCCAAAACCATGCTCGTCGCAGGCAACGGTCGTAACAACTAGGCAATGCGAATGGTTCTAAATATCATTAAATTTCTATACAGCTTTACATAAATGTTACATGTAAAATTTATCGTATGCCAGTCAACAGCACTCTTGAGATACTTGAAGCGCCATCTAGCGTCACCCGGGTACTGACATCAGGGATCGATAAGATGAAATAATGGCCAATTATCGGCGAATGATTGGGTAAGGAGCGGCAGGGGGCAGAGACCTGGATTACCCGGCTTAGATAAGGGGTACCGGGGTCCGAATTCACGGCAATCACGAGCGGTTTATTTTGTAAACAAAACAATGTAACACAAACGTTTAATCTTCTATTATCTTACATACTAGAATGGGGTTAATTTTGAACTTACAGGCCAAAAATGATAACTAATGCCACTACGATACAGGTTCTTGTTATACCTACCAGAATTAACATTGATCAAACAAAGAAACTTACTTAAATGAATGAAATGTTTTATTATATGAAAAAAAAAAATGTTAAATAGGAGCAATAACTTGTGAAGTTGGTGGGAAAAAACAATTGCTCATTGTCAACAACGTTTTCGTTTGGGGCCTAGTGAAGAAGAAGTCGTTATTGTAGAGAAATGGGTTTTTCTATGTTTCGTATTTAGACTTTCCCTTGACATCTCCTAGATATTGTCGCCTCTGTTTTTGTGTCCCTGTTGCTACCTTTCTCTGTCGCAACATTTCTCTGTCTGCATGTGTCTTTGGGGCTTTGTATATCTGGGGTTGTTTGACTCTGTCGCTATGTTTCTCTGTCGCTGTATGTCTTTGGGCTTATATGTCTCTATTTCTTTCGCCAGGTTTCTCTGTCGTTGTGCGTCTTTTGGGCTTCGTGTCTCTGGAGCTGTGTATTTCTATTGCTGTGTGTCTCTGTCGATGTGTCTCTCCGTTTCTGTGTGTCTCAGCGTCAGTGTCTCTTGGGCTGTGTATTTTTGTCGTTGTGTCTATCGCTGTATATCTCAACTTTTGTCTCTCTTTGGTGGTGTCTTCGTATATGTGTCTTTATTGTTGTGAGTCTCTGTCGCCACGTGTCTTTGCCACCACGTCTCTTGGTCGCTGTGTCCACGTCACTGTGGTCGCGCTTTCGCTATGTTTGCTGTTGTTGTGTGTCCTTCTTTTTTCATGTTCATTTTTTAGGTTGTTCATTCTGTAGGCTGGTCAACCGACCGATGTGCGTCTCTTTTGTTTTGTCTCTATGTCTAAATTGTTGTGTTGCTCTAGCGCTGTGTATCCCTGTTGCATGGTGAAACCAGTGCCTTTTTTGCTGTATCTGTTGCCTTTGCGGCCTTGTGCTTCTCCTTTCGTGTCTCAGCTTGTGCCTCTAGGCTGTTTGTTTCTTTTGTCTCATTACTGGTGCCGTAGCCTGTATGTGTCCCTGTTGCAATGTGTCCGTGTCTCTGTTGTCACGGGTCATTGTGTGCCTCTGTTGACGCCGGTCTGTATGTGCCTTTGTTAGGGCCGGTCTGTATGTCTCTCTGTTTTCGCTGGCTAGTATATGCATCTGTTGCGGCCGGCCTGTTTGTGTCTCTGTTCCCGCCGGCTGGTTTGTGTCTCTGCTGCCGTGTGTCTGTATTTGCCTTTGTTGCCGCCGGCCTGTTTATGCCTCTATTGCCGCCGGTCCGTGTGCGCCTCTATAGACGCCGATCTGTGCGTGCCTGTATTACCGTCGGTCTGTTTTTGTCTCTGTTGCCGCCGGTCTGTTTGTGCCTTTTTTGCCGCCGACCTGTATGTGCCTTTATTACCGCCTGTCTGTTTTTTTATGTCTCTGTTGCCGCCGGTCTGTTTGTGCCACTTTTGCTGCTGGTCTGTATATCCCATGTTTCCATTGGCCTGAATGTGCCTCTATGGCCACCGGCCTGTTTTGTCTTCTTTTCTGCGGGTCATTGTGTATCTCTGTTGCAATGTCTCTCTTTCGCTGTCAGTCTCTTTATTGGTGTGTCTCGGTCGCTGCAGTCTATGTTGATGTGTTTTTGTTTGTTTGTTTGTTCTCTGTATCCGTACGTCTTTGTCACTTTGTGTCTCTGTCACTTCATCTTTTTTTATCACTTCATCTTTTTACCGCGGTGTTGAAAATGTGTCTTTGTTTCTCTGGAACTTTATGTCAGTCAATCAGTCTGTCACAGTGTATTTTATGTATATTCGTTCGTCAGATACTATATTAAATTTCTGTCAATTAATGTTCAATGGTTCTGACTGATAGAGTATTAAATAAAACAACTCTCATACCGCTAGCTAAACACCAACCTACTTTCCTCCGGTAAAAAAACCCGAAGACAGCCATTTAACCGGACAATTTGATTATAGTATCTGTCAAAGTTTCGGACAGTGTAGATCAAAGATCAGACTGCACGTTCTATGCAGTCTGATATTGATCTACACTGTCTGCAAAGGTCACCTTATGTTCCCTATACCATGGATAAGAGTTTAGGACCAATTATGGCCCGGGCAGTTCGATACACTGAAGTGATCGATATTACTTTCTTGATCAAATTATCACTGGCAACATGATTTACGCGAAATTCAAGCCAAGTAATTATATTTACACCGCCATTCTATTATAGGCCGAGGGTACGCAATCAAAATCTCGTTAAACGTTCGAGATTTTATGGACAGTACACGAGAAAAAGGTATATACTCCCGATGTAGTCTGTTCAAATCTATACAAAGCCGAGCCCCGGTAGCTCAGTCAGTAGCGTACAGGACTTGAGAACAGGAGGTCGCTGGTTCGATCCCCGGCTCGGCCAATTTCTTTCCGAGGATTGATGGTAGTCATTGCGACAGAATTCATTCATGTCCAACCGCTGTCCATTTTCTCGACGATGGTTGTGTTGGAAAGCAGCCAGTGGTTTGGAAAGAAAATTGTGCGGAGTCCTGGTAACAGAAAATCCAGGAAAGCATGGAAAGGTGCACTGGCCGCCGCGATATAACTGAACTAATATTGAAAACGGCGTTAAACACTATAAAAATCAAACAATCAATCAAATTTATACCAAAGGGCAAATTTTTAGATTTTTCAAAACTGAAAGCATTTGCAGACGACAACCTAAATGTCGGTCCAATGATGGCACTCGTGTCTGAAAGAGTGAAAACATTTTGGAAAAGGAGAAAAAGTGGGTTTCCAGTGGTTACTCCTTTTTCCACAATGTTTCCAATACCTTATTTCCTCAGGGTTAAAGCAAAGGTATTTTGTTGGTGAAGAAGTAACGGAAAGATTTAGTAATAGAACACAGCCATGTTATATTTGATCCACGCTCTGTGAAAACGGGGCTTAATGCATCTGCGAAAAGTATCGACCCAGGTCAGCCTGCGCAGTCCGCGCAGGCTGACCTGGGCCGAAACTTTTCGCTATCGGTCGATTTTCTGCATGTTAAATGTCCAGTGTACTTCATGATTCAGTTTGTTGTTATATAAAATGGATTTTATGGATCCATAGCTATTATGATGAATTGCTTTGTATAATGCATCACAGGGATGCATTAAGCTCCCTTTTATCAGAGCGTGGCTTATTCGTTTGTTTGTATAGTGTTTGACGCCATTTTTCAACATTATTTTAGTTATATCGCAGCAGCTAGTGCACCTATCCATGCTTTCTGGTATAAGGATTGTCAAAACGATGATCAGCGGTGAGAGAGGAATAAATTCTGTCGCAATGATTATGATCAATCCTCCGAAAGAAATGCGCCACTGAACTGAAGCTTTATGCTGGGGTTCCCGCGTAACTCAGTGCCTCTGACTTCTTGCTTTTCAAACAGCAAAGCATGGTTCGAAACTCACTAGTGCCACTCGTCACATTGGAATGGTCTTGGGCAAAACACCACATTGGCCCAGTCAAGGAACGATATACCATACCAAAGAGCAACATGACCTACTGAGATGTCGGCTCAGTGGCATGACTTAACGACGTTCGCGACAATTTCCATTATCACGCTTCGCGTAACTATCACGCTCACCTTTTTACTCGAAACGGTGAGCACCTAACACAGTTGATCCTGCCACACTTGTCATTGTCTTCAGAATGGATAAACCAAGAACTAAAACGGGTCGTTTCATGTCAGCAAAACGAAGAAAAAAGTATTTGAATCAAGCCAAATAATTATATGCGAGGAAGAATCCGAAATTACCTATTCAAAAGATCGGACCGAAAGTCAAACTACGTCACCTAACAACGGAAATATGGACACATGCTACTAGCGCTCTATTTTGCAGACGTATCGTCGAGCTAAAAAATCCTTTCAGATGCAGATGCTTTCAGTTTGGTCTAGTCCAAAATTATGTCACTTGGTAAAGACTTGCAGAAAAAAAGGAGCTGTAACTCTCTCTTTTACCGGGTTATCCCTTATCTTGATGAGTCTGCAGCTGACAACATTAGAAAACATCGATGTCAAAAGGAGGAATTGCTCCTACTGACTGATGTCTCCTTTTAATAATAATAATAATAAGTTAAGGGTATTTTTTTCAAAGATTGATACTCAGTATACACTAAATTATTTTTTTCATTAAATTTGATGTTTCACCAATACAATGAGATAGAATTTGGTTATAATTGTTGTCATTTAAAAAAATATACATAGACTTAATTTTCATAGGTGAAATTTCATCTTGAACTGCCGCAATTCAGGGTGTACTAAAAGAAATATTCATAGAATTTTCCCAAAGCTGATGACCCCCTTTTTTTTATCTCCTATTTTTGAAGATCGGATAATATACTATCACCACACAAAGTTTCATGAAATTCTGAATGTTTTAAAAAAATGGTGAAACTGTAGTGATCGTCTTTAAGTACTGTTGAAAGGAGCGTTAAACGCAATTCAATCAAACAATAGAAACCCGAATCAAACAACAAATCAAACAAGTACTGGCAATTACAGAATACCCACAACATGATATGTTCCATGCTTTGGCAAAAGAACGTTTAATGCGCCTCAATAACGCATTATACCATGCAAGTCATCACAAAATTCTAGATTCATAGCATTCATTTTGTCTAACAACAGCCTAAATCATGAGTTAGAATGGTTCGTGGACATGTAGAATAGTTTTGACTCAGGTCAGGATGCGTGGATTGTACAGGCTGACCTGGGCGATATCTTTTGCTGGGTACCGGCATATTCTCGTTTTTCCTTACACTGTTTTGAAAGAACCTTCATCACCAGTGCCGTTAAAGTAACAATAAAGCCCAAAAGTAAACAAAGCGGGTGTTTTAATGCATTTGAATTTATATCATACCATTTAAGAGTATGAAAATTATTGTGAAGATGACAATCTGTCATTGTACGTTCGGTCCAAGTGTTAGTTGCTGACAGAGAAATTAATTTCAAAACTAGGTTAAAACCTGCCAGGTAGCCGCGTTTTTTGTTTACTTTTTGCCTGATTATAAAATTCTCTTTTCTGCCAGCGACTAAAGTATGGCCCGACAACACGATAACAGACTGTCATCTCCACAATATTTTTTTCAATACTTTTAAATAGTATGATTTAAATTTAAATGTATTATGACACCTGCTTTGATATTTTGGACTTTACTGGGCCTTTAAAGCCCGCAAATTTTTGGGCAAAGGGTTAGAAAAAAATAAGCAAAAACTAGACCAGGGTACAACTGGGGATGGCACAATTATTTATCACCATAGTTTGCCCATAAAGCTTTTTTATATAGCTATAATTACGTATTGATAGATTTCCAATTAAACCACTTTATTTTGATTAACCCTTGTCCTGCTAAATAAAAGAAATGAAACTTTCCAACCGATTGTAAAAACCAAAATATTGCTGTTTGAAAGGTAATTTTGGAGGGTAGATATCTTCTTATCGGACAGTGTAGATCCAAGATCAGACTGCACATTCTGTGTAGTCTGATCTTGATCTACACTGTCCGAAAAAGGTCAGTTAGTCGCGCTTAGCAACCTAAGTGTTAAGACATTTTACACCTGCTTACTGCATTTCTTGTCGGCTATAACAGCAGAACACTTTTGAAAGCATCGCGGTGAAAGGAGAAATCGCTCAAGACAAAGTAGTTGTCCTTGTGTCATAATCTTTCCACATGTATTAACTATTAAACCTTATGTTATGTTTTGATTATTCACATGTTTAATGGATTTCTTAATGTCAGACGCTTCAATAATCGCCCCAAGAGGAAACGGATTTAATAAACGTTTTCGCTTACACAGGAGTATTTTAGAGTTTATCTGGCGGTCACCTATTGAAAATATGGCAACCGATGGAAAATTCATTCTGCTGAGGCCAATTCCCCATCTGCTTCCTTTGTACGGTGACTTCATCCAGGCTTTCGGATGCCTCGTCCGCACGGACCAGTTCGAGTCACAATCCAGCGAACTTCTTGCTCCAGTTTAGGTGGCTATTAGATTAGATTTGTTGATTGATTGATTACATGCTGTTTAACGCCCTTTCTGTCATTTTTTTCCAGTCACATGACAGCGTCCAGTGCACCTCCCTTGCTTTCTTGGAGTTTCTTTTACCATTATTTCGCACGATAGTCTTTCCAAGCCACTGGCTGTTTTTCCACATAAACATCGTGGAAACTGGCCCCTGCGATATAACTGAAGTCTTGTTGAAAACGGCGTCAAACACCATACAAACAAATAAACGAAATATAGAATCTCTTGTTAAACTCTTACTTTGAACGTTTTAAAGAAAATATTGCAGGATAAGACATGAAATACACACATCATATTGATAATCCACATACAGGCAGGTTTAACTGTTGCCCAAACGACAATTTTTGACTCTTCCATATTGAGAGCATCTGCAGACAACAAATTTGATATCGGAACAAATAGATAAAGTCGGAACAAATAGATAAAGTTCTTTGATAGGGCAGAAAACATTATGGGAAAGGAGAGCATGCTGGCAACCAGCATGTTCTCCTTTTTCCATAATGTTTTCAAAAAACTTCTCTCTCAGGTTCGTTAAAACTCGGAATTGTTTGGTAAACGATAGGTACACGTAATCCTGGAAACAGAGTGGGAAAATGAGAAATAATCATCGCTCCTGTTGTCAACTAGTTTTCTGAATGACTCTTTAAAAACGAAGAGAGTCGTTCAAAGGTTGTAAACTGAAGAATTAAGTAACTGCTGGCTTGTAGGGGAAAAATAGAAGAAGATAAAGTGGTTGTGGGAAAAGGTGAAAGTGTTGACTGTTTAATGATTGAACCAGCGTTTATAATTAAGACTTCGATTTCCTGAGAGCCGGGGAATAAACTTTTTATGTTATCTTGCCAGAAGTGGGTCTGCAATTATGTCGTAAAAATTGTTACTAAGAATGGAAGTGGCATCACAAACCGGATGTGCCTGATGTCGCTATAGAACCGAGAAAATACGATATATTGATGACGTGTTTGGCTAAACAAGAATTTTTCTTTGACGGGTTTATCTTGTCTGAGTTATATCATAACGCCATTAAACAAACAATTGATTACTTCTCGACAGGCTCATCCTTTTGTCGCAGTGCCCTTATCTCCGTTTTTATAGTCGTCTTTGTTCCTGCTAAGATGCTGAAGAGTATAGTGACAACCTTACTTTCAGACTTTAAAGATACATCTGTACTCGCTTTCAGGCAGTTTTCAGCCAGTTTTCAACCAGTTTCATCCTAATTTTATGAAACTATACTCATTCTTGTATCTTCATACCCCTGATGGCTGCAAGATTGCACAGATGACGACGGATAGGAAATGCATTTCATGTTTTGGAGGCCCTTCAAAGCAAAGCCGCTGTTGTCGTTTCCGGTTTTAAATGAGGAAAATTCCTTGTGTTTTTCTATCCCTTACACCATGTTTATTAGTAATTTATCTATGTTTACGCAGCTGAGCCGTTCTGCATACTTTTTTAGCAGCGGTTTTTATCTTTTCTTATTAAAGCATGTTTATTTCAATTACCAATGGGGAGAACCATAACTAAGTTTATGAACTTGTGGCTCAACCCATTTGCTGCCTCTCTTGTTTGTATTTATGAACTGTATATATGTAAATTATGGGCAATAAGTTATATGTAAACTAATGAAAAGATTCTCCATTCTACCAATAGAAGGCATTCCTTTTTAACAAACGGAAAACACACCGGTTGCGCATGCATGGTGTGTATAATCCAAAACAGTTAAAACAAAAGCCTGAATTACTGAAATTTTGTCAGCAATAAGGAAAAACATGAACATTATACTCTGCACAAACATATAATCCGAGAAAACGAGTATGAATTTTTCAAGAATTTGATTTTTCAATTGTCAATTTTGAGTCAATGGATGTTAAAAAGGCTTCTTTAGCAAAAGCAAGTCAATAAATTATTTGCAGACTTGGGCTGAGGTATGTTTTTACACTGATCAATCATTCTTCAAAAAATCAAACTAAATGAAATATCTCTTTTCTGGACAGCGACGATGCAAAGAAAAAGGTTTACGGGGAATTACAGCTTTGAAGTGGCGGTTTATAAATTTTGCTGAGTGTATTATTATTATCATTATTATTATTATTATTATTATTATAGTAACACTTGCATTTGTCGTATTATAGGTTGTAGACATGAGATGGGGTGTCCGAGATGAGGCTACAGACGATCACATGACCACCACATTATGTATGCAAGAAATCGACAACTGTCAGAGACTTTCGATTGGTCCAAACTTTGTGGTAAGTTTTAGATGGATATACTTTTTTTAGGCTTTGGCAAAATCTCCACTGTACAACGCGAATGACACTATTTTTGTGCTTATGTGGACAGTAGAGATTAATATCGGACTGCAAAAATAATATTACATTGAAGTTAGTTAAGAGGAAGGTGGTGGTGGTGGTGGTGGGGGGGGGGGGGTTTAAACCCTATACCAAACGACAATATTTTACATTTTCCCAAATTGAAAAAAAAAAAAAAATGCAGAGTACAAATCAGATGTGACTCAAAACGTGAAAATTGTCTTTTATAGAGTTGAAAACATTGTGGGAAAAGGAGAAAATGCTGGTTATCAGCATTTTATCCTTTCCCCACAATGTTTTCAAGAGATTTCTTCCGTAGGGTCTGAAGTCTGAATTCTGTGGTAAAGGATTAAAATATTGCTTTTCTAGTACGACTTTTTTGTGTTTAAAACGCGACTACTTTTAAAAACGTTGGAGGAAAAGAAGCAGCCTCGTGCTACAATATTTTATCATTATCATTGAAACAAATATCATTTTCGACTCATCTTCGAACATGGAAGGAAGAGGAGCAATCTTGTGTTACGATGTTTTATTACTTAAAAACAAAATCATTTTTCGACCCTCCTGCGAATGTTTTACCTTGTCAATTTTGAAAGCATCATGAAGTTTTGCATAGATTCAGATCTTAGTGCACAGAACGTGCAATCTGATCTTGGATCTATATCATCCACTTGTTTAGTCAAGCCTTTAAGATGAAAATCTTCCTTAGATTCAGTGTATTGATTGTCAGCTTTTACCAACAATCCCGTGTTTTAACGACCCTGAGAAAGAGGCCCTTTGAAAACTTTGTAGGAAAAGGAGAAAATGCCGGTTACCAGCAATTTTCCTTTTTGCCACAAAGTTTTCTGTCGAAGAAACATTTTAGCATTTTTATCACAATTACTTTATCGTCTGCAGATGCTTTCAGCTGGTCTCGTGTAAAACTTTGTCGTTTGATAAAGTGTTTAGCGAAATGTAACTACATCGCCAATCGGGGGTTCTCGATAAATCGATAAATCACGGCGGATCAAAGTGTCCCAGGGCGTGGATTATCTTGTCTCATCTGATTACAAAATAAAGATAATTCTCATGAACTTCGCACTACGTTTCAAACTTGGAAATCATTTCCGTTAGTCAATACAATATTTAACGGTTTTTTCCTCATACAATTTCTAAAAGACTTCTTTCTTTTGTTACACTTTTGCGTTCTTCTTTGCCTGATGACGGTGAAAAAAAAAGAAGAAAAGTCTAGTTGTGGTGGATAGACCAGTTTTCGAGGGACTTAATTCACAATTTTAGTTCACGCATACTTTAAAGAAGTTCTGATCACTCAAAGCATTCTTTAACAAAAGAAAACCAATTCCAAATTGCTATATAGCTATAAATTCTACTTGAATCATGCATATAATCCGGTAACGCCATATTTCACCCTTCATTCTTGTGCCAGAAACAAACTTGGCGTATGGGACAAGCCGACGTCATTTTGGAGTTTTTAATTTCTATAGAACAGCTCATAAATAAAGATCTGAGATACAACATGTACTACAACACTCCCCTAAAATGTTTACTACCAAAAGAGGGAACTGTCTTGAACAATATGAATGAACAGTTCTAACAAAATTCTCATAAGTTTTTTGAAGTGAGAAGAAAGGGACGGATGACCGTCATGGCGGTTAATGGCCCTCTCGTGACAACAGCACTTGAACACCAGAACAGCAAAAATAACGACATCTTGGTCCCTTTTTGTCAGTTTCTATGCGCCTGTGAGACAGATTGGGAATCGTTTAACCAATATTTTATTATAAAATATCTGAAAATTTAAAAAGTATTGCGTGTCTTAACAAAAAGGTTGGAAATAGTTACTCTCATTTCCGGTAGTCCCAAGTGACCAAACGAAATAGGTCACGAAATTATGTGATCTAAGTATAGATTGAAATCTTTTCACATCACTCAAGTATGGTCACATGACTTTTTAGCATCAACACTGACTATGTGTGGCTCAGTGACAAAAGTTTAGAATTCATGTTCGGCAGTCCCAGGTTTGATTCTTACTTGAGTTTTTTTTTTTTTTTTTGAGCCCGGACTTCTAGCGACCCAGACAAAGACAGCTTTTGACAACATTGTGGGAAAAGGAGAAAATGCTGATTTCAAGCATTTTCTCCTTTTTCCCATTGTGTTTTAAAAGGCTTTTTTCTTAGGGTCTTTAAAACTCGGGATAGTTTGATTAATTAAAGTACAGTAAATTATTAAATATGCGAATTGTTATTCTTTACAGGAAAAAATTGTGGCAAAAGAAGAAATCGTTCGTATCTGAAAATTTCTCCTTGTGTCGCAATATGGTTATTTTTTTTTTTCAAAAGTGATCCACAGCTAACCGAAAATGGCGTCTATAGGACGTTCGTGTTTAACAAACGTTACTGTACTGATGTTACTCGCTGTTTTAGATAGTCGATAGATGATTATTTATTGATCGATTCAATTGATTTTGCCCATCCCGTTTTGTAAGCAGTCCTTAGCAAACAGCCTTTGAAGAATAGTTAGTGGGTTTCTTTCAATAACATTCAGGATAAGTGAAAAAAAAAAAATGATTATTTTCCTCTTATCTTACCGTTTTCCAAATTTGTCCATTTATTCGCCCTTTTCTTGTATTTTCGTTTTCAAAACTATGCGCATTTATTTCATGCTTTCCGGTAGATATCGAGAAATAGCAGTGAAAATATTTTTCGATATTCCACGGGTACGACCAGTGAAAATACCGATTTTTATATTCTAGTTACCTAGGTAAAATGCGCGTGACTCACAACCGAGATTGAAATATGACGTCATTTACCTTACATTTCTCGCGCTTGACGTAATATTGTAATGCGTTGCTATGTGGAGGGGGTACGCCACGGGGAATAACTGAAAAGAACTGTACTGGATCTTGATAAAGTTTCTCCCAGAAAGGGTTAAAAGCATGAAATAAATAGAATATTTGTATTTTTCGGTGAAAGATCGAAATTTATTTCATCGAGTGAACACCATCGGTAATATTTTCACTCGTGGCTGCGCCACTCGTGAAAATATTACCGATGATGTTCACTCGATGAAATAAATTTCGATCTTTCTCCGAAAAATACAAATATCCTCTATATCTTTCTACACATTATGTACGTATATACATATGAGCCAAAGGCCTGAGATGCTGAGTTACTAACAATCTAAAAATTCGTTGGAGTCTTAGGCTCTCACCCTGTTTATAACTACTTGTAAATGTATTACCCAGTAGCTGAGTATTACCAAGTAGCTGAGACCATCAGCTACTTGGTATTACATACACACCATTATCATTTTATTTGTGTTTGTATGTTTGTTAATTCACATATTCCATGTCGCTTAGTACTGGTACACAGGTCTGAGTAGCAGTAGGTCTGCTCAGTATCGGCGTGACACATCTGCATGTTACTGAGATTTCAATTAATAAGGGAGGTACATGTAATAATAGCGACTTACATATCAGAATATATGGTTATACTTGTACAAGTCTTGTAAATAGGTATTTTCAGATTTAAAACAAGTATACTGACCCCTGCTCTGTACTGGTTGAATGCTTTTTCATTTACTGAAATATCTAACTAAGGGAGGTAATAGCGTACACACTGTATTGTAAAGTTATGACATGGTATTGAATAATAGTATTTCTTTGTTTATTTCTATGTTTATTGTTATGACGAAAATACGGGTTCCGGCTTTTGCTACTACTCATAGACATCATCCGATTTAACTAGCAGGTATCAGGCTTAAATCATTATATTCTATGTTTATTTCGCAGGTATTTTTAGGACAGAAATATGGTTACCGTCCTTTGCCCACACATATAGACGCCAGCGAGTTTAACTTACTCAGGGAGTGCGTTAAAGATCCGGAAGAAGCCTCGTTGATGACCAAATGGTACAACCGTGATAACAACACCGTGCCCCCAGTGTTCATCCTCCAACCAATCAGTTCCATCCTTACAAATTTCAATAACAAGGTAAAGCTTTACTGTTTTAGATTCAATATAATGAAGATGCTGACTGGTCGTCAGGTTCGATACTGTCCGACTCTCCTCGTCCTCCATCCAACGGTCTTAACATATTACCATCTGTAAACGATTTGTCGTATTGATACAAACCATATTTGAAAACATTCTGGAAAGAGTATAAACTGTTCGTCACAAGTGTTCAGACATTTTATGAACTTTGATATTTATAATTGACAAGAGTGTTTTTTATTTCATGCTTTCCGGTAGTTTATCGAGAAATAACGGTGAAATATTTTTTCGATATTTCATGGTTTCGACCAGTGGAAAATACCGATTTTATCTTCTAACTCTTCAATTGAAGGCGGAAACAGTAGTTTCCGCGCACTAGTTACCTAGGTATAATGCACGTGCCTCTCAACCAGATGGAAATATGACGTAATTTACCCTACATTTCTCGCGCTTTACGTAATATTGTAATGCGTTGCTATGCGGAGGGGGTACGCCACGGGGAATAACCGAAAAGAACTGTACTGGATTTTGATGAAAGTCCCACCAAAAAGGGGGTTAGAAGCATGAAATAAAGAGAATGTTTGTTTTTTTTTCGGTGAAAGATCGAAATTTATTTCATCGAGTGAACATCATCGGTAGTATTTTCACGAGTGGCGCAGCGCCACTCGTGAAAATATTACCGATGATGTTCACTCGATGAAATAAATTCCGATCTTTCACCGAAAAAAATCAAATATCATCTATATGTCGTCTGCTGCAAATCTGTTTCAGAAAATAATAAATCGATACCGGAAGATGTTATTCTAGCACAAAGGATGCATAAATTCTGGTACCAAGGGACATAAACGTTGAACAAACATCTCATACCTTTCGACTTTTCACGAATAAAAAGCGGGACTATTTTACACGGTGTAGGACTATTTTTGTGGTATTTGTCGAAGACAATACCACTATGAGTTCAATATTGAATTTTGAAGACCATATATCGTATTTTGTGCAAAGCCGAAGGAAATAAACCCAATTAAACCCAATTTTTCTCAGGCAAATGAGTTTTTCGGTAGCACTCATATATGTAATTGGAAATGGCATGTTAAAATACACTGGATGAGGCCATCGATCGTGGAAATACTAATTTTTGATTGAAAATAGCCTCACTCGCTCATAGCCTTCTATTGGCGCAATGATACAAAATTTGTCTACCGATCGCTTGGTCCTGGGCTTTTTCGTTCCAAAACTAGTTCGTCCCATGGCTTGTTCATCCCGTGATTGCGTGTTACTCCATTTGATTGGGCATGAATATTTATAGATCGAAATAATTGATTGTAATGTTGGGAATTAAATGTTAACGGCCAAAGATATTTCAAAATCATAGTTTTCAGGTACAAACTTAATTTTATTCGATATATTCACATGGTTTCTCTCTCTATCCATCATGCATCCTACTGTCAAGGGACGTTACTCTTGACTCCTCCTAATGATCAAATGGAGACCACCAATACACAAATAATCCTAACTTTGTCAAGAGTACTCTCCCTTCGACCAAAAAGGTATTCATTTGCTTAGTAGGTTGACTTTCAAGCCAATATTTGAATAATATTTCTCTTTTTCTTTGAAATTATTAATTCCACACAATGGCTTCCTTGACAAATACCACTTCAGTGTTCTCAACGCTTTGATACCTTTAAGCGATTTCATGAGAGCAGCTTAGACAGAAACTTGACAAAATACTGCCGTTTAGAAACTTGAAAGCACACAATATTACTTAGAACATTGAAAGCATATAAAACCGCCTAAAGTCCCTGAAAACAATGAAATCTTACTTCAAAGAAACACATTCTCTGGTATCAAGCTTGATCAATGCTCTGCCGGCGTTTTTGAGCGTACAACACAGCTTAACCCCTGACCAAACAATCACGGCTTTTTAAGGACCCTGAGGAAGAAGGCTTTTGAAACCATTGCAGGAAAAGGAGAAAATGCTGGTAACAAGCATTTTCTCCTTTTCCCAATATGTTTTCCCCCTTATCAAAGACGAATTTCATCATTTGAGCCATCTTTGATTTGTCGTCTGCAAATGCTTTCAATTTGGACCTGTCCAAAATTTTGTCGTTTGGTAAAGAGTTAAACACCCTGAAACGATTTTACTCTTTGAAATTTATTCTAAGATAAGGAAGTGCTTCTACGAAACCCACAAATAGACATTCTACATACATTTTTCATGTCCTGACTTTGAAAAAATATTTCGTAAATACGAAATACTGCTTCGTATTAATGAAGTATTACGTCGTAGGTATGAAATATTATTTCGAAATTACAAAATATTATTTTGTGAATACAAGATAATATTTAGCTCTTACCGAATAGTTTTCGAAACATTCATGAGAAAAAAGTGGCAGAATTTCACTTTTGTGGCTCCATACTTTGTAGAATGTCACTTTGGGAGTACCATATGTTACGATATTTCGTAGACTCCACTTTCATTGAGATAAACATAGAGTATGACTGGTTTTGTTGATTATCTTAATGATGTAGGATAACCTTTAAGGAAAACAGTTTATACGGAAAGATCTCGCTTGATTAAACGTTTTTCTTTGTTCGGCACATGACAATATAAAGAAAAGACCTGATTTATATTTTAATTTTCTCAAAGTGAAAGTGGCATGAACCTTTTTATCTGAGCAACTGTAAATAATACAAAGAATACTTAACTAAGGTTTCTGTTTGAAAAACCGTCCATGTCTGAAGTAGATGACACACCGGTCCAATATTCCTATAAGCCCATTATCTCCCGCTAGATGGCATTCTACAAATACACATCTGTCTAATTTGGGCATTCTGGATACAGAACCGGACTACTTTTCAAAACGACAACCGTTACTTTGAATTTCAAAATGAAATAAACGTTTACATAATAAAACGCTAAGTGGTGCGATTAATTCAGCTATGATCAGCTAGCATGTAGCCTATGCACTATACAGGCTTTGGTAATAGCTTCGGTATAAGCCCTACTTTTCGGTGATGCGTCATAGCAGATAGGTCGAATCTTCGAAGAATACGACATGCGCAGACAACACCTATAAGCCGCCCAAGCGAGGTAAAATGGCATAACACCGTCTTTTTGTTTGTCTGTCTGTCCGCCTATGTGGAGATTCATGTCTGCCCGTGTTCAATATGTCGTCATTTTTTTTACCCATAGAGGGTGGTGAAGTAGGCTGGTAACATTTTAATATAAGTCTACCGACCCAAGAAGGAAATCTTGGCCATCAAATTAAGCAAATACCACTCTTTCAATGGGCTAGGCCTATTTGCCAGGCATTTTAGTAAGCTTTACTTACTTCGAACAGACTACCTTTTAAGGTCACCTGAGCACCAAGTGTTCAAGGTTAGCTTATATAAATGTGATCATGCTGTGACCGACAAAGGTCATGTGTTGAGCGTCATGTGTCGCCCTTTGTCAGCTTTTACCCTGTGTACGCTCCAGAGGCCACAGTTTTGGTCTAGTACCCATGAAAGGTCGTTAGAATGTTAGTCTTGATGATATCTAGGACGAGATTGATAATGGGTCACTTCGGATCAAAAGATAGATCACTTGGAGACCTCTTAGGAGATTTCCAGCTCTTTACTCATGAAATTTGGTCAGAATATTTGCCATTATAACATCTTTAACAAATTTTGAAAATTAATCAGCTCGGATAAAACCAGATCACCTGGTAAGAACAGAGAAAAAACTTTACTATACTTTTTATTACGTTCTCAAAGATATACGGGCTTAGGTGAGCGAGTCATGGCCATCATGGTCCTTTTGTTTTTGTCTTTAAGCGGATCATTTTTTGAAAAAATTAGACAATATGAAAAATGTTCTCAATCAGAAATCAAACGTTGAATCGATAGTGAGGCCCTCAAATATAAGTAGTTCGCACAACCTATTTTGTAAGGTCTTCCTGTATTGCTATAATTTATTAGAACACATGCATTAACCGGAAATGGACCGTAGAAACCATGCCTTTGATATCAAGCAATTGCATTTAACTGTGTCATGGTAGACTGTATCATTTTATTTTCAAATGGTGCATTCTTCTGCGGAGTTACGTTACAGCGAGGTCCCAAGTTTCCATACCCCGTGTTCTAGTTCGATCATTATATTTTCCTTTTGTATTTTCTGACGCCTCTTTGTCAAAAGTCGGTAATTATCACGGAAAATAACGGATTAACCGTTGCCAAAGATCTTAATAAATTATTGGCGCCTAGACCCAGGCTAAAGTTTTCACAACAACAACGCCACAAATCGTTGCCAAAATTTGAAATTAAGCTTAATTTCAAATTTCTAACTGCATCGCCAACAGAACAGATATCGTTGTTCCTGGCAAAGCAAGCCAAACTAACATGCCAACATATTTGTGCAGTATTATGGCTGTATCAGATCTCCAGACAGAGGGAGTGATTTTGATTTCAAAATTGAAAATATCAACTATTCTCCACTAAACCCTATGTTGTGGGTACTCATTCGAATCGTCTCATCGAGACGATTCTAATGAGTACCCATAACATAGGGTTTCGAAGAGAAATAGTGGATTTAGAATACCATCACTCCCTCTTATCTGGAGCTCTATGTATTTTCGAACTCATTTCACTATTGATGTTAAACCTTAGAGCCCAATGTGATTCCAACTGGCATTTTCAGTCTGAAAAGAAGACATCAATAAGTGCCCTTTCACGGTTACTTTTTTTCCATAGCATTCCAGCAACGCGGACAGCATAGATTAAAGATCAGAATGCACTTTTGTGCAGTCTGATCTTTGATCTATACAGGTCGAAAAACGAACTATAGCTGTAAGAAAAGCAGCATTTTCGACATCAGTGATATGCCAGTTAAAATATAATTGGACATCAACATTTTGATGAACACAGAAAACTTCACAGCGCTAAAAGTATAGATAAGAATCTTGTTTTCAGGGTTTAGCGATATAATTTATAGAAACCTTGATGGCACCAATATGATTCCTTAGTTTTACACATACTGGATTGCTACATACTCTATTTAAACTTGAAAGGTCTCTTTGAAACATTGACACATGAACACAGTAATAACTATTTCACTGCCAACTCAAGCACAAACCGGGGGTGCCGGTATTAGTAAGTATACGGTATAAAGGTAAAACATGTATTCATGCAAAATAAAAATGGCTGTCTTGCACTCACTGTTTCACTCATAAAACTAAACTGCACCAGAAGCGGTTGCAAATGTCCTTTCAGGATTTTGACAGTCAACATGAACCAGGTGATTCAATTTAAGCTTAGAATTGTTGGTATAAATGTACGGGCCAGGGATTGGTATAAATGTATGGGCCAGGGATTGGTATAAATGTATGGACCAGGGATTGGTATAAATGTATGGGCCAGGGATTGGTATAAATGTACGGGCCAGGGATTGGTATAAATGTATGGGCCAGGGATTGGTATAAATGTATGGGCCAGGGATTGGTATAAATGTATGGGCCAGGGATTGGTATAAATGTACGGGCCAGGGATTGGTATAAATGTACGGGCCAGGGATTGGTATAAATGTATGGGCCAGGGATTGGTATAAATGTATAGGCCAGGGATTGGTATAAATGTATGGGCCAGGGATTGGTATAAATGTACGGGCCAGGGATTGGTATAAATGTACGGGCCAGGGATTGGTATAAATGTACGGGCCAGGGATTGGTATAAATGTACGGGCCAGGGATTGGTATAAATGTATGGGCCAAGGATTGGTATAAATGTATGGGCCAGGGACTGATATTTACCATCATTTCTAAATAGCGTCTTAACCCTTATCCTGCTAAATAAGTGAAATGAAACTTTGAAGCCGATGGCAAAACCCCAAATTTTGCTGTTTCAAATGTACTTTTTCAGGGAAAAAATCCTTATCGGACAGTATAGATCAAAGATCAGACTGCACGTTCTGTGCAGTCTGATCTTGATCTAAACTGTCCGCAATAGGTCAGTGAGTCCCCCTTAGCAGCCTAAGGGTTAATTCAAAATTCTACGACTCTAGCAATCTGATTGGCCGGGACATTTTATTTCAGCCAATCAAATGGGTAGTCATGGAGTTTCTGTGCCGACCGATCGAATTTGAAAATGTAACTGAATGTGGGCCTTGTTGCTTCATTAAGATGTAAAATTTCGATTTTGCTTGATTTTGGATACATCAATAGCACTCCTCTTCCGCGTTATTGATGTTCGGATAGATCCAAATTATAGAACGACACATTTTTCATTTACAATATTACGCTCGATTATTGCTTTTCAATGGCCGCCATTAAATCGGCCGGAAGTGCTTTACATCGTGTTTCGGCTACTTCCGGTTTTTGATTACGAACACGAGAATCCCATTATAGAATCGGATTGGAACAGGCTTTACATCACAATTATTGGAATCTAGTCCCATACCTCCTTACCAGGAATCAAGATTTTAGATTCGTCTATCTTCAAATTATGAACAAACCACAACTAAATTGTAGCTTGAATAATGGGTTTTGTCTTTGCAGAGGTAGAATACCTACGTGGTAAAGAAGAAAATGCTGCTGACTTGCATTTTTGCCTGTTATTACAAAAATGTATCAAAAAGCCTCTTCTTCGGTACCGTAAAAAAATGGATTTATATTGTAAAGGATTTTAAATTGTTTCATTTGATATCATCTCCGTTTGATTGGATTTACTCTTCAAACGAAAAAATTATCCCTTGTCAAGAGGCAGATGCTCGGTATTTCCGATTGGTCAATGTGAACATGTTTGACTTTTTAGCGGATGGCGAAATTTAGACTAAGTAGATGTGGCTAAAATAATGAAATATTTCCCTAAACTGGTAGAAAATATTGTGGAAAAACGGACAAAATTTCATTTAGATTGACTTATCTTGATGTATTCCGCTTTACCACATAACAAAATTTTAAACCGGTCCAAACTCAAAGCATTTGCAAATATCAAATCATATGTGCCCAAAATGATTGGATTTTGTTCTTGAAAGGCTAGAAAACATTGTGAGAAAAGGAGAAAATGCTGGTTACCAGCATTTTCTCCTTTTCCCACAATGTTTTCATAAATCTCATTTCTCAGGATCGTTAAAACTCGGGATTGTGTGGTAAAGGGTTACATCACGAGTCTGTGTCAATCAAACCGCAATGTGCTAGAGAAAAGGCACACATCAGTTTGCGGAACACTTTTCAATTAAAAACACTTTTTTGTTCCGATCTATATAGAATTCACCGTGCAAGCCATTTACGAGAAGTACGGTACACTGGTAAATACACTTACACATGTGCAAGACTTGTACGGCTAAATTACAGATTGATACACTGTCAGACACACCGGTATCGAGATGACATTATTGTTCACCCCACCCACTTTTTTCATTTAATCCTTAAAGCGCAAAATATACCCTTGAATGAACACCCTGACAAGTGCAAATACCATGGTTGCATTTGTCCAGGACAGCATAGATCTAAAATCAAATTGTACGTTTTGTTTTGTCTGGTTTTGATCTACAGTGGTCGCAAAGACAGCAAAAGCTGTAAAAGGCGCTTTCATGATTAAATGCTTCTCAATAGAAAAAGTCGCAGATTGCAATGTTACAGAAAAACACAATTTCACTTGCTTTTATTTCTTTATCTCAATCTTTTGAGATCAACTTATTGAATGATTATGATATCTTTTAACACACAAACTTTTTTTGCGTCTAGCGTCGGACAACAGGTACAAAAAGATTGTATAAAAGGAGACAACCAGAAATACTTTCGCATATTGAGAGCAACAACATTTGCCTCACATGTAGCGCAAATTAAGAACAAATCACGTAAGACAAGCAGGCTGATCTTGCATCTACAATGTCAATTATATGTACATGTATTATCAACCAGAATACTTTTGCAAAAAATAGTCTAAAATTTGCAACAACCAGCACAAAAGTGCCTTATATTTGATATTCTAAGAATACCTACGCGGAATTACCGGTAGACTGTACTTTACATCCTATCGCAGAACCTGTCTCAAGTTTGCAAAAATGCAGACTAACCTGGCAGAAACCTGGCAAAACTTGAATCTGCAAATATCAGCAACTCTTCCATTCTTCTATGTATAATTAAAAGAATAGTCTTGCCAAAATTGTAGAACTTATATTTGCAATTATAAGACCATTCTCGCAAAATTGTCTGCAGTTTGCATTTATAAGAGTTCTCTTTCAAAAATTATCTGATATTTGCAAATATAAGAATATAATCTCGCAAAAATCGAAATGTAAGAAAATTCATGCAGAAATTGTCTGTAATTCGCAATTATGATAATACTCTCACAAAAACTGCCTGATATTTGTAATTATATGAAAACTCTAGCAAAAAAATTCTTATATTTGCAAATATAAGAAATCTCGCAAAATTATTGTCTGTAAGTTGTATTCATGACAGTTCTCTAGTAAAATTGTCTCAAGTTTGCAAATAGAAGAAAACTTTGGCAAAAAAATATCTTATGTTGGTAAATAAAAGAAAACTCTCGCAAAAATTGACTTTTGCATGTACTTGCAATTAAAAAATATACTAATATTTGCAAATGTAAAAAAAAATCTTACCAGAATGGTCTTATATTGCCAGTTATATAAATACTCTCTCAAGAATTGCTTAATATTTTCAGTTACATGTATAAGAATACTCACTCATTTTTTCTTTAATTTATAATGTTTGAAAATGATATCCTGGCAAGAAAGATATCTTAATTGTTGACTTGGCAACCTACATGTTTACATGCTGCATTACTATCCAGCCTTTTCGATTTGTGTTCATTTGATACCTGTCAAAATACAAAAGCAATTGCTTTACAATGAAAACATGTAAAAAAGAAAATGTATGGCTTAAGAAAATCAAAGAAGATTGGTTTATAATCTTTTGAAATCGTTGTAAAATATTGATGATTCAGCTTTTTGAGATTCAGTAGATCAGCAGAATTTTGTTGTATGTTTTCCAGTGTTTTTATTTTAATGCCGTCGTGATTCTTGTGGTCGGTATAACTCCCGGTACATGTAATTAGCTGCATATGGTTTGTCAGTCTTTTAGATTCACCAAATAAATTTTCTAGGGAATAAGCTATGAATAATTCCGCTAGAGATTTAGTATGAATTAGGTTAAAAGAGTTGCCTATAGACGGAGTAAATTACTTTTACAAATTCATAATTAATACCTACAGAGACAACGTCGTCTTATGGAGGCTGATCAAGCTACCTGGTGGGAAACAATGACGAAACTCCAGAGAATCTTCAGGAAAGCGGCACAGGTTTTATTTATTGCCAAGAAAATTGATAGGGAGGAAATGCATAATTACTTCATGTCAGGTGAGTGCCTTAACATAGAGTTAAAAAAAAACCCATATATTACTTTTGTATCGGCTTTTCTGGAAAATCTGGCTTTCAGATTGCAATGCCTCGACTTTTTTAGTACGTGAAAATTTGCAATATTTTGCACAATAAGGATTAACTTTTGGATCAGACTAATCTCTCAAAAAGTATCATGCAGTAAAAATCAAGTAAAAGTTAGATAATAATAATAATAATAATAATTACAATAATTATAATAAAAATACTATCAGGCAACATGTTATTATCAGTTAAAGGAAGTTCGAAACAAATACTAGCATGAAAAAAGGCAAAACCTCTGGTTTCCTCACATACATTGCTTTGAAGCGTTGCTTACTATAATTGAGTTTGAAAAGAAAAAAAAAATGTTGCTGGTCTTTATTTTGGTTAATGTTGTTTTTGTTGTTATCTCAAACGATGGTGAATTTTGTTTTTGCAGTCACAGAGAGAGAAATTACCCGTGGTATTCTGAAAGCCAAGAATGTCCAGGATCACTGTTTAGCCTATATCCGAGAGATTGAGAATATCAACATAACACTGCTTCGGTTTGCTTCCAAATTTGTGGATTTTGCTGCAAGAACCGTCGACGGGGAGGCGCAAAAACTCTTAAAAGTGCTGCGAGACGAGAAACTGCCAGCCAAAATGCCCGAAACAAACTTAGCAAAGTTTAAGGTCGAATGGGGAGGTCAGGAAGGAATTGATGTCGACACACATAAGGTAAGAGTTGCCTCCCTTAGTGTGTGAACTTTGGGGGATGCTTTAAGGATTTTCATTACACTGAACATATTTAATTTTTTAGAGTTAATCGTCACACTTCTCTTCATGCACTTGATTAATTTTATACACTTAATTGTCTTGATCTTAAAACTTCAAACAGTGAATAAAAAGACTAATATGTCTCAAACGCGCTTTCGTTATTATTAACGCAAAAGTGAATGTAAGTACTTTGATTCTCTCGACCTTTTTTTTCGTTTTAGTTCGAAGTCATTTTCTCTGCCCGAAAAGCTTTATACATTTCCAGCGAACGTATTTTGACCTACATCGAACGGTTTGCCGAGGTTATATGCTAAGCAGTAACGTACACGGCTTTCACCCGTACTACAATATTGTTTGAATAGGGTTACAAATCAAATAAAGAAATTGCGGTAAACCAGTAAATATTAATCGGCAATATTAGTATAAGTTGATTTTTCGCCGACCTATCTTTGCGTATTTTTTACATGACTGTAGGGTCTGACTATCCAGTGCGGAATATGTCGAGAGAACTAAGTTATAACGATTATGTCCTGAATATGCCGAAAGTAATCAACCGGAAGTTATACTTCAATTACCTTAAACCCTTTAGCACATAATCCTGACGTTTAACGACAATAAGGAAGAAGCCTTTTGAAAACATTGTGGGAAAAGGAGAAAATGCTGGTTACCAGCATTTTCTCCTTTTCCCACAATGTTTTCTACCTTATCAAAGACAAATTCCATTTTTTGAGCCACTTGAAATTGTCGTCTGCAAATGCTTTCAGTTTGGAGAAGTCTAAAATTTTCTCGTTTGGTAAAGAGTTAAATCAGTAAGTCCTGGTGACAACTTGTTTATCTTGTAGTTTCCACAGAGTCTAGACTGTTTTCCCCTTTAATTTCATAATGTTTATTTATAATTTGCAAGGATGTGCTCAAAGTGGTCTGACGCAAATGTATCAGAAGTAGCTACTGTATAAGTGGAAAATTTTGTACGGTCGATATTTTTGCGTTTTCGCGAATTTGAAAAATTCGCCAACATTTCTGCTCGCGAATTTTACTACAAATATGCCAACAAATAACCAGTGTCTTGAATTCGCAAACTTTTCTGTAAGCAAAATGTTCGTAATTCGCAAATTTTTAATTTATAATGTTTCTTTATAACTTACAAGGATGTTTTCAAAGTGGTCTGATGCAAATGTATCAGAAGTAGCTTCTGTATAAATGGAAAATTTTGCGAGGTAGATATTTTTGCGATTTCGCGAATTTGAAAAATTCGCAAACTTATCTGCTCGCGAATTTTACTACAAATATGCCAACAAATAACCAGTGTCTTGAATTCGCAAACTTTTCTGTACGCAAAATGTTCGTAAATCACAAATTTTTAATTTATAATGTTTATTTATAACTACAAGGATGTTTTCAAAGTGGTCTGATGCAAATTTATCAGAGGTAGCTACTGTATAAATGGAAAATTTTGCGAGGTGGATATTTTTGCGATTTCGCGAATTTGAAAAATTCGCAAACTTTTCTGTTCGCGAATTTTACTATAGATATGCCAACAAATAACCAGTGTCTTGTATTCGCAAACTTTTTTGTACACAAAATGTCCGTAATCGGTAATTGGCGAACTTTTGGATACGCGTATATATCCATACAGTATAGAGTTAACAGATTTCATCATGATTTTCAAAGACTATGTAAAAACTTATATTTGAGTCATGCTCTGGCAAATGGGAGTTAAGGTATCTCCGTGATGCATTATACCTAGCAAGTCATCACATGATTGTAGATCCATAAAATCCATTTTGTCTATTAACTAGTTGACTCCTAGGGTAGAATAGTCCTTGGACATAAAGAAAATTTACCAAAAAAAAAAAAACTTTTTCGATTCAGGTTAGCCTGCGTGGACTGCGAAGATTGATCTAGGTCGATACTTTTTGCAGATTGTTTAAACCTCCTTTTCACATACCATGGCTCATTTTTTTTTTGTATTTGCCAGGAATACCTCAATACTTTCTGCGACCATTTCTACACCAATATAATGGACCTGGTGGACAGAGCAATGGCGAAAAATGAAAAACTCTCGCAGAACAAGACATATGTGGAGGGACTTCAACATCTCAAAACTTGTTTTAACTCTTGCAAGGTGTTTCAAGGAAGGGAGGATATAAGTGGGTATTTACTTAACTCTTTCGGTGCCAAATATTATTACAAATACATACGGAATATTATGTTGTAGTAACTTTCCTGGTGCTTTTATATAATTCGACAGCGTGAGAAAATTTGATATCGCGCGAGACCGAAGGTCGAGCGCGATGTCAAGATTTTCTTACGCAACGAGAAGTAAATACAAGCACCAGGAAAGTTACTACAACAGAATATTTCTTTTATTATATACCTACAACTTTCAAAGACAACATTTTGCAATTATTGACATTTTAATCGAAAACGGCAGACAAAATGAGACAATAAATAGTGTAGATGGTAGTAACCCTGTTTTTTTATGAGTGGCGCATTAATATTACAGAGTAACATTTTGACCAATCAAATCGCAAATCAATGCATGCTTAGTCCGTGCACAAGATACGTCATCATGCCATATTTGGGATCGTATTTCACAGTGTGTAGATACGGATTATTTTTCTGTCGCGTGTGTTATTTCATCCGATTGCAAAGAATGTACTGGAGACGGAAAATTTACTGGTTTATAATAAATATTAATATTACAAAGTTGACCTATTTCGACGGCTGATAATACGACCCACTGAATCTCAGAAAATTCTTCATCTTGTAGGCTTGGCTACACAAGCGGTACTACGTGATCCGTTTTCGCCAAAGACGCTGAAAGGGTTGTGACAGACTCTTCATCTTTTAATGCTTATAAACCCTAACGTTAAAGGCATTCTACTAACTTTCTAGGACAATGTAGATGAAGATCAAATTTCAGAGAAAATGCAGTTTTATCGTTGGTCTTTACTTAGATCGATATAAAAACTTGAATAACGAATTTATCTACATGAAACTGTACGGTTTAGATTAGATATAAAAACAGACAAATGAAAAAATATATTACATACATATGATTGATTAATTGATTGACTGATTAATTAATTGATTGATTGATTGATTGATTGATTGATTGATTGATCGATCAATCGATCGATCGATCGATCGATCGATCGATCATTCATTCATTCATTTATTTATTCATTCATTCATTCCATACTTGAATGAAGAAATACGTCATCATTACCAGATTTATACTTTTTTACACTTGGAATCATCAGTTTTCATATTGAATTGATGAAACAATAATGAATGATTTTGCACCGAAGAAAAAACGATAAAAACATACCTTGGAAAAAGTGGGTGAATGATTATCTCGCCGTGACTTTTTTACCATATTCATTTAACTTTTATTTTATGAATTATTATTTTTCATTTTATTCCATAATTCATTCACCTTAAATATAGATTTCAATATTTACTTCTTGTTTTATACATGTATTCATTTATCTATTCCCTCCTTGTTTAGTTAATTTATTCTTTTACATGTACATGTAAATATTTATTTACATTTTTTTATTGAATTTTCAATTTATTATTTTATTGATACATCCCAACAGTTGATCGTATCAAACAGTATGTACTGGGGAAGTCTGACAAGCCTCTCATCCTGTATGGGGACAGTGGCTGTGGTAAAACATCTCTGATGGCAAAAGGGGCAAGCGAGGTATGCATAGAAACGTTTTTCTTCCTATTTAGAGAAATAAAAGATAGTTTTTAATTTCTGACATCGCTAATGGTTTTCAGCTTTTGAACTACTAGATATGATTTGAGAAGCTAGATTTTGTATACATCTGAAGCTTTAATCTATATTACATCTAGCATTCTTGATAGATTATCCGAAAAGATGTTTCTGTTAGAGAATGCTAGAGATTATTTTTATGTTCTTATGAGAGTTTCAGACAATTTACAGGACAGTCTAAGATTGCAATCATTAAGCATTACACTCAACTCAAATCAAGTTTATTCAGGATAAAGTTATAAAAAAAAAAAAAAAAATAGCTGACTGTGTGAAAATACGAACAACGTTTGCACATATATAGAGAAAAACAAGTGAAGAGGAAAAAATCAATAATAAGATACATACAAAAAAATTGATGAAAAAGTCAGACTTCCTGTCGTTTCGATCTTAACTCAAGGTAAACGAATATACGAACTATAACAGGATTGTTCTTTCGGTGTTTTGTAGAACTTAACAACACGTTACTAATTGCCGTCATTACGAGCTCAACTGTTCTAAACTCGTCAGGAGTACTGTTTAATTTCACACATCATGTATCAAAGAAAGAAAATGCTTGAACGGTGGTAATATTCAGCCTGTTGCATTACCGTCACCTTTACAGCGAGTACTAAAAAGTTCAGAAGGAAAACAAAATGTAGGATTTGGAATTAATTGTGACACCAATTTGTAATAAGTTTATAAAGTTCATACCTACCTAACTACCTGCGTGCGTGCTTGAGTGTGTGCGTACCTATGTACATACAGTGCAGTACAGTGCAGTAGAAACATCAAAATATAGATAAGATACATACATACAAAATATTTACTTACTTAGGTACAAGCGTACTTGTGAGCATGCATACAGTGCAAACTTGAATGAACATGCTGTTTGAATGACTTCTTACCTTTTTATCTCAGGTTCGAAAATGGTTTAGCAAGAAGTCCTCACCGTTCCTTGTGGTGCGTTTCCTTGGCACCACACCAAACAGTTCCAGTGTGATACCGTTGCTGACCAGCCTTTCCATGCACTTGACCTTCCTTTATGAACTACCGGACGAGTACATACCGGACGAACTTTCACCTTTAGTGCAACACTTCAAGAAAATACTGAGTTCAGCGACAAAGGAACAACCTTTGGTGCTCTTTCTAGACTCACTGGATCAGCTTTCACCGGCCGATGGGGCTCATCAGTTGGCCTGGTTGCCCACAACCTTGCCGCCAAATGTTCGGTTAATTGTTTCAACTCTGCCTAATTACTACGGCATCTTAGACACACTGAGGAATATGATAGAAATCCCTGAAAACTATATCCCGGTTTTACCGTTGGGTGAAAATCTTAGTGCAACAATTCTTAACTTTTGGTTGAAAACAGCAAACAGAACCGTTACTGATGAACAAATGGTACTGGTGAACGAGGCTTTTACAAAGTGCAATTTACCGCTTTTTGTGAAATTAGTGTTTGACGAAGTGTGTAGATGGAAATCCTACACGTATATCGGAAATATCTCTTTAGCCTACACAATTCATGATAGTATCAACAAACTGTTTGAACGTATCGAAATACAGCATGGCAAAACTTTAGTAGCGCATGCGTTCGGATACATTACAGCAGCCAAGAGTGGGTTATCCGAGGCTGAACTTGAGGACCTTTTGTCTCTAGATGAGAAAGTGTTAAATGACGTGTATCAATATCATTTACCACCTGTGAGGAGAATTCCACCATTATTATGGACTAGAATTCGAAATGATTTGCCCTCGTATTTGAGTGAAAGAGAGGCAGATGGTGTAAATGTTGTGAACTGGTATCACAGACAGTTTATTGAGGCATCAAGAGAAAGGTATTTCAAAAATCTGAACTATGTTAGTGAAATACACGCCAATATTGCCGAATACTTTCTCGGCATATGGGGAGGAGGAAGACCCAAGCCATTTGAGTACACGGAGGGACAGCGCAAAATGTTCCATCTTGAGGAGAAAGGTGGAGAGAGCGATAGAAAGGTGCCAGAACAACCACTTGTGTTTTGTGACCAAGATGGTAAACCTATTCGCCACAATTTAAGAAAACTCAGTGAACTGCCTTTTCATCTGATCCGTTCCCATCGATATGAAGAATTGTACGCAAAGGTGATTTTCAATTATGACTGGCTGCATGCTAAGCTTAGCTCAATGCCGCTGCAGTCAGTCCTGTCAGATTTTGAAGATTTGCTTGAAAACGTGTACCAGAAAGATGTGAAACTCATTGCCGATGTTATCCGATTGTCCAGCTCCATTCTGAGTCATTTTCCAGACATGCTTGGGCCACAGATCATTGGGCGTTTGCTTCCTTACTACACAATAAATGAGAATATCCGAAATCTTATTGAACAGTGTGAAACTGACGGACTCACAAGATGCGCCCTGCTACCCGTGCACCACTGTCTCCATACTCCTGGAGGGCCACTGCAGTTTTCTCTTGAAGGTCATCTGTTTGCCCCTTTTGGTATCGCGGTGACAACGAACGCAAAATACTTAATATCCGTTTCAAATAAGTTTATCATATTTGATCTCTCTACCGGAGAAGTGTTTCGGACAATTGCCCCGGGTATAGAGGGCATTATGCAAAGTTTGGTTATATCAGAGAATGATAAATTTGCAGCTGGTTTTACCAACAATAATCAAGTTGTAGTCTGTAACATTCTCACCGGGGAACACGTCAAACTCATGCCCCCACTCAAGCAAAACAAAGACTCGATGGTATTGGGTACTGCAATAAATAATACTCATGTGGCGGTTTGGACGTCAGAAGAGTGGTTTCTCTTCACAATTGGTGGGACGTACCTGTCGCGAAATACAATAGAAATGAACATGCCTATCATAACGTCACAATTCGGTGAAGAAAACAGAGTGTACATAGTCGTTAAAAGCGGTACATCAAGTGATTCTGAAATGACTCTTGAACTTAGTGATAACTCTATAGAACCCTTTGAGTTTCACAGTGCTATAGCACTCACTAAAGACAAGCAACTCATGTACACGTGTATTGAGATAAGTGACAATGCTGTGGCTGTGTACAAACGTGAAGGAGACGCCTGGAGGTATGACCGCACTTTAGGGGACAATATCGATAATGTGTTTGGGTTGAATCTTTCAGAAGATGAGAATTATCTTGTGGCTGCCATACCTTTGGGTTATAAGCTGTGGAATCTAAAAACAGATATTATGGTGCCGCTGAAATTGCCGCATGGTATCAGAAATATACCTTCAAAGAATCAACTTTCAGGTCTCGTTGCTCTCACACGAAACAATCATTTTGTTGTCGCTGCAGTTAGAAAGAATATATATGTTTGGGATGTGAAACAAGGCAATATGGTTAAAGTTCTTGATGCCCACTTTGGTAGGATCATAGCTCTGACATCTGTAACAGTAGGTTGCAATAAGATAATCTCGTCTTCAATTGACAAAACTATCAAAGTGTGGAATTTCGATAACATTCTGGAGGACGTTCATTCTATCGATCGACTTGAAAAGCCGATAGAATCGATTGACCTTGCCAGCGAACTCCCTGTATGTGTAACTACAAGCAGAAACTGTGTTGGTGTATGGAATTTAGAACAGGGGAAGCTTTTGAAGACATTCGGAACGACGACATCGACTTCGGTTATCACTACAGCAGTTATCACAGGTGATGGACAATTTGTAGTGGCTGCAGAAACCGCGAATATCGTTATCTGGGATGTTTCAAAGGATGCCACGGTAAAGTCAATACCCCATAGAGATACTCAGAGACTGATAAGAAATGAAAATGATACTAGAGTCATTGCAATCGCAAAGATGGGCCCAGCACGTGGCTGTTGCGGTTGTTACTCACTTCCAGAGGGAGAGCAAGTTTACAAGTTTGAATTTGGACTCTCGATTTACAAAAATGGTGTGGTAACATGTGATGGGTCTTATCTAGCAATACCAGCCGTTGACAAGAGTGGAGATGTAATCGGTGTGTATCATGCTCGTTCAGGAACTCACCTGTATAACCTGCAGTTGAAATATAGCACTTACAAACCACTTATAAAGCTCATTGCAATGCCCCATGACCCTAACCAGGTTGCTCTGATAGATGAAGATAAAGGAAACATACTTGACTTGAAAAAGAAAACTTTGGTAAGGTCGGTTCAGAAATGGAATGGACAAGTCGTTAAGACCGGTAAACACGGTTTGTATGCCCCTAGTCGTGGGGGGTTGGAATACATTGAACTTAAACACGGCAAAACAGTGAAAACTCTGATACCTAGAATCGCAGAAGGTGTGTTTAATGTAGATACCATGTTCACAAATAACGACAGACATGTAGTGTATTATCACTCTGGTCACAGAACATTGAGGGTATTCAGAATTGTCGATGGAAAAATGATAGCAAAGTATAAAGCACATGCAGAGGTCAAGGTCATGACTTGTAGTCCGGGCGGTATGTCTGTGATTATTGGTTGTGTCGACGGTAGTTTAACAGTGCTAGCTATCGGTGACCCGGAATTCGAAGAGAATGTTCAGTTCCTTAAGTCTTTGCCTAGCCGACAGAAACATCAGGCCGGAACAAACGGACAGGTTGACAGTACTGACCAGGTTACACCTAAGAATAGCATTGGCACTGCCCTTCAGGTGGCGCGTTTTGTCGCGAAAGCTAGGGGAGCACAGAAGTCACGGGCTTGTGTTATCTCATGATAGATCGATGTTGTGTGCATCTTCACCGGCCACTGCAAACCTCTTGTTGTACTGTGTCTCTAGATAAATCGGTGAATTTTAGAGCATAGCTACTTTAAAATTCTGATAGGTAATTTCATCAAATCTGTTGTAAGGGTATCGTCAAATTCTATTTGTGTTTCTTTTTTATAATTTAGGTGTAAAGTAGTTCACAGAAAGACTTTTTTTTTGTTAGATTCTATATTTAGTTCACGCTTGTTGTAAATCGGTTCTTTTCTATCGATCAGCACCTACATGTATAACCTATAGCTCTTTACCAAACGACAAAATTTTAGACTTGTCCAAATTGAAAATGATGGCAGTCGGCAAACAAAATGTGGCTCAAAACACGGGACATGTCTGTGAAAGGATAGAAAACATTGTGGAAAAGGAGAAAATGCTGGTAACTCCTTTTCCAACGATGTTTGCAAAAAGCTTTCGTTTAAACTCGGGATTGTTTTGTAAAGGTTTAAAAAGATTCAACAGGTCTTTGATCATTTTATTTCATAAGTTGAAATCATGGGGCATTTTACTTGTTTTAATAATTTAAGAAAATAAGCTGGTTTTTTTTTTTTTCCTCTCGAGCATTAGGGCCCGTTTCCACCAACAATTTTTAGAAACATATTAAGTCTAATTTTAGATTAAAAGAAGTAACACCACTTCTGATTCGCTAAACCAAATGGTTCAGCCATTTGGTTGAGCCAATGACATTTTTTTGTTTCTTTTAAATTCAGAAAATTCTTGTGAATTAGACTCAGAATGTTCTTCAAAATAGTAGGTGAATGCGAGCCCAATATTTTTGCACTAGTAATTCCAGATCTTTGGATGGCGTCTTGTTTACAGATTAAAACTCATTGTAAAAATTATAATATGAGCCATGCTCTGTGAAAAGGGAGCTTAATGTATCTGCGAAAAGTATCGACACAGGTCAGCCTGCGCAGTTCGCGCAGGCTGACCTGAGCCAAAACCTTTTGCTATTAGTCAATTTTCTCTATGTCCAAGGACCAGTCCACCTCATGATCAAGTCCTTTGTTCCAAAAAGTGGATATTACGGATCCATAAGTATGTGATGGCTTGCTTTGTACCATGGATCAAGGAGATGCATTAAGCCTCCTTTAGTCGGAGCATAGCTCAAATATTATAGATTGTTATTCATTGCAAAAATTCATATTTGTTTACTGGTAGATTGAGTTATGCTTATTTACATTGTTTTTATTTATGGTTAGACTTTTGTTGCTTTTTATGTTCTGGCTTTTTATGACATCTTGCATACCTTTTTCTTTCCGTCGTGCGGCAAACGATTCTTAAGAATATTGTAATGAAATGAGAAATACCCGTCAGGGAGTGATTTCTTCCGTTTCCACAATGTTTTTTTCATTTTTTCCCATGTATTTAATCTTTATTTTAACCATGCTCTGGTAAAAGGTGGATTAATGCAATTGCGTGATGCATTATACTAGGTAAGTCATTACAGAATTATATATCTATAAAACCCATTTTGTCTGACAACCAACGAAATCATGAGGTAGGATGGTCCTTGGACATGCAGAAAATTTACAAATACCAAACAGTTTCGGCACAGGTCAGCTTGCATTGTCTGAAAAAAGGGTCGATACTATTCACAGATTCATTAAATCCTTTTTACACACAGCGCGGCTCTTTTATGTTCATTATCCCTGTTTCACACGGGTATTTGTAAAGTTGTCCACAGCACATCAAGAAGTAATGAGTTAAATGGTCTTTATTATATTCCTATCAGTGAATTACTAGCATTTTACAGTGAATAACACCACTTGTGATGATAAATATGATATCATCACTAGTGACGATATGCTTTTTGGAATATTTGCCGGGACTACTTTTTTTCCTATATTGCTCATATTGTACCATTCTTGATAATTATTAGAATAAAAGAAAGGTGAACAAGAAATGTAATAAATAGGATAATCTACTGGTTGTGTGTGATATTACAAATCTGTCACTCGAACGGGGTGTGATGCGGTTAAAAAACGAGTCCGACTCGTTTTTTAACCGCATCACACCCCATTCGAGTGACAGATTTTTAATATCAAACACAACCAGTTGATTATCTTGTATATATTTATTACTGAAATCACGGAATTTTTGCTTACATTCTGCAATGTATGAACTAGTTTAACATTTTACAGTGCAGGTAATGTTTGACCAAGGCAGTTTCTCTATTATTCCCTTTTTTCTGATTCTGACGAATGAGAAACCTGTAAATCACGTCTTATGTGGGATTGAGAAAGAAAGCAAAACGAACTCAATCGCTCTTGCAGTTTCAGTTTTAGCTTTTGTTACAAAATTTGATGTTTCTGGTATATGAATATAATAATACCTCACTTATTTTGAAATGAAAGGTAAGATTTTGTCTAACAAAAATCATATTGCTCGGTGCTTACCAAGCAACCCCGTGTCTTCATTACCCTGGCTAGGAAGGTTTTTGAAAAAAAATAATAAAAATAAAAAACATGTGGAAGAAGGAGAAAATGCTGGTAACCAGTGTGTTTTCCTTTGACTTTGAAAATAGTTGTGAAAAGCCCACTAGCAGCCAGAAGAAAACAATTCGGGGATGAAATTGCAGGCAAATTTAATTCGTACCATTTAAAAGTATGTATAATAGTGTGGGTCTGATATTGCGTTACAGTACGGTTTGTCAAAGTTCAAGTTGCTGGCAGAAAAATATATCCTAACCCTTTAGCTACTAAACGCGACTAATGACCTTATGCGGACAGTGTCGATCAAGATCAGACTGCACAGAACGTGCAGTCTGATCTTGGATCTACACTGTCGGATATCTTTCGTCCCAAAAATACCTTTGAAATAGAAAAAAAAAAAAATGGGTGTTTATTATCGGCTTTAAAGTTTCATTTCACTTATTTAGCAGGAAAAGGGTTTAACTGGATTTATAATTGGTCACTTTAATCCTAGTTCTACAACTCATTTTAGAAGGTGATGACTTTTCAGGGGGTCTCTAAGATTTTCTATATTTGAAAGTAACACAACTTCTGACTGGCTAAACCAAATGGTTTAGCCAATCAGAAGTTTTGTTACTTTCAGATGTAAAAAAATCTGGATAATTAGACTAAGAATGTTCTTAAGAATGGTTGGTTAATATGGATCGAGGTCTCACCTTCTTATGTCAACCGTCAAACTGAAATCCTGTGACGACGAATCACTCCTTTGTTTCAAGAAAAATAGTTCCTCATAGATCAATGGACAGACGCGTCTCTTTCATTTGATATTTGAAAAGAACATTCGGATTTAAAATCTGTGCAAGCCAGTTACACAAACAATGAACTTTGGTGTAAAATGTCGAACAGTTAGCTCTAGATTTGAAATTAGTCTTAATTTGTAACTTTGACATTGCTTGGTTCATGAAGTCGCAGATGAATAAGTGAGGGAAACACCCCCAAACCACTCGAAAAACACCCAAAACTACTGTTATTACACCCCAGATCGCTTTCCTAACACTTAAAACCACATGCAAATCGCTTAGATATACGATTGTATTGAAATTAGTCATGAAATAATGCCACGAATCTAAGGAAAAAAATGTTGTTAAACGTCAGATGAGTTGGTTTTTAATGAATGGTCCACTATTAAAACACATGGCCTAGTATGTAAAGTCTACTTCGCGGTTGAATATGCCAGAGACCCCCCCCCCCCCCCAAAAAAAACCACTCGAAAAACACCCCAAACGACCGTCATTGCACCCAACACCACTTTCCTGACATCTGAAACCACATGTAAAACGCTATTATACACGAAACTACTCATGAAATACTGCTTTCAATCTTAAAAATAAATCTTGTCAACCGTCAGATGAATGAAGTTTTTTATGGAAATGTTCCACGGTAAAAAACCTCTCTGCTAGCAAATTTCTACTGTCAACTTCTTGTAGTACTTTCAGTAGTTTGATTCTACCAGCGACTGTTACTTTGACATATTGCACTGTCACACATGGTCAGACCCATAATAATATTCCGTACTTTCATATGGTGTGAATTTGTTTTCTCTTCCCACATTGTTTTAAAGAGTGGTCTGTCGTAAGACAGAAAGAATCGTCTGTAGGTGGTAGTAAATGTGGAAAGTTAAGTACCTACCGTCTATGGACAATGTTGTACCAGTAAAATCGTCTGCAAGAAGTTGTGAGTTATCACTAAATATGCATTTTGCCAAATGTTCACATTGTGTCATATTCCCTGTAGATAATTATTATGCTTAACACACTCCGCGTCTCTTGCTCTCCCATGTGTCGTAGACATCACGTGACTTTACCTGCGTGTGCAGTTCCGGTGCCGTTAGACTAGGTTGACTTTGGTCGAGGACAGTACGGAGTTGACACAAAATTCATTAACATCAGCTTTTCTTTACGTGAAGGTCTGAGAACAGCTCATTGCTCAGCTTCTGTTGACTTTCTGTCAGCCAATCAGAATTCTGCTGTCAAGCTTTTGAAGGAAAAGTAGACCTAGATCTAACTGAGATGCACGATATCTATCCGCCATTTTGAAAGATGAACCGAACGAGTTTTAAATGGACCTCTTTGATTGGCTGGCTTAACATATGCATATTTAGGGGTATTTTAAAAATCCTGTTTCACAAGCAGTCGTAATGAATACTTTGGTTTTCAGTTCTACCAATCGGAAGCATGGACACTTATACACCTACCATTCCAAGAAGCATCTCAGTCTTATTCTAAATTAAGAAAGGGACACAATTTCTGATTGGTAAAACCATTCGATTTAACCAATCAGAAATTGCGTTTCTTTAGAACTTAGAAAAGTCTTGTGGAAAAGAAACCAGTTTAGAAAGGTAGGCGAAAACGGTCTTTGTACTTCAGACAAAATGAGACAGTGTACCTGTTTGTATTTTTGTTCTTGTGTTGATGTTTACTTTTGGTAACCAAAGATTTAGAAGGATCTAACTTCTGTCCATATATGAGTCATGCTCTGGCAAAAGGGGGCTTAATGCATCTCCGTAATCCATCATACCAAGCAAGCCATCACATACTTTTAAATCCATATTAGCCACTTTTTTTCTAAAGACTGACTTAATTATGAGGTAGACTGGCCCTTGGACATACAGAAAATTGACCTATAGCGAAAAGTTTCGGCTAAGGTCAGCCTGCGCGGACTACGCAGGCTGACCTGGATCGATACTTTTCGCAGATGCATTAAGCCCCCTTTTCACAGAGCATGGCTCATTTGTTTTAACCCTTTCCCTCACAATTCCGGATTTTTACATTCTTGAGGAAGAAAACTTTTGAAAAAATTGTGGGAAAAGGAGAAAATGCTGGTAACCAGCATTTTCTCCCTTTTCCGCAATGTTTTCTCCTCTTTGAAGGACAAATATTATTTTTCAAGTAACATTTAAATTGTCATCTGCAAATGCTTTCAATTTAGACAACGCTGAAATTTTGTTGTTTGGTATAAGGTTTATGGTTATTTCATCGATTAAGCATTAGGTTGCTAAGTGCGATTCAGTACGCTTTTGTGGACTGTATAAAATCAAGCTCAGACTGCACAGTACTTACAGTCTTAATAGTATCTCTGATTTACGCTGACCGTAACGGCGTGAAATTTTCCGGTGAAAGACAACATTTAAATTGTGACATTCGAGTTTAACTATGGTCTGAAAATTTTCAGTTTAGTTATTTAACAGTTAAAGTGTTGATTTAGAATACCAAATGGGCTAAATACGAGTAAGTCGAAGTATTGTCAAACGTTTTTTTTTTTCTTTTCTTATTTCACGGCATCCTGTTTCCGCCAATACGGAAGCCTGTAAGGACCATCATTATAATTATAACCAGGGCACAACACGACCTTACAAGAAAAAATTGCGTTGTTCTCTTTTAAACGTACATACGTATCTATACATACGAGATAAAACAATTCTCGTGAGATTTTGATAAAAATCTCTCTAGAATTGATTTAACATCGTATGTAAATGTGTCTTACAGAACGGCGACATTCTATCATTCTCGTATTATCTAGTTTCTGTATGGATAGTTTTACGAGATTAAACAACAATTTTACCATTTGAAATCTCTCGAAGAAAAGCATTATACCAAGCAAGTTGTCGTATAAGACAGACCCATTTTACCTAAAAATCTGCTGAACACCGAGATAAAATGGGGTAGAATGGTCCTTTAACATGCAGAAAATTTACCAATTGCCTATCGTTTCTGCCAATGTCAGCCTGCGCGAATTGCGTAGGCTGACATCGTTCGACACTTTTTGCATATACATTACTCCCCGCTTTTCACAGAGAATGGTTCGCTGTACAATAATTTACTTTTTTATTTCATCACATTGATAGTAAATGACTGTTTTATTTCTTTTCATTTCATGCAATGATTTGAATGATGCAATGTTTTGTGCGTGCAAATAAGAACAGAGGATTTTTTTCTTTCTTTTTGTGGTTGAAAATTGGTAATAAACATACTCTATAAAAATACAGCTTGACTTTTGTTCGCGTGTCCTTCTCTTATATCATTCGATAACTTGTATCTGTCTGTGTGTCTGTAAGGTGTTTTACGCTGATTTCTACAAATTTTTTGCTATATCATAGCATCGCCTCGCCTATTCATGCCATTTTCTGGGTCACCAGAATTAGACTGAGGCCCTAAAGTGCCTTGTGAAGGGACACTACCCCAACAAACTCGAATCTCTCGATCAAAATTCTAAATTCTGTAGCACTAAGCTTCGAAGAACCGCTGGTACTCGTAACGGTTCGAGTAGCCTAACGTGCATAAAGTCCCATCACTTGCAAAGTGTATCAGATATAATAATGGCCTGCAATACGCGAAAAGGGGCATTCGGACATTTGCGTAAAGTGTCGTCCCGGATCAGCCTGCGCAGTCTGCGCGGACTAATCCAAGACGACACTTTCCGTTTTTGTGTAATTTTCTGCTTTGGGCAAGTTTACTGTAGGACAAAAGCTAATGTAGTCGTAAAATGCCGTCTCGGATCAGCCTGCGCGAACTGCACAAGCTGATCCGAGACGACACTTTACACAAATGTCCGAAAGCCCCTTTTTGCGTGTTGCCGACCATATAATGTCAAGGAGCTTGGATTGATGCTTTGTAACCACACTAATATGCATTAAGCATCTGTACGACGGTCATCCAATAAAGAATGGGACTTTTTCAATAGCACACTCATTTTACACTTGGCCTATTCTCCGGATATGAGTCCCCCAGATTTTGAGCTTTTCCCTAAACTCAAAGAATCTCTTCGGGGACTTGGCTTCGAAGATCTAGACAACCTAGAATCCGAGGTGGCCAGGCAAATTCACCTGCTGAACTACAGTTGCCTAGCAACGGGGGTTAGCGACCTTCCAAAACGATGGGGGTCTGTGATAGAGAAGCAGGGATATTATATTGAAGGAATGTAGGAAGGTTAGTCATCATAATACATTACTTTTACTTCTATCAAAAAGGTCCCGTTCTTTATTGGATGACCCTCGTAGCTCAGTGGCGCAGAGTTTGTAATACAGGAATTATGGGTTCGAATACCAGTTTGAAGATATTTTTTTTACCGAGGACTGATGAAAGTCATGGCCACAGCTTTCATTATTATCTCTTCGCTTTTCTTTGTATCGACTTAGTTTATGTGGAATGCACTCAGCGGTTTGGAAAATGTCGATCTAAATGCTGTCAAACAAACTTCAGGAGCGCATGGATAGGTGCACTGTCCGCAGTGGTATATAAGTGGCATTCTGTAGAAAAGTGATAAACGAGCATACACCAATCACTGAAACAAACTAATATACTGTCCAAATTTAGAACATTTGCTGAAGACAAGTCAAATACAAGGTCCGAATTCACCAACTGTTCTGAAGAACAGTCTTTGTCTTATTCTCCAAGATTTTCTAAATTTGAAAGTAACACAACTTCTGATTGGCTAAACCAAATGGTTTAGCCAATCAGATGTTATGTCACTTTGAAATTTAGAAAATTCCGGAGAATGAGACTGAGAACGGTGAATATCGACCCAGATGCCCATTTCATCGCTTTTTCTTTAAAAGGATAGAAAACATCGTGGGGAACTGAGAAAAATGTTGGTTACAAGCATTTTCTTAATTTCCTACGATGTATTCAAAAGTACTCTTTTGGGGGGTCGTTAGAACTGGGGACTGGTTGTTAATCGTTTAAACGATCTCTGAATATTATAAATTCAAAGCTTGAACACTGTCTTCAATTCTTCTGAAAAAAAAAAAAACAGAAAATAGGAAAATAATAACTACGAAACAAAATTCATCTTAACAACTTGTAATGGAACAGATGAAATATGTAACATTGTTATGCTTACACAAACATTGCGAAGTATTAAAAAAAAAAAGATACAAACAGATACACGAATAGATCACTCTTGAATCTATCAAACTTTTAAAGATACATAGAATCTGCATTGAGTTGCCATTTGAAATAAAAATTCTATTTAATGAGTCTAGAAAAGGAAAAAAAGTGATCAAGCCAGCCTATGGCGAGCTTAATAACAGTTTTTGAGGACAAATTTAATAAAATTTTACCTCTACATGCAAACGAATGTCAGATACTGTTTGTTATATATATAGGATCTGACATGAGTTGGTGTTTGAGATAAAATTTTATTAAACGAGTCCACAAAAAAATGTTATTAAGCAAGCCTTTGGCGAGCTTAATAACATTTTTTGTGGACGAGTTTAATAAATTTTTACCTCAAAAGCCAACGACTGTCAGATTCTTTTTCTCACATAACTGTGTAACAAGAATTAAAGTCCATAATATGTTAAAACGTAGGCGTATATGTATAATGTGTAAAGAAATTTACTTGAAGCCTGGTCGCTTCTTTGACAGGTATAGTACGGACGAAAAATAGTTCCAAAGAAACTTGCATAATTGATTTTGTTTTGAACCTAAAAGTGATTAAATTAACAACTTTATCATTATTACGAATTTTGACCATTAATTTCACTCAGGAACCTAGGTCAGCAATGTTTTAGAAATGAGGTGTATGATTACAGAGTGTTAACCAAATACAGCACTATTTTCTTATCTCACACGTGTGTGAGACAAGAAAATTCGTAATGGCTGTTTTACACTGAAAACAATGAGAGTTATGTGATAAAACTGTATCTCAAGAACTATGGTTGACGATGTGCTAAATAATAGGCCAAAACGTACATGTGTACATGCTTCTTTGAGAGATTTGTACAACACGGACAAAAAATAGTTCCCAAGAAACTTGCATAAATTATTATGGTTTTAATTTAAATCTAAAGATGACAAAATTTGCAGTTTTATCACGATCATCAATTTCAAAGAGAAATCTGGTCAGCATTGTTTTAGAAATTTGGCGTATGAATACACAGCTCTGACCAATCACAGTACTGTTTGCTTACCTCAAATGTAAGTAAAGTAAGAAAATTCGTAATGGCTGTATTGCATTGAAAATAAGGATTGTTAGGTGATGAATACGAAATCAGACATCGAGCCACGATGGCGTCTTGAGGTTTTAACATAAAGTTTGCTTCGTTTTCACCAATTATTAGACATTGCATTTTTAGCCTAATTAGCAATTCGGAAAGTGACACAAATAATGCAGATAATTAGAAATTGCGTTATTTTGAAATTTAAAAAATTCTTTGAATTTGAAATAAGAGAGACAATTAAATATGGCTGGTAATTATGGCACCTCGTTTGATTGGTAAAAAAACCTTTAGTTTAGCCTATCAGAAATGGGATTACTCCCGAAATGTGAGAAGTTCTTGAATAGTATAATAACAATACAATAAAGAATCACTGGTAAATACAAGCCCCAGTAAAACTTTGATGGTTATTTCAGGGCCCAACTTGGGGTCCTCCATGGTTAATTAAATAATTGATGCTGAACTTTTGTCTAAATTTTACATGAAAAAAGGTAATTTTGCTTATCATTAAAAATCTAAAAAAAAAAAAAGGCGCGCAGTTATTTGAACATTCTGGACCGCCAAACATCTAAGATACAGTCATGTTGACAATTTTATTACAGCCTTGCAAAAGAGTATAAGTTACTTTCATTATTGTAATTATCATAATAAAGCAGTTCCAAGTCACCACATTCTCATTAAATTCTTATCTTATATGAATATCTTTATTTCCATATTTATCTTAAAAACTGAAACGGCTTAATTCTTTAAACTGCTGAGCACGATTTACTGACCTTTTGCGGACAGTGTAGATCAAGATCAGACTGCATAGAACGTGCAGTCTGATCTTGGACCTGCACTGTCCGATACGGAGATATTTTCCCCTAAAATATATATCTTTGAAACAGCAACATTTGGGGTTTTACAAGCGGCTTGAAAGTTTCACTTTAGCAGGATAAGGGTTAATTTTTTACAAGACGATTCTAGACTTTAGTTCACATTCAAAGTATTTGCAGACGACAATGAAATGTGACTCAAATGATGAGACTCGATCTTCAAAGATTAGAAAATATTGTAGAAGAAGGAGAAAGAAAAAAAAAAACGACTGGCACTTCAGCACTTTACCACAGTGTTTGTAAAAGCCGTCTAACACAGGATCGTGAAACACATGATAGTTTGGTAAAAGTTTGATAACAGAAACGAAATTAACATTTCCAGACAGATGACAGAAAAGAACAAAATGTCTCAGTTATACAGTTAAAATTTAAGACTTTATTGGGACTCGAAGAATTAAGATAAAAATTAGTCTGCACGGACGTATTTGCTGATCTCAGTCTACACTCTTCGCTTTCGACATCAGAAGCCTCGGTTCGCAGGATATGGGTACAAATGTGTTATGAATAAACCACAGTAACACTCCATAATGGTGATTTCCGGTGCAGTAACGTCATTTCCTCTTCATCTGTGTACGTGCATCGACATTGCGTTTCTAATGTCCTTATACATACAACTTTCCGGCTTGGACTGAAGAGAAAAAAAAAAAATCATTCATTCATTCAAAAATAATGATTACAATAATACTAATAATAATAATAACAATATTAATATACATATAGCATACATATACATATAGCTTATTCACTACAAGTATAAACTGAAC
Source organism: Hippopus hippopus (assembly GCA_946811185.2). Taxonomy (NCBI): domain Eukaryota; kingdom Metazoa; phylum Mollusca; class Bivalvia; order Cardiida; family Cardiidae; genus Hippopus; species Hippopus hippopus. Next base: position 28,947,491 of record OX328108.1, on the reverse strand, counting down.
CCCTGGCTGTCATAGCGTTCCGTAAGACTTTTTATCTACATTTCTTAGTTAAAGCGTTCGGGAAATACACTTTGATATCAATGGATTTTTCAGTTAAAGCTCAAAGGAGATACAATTTGAACATAACTCTATTTTACAGTTTAATGTGTAAGGAGATGCACTTTGAGTATCACTATATTTTGGAAGTAAATGTGTAAGGAGATGCACTTTGAATATCACTATATTTAGAACTTGATGTGTAAGGAGATGCATTTTGAATATCAATATATTTAGGAGTTAATGTGTAAGGAGATGTACTTTGAATATCAATATATTTAGGAGTTAATGTGTAAGGAGATGTACTTTGAATATCAATATATTTAGAAGTTGATGTGTAAGGAGATGCGTTTTGAACGTCACTATATTTAGAAGTTAATGTGTAATGAGATGCAATTTGAATGTCACTGTATTTAGAAGGGAATGTGTAAGGAGATGCATTTTGAATATCACTATATTTTAGAAGTGAGTGTGTAAGGAGATGCGTTTTGAATATCACTATATTTTAGAAGTGAGTGTGTAAGGAGATGCGTTTTGAATATCACTATATTTTAGAAGTGAATGTGTAAGGAGATGCGTTTTGAATATCACTATATTTTAGAAGTGAATGTGTAAGGAGATGCGTTTTGAATGTCAATATATTTAGGAGTTAATGCGTAAGGAGATGCGTTTTGAATATCACTATATTTTAGAAGTGAATGTGTAAGGAGATGCGTTTTGAATCTCAATATGTTTAGGAGTTAATGCGTAAGGAGATGCGCTTTGAATATCACTATATTTTAAAAGTAAATGCGTAAGGAGATGCGTTTTAATTATCACTATATTTTAGAAGTGAACGTGTAAGGAGATGCGTTTTGAATATCACTATATTTTAGAAGTGAATGCGTAAGGAGATGCGTTTTGAATATCACTATATTTTAGAAGTGAATGTGTAAGGTGATGCATTTTGAATATCAATATATTTAGGAGTTAATGCGTAAGGAGATGCGTTTTGAATATCACTATATTTTAGAAGTGAATGTGTAAGGAGATGCAGTTTGAATATCACTATATTAAGAAGTACATGTAAATGTGTAAGGAGATACAATTTGAATGTTACTATATTTTAGAAGTGAACGTGTAAGGAGATGCATTTTGAATATCAGTATCGAAAAGGTAACCTTTTGAGGGAAAACATTTTGAAAAAAAAAAACTGATAGCAAAACTAACTGCTAATTTAACATATAGCAATCAAAAACAGCCGATGGACACTAAAAAAAAAACATTAAAAGATCAAGATTAGCACCTTATTCCTATGGACAAACCTTTAACTAAGTACATTCCAAATGCAAAAGTTTATGCCTCTGAAAACATAAGAATGAGAAATTGTGTCCATCAAGCAACTGCGGTTCCTATACCCAACGAAGTTTTCCATTCAATATAAAAGAGAAGTTTATTGTCCTTAGAATTTCTTTCTCCTTTAGTACTTGTACTTGACTTCATTAGATCTAAAATCATTTTAACCTTAAAACTCTGACCTTCCTGTTACTTTTTTATATTTTTACATTTAATTCAGTGCAATTTCTAATTCATTTCCTATTTAAAAACAGAAATTTTGATAACGTTACAGCAAAAAATTAATAATCAACACGACTCAAGATTTTACCCGTAGGCTGCTAAGGGCTACTCACTGACCTTTTGCGGACAGTGTAGATCGAAATCAATCTGCACAAAACATGCAGTCTGATCTTGGATCTACACAGACCGATAAGGGTATATTTTTCCACCCAAAAATAATTTTGAATTAGCAACCTTTGGGTTTTTTACTACCGACTTAAAGGACTCGTGTTAGTTATTTAGCAGGATAAGGGTTAATAAATGAAACTTTTATATGATCACAATTTGGTTAGTTTAAACCTTATTTATTGAAGCTGGTACAAATAAACATGTAAAATAAAGAAAATGATATATGGTATAACAAGTTGTAAGGGTTGACAGATAGGATTGGAAATTTGGTTAGAGTGAAAATGACTTGTCATAAGTCGTTCTTTTCTTTTTATCTCAATGTTTTTATGGGCAGCTTCTGCAGCAAACCAGTTGTCGTCTGCTGGGAATATTAAGGTCTACGGTTTCTAACTCATCGGTAAACATCGACGTTTTCGTAAAGGCTATTCGGCCAATCTCGGCAGCTTCCGTCTTTTAATATAAGAGTATAGGGCCGTAGACTCACAAGCTCATCGATAAATATCGTGTAACATCGACGTTTTCGTAAAAGCTATTTGGCCAATCTCGGCAGCTTCCGTCTTTTAATATGAGAGCTAGGGGCCGTAGACCTTAATTAAAGTTCTTGTTACTTTTTCAGTGTTTCACATATTGTATTTAATTAAACGCCATTTCTAAGCAACTGCTTATTATGCCTAATTTCTTCTTTAACGATTAGTGTTCTCAAAATTGGTGTGTTACAAACCGGAAACGTTATTTGCAGAAGGTAACGTTAGTGAGTGAAATCAGTGTTATTTTTAAGATACCCTAAACTTAGACTTTAACTCTTTCCTTACTTTAGACGACACAAGAAGCTGTTGTGGACAGTGTAGATCAAGATCAGACTACACAAGTCGTGCAGTCTGATCTCTGATCTGCACTGTCAAGTGCTATATTCTAGAATGGGACCGAACCGTGTCTTGATCTTGCAGTGGAACTGTATTTTTAGCCTTTGAGAAAATGCAATTTATTGATTCAGTAGTGAAAGAGTTAAAGAGCCGAATAAACCCAGCCCACATTTTTCCGCGTAGCTGAATGCGCTGGCCTTTGACCTACATTTTGGTATCATATTCGAATGAATAAATAGACATTTGTGATTGGTCAAATATAGGAGTCCCCGGTAAATTGCCGTCTGTCTTTTTTTAAAGATATTTCTTATTCAGTCTAGAATAAAACCCAGATGATTTAGATTTTAGGGTTGTTTTTGTCCATAGTGTTTGAACGAAGGGGACAGTGTAGATCAAAGACCAGACTGCACGTTTTGTGCAGTCTGATCTTGATCTACACTGGCCGCAAAGTCAACTTTACTTGTGAAAGGTGCTTTAAGGTTAAAACAATGTTCAAAGTAGTTAGCATTGGTAATTACATTATTTCTGGACAAACAAACTCTACCTAACGGCAAAAAAAGGGAGAGGAATTTTAACCAATGATCGAAGCCATATTACAACATATTTCTACAATATTAGGACGGCTCGCTGATGGATGCTTACATGTGGAAAGAAAGATCTGCAAAAACCATCAAAACTTTGTTCGGGGCTGGTTCCGCGCAGATGTGGCCTCGCGTCGTTACATTTCGGGCAATTTAGTCGTAGATTTAGTCTATGCACGCAGAACATTCGTTTTGATGGATTCTCCAGAGCTTTTCGCGTTTTATGTTTGGGGAGATGAAAGATGAGAGAACATGAAAATATTTCCCGGAGAATTTTAATGCTGCCATCGCCGTATTTTGAGATATTGATGGGTAAGGCTGTTGGCGTTCTGGGAGTTGTTATTTCTTATACCCCGACCCCCAAAGATATCATTTTTTACAGTCGTGTGGGACCTTATTAGCCAACTATTTGAATCAAGTCTTGAAGTTTAAGATTCCAAGACATGCCATTTGATTGGCTGACTGAGAACGTCACAGCCAATCAGATAGCTTGATTGGAATTTAAAATTTGAATTCGATATTGACTTGTTTATAGCTACCGTTACTTAGGTCTTGTATTTTTTTCATTTTATGGTCAAGCGAGTTTGTACGAAAACCATGCTTAATATAAATCTAAGCTTCGGGGAAAAAGAAAACTTGAAATCAAGCCTTTACTTTACGAATCACTTGGATCAGACTTTTGATTAAAAATAATGGGAGATGGGTAAATAATATCCACCAAGTAATTTATGTTGAAAAAATTTTTATTTATGCGGAAAAGACTATGTAGAAAACTTGGTAAGTAGTATTACAAATCCATTTTGGATAGATGTGCCCAAAGCACGTTACCAGCTTGTAGATAATGTCAGAATAGACAAATGAACATTCAAGTGCACAGTTAAAAAGTATCTAAAAGACGTGTCCTTAAAGTAATAATAAAGGCCAAATGTAAACAAAGCGGGTGTTTAAAATGCATTTGAATTATATCATACCATTTAAAAGTATGGAAATTATTGTGAAGATGACAATCTGTCATTGTACGGTCGGTCCAAGTGTTAGTCGCTGACAGAGAAATTAATTTCAAAACTAGGTTAAATCCTGCCAAGTGCATAACTGTGTCTTTTGTTTACTTTTTGCCTGATTTTAAAATTCTCTTCTCTGCCAGCGACTAACATATGGCCCGACCACACAATAACAGACTGTCATCTCCACAATATCTTTTTATACTTTTAAATGGTATGATTTAAATTTAAATGTATTATGACAGCTGCTTTGATATTTTGGCCTTTACTGGGCCTTTAAAAACTGAAAACATTTGTAAACACCATGAACCTATAATACCACCATACCTTCCAATGATTCTTAAGGATTCAAGAGGTTCAAAAAGTATCCATCAAAGTCTTATCAAAAAGAAAGATCTGCCAGTGTGTATCCAAACTTGGGCACAAAAATTAAACGCGGGTATAGATTCCAATGAACGAAAACAAATATTCTATTTACCCTTTTTGATAACAACGGGTTCACACATACAAGGGTTCCAATACCGAATAATTCACTGCATTCTTGGAAAAAATAATTTCTTGTATAAAATAAAATATATCAACTCTGCAGATTGCACTCTTTAAAATAACGAACAGGAAACAATAGAACATTTATATTGTAACTAGCCTAAAGTCCACCTAATCGACTAAAACTACTTAAAACATAATGGTACGATTTACTCAGATCCAAATGTCAAAAAATTACATTTTGAATACACTAAAACTTCTCCATACGCAAAAAAAAATTCTCGTACATATCAAAATGTAGATCCAGTGAACAATTACCTACAGAATCCGGTGTCAGGAATGTTATATCAGTCAAATTTACAACTCTTAGCAAAACAGCTATGGAAAACAACAAGATAGAATGCTTTACAAAAGATTGGGGAAAAAAAACCAAGTAGATTTTTAATGTTTCCAGTGAATATTATTCTTTTATTTATTGTAAACCAGGGAAGATTCCTTTCTCTTTTTTTCCACTTTTTTCTTCTATTCCTAGTTACTTCTGTTTATATTTTTGTATTTTTTTTAATTGTTCTTTTCTGTATAAACTATTTATAGAATTTGTAAGATCTGGAGATGGACGGCTCCCCCACCCTTACACACAAATATACGGGGACAAAAAAAATCTTGGAGAGAAAAAAAAGCTTTTACATAAGGAAGAAGAAAAGCTCTAAAAGTAAAACACTCCACGAGAAATATTAGATGAATGTGCGAGATTTTCAAATTTTATGCTCAGTTGTGAAATTTTACAAGAACTCGTCATATCTTCATGTATTTTCTCGTTAAAATCCCTGTCAAACATGATTGCAAAATTGTTGTTCTTTTTTTCCGAGAGGCCACTTTTTCCAAATACGGTAACTTTCAAAAAGTCTGTCGAGTTCTTTTTATTTCTTTTATGTTTTTTTTTCCTCTTCTCCCCAATGTGATTGTTTTTTACTGTTGTTTAGTTATTTTTGCTTTGAAATCCCTTCCAATAACACTAGCAAACACAATGTGCATGTAAATGTATTTGTGAAAAGGCACTTTTCCAAGGAACTGACTTAGTTCCAAAAATTTGTCCGAGTTTTCAATGGAATTTTTAGTTGTCCAAACCCTCTTTTTATGTCGAACTCTTGAAAGAAAGGGAAAAAAAAAAAACTTCAATAAGTTATATTTTTATTTCTAAAAGATGACTTTACCAACTAAGTTACCGATTCCAACAGCCTGATGGAGGTCTTTGTGTTTTTCTATTGTTCCCGTTCCCAAACTGAACTCTCCATTTCACCGTCCATTTCACCGTCCTCTTAGTCATTTTTTACTTTGCACACAAGCTTTCATGTTCATTTATGTTTTAGATATGGCCTGCAACACGCGAAAAGGGACATTCGGACATTTGCGTAAAGTGTCGTTCCGGATCAGCCTGCGCAGTTCACGCAGACTAATCCGAAACGACACTTTCCGTTTTTATGTAATTTTCTGTTTTGCGCAAGTCTACTATAGGACAAAATCTAATATAGTCGTAAAGTGCCGTCTCGGATTAGCCTGCGCGGACTGCGCAGGCTGATACGAGACGACACTTTACGCAAATGTCCGAATGCCCCTTTTCGCATGTTGCAGGCCATATAAACTTGAGTGAAAAATGAAATAGATATTTTATTTTATTAGAAGAAAGAAAATCTCCTAACCCTTATCCTCCTCAATAAATGAAATGAAACTTTCCCGCCGATAGTAAAAACCCGAATAATGTTGTTTCTATTTATTTTCTGGGTGAGAAAAAAATCTTTTTATCGGAAAGTGTATATCCAAGATCAGACTGCACGTTCTGTGCAGTCTGATCTTGATCTACACTGTCCGCAAAAGGTCAGTGAGTCGCGCTTAGCAGCCTAAGGGTTAAAGGTGGAAAAATGGACAAAATACTGCCGGGGTGTATTGAATTACGTTATACATCTATTTCAATTTGTAATTCTGGCAACTTTAAAACTAGTTTTAGATTCCATTTTTTTTTTCTGCCGGTGACTTACACATGGACTAACCGTCCAATTACAGAATGTCATCTTCACTATAATTTACATACTTTTAAATGGTATGATTTAAATTTAAATGCATTTTAACACCTGCATTGTCTGCTTTTGGTAGTTATAGAGCCTTTAAAATATACTCGAATTCGTTTCGTTGAATGAAACAGTCGGCCCTGTCATTTACCGAGCTGTCGAAAGGTCAAATGTCTTTGCTTATTATGAAATATTTGTAGCTTAGAATTATGGTAATTTAGCTTGTACATTCATTAGACGGTAATATATTTTGTAATTATTTTATTATGGCCTTTTTCATTTGCATTATGTTCCCAGCACGTACAAATCCTTGAACCAGAATATATTTAGCATATTTCTCTCCTGTTTATTACTTTCATATTGCCCGTATTTCCATTCCACATAGTTTATTGTTCATGTAAACTTTATTTGGCTGTAAATTATCACCAATTTTATGTCAAATACGATCTTAATTATGTTATGTTATCATGAATAAAACTAAAACATGATAAGTCTACTATAATATTGAATGGTGAAGCGTACATGTTAACCTGTGGGGAGCCCGGCCGGATAGATCAGTCGTTAGCGTATCTGACTCGTAATTTGGTGGTTAAAATTTTGTTATCGGTATTGAGACAAATTTTCTGTCCGGCGATTTTTAGCCTCTAGCCTCTGATGCATTTGAGAAAAGTAGTCAGTGACTTGGAAATAAAGCTGTGTCAGTACTGGTGTGAGAAAGCCAGGAAACACATGCCTAGGCGCACTGACCGTCGTGATATGACCTAAGCTGTTAAATTAGCGTTAAACTCCAAAACAAACATTAACATGTGGGAGTCGGTGGCGTCAGGGTAGCTTTTTGCGTGAGGTAGACCTAGGTCCGTATTCAACAATCATTCTTAGTTTCACAATTTAGAAATGTTTACTCGATTTCAATATTTCGGCTTTTGCCTTTATCAAGAAATTTGACGTGAAAATGATGCCTTCTACATACTGTGAAACCTTCACAAAATGTAGAAGGCATCAATTTCACGTCAAATTTCTTGATAAAGGCAAAAGCCGACATATTGAAACAGAGTAAACATTTCTAAATTGTGTATTATTCATTCCCTTAGGAATATTAATAGAATTAATAATAAAATAACTTTCTTAATTTCATTCTTATTCCAGATCTAGAAAGTAACCCAACTCCTGATTATTGGTTTAGCCAATAAGAAATCGTGTTACTTCCAAACTGAACTTTGATTAAATGGCAGAGGTAGCCAATGGAATCCATAATTATTATCATTATTTCATGAAATTCTGGTCCAAAATGCTAGCAAGTATGCCAGTTCTTTTACGTAAAAAAGTAAGGAAACGCCTCTTCTTCTTTTCCCAAACATTAGATCTATATTGATTCCATAAACATCGAGGTATTTTTCACTAAACTGCATACGAAATTTGCGTACGCAGTTTTTGTAAGCAAGCATTAAAGCTGAAAACAAGTTTCACTGAACTGTATAACTTTACGATTTGAGTAAATATTTGCTGAACTTCACCCTAGTTCATATCTTTGGGTAAAGCAGGGATCGTATGTGTGTAAATTCAATCCCAAATATGTGCGTAAATCTACGCAGTTTTGTGAAAGGTACCCCAGGGGATTTACGCAAATTATTTAGGATTGTATATAAACACATACGATGACAGCTGGCGTAAAGTTTAGCAAATGCTCACTCAAATCGTAAAGTAAATGCAGTTTATCGAAACTTTTTTTCAGACTTAATGCTTGCTTACCTTAACTGCGTACGCAAATTTCGTGTGTACGCAGTTTGATGAAAGGTATATAGCCCCGTTCTTGATTGCTTTCAGTATCGAACCGACTTAACCGTCACGCTAGACTGCGGCCGTAACGCTAGGATGAGAAAATAACTAATCATAGATATATAAGAAACGATGGATATAAACAACCATTTCCGTTTTCTTAGAACTTTTATAGATAATGGTCCATTATGTTCTGTGAACCCTAAGGCTGCTATGCGCGACCTTAACACGTTCAAATTGCGGACAGTGTAGATCAAAACCAAAGGTCGCCGAGTCACGCTTAGCAGCTTAGGGGTTAAGCGAAATTGAACTCGTCAAAACAACGAAAAGTGCTGCAAGTATGCATATGTCTTATTCTTGCTCTTACATAGGATTAGTTGATTGATTGTATGGTGTTTAACGTCGTTTTTAACATAATTTTATACATCGGCGCGGCCAGTGCACCTATCCATGCTTTCCTGGAGTTTCTTTTACCAGTACTCAAGTCACTCTACTATTTCCAAGCCACTGGCTACTTTCCCACATAACTAAGGTCGAAACAATGGACAGCGGTGAGAGAGGAATAAATCCTGTCGCAATGACTATCATGAATCCTCGGAAAGAAATTGACCGAGCCGGGGGATAGAACAAGTGATCGCCTGTTCTCAAGTCCTTTACGTTACCAACTGAGCTACCGGGGCTCGGTTCTTACAAAGGAACCAGTATCCGTATTCATTACTATTCTTTAGAACATTCTTTGTCTTCTCTCTAAAAAAAGTCTGAAATTTGTAAGTAACACAACTTCTGATTGGCTAAACCGTTTGGTCTAGCCAATCAAAAGTTGTGATACTTTCTAAATATAGAATAAGACTAAGATTGAAATTGTGAATGATTTGTAAATACCGACCCAGGCAGTTGATAAAAAACTTAGTTGTTCGGCCGCTCGCCCCCCACTTCCCTCTGTATTTCTTCAAAGAAAGTATAAAGAGAAGTAAATTTTCGAAATACTCAAAAAATCGCATTCATCACTTATGAAAATGAACTCGTACAAATCAACGAAATGAATTGCAATCATACAGATGTCTTGCTCCTAAAGAAGAATCGTATTCACCAACCATTCTTTAGAACATTCTTAGTCTTTTCTAAAAATGAAAATCTAAAATTTGTAAGTAAAACAACTTCTGATTTGCTTAACCGTTTGGTTTAGCCAATCAGAAGTTGTTTTACTTTCTAGATGTAGAATTAGACTAAGACTTGAATTAAAAATGGTTTGTGAATACGGACTTAGACAGTTGATAAATCCTCGCCCCCCACGGGTTTCTTCAAAGAACGTCTGAAGAGAAGTTAACCTTTAGGCTGAAATGTGCGACTCAAGCATCTTTTGCAGACAGTGTTGATCCAATATCAGACTGCACACAACGTATATTCATCCCCCCTCCCCCCCCCCCCACCAAAAAAAAGAAATAGCAACATTTGGGTTTTTACTATCGACTTGAAAGTTTCATATCACTTTTTGGCAGGTTAAGGGTTGATTTCCTCCAGGCGGAATTTTTCGAGCTTACGATCATTGAACTAGAAAGCCGGAAAATTTGTCATTTCCAGTAGAAGAAAGATCAGATCTAGCGCCTTTACCGGATCTTGAAAAGAAAGAGAAGAGGATTGGCCAATGCCAGTTTAAGATAGCGCATGTCTTTCACATTCATCCAATCACAAGAGTTGTTAGTTTAATTTCCGTAAGTTTGATGGAACTTTTAATTTTTTCAAGCAACAAATATATGAACCGTGCTCTGTGAAAAGGGTGTTTAATGCATTTGCAAAAAGTATCGACCCAGGTCAGCCTGCGCAGTCCGTGCAGGCTGACCTGAGCGGAAACTTTTTGCTTTTGGTCAATTTCCTGCATGTCAAAGGACCAGTCTACCTTATGATTCAGCCGGTTGTCAGACAAAATGGATTTGTACGGATCTGTAACTATGTGATGTCTTGCTTGGCACAATACATTACGGTGATGCATAAAGCCCTCCTTTGCCAGAGCATGGCTCAATTACACTCGACCTCTTTCGACTCCTGAAAATACAATCCATTTTTACTCAGCCAGATCCTTATCTTATAGGTTTTCGACGATGGTTATGTGGGAAAGCAGCCAGTGGCTTGGAAAGAAAATTGTGCGGAGTACTGGTAAAAGAGTCTCCGGAAAGCATGGATAGGTGCTCTGGCCGCCCCGATATAACTGAAATGAAGTTGAAAATGGCGGTAAACACCAATCAATCTATCAATCAATCAATCAATCAATCTTATAGGCTTGACTAAACAAGACGACGGTATACATGGTGAGGAAAAAAAACGATTCTGTAGCAACTTTTACAAATCATAAGAATGAGTTTCGGTCGAACCAAGAATCGAAAAGACAATCCCATGGAAAACTAGACCTACGTACATGCACCTACTAAGCCACAAGAGCTCGGCCTTAATCACCTTTTTCAATTTTTCCCGTTGCGTAAGAAAACGAAGTGGTAAATTATATTTGACAGAAACAATTAAAACAAATGTCCAACAGAGAAACAGTTATGGGAGGTCATTAAATCGTCACCTGATAGCCAATGGTGTCAATCAGAAATGTCATTAGATAGATTAGGCGGGTGATGAAACATCTTCGCTCAGCAGGAATTAATTGATTATTGTCTTTGCACTAATTGGATAGATAAGCCCGAGAATCTGACTGACAGGTCATTTGGTCAGACCAGGGATCTTCTTCGTAATGGAACACAAGCTTTGGCATATAGCGCTAGCCTCGTACTAGCCTGGGTTCCAGTCTGATCACGTGTATTCCTTCTATGTGTTTTGATGTTTCCTTTCCAAAAATGGCAGGTAATAATCACGGAAAAGAATACCAAACTATTGCCAAAGATCTACATATGTAATTTAAAAAAGGTCGTTTTCTTTTTCCGGCGTAGATGAATGCGCTGACTTTTGACCTACTTTTGGATCTGATAAAAGATGAATAAATAGAATTTTGTGATTGGTCAAAAATGTAGACATGTTTATTTTTAGGGCCCCTGCTTATTTGCAGTCGAATGTCCGCCGCCTTTCTTTTTTTAAAAGATATTTCTTGTTTATGACCAGCCCGAAAAGCTGAAGTGGTAGAGCACGGGACATGTAAACAACAAACCTCAGGCCACTTTAGGATATGGGTTCGAGCCTACGTTTGGCTATCTAAAATTATATCCTTAATTGCCTTTCTGATGAGACGTTAAACCTAGGTCCTATGTGACGGTGCGATACGCCAATCACATCAAAGAACCAGGCGTAACCTGTGTTGGGCTTCTTCCTGTATCTTACACCAACGTAACTAACAGCCCTCCAGGGGCGTCGCCCGTATAAGTAAATAAACATAAATCGATCAGCAAGTCATTGTGATTAAGTTGTTGGTGCTCTGGGCCAGGCTAATCCAAGGTTCTATGACAAGCGGGACCAGTCTCTTGAACTATCCGTCCATTGTCACCAATGTACCGGGAAGGTTTCAAAGAAGCATTCATCGAGAGTGATTAAAACAAGTTGTTACCACTTTTTTTTTTTCAGAACCGAAGTAAGATACACAGGTCTAAACTTTTTACAATATGAGACACTATAAAGTGATTTTTTTTTCGCGGAAAGTGTATAGATCAAGATTAGATTCCCCTTTCTACTCTTCAGAGTAAAAATCGTGTAATTGTTGGAGTTACTTGCCCAAAACTTAACCCTAAAGCTGCTTAGCGCGACTCGCTGACCATTTGCAGAAATTGTAGATGAAGATCAGACTGCACAGAACGTGCAGTCTGATCTTTGATCTACACTGTCCGAAAAGGACGTATTTCCCCAAAAAGAAGCCATGCTTTGTGAAAAGGGGGCTTAATGCATCTGCGAAAAGTATCGACCCAGGTCAGCCTGCGCAGTCCGCGCAGGCTGACCTGGGCAGAAACTTTTCGCTTTTGGTCAATTTTATGTATGCCCAAGAACCAGTCTATCTCGTGATCAAGTATATTGATTTAAAAAAAAAATGATATTATGGATCAATAGGAATGTGATGGCTTGCTTGGTACCATGGATCACGGAGATGCATTAAGCCCCCTTTTGTCAGAGCATGGCGCAATTACTTTTGAAATAGCAAAATTTTGCGTTTTACCATCGGCTTTTAAGTTTCATTTCATTTAGCAGGATACAGGTGAAGGCTTAAATGGTAGTACATGTAATAAAATCGATTCGTCAAACTAACAATGTTCATTTGAGTTATGTTCTGCCCTGTACGTTCGAAGTTTTCCTTTTTTTTTTCTCTCGTTCTGAAAGATATTATGGGTCCGTATTCACAAACCATTTTTGTGAACTTTCTCAGTCTTATTCTCCAAAAGTTTCTAAATTTGAAAGAAACACAGCTTCTGATAGGCTAAACCAAGTCAGAAGTTGTGTTACGTTCAAATTTTGAAAATCTTGAAGAATAAGACAAAGAATGTTCTTAAAATTGTTGGTGAATACATACCCTAGTCTTTTCTATAATTTTTCAGCTCTCAATAGCACAAAATAAGTAAACCCTTCACCAAAAAATCGCGACCCTTCATGTAAAAAGCTTTTTTAAAACATGGAGGAAAAAGGAGAAAATGCTGGTTACCAGCAGTTTCTCCTTTTTCTTCCATGTTGTCTACCCTTTCAAAGACAAGTCCCAGCTCCCTTTACCAAAACAGTCCCGATACCCAATGTAAAAGGCTTTTTGAAAACATGGAGGGAAAAGGAGAAAATGCTGGTAACCAGCATTTTCTCCTTTTCCCTCCGTGTTTTCTATCGTTTCAAAGACAAATTGAATCATTTCATCCATATTTAATTTGTCGTCTGCAATTGATTTCAACTTTGGCAAGTCTAACATTTTGTCGTCTGTTAAATCTTTATGATACAATTCCGAGTTTTAACGACCCTGCAAGAGAAATATTTTTTTAAAATCATTGTGGGAAAAGAAGAAAATGCAGATAACCAGCATTTTCTCGTTTTTTTGCCGAATGTTTTCTAAGTTTTCAAATAAAATTCCAGTTATGTTATCCAGATTTAATTTGTCGTCTGCAGATCATTTCGTTTTCATGAGTCTAAAATTTTCTTTAAAAAGAGTTAAACGGACATCAGACATTGAAAATCGACGAATTCGATTTACACACTGTACATTGTCTGCAGAGGAGACAATAAATAAGCTTACTTATGGTGATTTAAGTTGACTTTAATATACAACCTTAGTTAGAAAAAAAAAAAACTGTTAAAACTTGAAAGTGTGCAGAATGGCTTTGCTGTGTAAACATAGATAAATTATCAATATATATGGCGTGACGGATAGAAAAAGTCAAGGGATTTGTCCTCATTTAAAACCGGAAGCGACAATTGCGAATGCTTTGAAGGCCTCCATAGCATTAATTTCATATTCTATCCGCCGTAATCTGTGCAACATTGCAGCCGTCAGACGCAACATTTGGAATGAAGATACAAGAACGATTATAATTTATAACACAAGGATGAAATGGGTTAAAAACTGGCTGAAAACAAGAATAGATGTATCTAAAACAGCATTTTAGTCATATCACGGTGACAGACCACTTTTTCGAATTTTCCTCGGTTTTACTAGTACTGTGGCATGAAGATGATGGGTCATCAATGATTAATCCTGTTTTTAACAGAATCTGGATACTATCACCAAGAAGTGTAGAACTTGGGTTTCAGTCTGATGCATACTGATAAACAATCGCAGGTAAACACGCCTATGATATTTGAAATATAAACAGATAGAAAATGTTACGGAGGCGGAACGTCATAACCAAATTAGATCACGTTTAGCCATGCTCTGTAAAATGGGCAATAAATGCAATCTGCAAAAAGTATCGACCCATGTCGTTTATTGCATATACAAAAAGTATCGACCCATGTCAAGTTTAAGTTAGGTTTTTGCAGTTTAAATGAAGGTGGTACTAAAATCAAAGTTGCAAAAGTACTCAAAGACTAAGGTAACATTAAAGTTAGGTTTTGGCCACCGCTCTCGTTCAGGAATGGAATAACATTCCTGATGTAATGATTTTACGTTATGTAAGGTCTATGCGACGTCGAATAATTGCCTGTATCGACAGCAGAGGTGGCCATACAAGATATTGATTGAAAACTTACAAGAACTTTAAGAAAAACCTAACTTTAATGTTACCTTAGTCTTTGAGTACTTTTGCAACTATGGTTTTAGTACGACCTTCATTTAAACTGCAAAAACCTAACTTAAACTTTCTGTTAGTCAAAATCTGATTAGCCTGGCATTTTCTACAGACTCGGAACTAAAGTATGATACCAAATTTGTTGGTCTTCAGTAAAACATGCGACGAGAAATAAAAGAAAATTAAGTGCACACTTATTTATGGAACTGAGTATATTAAAGTTTAGGTTTTCACTATTAGCTTGAACGTTTCATTTACTTATTTAGTAGGATAAAGATTAAAAGCAGTCTGCTACAAGACGAGAATTAAAATGTCGGCTGTACAAGATAATGGATCAACTCTTTGCCAAACGACGAAAATTTAGACTTGTCCAAATTCAAAACATTTGCAGACAACAAATCAAATATAGGTCAACCAATCAAAGTTGTCCATGGGAGGGTAGACAACACTGGTAAGCTGCTTTTCTTCTTTTCCCGCAATGTGTTCTACCCTTTTTAGGCGAATTCCATCATTTGAGCAACACTTATCTTCAAGTGCTTTCAATTCGGTAAGTCTAACATTTTGTCGTTTTGATATAGAGTTAACCCTGAACCACACAACAAAATTTTTGACTTGTCCAGATTGGAAGCATTTGCAGACAACGATATAAATACGAGTGAAAATTAATATTTGTTTTGGGAAGGGTATAAAACATTGTGGGAAATGGAGAAAATGCTGGTTACCAGCATTTTCTCCTTTTCCCATGATGTTTTCAAAAGGATTCTTTCCCAGGGTCTTGATTGTGTGGTAAAGGGTTAAAGAAGCTCTTTAGATGCTTACTACATTCTTAAATATTCTAGTGCTAAATAAATGAAATTGACATTTTCAGTCAGTAATAACAGGCAGATACTGCAAAAGTTTAGACTAGTCCAAATTCACAATATTGGCAAACAATATATTAAATATACCTCAACCAATCCAAGTTGTCGATGAGAGGGTAGAAAACGTTGTGAGAAATGAAGAAAATACTGTTTAGCAGCATTTACTTTTTTTTTATTTTGTAAAAACGTCGGATTGTGCGGCACAGGATAAAACAGCAAAAAGTTACTTTTCTGCTCTTGTGTCAATATGGTTGCTTTTACAATACTTATGTAACTCACACTAGTTAGTCATTTAGTGAGCATTTCTATTCTTATCTAGTTTCAATGTCTTTTAATTCATTAATCAAAGTCATTATATTCAACGAAATTTATTTTCTTAGTCGTTAATAATTTCAAATCGGCAAGTGTATGTTTATATTTTTGAAAAAGAAAACGCATATCCAATGACGTGGACAGTAAAGTTTGGAAAAAACATATTCATTTGTATATTTTCAAACCATGGATTAGTCCTATATAGAAATACGAACACACATGCTATTCCTATTCATTCCAAACCGGGACTCTATGACAGAAATGAATTACCGCCATTTTGTTTCGTGCACGTGCTCTCATTGATCTCGTTTGACGTTGTTATTTTTCAAAACCGCGTGCAGAATTCCGAAGAAGTTTTGATGCATTTTTTATGACTAAACTTGTGATTACAGATGTTCTCGATTGATCAAAAGCTGACCTTTGTTTGAAAATAGTTAAACAATGCTGCTGCTTTAGACATGAAACATTTCAGTTGTCAGTTCAATACATGTCATTGATATGAACCTTTGTGGGACTAGTTTGAACTAGTGTGTAAAAAAGTATCGGGAAAAATAAAATGATAATAATAAATAAATAAATCGACGGGTTAGAGCAAAAACCTATTATATTATAAAATTTGTGAAACTCACTTATTTCATAAAATGGTTCATAATCTATCTCTACACCTTGTGTCAAAAGATGAACCCAGTATTTCCATTAATTACAGAGATAGCAATTTGTGATCAAACCACATGTCAAGTTTTTAGTGTGAAATGAAATACAAAAAAAAAAACCCTTATACATCTACATACTGTCAGAAGTACCTATGGAAAAACCTGAAACAAGTGTGCAAAAACGCTGTAATAGCAAATAAGTGATTATTGTAGAAAACCATTTTGACAAGATGTGCACCACATAAAATTGCAAAGACCAAGTATATTCTGTTACAGGGTTTTTGCTCTAAGAATGAGACAAAAATTCCTATTGTTTTTATCTGCAAGAAGCAAGCAGCTGAAGGTACATATTTGCCTTGTCAAATTTTGACAGTCATTTGTTTGTGAAAAAAAACCAAGTGTATAAATATGCTATAGTCTTGCTGGAAAATAATGCAACATTAACCCTTAACCTGCTAAATAACTGAAATGAAATTTTCAATTTGACAGTAAAACCCCAAATATTACTATTTCAAAGTTATGCTTTGGGGAATAATATCTTTTTATCGGACAGTGTAGATCCAAGATCAGACTGCACGTTCTGTGCAGTCTGATCTTGATCGACACTGTCCGCAAAGGTCAGTGAGTCGCGCTTAGCAGCCTAAGGATTAACATGGTAATATAAGGCCAATGACAGCTTATTAGCAAATACTATATTTTTGTTCGGAACATATGTAAAAGAAAGTATCTCACAACAAGCAGTTCTACATACACTATGTTCATTTCTACCTAATTCAGAAGGTGTTTTGAATGTTAGAATACAATGACAATTTAAGCATTGGTTACTACCGTAATGAAAATACTCAAACAAATATAACAATTGCTAGGACTTGAATTTTAATTTACAAAGTAACATAAATTAGCAAGTAATCCACAAAATTTGTGGATTACTTGCTAATTTATGTTACTTTGTAAATTAAAATTCAAGTCCTAGCAATTGTTATATTTGTTTGAGTATTTTCATTACGGTAGTAACCAATTACTATGTAAAAAATTCATTGACATTTTCATTCAGGAAAAGACTTAAGTAATTTAGAAGAATAACAACCATGTGAATTTACCAAGTTAACAAATCCATTAGCCTTTCTTGATTGAAGAGTAATTAGATCTAACCTTATACTGACTACTGTAAATGATGAGTCAGTTATTGCTGGTGAGTACATTTATACTATATCAGATGCAGTACTAACTACAACATTTATCCAATTAATGTAACACTTTGACGATGAAACAGTAATCTGACAAAATTAGCTTGTTGCTCTATTTGTCAATAAATGACAACCCCTTTGCTACATAAGTAACTTTAACAGTAACAAAATGGTATTTCTGCAGCTTGTGTGTGATTGATTAATAATACTACCTGTCTCAATATAGACAACAATGAACTTTTATATAAAAATTTAGCCTTATGATTTGACAATCATTGTCTTGCAGAGTGGATGGTCCATAGAGATGAAGAAAAAATTATAAACAACAAAAAGTTTCGACCCAGGTCAGCCTGCGCGGACTGCGCAGGCTGACCTGGGTCGATTCTTTTTGCAGACCGATTAATCCCGTTTTTCGCAGAACATGACTCGTTTCTAATTAGGTCACAAACCAGAAAAAATTCTCTGTCATGCTATGGAATTCATAGGTCACTGGGCAAAAGAGCTGGAACTCGAAGTATGTTCACGGTATTGGTCTCTCGATGGCTTCATAGTATTTTACAATTTCATGCAAACAAGTTCTGGGTCACTTTGATCGCTGTCTAAAGTATTGCTCTATAGAGGATGAATTTCACTACATATGGGTATGTTTGTCAATATTTCCATGTTCTATAACAGAAGTCCGGCCTATTAAGAAAATATTATGTGTGTCCATATAGTTAACTAGAAGACTAATAATTTTTACCAATCATGGCTAAATTCAGTTATACTTGTTTGTAAAAAAGTTATTTGTAAATTGATGAACTAAACAAAGATAAACGTTTTAGTATTTATGTTTTGTAAGGTGTGAAACTTTCAAATTCGCGGGTTTTATTGTTGTTTGTAACTTTTCTCTTTTTTTCCCCCCAAATTGAATAACCGCTAACTATACTTAAAACATGTACCGGTATTTAAATGTCACTCGTGTTTCGTATAAATAATAAAGAAATGAGCAGGTTTACGCAGCTATTTTACAGGTTTATAGAGTATTCAAGAGAATACATGGCCGTGGAATAAAGTTTTCACCTATTTAGAAATGCTTCTATTCTGTTGTGTTCAATTGCTGAGCAATAGTGTAGAAGCACTTGGTGGCCGAATGATCGGAGGTATGTGAGGACAAACGTTTGTCCTCAGTTCATCTAGGTTACTTACGTTTTGCTTCATATGTAATATGTATCTGACTTAACTTTTGCCAAAAGCTTATAATATAATTTCATTGCAAATATAGAAAATTCCGATCATTGTTTTTAATAAAGAAAATGATGGTGTAGGTTCAAGATCAGTCTGCACGCAGTCCGCTATAGTAACTCAAGTCGCTTGTGATGGCGAAACGTTAATCCTAACCTGCTAAATAAGTGAAATGAAACTTTCACGCCGATAGTAAATAATAAAATGTTGCTATTTCAAAGTAATTTTTCAGGGATAAATATCTCCTTATCGGACAGTGTAGATGCAAGATCAGACTGCACGTTCTGTGCAGTCTGATCTTGCATCTATACTGTCCGCAAAAGGTCCTTATGTCGCGCTTAGAAACCTAAGGATTAAATCTACGACGTACTTGTTGACCGAACGATCTAAGGTTTGTGAGGACAAACGTTTGTCCTTAGTTGATCTCGGTCATTCAAGGGTTTGTTTTGTTTGTAATGTACGTTGAGTTATTTGATACCATTTAATGGGCGTTTAGGCTGTATCAATGGCACCTCTTTCAGTATACTAATGTTGTTCCGCTTATACCTTCTGTGTTAAACATTCCCAGCTGCCCACTCCTCTCATTGCAAGGATACTAGTATCTGTCGATATTTTTTATTGTTTCAAACCAGTGATCGTATTTTCCCTGTTCAAACACAACAGTTTTCGAGATGACTGAAAATTAATTCGATGGTCCAAATGTTACAGTTAATGGTAAAATACGAACATAAAAAGTAACCTAGTGAATTGATGCATTGATTTTATCTTATCTAAGTAAATTGTGACACTTTTTCAAGGTACTTGTGTTTCAATCGCACTTCGAATCTTATCATCGGTACCACTGATTATATTATACAGATCTATATCATATTATAATTTACATTGCCTAGATACACCATCTTTGACTGAGGACAACAACGGAAATACATGTAGCGACACATGTACGTCAGTCCCTCTTCTGTGTGAGCACTAGTTGTGACAATATAGCTTGGAACGTCTTTCAACCGACGGATGAAAGTGAAATAGTGATGACAGCCATCTAAATCTGTTTTGCGTTCTTTTTATGATAAAATGCTATTTCATTCTCACCATATTGTGTTTTGTCAGCTTCATCAAGATGACACGACTTAATCACACCATAAAATGGTTGTTTATGTAGATGAAAAGACTTTCAAATCACGATGCTCATTAGCGATGGTAACAACTTCATTTTTTTTTTTCTTAACATTCTTAGGAGAGTACGGAAGAATACCCGAAAGTGGAAATAAAACTGTTCAAATTTATACCAACGGTATCAGAATTATGGCCATTGAAAGCCCTATACTGGAATAGAAGACATCGTATTGCTACTTACCTTGGCTTTTTACGAAATTTAATTTAGATTTAAATATCGAAAAGAAAAATAAGCAGCATCAGATATCTCAACATGATCACTCTTACGACGCTACTTCTTTTGGTTCGGCGCGCTCATGATGAACAATTTTTAACTGATTTTTTTCATATCCTAAATTATTAGTCATGAAATTATATTTATATTATACTATGCGCTGTGTCCTAGACATTTACAGAGTGTCAAATAGATGTCAGTAGCAGTATTCTATTCCCTTCTTTATTTAGTTATCTCTTATATTTCTTCATTTATCTTCTCTCTATATATGTAATTACTTTTTTAACAACATTATCATCATTCAATAAAATTTCTGTTCTCTTCTGTCATACAGATTTTATTTTCGAGCTTGTGTTAAGTATCAATTTATTTGTCTAGCACATGTAATTCCCCGACATGATTTGTAACCAATTTCAGGAAACTTCATAAAACTTTTTTTTAATTACTTGAAATCAATCATATCCCACGATACATTGCAATTTAGTTGTTGCGTAGTTTGAAAGAATTACAGGGCCATCAAGGGATAATAGCCCAAAAGAAAAGGAACTTGAGAAAAGACTTTATATTTTGGAAGGTATTATGCAATTTCTATTCGAATATTTACCAATGTGAAATGCAAAACAAAGAGTAAAATGTAATATTTGATAAAGTTCTATATCGGCACACCAAACTTGAGATGTTATTTAACTGAAAAAAAAAAGAAATATGCAAAAACAGATCATTTTTAATTTAACGTGTCAAAAGGCTGCTGGGTTTGTTTGGAGACTTGACAGACCCAACTGCATTCGAACTATAACATAAACAGGCGCATTTTTACAAAACAAAGATTCCGCACATGATTTACCATTTTTTTTCTAGAAAACTGCATTCTATGTTATAATGCATTCATATATTTGTGTCTTTAATACATTTGTATGCTATTTTTTGGTGTTGGTTATTTTACACATGATCTCGTCTTCTTTACGATGTCACAAATTGAAATGCATGAGGAGACTTTTCAGCGGACAGGGAAGATCTAAGACAGGACTGTACGTTCTGTCTGGTTGCGGGTGATGCCTTCCGCGCAACATTATGTCTTCCAAATCGGTAAAAGATTTAAAAATTCATTTTTATTATTATTATAGTATTTAATCGTTTCCCAAGCAAACCCGTATTTCACCTACCTTGATAAAGAAGATTTTTAAAAACATTGTGGGAAAAGGTAAACATACTGTTAATCAGCATTTTCTCCTTTCCAAGAGACTTTTCTACTTTATTAAAGACTAATTTCATTATTCAAGTCAAGTTTATCTTATCGTATGAAAACACCTTAAATTTGGACCTGTCTAAAATTTTGTTGTTTGATAAAGAGTTCAGTGTTTTTGATGATTCAGAGCAATAAACTGAAACTTGCTCTTTCAGTTCTTACTCATTTTGTGACATAGAAAAAGAGCAGGACAAAATGTTTATGTGGCAAGTAAACTATTATTTATCTATCTAGGTTTCTTTTTTATACAGTATGTTACAATGAAAACCTTATCAAGAACCATAAAATGATAGATAAACAGATATACAACATTTTTCTTGCCACATAATTTATAAAATTTAGGTATACAGCAATCAAATGACATTCTTCATACATATTGATAAAAATAAAAGGATGATTTTGAAATTAACCCAAACTGATTTTGTTGTTTTAAACCATAATTTTATACCAAACCATATATAGGATGTAAGTATAAATTGTTTTACAACAACACTGTAATTCCGGGTTAATTTAAAATTCTTTCTCTTGTTTTTTATCGATCTACATGTATAAACAGAATACCATCTGAATGTTGTGAATACTAATTAACATAGTATAACATCGTAACAATTTTCGAGTTTTCTTTTAATATAAGATGAAAATTATTTTCCTTGCAACAGATATGTTATGATAATCGATAGCAGAAAAGTTGGCATCATGGCTTTTGGCAACATAACGCTTTCAGCGTTTTCCAAACAGTACCGTGTATAAATACCGTTAGGTAAAAGGCTTTGGCAAACCTTGTAGGAAAGGGAGAAAATTCTGGTTACCAGAATGATCTGCTTTTCCTATAAAGTTTTCTGTCCTTTAACAGAAAAAATACCATCGTCTTGGTCATATATAATTTTATCGTCTGCAAGTGCTTTCCATACAGACGAGTTTAAAACGTTGTCTGCATGTAAATATTAACTTTGCAGCAGAAGGCATTGACCACATTCTCGTAAAATGAGGAAAATCATTATAAATTATGGTTTAAGGCATGAATACTAATGAAAACATTGTGGCACGAGGAGTAATTGCTCGTAATGAGCAATTACTCCTCTTGCCACATTGATTTTCAGGGTGTTCCGCTGCAAGACGTAAAAGTTTTCCTTTGGACGTGAAGATTTGTAATTGGTGCCAGGCAGGAAGAGGATAGACAAGATACCCACCGGTTTTGACCGACTGTTACTCAAGCAAAAGGTACACACTGCCTTGGGCATACAGTCCATTCCACCACGAATCATTGCTTGATGTTTGATACACGGTTGATCCATACAGTCTCCGCCAACCATCAACACTGTATTTAAATGTGCGATATAACTTGTCGCGAGTCTTAGCACTTCAATTTTCGACAACTTCCGATCCGCGGGTTCAGTAGGTATAAGAGTTCTCAATGTCACAAAAGCCGTGTTCACACTCTGGGTGCGATCTCGTTCCCGTGCATTGGCGACATTTCGTGGTTTACCCTGGCTGTCGAGCAAGTCGTTGTCCCCGGTACAATGTTCCGGCGAACTCCGGCGTT
Organism: Hippopus hippopus; assembly: GCA_946811185.2. Lineage (NCBI taxonomy): Eukaryota > Metazoa > Mollusca > Bivalvia > Cardiida > Cardiidae > Hippopus > Hippopus hippopus. The sequence continues at coordinate 28,924,363 of OX328108.1, read as the reverse complement.
TTTTTCTTTGTGCAGAGAATGAATCGTTTGAGCATCCGCTGTCCGTATCGGAACCGTTGGCATCGTCCTCGCCTTTTCTGCGTTTGCCGTCCTTCTTCATATTTTGTAATATTCACTCTACCCACTTCAGACTTTATAATTCGACTCAAATAAAACGTAATATACGTATCTCATGATACATTCTTCAAAGTATGATACTCTTTTTTTTTTATGCCAAATTTTTTACAATAAGTAACTTTTTGGTAAATAAATGGACCGTATTCCCAACGTTTCCTCGAATTTCCACTCCGAATATATCCTCTGAGTTTCCTTATAATTAAAATATTGTAAGAACAAAACGTTCGATAAATTAGAAATATTTAATTAATCCAGATTATTAGAAGTTATGGGTAACAAGAAATCGCGATAAACGAAAAGGTGAAACGTTAATTAATTGGTTCTACAGGCTGTTTAGTATTCCTTGCTGGCGCAGCCAGAAACATTCTTGTAGGAACCAGCCAATGAAAATACGGGAATCAGTAGTAGGTGGAGCCAAGATGCATCAATCATTCATCATCAAAGTTCCCGCTGTCAAGGAAACGGTTTCGCTCTGACAACGAATCTATGATTACTATGTCGGAAATTTCCAAATTTTCTCGACCGAAATCGTGCCAATTTTCCATAATTATGGCGAATTTTGAGCAATATTTTCCGCATCTGGACAACAAATGATTCCGTCAAAAATAGCATTGATATTTTGCAAAATGTCGACGTTTAATTGTGTGCAAATGCACTGACATTTAGGTCCGCAATAATTTTTACATTATTTTAGCATTAGCGAATTGTTCACTTCCAGTCCAGGTGCTGGGCTTAACTCATGACTGCAATCATACGACATAATATAAAAATTTGCAGCAAATATCATAACTGAGTGGCGGTCTGGGAAAAAGGCGGCTTCATGCATCTTCGTAATGCAATATACCAAGCAAGTTAACGCGTAATAAGAATCCATTATGTCTAAAAACTGGCTGAATCCTGAGGTAGAACGGTCCTTGGACATACAGAAAACAAAAGTTAACAAAGGCAAAAAGTTTCGACCTAGGTCGATGCTTTTTGCAGTCGCATCAAACTATTTTTTCAAAGAGTGTGAGTCAGCTAGTAAGATTAATACATATATCTGAGCCATGCTGTGTGAAAAAAGGGCTTAATGCATCTGCAAAATAAACAAACAAATAAATAAATAAATAAATAAATGAAAATAAAATAATCGACCCAGGTTAGCTTGCGCCGTCCGCGCGCAGGGTGACCAGTGTCAAATCTTTTTGCATTTGGTAAATTTTCTGCATGTCAAAGGAGCAGTGGACCTTATGATTCAGTCCGTTGTTAAACATAATGGATTTTATGGATTCGTAATGATGTGATGACTTACTTGGGATTATGCATGACGGAGATGCATTGAGCTCCTTTTTTCCAGAGCATGGCTCATCTCTGTCTCCTTTCTATCATGTTTCTTGCATTTTTGATGTGTTCAGTGTTAATACTTATATCTCGTTTTAATCATTTTTCTAGACTTTTGTGATTTTTGAACGTTTTCCAACTGCCATGCAAGACTGCATTTTCTCTAGGGTGAGGCGTAGATAGTGTTTGTCATAATGGCTCCTGAAGAATTTGATATTTCTAAATTTTAAAACAGCTTTTTAATGTTAACCTAGAGACATTTTTTGAGCTTTCTTTAACTCATCATGTATAGTAAAGTAATCAGTATTTTTGTTGCAAAATAGTTAAGGAAAAGAACCTCCATTGATGAAAATTTACACAAAAAATTTGGAATAATTAGTTTTAAAATAAAAAATATTCACAGATACATCTATTCTCGTTTTCAGCCAGTTTTTAACCCATTTCATCTTTATTTTATCAAACTATATTAATTTTATTCTTGTATCTTCATGCCAAATGTTGCCCCTGACGGATGCAAGGTTGCATTGATCCATAAAAACTGATAGAAAATGCCTTTCATTTTCTTGGGGTCATCAAAGAAATCACTGTTGTGACATTTCTAGTTTTAAATAGAAGATTTCCAATATATGTATTTATCCCTTACACTATATATATCGGTAACTTATCTATGTTTACAAAGCTGATTAAATTTTGAACCATTCTACAGTCTATCAAATTTTCACAGCGGTTTTTCTCTATGGCTGCAAGGATGTACCCTAAAAAAAAATCAGGGGTTGGAAACGAGCAAAAAATAACGGCTCCATTTCTGTTCAAAAATGCAGTCAAAATGTTTTTGTCTTTGCTGTAATGATAGAATCTAACTTGTGAAACTTTGTGGCCGGACCCCTCTGCCAATGTACATGTATGAATGTCTTATGTACTTGAGGTTTTGTTTGTTTGTTTGTTTTTTGGGGAGGTATTTTGTTATTAAAATGAACTGTATAATATCATATGACAATGAAGTGAAATCTTGGACGATTTGGGCCGATGTTTCAGAGCAAAACCGACAACGTAAGGAACCAAGATGATTTCTCAATGTACTGTCTAGTAACTCTACCTTAACATAGATGCAAAGGTGTATTACCCGCCATTGTGATTCCACCCCATATCAGAACAGACTGAAACGTAATCCATCTCCACACACGACGGATGAGCATTACAAGAGCAAACAGATCCCACAAACACTATTAGAAGTTTTATTAGGAGCATGAGACGTCGCTTTATTGCATGCCATGACAATGAAGTGGTCCTACCCGGTACTGACTATATGGCTTGCAACACGCGAAAAGGGGCATTCGGACATTTGCGTAAAGTGTCGTTTCGGATCAGCCTGCGCAGTTTGCGCAGGCTAATCCGAAACGACACTTTCCGTTTTTATGTAATGTTTTGTTTTGCACAAGTCTACTGAAGAACAAAATCTAATGTAGACGTAAAGTGCCGTCTCGGATTAGCCTGCGCGGACTGCGCAGGCGGATCCGAGACGACACTTTACGCAAATGTCCGAATGCCCTTTTTCGCGTGTTGTAAGCCATATAATTATGCGAAATTGGACGTTGGTATAATTTATGCGTAAGTGGTGATTTAACTTAAGTCTCGTCCTGCCAAGTAGAATTAATCTTTCAAGCCGATAGTAAAACCCAAATGTTGTCATTTCAAAGATATTTTCAGGGGTTAAAAATCTCCTTTTCGGACGGTGTAGATCCAAGATCGGTCTGCACATAACGCAAAAGCGCCCCGAGCAATCTAAGGGTTAAGACAGCACCACATGGATTGTTGCCTTTTGTGCCTATTGATTTATTTCAATTGTTACGACAAATTTTGCATAAAAGATAAACGGCACATGTTAAAACAGTCCAGGTCTTTGGCATAAAGCTATAAGTCAAGATATGTTGGAATGTCGAGGTCAAAGGCTAGTGATCAGCAATTTCTCCTTTGTTCACATTGTTTTGGAAGGTGTTCCGCTGCAATGCTGAGAATAAAGTTGTTGACAGGAGCTAACTGGAACTGTCGCAAAGCGGACAAATACCGCCCCTACCAGCACCTTGTCACTGAAGCAACACAATCAGAGAACGGAAATGATTTTCAAAACAAAAATCATCTGTGACCTTGACCTTTGACCCATCTGACCCCCCCCCCCCGAAAAAAAAAAAAAAAAAAATAGGGCACCTCCTTGGGTCATGAGCAACACCTGCATAAAGTTTCAGGGTCCTAGGTCAAATGGTTTTTGAGTTTGGGCATGGAAACGAAAAAGGTTACAGATGGATGAATTGATGGACAGACAGACACGAATGGACGGAGGGATCGACAGAAAGAAAGACATACATGGTGAAACCAGTATACCTCCCCCCTCTACTTCGTAGTTGGAGAATATAAAGAATGAAACGTAACTTTCTAATAAAAAATGGCCGTACTAACACATTACAGCGACAAGATCAGTCGGTCTTTGACTGCTTCGGTCAAATTACTTTTAAAACAGTTTTGCTGTAAAGCACGGAGAAAAACGGGCTAATGCGTAAACCGTAACTTTCGAAGCAAAAACGGCTGAACCAATAAATAACATGGATAACATCAGTCGGTCTTTGAAGTTGAACATTCTAACATTTATGTCATCAGATAAGGGAGAAAACTCTTGCACTATCTTAATCCTTGGCCTAGCATTAAAAGGGTTCACTTTTTTTGTCAGATTCCCTTTTTCCCTCTGTTCTTGACCATGATAATATTTAATCCATTCATGTAACATATCGTGGAAAAAGGGCATCTTGCTTTACTGTCGCTAGTTGGTGGTTTCTGGAAATTGTTGTCGCTGCTGTTGTTGTTGTTGTTGTTTTTTGTTGGTGCTACTGCTATAGTAGTTGTTGTTGGTTGTGGATTTTCGTAAACAAACACTCTTTATCTCATGTTTTGTTTTCCTTTTCTGAAAATATGCGACATGGAAAATTATTTCCACCATGTTAATGAGGGAAAGCAGCCAGTGACTTGGAATGAATGTTTTGTGAAGCACTGGTAAAATAAACTTCAGGAAAGCATGGAAAGGTACATCAGCCTCTGTGACATAACTGTAAAAATGTTGAAAATTGCTTTTAATTGTAGACTTGTCCGAATTGAAAGCAGTAACAGACGACATATTAAATGTGTCTCAAACAATAGGATTAAGTTTTGAAATGAGAGCAAACATCGTGAGAAAAGGAGAAAACCTCATTTTCCCACAATGTTTTCGATAGCCTCCGTCGACAAGGTCGTTAAAACTCAGGAGCGTATTTGAAAGGGTTAAACAACAACAAAAAAAAAAACCGAATAAAAACTCGCAATGGTGTAAAGGGAGATAGAAAACGGAAGACAAATGAGACAGCAACTGTTAGTTAATTTATTGCGGACTGATACAAAATGGCTGACAGTTTTTAACCGCCGTATGTTGTACATAAACACTCCCCATGTTTTCGGTTGTCGCTCACCGCGAAATGCTTGTCAAAATCTGAATCTTGTATCAACAAAAAACCCTTGGTAGTGATATCGCTCTCCAGAAACTTGTACAAACCTGTGGTTTTTTCAGGTTTACAGTGTTACACGAAAATAAATGTCGATACGCAATTGTTGCTGATGGCTCTTATTACGCAAAAAGTTTCCTCAACCTGCACTGGTCACTAAAAAATTTAAAATTCTTATAAACGAATAGTTCATTGGAATTCTTTTTTAAAAATCCAAAACGTTACTATTTCAGGACTCATGGGGTTGGGTCATGACGTCTCAACTTATCAGGGACTGCACATAGGATGTTTAACTCCCTTACTCCCAATGTCTCCTTTAATAGCTTCTGAGAACGGCGTAGATCAAGATCAGACTGCACAAAACATGCAGTCTGATCTTTGATCTACACCGTCCGCTATCTGATGTTAATCTTTTACGAAAATCAGCTGCAAATTCAACAAAAATCAACTCTAAGACCTCGAGAAAAGCAAAATCCGTTTCGTTGGCAACGAATAATGTATTGCTGTCTAATCTTAATCTACACTGCCAGCAAAAACACATGAAGTTTCTCGAAGTTTATTTGTATCGTGTTTAACGCCGTTTTCAACATTATTTTAGTTATATTGCGATTGCCAGTGCACCCGTCTGTGCTTACCTGTTAATCAGTACTTCGCACAATATACTCCCTAAACCACTGGCTGCTTTCCCACAAAACCATCGTCGAAACAACAAGCAGCAGTGAGAAAGGAGTGAATCATGCCGCAATGACTATCATAAATCCTCGGAAAGAAATTGGCCCAGCTGGGGATTCGAGCCAGCGACCCCCTGGTTTGCTCGAAGTATGTTATGTTAAGGGTTATCCCTTTACCAGTCTACAAAATTTTAGATTCATCCATATCGGAAGCATTTTCGGTCGACAAGTTATACACGGTTCAAAATGGAATTTGTCAGTTTGAAAGGTAGGAAACATTTGTCGGAAAAGGATAATATGCCGGTCATCAGCATTTTCTCCTTTTCCTATAATATTTTAAAAGATCCTCTTCCACAAGGTAGTTAAAACACACGAATGTGGGGTAACGGGAGATAACTTGAATATGGACTTCAGAGGTTCTGATATTCGCAGTATTGTTCGGCTTTCTCTCTTGCTTACTGCAAGAGAGAAAGCCAAACAAATAGTCCGAATATCAGAATCTCTGACACAGCAAAGTGTTCATTCATTCTGTGCTTGGAACGGCATTTTTGGAAGGTTTTGTCGGTCTATAATGACAAAGGCTGGTAGAAATTCAAAATTCTTGTTCTTTACACTTGAGTCAAGCTCCGTCTCCTTAATGGATTATACAAAGCAATTCATGGCTTAATTGTGGATCAATAAAAAATGCAGTTTGTCTAACAACCGACTGAATCCAGTGGTAGAATGATCCTAAGATATCTTGAAAATTTACCAAAAGCAAAAAGTATCGACTAAGGTCAGCCTTACTTTTTGCAGATGCATTAAACCCCCTTTTCACAGAGCATGGCTCATTTACAGTAAGGTAATGACAAAAGGCTGCTCTTATTTCACAAATAAAATGGTCTCAATAAGTAACACATTTATGGTTATTTGATTAAAACAGTGTAGATACGTATTTAACGCTTTACGAGATGACAAAATTTTAAGAAACTGTGCACATTGAAGGCAGTAACTGTTGCCGAAGATAAATTAAACATGGCGCAAGTGAATGAAATTTTGTCTTTGATTGATTGATTGATTGATTGATTGATTGGTGTTTTACGCCGCTTTCAATATCATTTCAATCATCTCACGGCGACAGCTCACATATTCATGCATTTCCTGGTTTTAACCAGTACTAGCCCAAGGACACTCCCACGAAATGCCTAGTGGATCCAGTGAGGCTCAAACCTGGGACCTTCAGGTCACGAGTCCTACACTTTACCACTGAGCTACGCAGGACCCCTTTGTGTTTGAAAGAGTAGACATGATTATGGATGAAGAAGAAAATGCTGAATACTGTCACTTTCTCCTTTTTCTAACAATGTTTTCAAAAGCTTTTCCCCTTGGATTATAGGTGATAGTTTGACGTGTTAGCAAAGGGTAAGCTGGAGGTTTCCAAGTTGTCAGAAATTATTACTGAGAACGAAGCATAATGTGAATTAATGACCCACAGATTGCCAAATGTTAGCTTCCAAATGTAATGGATACTGACGGCTTATTGTGTTTTCCTGAGACAATATACGAGTATAGCGTTAGCTAATGGGGCGTTATTTTTTCTAAAACTACGCCCTTTACAAAACAATTCTGGGTTTGCACGACCCTAGGGTAGTCTCAATAATGAGACGCTAATGTGATTTGTTTTTCATATTTAGACATTTATTGTGCACCGTACCGTCTCAAGGCCACCGTAAATTTTCCGGTGGGAAAGAAAGAGCGCTATTCTTTCTATTTCGTCGGTTTGATCTGTATTGCAGCGAAATGCAATTAACTTTTAGTAACAAACATGACCAAAGACAAATTATTAAACCTTTCATCACCTAAAGAGCTTGTAGAAGTCGTTTATAACATGTAAATCTCGAAAAAAAAAACTGACGAAATCTAACGTGTGTGGCCGCCATTTTGTGCGTTTTCGGAAACGTAAACAACTCGAGTAACAGATGAAATGAAATGTTTTGTTTTATGTTCAGCGTTTGAATTGAAAATTTATATTTCAAACGGAGGGTTATTGAATACACAAGCAACAGTTATGTTGAAATCCCAGTTTTGTGCTCTATTTGTGAAATTATGAGAGTTCAAACTTGCGCACTAAATCTGTGCGGAGATTTCAACTGTATTCTGTATTTTTTCACGATCGTCTCTGTACCCAGAGGCGACTAATCAAATAGTAACATCGCCTTTGGGGAAAGTTATCTGTTGATTGATTGAATTTGCGTTTATTTATCGTCGCCACCGGTTGCCCATATGGGCGACGCCCCCTGAAGGCTGTTAGTATTGTTACGGGGGATGGTGCAGATACAGGACGAAACCTATCCTAAGATATGCCTGGTTCTTTTACGCGCTCGGTGTATAGCACCGTCACACGGGACCTCGGTTTAACGTCTCATCCGAAAGACTATTAGTAATTTTAGATGGCCAGCCGTGGGGATCGAACCCACACCCTCAAGTGACTCGAAACATCACGTTCACGAGTCCTACGCTCTACCTACTGAGCTATGCGGGCTGGTCACAGTTATCTGTACTAGACCATGGGGAAGAAAATAAAAGAGGCGTGTTCTGTGAAAAAGGGGCGTGATGGATCTGCAAAAAAGTATCGACTCAGTTCAGCCTGCACAATCCGGTGAAACTCATAAAAATTTTTTTTTTTTAATCTTGTAGGCACTACTCAAAGAGTAGACGGTATAGATTCAAGATCAGACTGCACGTTCTGTGCATTCCGGATTTTTATCTATGCTTTTCGCAGACGCGTTTACTTTCTCTTAGGGGTAAACGGTGACAGTTTAACTCCTTATCAAACGATTTAATTTTAGACTTGCCCAAATAAAAAGCCTTTGTAGACAACAAAATAATTGTTACTCAAAAATAGAAATTTGGAAGGATAGAAAATCACTGCAACGTCTCATCCTGGTGCTGTTTCTGCTTGGCCATACAATTCCGCGTTTTAACGACCCTAAGGAAAAGGCATTTTGAAAACATTGTGGGAAAAGGAGAAAATGCTGGTTATCAGCATTTTCTCCTTTTCCCACAATGTTTCCTACCCTTCCCAAGGCGAATTTCTATTTTTGAGTCACAATTATTTTGTTGTCTGCAAAAACGACCCTAAAGAAAAAGGCGATTTGAAAACACTATCAGCGTTTTCTCCTTTTCATACAATGTTTTCAAAAGGCCTTTTCCTCAAGGTCAAAACCAGGAATTGTTTGCTCAAGGATTAAACAGCACCATGATGAGACGCTGCGGTGATTTGACCTTGTCCACGCCAGCACAACTGGAACTGCCGACGAGTACCGAGCCAAAGTCCCTCTACCTGTCGAAGAATTGAAATTTCACTATAGTTCACTAAATATCGATCAAAACAAACCCAACCGTCAAAGCGTTAATCAGTTAAGTTCTGTCGAAGAATCGAAATTTCACCGTCGTTCACTAAATATCGATCAAAACAAAACCCAACCGTCACAGCGTTAATCAATCATTTTTTCAGTTCGTGCTGCTTTCAACTTTATTTCATCTATGTCACGACAAGAGTTCATTCACTAGCCCGTCTTTCCTAAGTTTCTCCTGTTCTGTGCACGAATTTAGACGTATCTTACCCATGGACCTTCCATCGTTTTGGGATCGAACGCGAATTTCGACTTCATAAAGCCAACGCATCAAACCACGTATGTCAGAGCCACGGTGCATGAAATCTTGGTCATTTCAAACATGGCTTTTCCATCATTTCATGTTTTCCACGATGTTTATGTGGAAAAAAGAGCCCTGGAAAAAATGTTGTGGGAAGTAAGGAAAACAGAGCCTCGAGAAAAGAATGAATAATTGCCCTAGTCGTCGCCATATAACAGAAATAATGTTGAAAATGGCTGTTAGCATACACACACACTCACAAAAATACATTTGACTTCATACTTATCAAGATATTTTTAGACAAACACAGTCATATTGTAGCATAAACTAACCCAGCCGTGTGACTCATCAAAGAAGGAAATTTATTATATTCCTATCAGTGAATTACTGCGAATAACACCACTAGTGATGATAAATATGGTATGGTAAATATGGTATCATCACTTGTGACGATATAGTTTTAGAATGTTTGCCGGAACTACTTTTTTCCTATATTGCTCATATTGTACCATTCTTGATAATTATTAGAATAAAAAAGGTTGAGTTTGAAATGTAATAAATAGGATAATCAACTGGTTGTGTGTGATACTGAATTAAAAATCTGTCACTCGAATGGGGTTTGATGTGGTTAAAAAACTCGTCCTTCGGACTCGTTTTTCCAACCGCATCACACCCCATTCTAGTGACAGATTTTTAATATCACACACAACCAGCTGATTATCCTCTATATATTTAAAAAAAGTACACCTTTTTTAGATGACGTAACATGACATAGGAAACATTGTGGAATTGCCTGTTACAAGCATTTGTTCTTTTTCCCACAATATTTCAAAACGTCGTCATTCGCTGCAGCACTGAGTTTCTAATTTATTTCTCTAGAATTTGACTGAACACAATGCAACTACAACATGCTAAGACAAAAACTAATAAACAGCTGTAGAGAAAATTACCATCACCCACGTGTTCAAATCGCCTGCAAAAGTCATTTACGAAGAAGTAGCGTTCCACATGAATTCTAATTGATCACATTTCAATATGGAGATCGTATGTACTTGGAATCCTTTCTAAGATCCATGGTGGTACCCTGTGTTTCTTTATAATGGTATTGCACCCAGCATATGACACAGGATACCAGTCCCGACCTAGATTTGAGGTAATGATATCACGTGCTTCGCTCGATATGGAAATGAAGTACTTGAAATTGCTGTTAGCCTTGACGTTTATAACACAGCAAAAATCTACACTAGTCCAAATTTAAGGCATTTGCAGACAATAATTTAGATGTTGCTCAAGTAAAAGTATCTTTTTCTGAAAGAGCAGAAACTATTGTGGGAAAAGGAGAAAATGCTGTAATCAGCATTTTCTCCTTTTCCCACAATATTTTCAGACGCCTTTCTTTCTCAGGGTAGTTAATACTCCGGACTGTGTGATAGAGAGAATACTGGTTTCCCGTTCTGCAATCTAATTATGGGCTACTGGACTCAGTAAAGTGACACAGGATACAAATTCTCTTTCAAAAGACTACTGGTACCCTACATTTTTAGCGGATTTGTACAGCTGAAGGCCTTGCTTTGACTGAGTATGATTTAATCAAAATTTATGTACTTGACATTTTTCAAGGAAAAGAAAAACAAATAGAACCAAATAACGAATAGTTCCACTTTGTGTTGCTTTTTAAAATAAAAAAAAAAAAAAATATGTCGCGAAGGGTGATCAAAGTGACTTGTCTTTTAGGCTCGCTAGCGATAAAAAGAAAAACAAAGCGGGGGGGTCAAAACGCAGACAAATTCATTTAATTTGATATCTGCTAGTATTTTTAATTAAACTTTATCGTCTTGGAAAGTGTTTAAGCAAATAACTGAATTCAATATTAATGATTCAATTCAGTTTTACAAATTTTGTAATCTCAAATTGACAGCTTTTGAATTTTTTCTAATTATTTCTTACCTCTGAATAGAAAAAAAAAAGTATTTGCCGATTATTTGCTGTAAATTAAATAACAGTTGGAGAGTTCGTTATATACTTTGTATAAAACCACCTTTCTGCCATATCGAGATTATTCGAGATACGATAGTTCTGTCACATTTTTTTTTTCAAACCAAGCGATTATTCGAATTAAAGTGTATTCCGTCCTAACTACATTGAAAATGCTGGGTCCCGTGTATTGACCGATTGTGTCCATTCATATTGATTGATTGATTGATTGGTTGATTGGTTGGTTGGTTGGTTGGTTGATTGATTGATTATATAGTATTCAACGCCGTTTTCAACATTATTTCAGTTATATCGCGGCGGTCGGTGGTACAATGTTTTCGCATATGATTGTGAATAAAACTTCAAAGCATTTTTGAGGCGAAATCAGTCATTGCAGATTCAAAGGCGGTATAAGAGTAGTATAGGGAGGCTCTTTGTGCGTCTGACAGGCCTGGTCAGACGCACAAAGAGCCGTCCCTGTAGTCCCTACGTTGCCTACCCTGCAGAGAGTTTGTCCCCAGTTTGCCTACCCTGAACGAATTTACATTTTTTATAATACCCAGTTTGCCTAACCTGAGGGGGAATTTATCTGCAAATAAAGGGAAAGTAAAGGGTAAGTAACGGCCAAAAATGACACATTTTCGAGGACTCTATAAGGATCTGCCAGGTCTGATCACTGAGTTGGACTTAGTTTTTTACCCATATGCTATTAGGATTGCTTTATTGTTTACTTCTATCCACTACTTGGCCTTTAAGTGGTTTCTCTCTAAAAGCCTGATCACTGAGTTGGACTTAGTTTTTTTACCCTATGGATGATTTCTCTCTCTAAAAGCCTGAACACTGAGTTGAACTTAGTTTTTTCACCTATGAATGATTTTCTCTCTCTAAAAGCCTGAACACTGAGTTGGACTTAGACTTTTTTCTGAGTTTTTTACTCTTTGGATGATGATTTTCTCTAAAAGCCTGAACACTGAGTTGGACTTAGTTTTTTTCTGCATCTATGAATGATTTTTTCTCTCTAAAAGACTGAGTGCTGAGTTTGACTTAGACTTTTTCTGAGTTTTTTACTCTCTGGAGTGTAACTCTCTGGAGTGTAACTCTTCTAAAAGAAATGACAATTTTGAAGAAAAGATAGAACTTTCGTGGTAGATGGTTAGTCCTGAAAAGGACTGTTGGGTTAGCTCTGAAAAGAGCTGTGACAATTTGAAGATAGAACTTTCGTCTGACAGCTTGAAGATAGAACTTTCGTCTGACAACTTGAAGATAGAACTTTCGTCTGGCATCTTGAAGATAGATCTTTCGTGGTAGATGGTTAGTCCTGAAAAGGACTGTTGGGTTAGCTCTGAAAAGAGCTGTGACAATTTGATGAAATGACAACTTGAAGATAGAACTTTCGTCTGACAACTTGAAGATAGAACTTTCGTCTGGCATCTTGAAGATAGATCTTTCGTGGTAATGGTTAGTCCTGAAAAGGACTGTTGGGTTAGCTCTGAAAAGAGCTGTGACAATTTGAAGATAGAACTTTCGTCTGACAACTTGAAGATAGAACTTTCGTCTGACAATTTGAAGAAATGACAATTTGAAGAAAAGATAGTACTTACGTCTGACAATTTGAAGAAAGATAGAACTTTCGTGGCAGATGGTTAGCCCTGAAAAGGGCTTTTGGGTGCCCTAAAAAGGACCTGGTTTGGAGGTTGTGTTTTTAAGCACAACCTCCAACCTTTCTGCAGGCTGGGCAGCTACTCGCCGCCCGCCTCTTCAATCGCTTCAGCTCTTGTGCGTCTAGGTTGAACATCAGTGTGAACGGTGGCTCGTTATCACTGCTCCAATCTTCCGTCTGTGGTACAACAAACTCCTTCTTTTTTTCCTTCTTCTTGGCGGGTAGAAGCGCAAGCTGGCAAAAATCCATCTCTCGAAGTGAACACTCCATTGTCTCGACTCGTAGAAAATGAACGATGTGCGGGAAATAACGCTGGGTTTTATAGCTTTTCAGACGGATTGAACTAGTTGACCTATGACGTCATTTTCTCCTATGTTTTTCCCGCGTCAGCGTTTCATGCTGTTTTGGCTCCAAATTAATGTTATCCAATCAGAATTATCGTTGTTTTTCTAATGGTAAATGTTTTATTGTTGACCAATCTATAGTTTTGTTACATTTTCTTGTTCGGGTTAGAAAAAACTAGAGTTTGACTATCCTATGACTTTTTTGATTATGAGTCTTCTGACAAAATGAAAAGAAAGATGTTTATTTAAGATAGCTAACCCTGAAAAGGGTTGCTTTTTTTGTGCAGAATACACTTTTTATCCTCCCCTCTTTCTTTCGATTGATTCCATTTTATCTAGCATTTGCATCAGATGCTCAATTTCATACCTGATATATCTGAAACGTTCTCTTTCTTCTAACCAGAAGAGCAATGAGAGAAAAAATGTCAATCCAAACATTGTGGGATACTGAGCCAGCTTTTACGATAGTTAATGGTGAATGAGAAAAGATTAATCAAGAGTTTACTGTTTTATATGTGTAATGGGTCACTTTTTTAGGCTTTTTTTTATTTTTATCCCTATATCGTTGGACTTAGTTTTTTCATCCTATGAATGATTTTTCTCTAAAAGCCTGAGCACTGAGTTGAAACTTAGTTTTTTTCTGCATCTATGGATGATTTCTCTTTCTAAATGCCTAACCATTGAGTTGAACTTAGTTTTTCTGCATCTATGGATGATTTCTCTTTTAAATGTCTGACCATTGAGTTGGACTTAGTTTTTTTTACCCATATGCTATTAGGAATACTTTATTGTTTACTTCTATCCACTACTTGGTCTTTAAGTGGTTTCTCTCTAAATGTCTGACCATTGAGTTGGACTTAGACTTTTTTCTGCATTTATGGATGATTTCTCTTTCTAAATGCCTAACCATTGAGTTGAACTTAGTTTTTCTGCATCTATGGATGATTTCTTCTCTCTAAATATCTGACCATTGAGTTGGACTTAGACTTTTTTCTGCATCTCTATGGATGATTTCTCTAAAAGACTGAACAGTGAGTTGGACTTAGTCTTTTTTCTGAGTTTTTTTTACTCTTTGTAGTGTGGGTCTTTGGAGTGTAACTCTTTGGAGTGTAACTCTTCTAAAAGAAAGAAGTTTGACAATTTGAAGAAATGACAATTTGAAGAAAGATAGATCTTTCGTGGTAGATGGTTAGCCCTGAAAAGGGCTGTTTTTAGAGAAGGACTGATTTTTTTGAAAATATTTATTCAGTATCAGCATCAGTCGATTCGCTGTCTGACTCACTCCTTTCAGCGGCGATTTGCTCGCGGAAAAGACGGTCTACCTGCTCGGTTTTTGAAATAACATACTGAAAATACATTTCAAGCATGCCCTCAATAATGAGTTCCTTCATCCGAAGGTTATAACAGAACACCCTGTTATTAGCAAGCTCAGCCCTCTCGTATCGTCTTCTCACTCCAACTAAGCGTTGTTTAAGTAAAACGATTTGCCTCCTTGCTCTTATTAACTTTCGCTCAGCATCCATCCAAGTACCGAGGAGTGATGGTCTTGAAGCCATTGTGAAAAATGAAATGTATGAAAATATATCGCAGAGATTTATAGCTTTTCAGACGGATTGAACTAGTTGACCCATGACGTCATTTTCTCCTATGTTTTTCCCGCGTCGGAGTTTCATGCTGTTTTGGCTCCAAATTAATGTTGTCCAATCAGAATCACCGTTTTATTTCTAATACTAAATGTTTTATTGTTGACCAACCCGTGGTTTTGTTACATTTTTTCTTGTTCGGGTTAGAAAAAAGCTAGAGTTTGACTATTCTATGACTTTTTTTGATTGTAAATCTTTTGAGTTTTGACAATTTTGAAGAAATGACAATTTGAAAAAAAGATAGAACTTTCGTGGTAGATGGGTAGCCCTGAAAAGGGCTGTTTTTTTCGTCTCACGTTGTTTTTCCACTTCTAATGGCAGCATCCGAAATTCGCTTGACAAATGGGGCATGCTTCAACTCTTTTTCTGATCACCATTGCCCCATTATCGAAAGTAATCTTTCTCCCAAATTCGATATCAACCAAAATGACATCCGGTGTTGTCTTTAAAAATAGTTGAACTAATCTTTCGCCGAGATCTTTGTATGGCTGTGTTATACGTTGTAGTTGGTTTTGTTCCTCCTCTCCTACGAAATGAGTGTTTAGTTGTAATAACTGTTGACCTGCATTTAGATATTCTTGGAGAGCCTCACGTAGTTGATGATTTATCTCCTCCATATTGATATTGCTTCCGAATATTGATACTGCTTTCGAAGTGATCGTTAGCTGAGAGTCAAAGAAATGGTGATTGTATGAAAATATCGCTGGGCTTTATACGTTTACAGAGGATTGAAAATTTTTAAAGAGCACGAACCTGGCGGAAAGCACATACATTTTTTCCCATGCTACGTTTCATGCTAATATAGCAAAAAAGTTATGATCCGAAGTATGGAAAAAAATGTAGACAGAACAAGTCTTTGGGGAAAAACAGAATGAAGAGCTCTATTGTTTTTTGAACATTTATTTATTGAACTTTTATTTATTGAACAGAACTAAACAATGAAACATTTTTTGCAATGCATCATAAAAATTTTCTTGACAATGAAAAAATTTCTTGACAATGAAAAAAATTCACAAGGAAACATTTTTTTACAATACAGCATAAAAAAAACATTTTCTTAACAATGAAAAAATTCACACTGAAATATTTTTTACAATACAGCATAAAAAACATTTTCTTAACAATGAAAAAATTCACACTGAAATATTTTTTCACAATGAAAAAAATCACACTGAAATATTTTTTTCATAATGAATTATTCACAATGAATTATTCGCAAGGAATTTTTTACAATGCAAATTCGCAAATACCACGAGTTTCACAATTGTCTTCATATTCCGTAATGTCTTTATGCAATTGGTCATACCCCAAAAACATTGTATACTCACTGTCCATATCGCCGAAATTTCGTATTCCTATGAATGGGGCAACATGTCTATAAGCGTCTTTTGTTGAAAGAGCTGAATTCACTACTTCTTCTATAACATCTCTATCAAATAGAATATACCCTGACATGGTTTCCATTGTTTCTCCGTAGGAATGAACAGATCCTTTTTTGTAGCGTAAGTAAAAGTCAAATAGAACTGATTTCGTTTTCAGAACGTTAAGAAAACTTTCTTCTGTTGTTCCTATGATAAAAAATGTCCATCGACTTGTGGATCGAAACAGTTTATTAATAACATTGTCTTTCAAACAGCTATCTGCTAAATGAGTCTTGAGATCGAGATCAAAACCCGAATCGTCCACCATCATCGCAATAAAGTTGATTTTACCATACACTTTGTAGGACTTTTCTCCTTTTGCAATCCACTTAAACATTTTTTTGATCCAAATTTTCACACAGAAAAAGTTAATGTTAAGCTGTGTTCGTTCATCAAGCGTATGCTGTCGAACAAATTCTCCATAAATTTTTTCACGTAGTTCTATTGGTAACGGTAACATGATTGTTATTTTTTGACCAACGGTTAATATTTTTTCCCGACTTACTTTGACTGATTGCTACACAACAATGTGATATAGAATTATTTTCTCAAACTTTTATAACCATAGGGTACAGTGTCAGTACCATTTACAATAACTCTCTTGGTGTATACAGAGCGAAATGTTTTTGTTTGTGGTTCACTGATAACCGTTCTACCTCTGTGTCTTTTAATTCTACAATCATACTGAATTTTGATTTCTATTGTGCGATCTAAAGCACATTTTGAATATGTATCGAAATTCACCACCTGTTTTGTATTGTAATCCAGAGTAATCCCCTTTACTTTACATTTGCTTATCTCTTCTCCATCTTTTGTTTTCATTTTGTAAGCATAATTCTTAGGCCCAAGCCCTCTGAATTGAGTAATTTTACAAGCAGGCTCTTCATCAGTCCATTTTCCTAGCCGGCTGTTAATAATAGGAGGATTCCATAATTCAGGGTTGTGAATGTACATACAACTATCTGTATCGAAATACAGAACTCTATCTTTTAACTTTTCAAGAACACTGTACAATTCCAACCTTGCATAAGCTGTTACGTAAGACCCTTCTACCACATTGGCTGTAGCGTGGGTGTCAATATGTTCCAACTTTGATTCATAGTTAACCAAGATGAATGAACAGTCCTCGTCAAAGATTTCTACATGCTTTACAATGAAATTGGGATTGGTGACTAATTCAAAATATTTAGACGGATCACTGATGTATTCCGTCTGGGTCATTTTTTCACGTTGAGCTAATTTTCCCCAAAGACAGTTCAACATAATCTTAGCAAATGATCTTCTCCCAGGATTTCTTTGAATACAACTTGGATCAAGACGAACACCTTCCGCCTTCTCATATTTACAAACGAACTGATCTTTTTCTGAGTCTGATTGACACCAATCTGGATAACCGCTGGCTTCTTGCTTAATTTTCAAGAAATTATCCACATAATGTTTAAAGAACTGATCTGATACAGAATTGAAATGCCAAATTTCATACACTTGCAATAATTGATAACCACAGTCAAGAGCCTTGAATAATTCAAAAGTAACCCAAGTTCCGACCAAAGCACTCTCTTCTTTACCATGCCTACAAATGCTTGAACTTTCTTCTGCACATTTCATACAGAGTGGAAACATCATTTTGTTGTTACAGTGAACTGGGAGAACGGGGTGAAACAAATCAGTTGGAGGCAAAACTTTGCATTTGATTAACCTCTCATATTGTCGAATATTGTTCATGTCAATATTCTCAGCAGACAAAATTTCTGGCTGACCTACAGGATAGGATTTGTGTTTACAAACATAAGGGTACAGAGAACAGATATCGATGTACTTGATTTCATTTTTGGTTTTTTCATCAACATCATAACCAATTTTTATTGCATTACATCTTCCCCCAGACAAACCATCCCTCGGATCGATAGGGTCCGAATGTGGATATAACTTTTCAATGAGTTTTTTGTACTCTTTATCCTTCATCTTAGCATCGAAATCGTGTTCCCAAATGTACACTACATTATAACCCATTTTTCCGATAGCTGCTATACGTTCAAAAGTACGTTCGTACAATTCAGACATGGATTTCCCATTAATAGGATTGATCTGTTTTCGATCTGTATAGCATACAGGACAACCATGATACAAATCCCCAAGAAATTCATAAACAGTGTTTGATTGACGGTGAAAACCATCTACACTATATCTCCCGATTTGAACTTCCCCACCATTTTTTGCATGCCGAATATTAATACCTTTTTCCAGAGCTACGCTTTGAATCCACCGTATCGCTTTCATAGAAAAGCGACGTCTGGATGAGTCTTTGCTTGAAATGATAGCTATTTGATTTTCTGGCAAATATTTGCTTCGCCAGACCTTGTTACAGGCATCTGCAATGGTAATCGCCTCTAAAAATGGACAAATACCACCCTGTTCGATAAACAGCTTTCTGAATTCAGCACATCCTCCTCTGAGGATATCAACATCTGACCTACAGTACAATTCCATCTCCTTCTGAAAATTGAATTCCTCACCCTTTTGAACTTTGACATTATACCAAACTATGAATTTTGACCTAGCCTCTTCAGACATTGAGTCGGGTTTGTAATAAGATATATCCAAGTAAGGTCCAATGTAACTCCAAAATTCATCTGTATTTGCCCAGTGAGGAAAGTAACCTTTTTTCATTTCTTGAAGACCAAATGTGGCTGGAAATTTCGCGAAACCAAAGCTCATGAAATTGAAAGAATCGATCAGACGCACACCATTCAGCTCTAACTTCATAATATTGTTTCCATTCATGATCAATTTTGGAAGATTTAACCCAACTTTGACAATATGGCCAAGAATGAACTGACCGTCATAACCTTTGAAATTATGGGCAATAGCCGTGACTCCTTTATGATGTTTTGAAAAGAGCCACTTGCAAAATTGACTCAAAGTTTCTTCACCTTGAAAAATAACTTCCCTACCCTCTTCAAATTCACTGCATGTAAAACAATAAAAATCAAGTGATTTATCGATACATCCATCACACGCTCTGTGTGCAATACAATAATTCGGGATGTGCACCCCTGTGTCTTGTTTGCATTTCAAAATCAAAGAAAATAAACTGTGGGTTTTTAACTACAGAAGAACTCGTCTCGTTATCGCTGTCATGGTTCAACTTACTTTGGTAAGGCTGGATATAGCATCGATGAGAAAAGTTAACAATTCTCTTACAGATATGACACCTTTTCTTTCCATTGCAAACATGATTTTTCTTTCTGACAAGATATTGTGCACCACATTTCGAACAGAGTTTCACTAATTCACAAATGGATTTCTTTTCTTTACCTTGAACAATTCTGTGATTTTCAAAGCATTCAGCACTAAAAAATCGTCTACTACAATCACTGCAAACATATTCTTTAAATTCTGATGGACATTTTCCTTTGCGCCAACAACCTTTGCAGATATTTGAACAACCATGACTTTCCCGGCGAGAGTAACCCACATCACAGAACTCACAATAATATGCACAACAAAAAAAACCTTTGATAGATTTGATGTAGTCATAATGGTTTTGATGAAAGTACAAATGTATGATCTTACTATTGGTTTTCACTTCTGGATGTTCAAATATTTTTTCCACTTTTGAATGCTGTTGATGAACTTTAATGACATAGTCTTTTTCATACAAGAATGTTTGAATTTTTTTGTATTCATCAATTCCTACAGGCTGTATTGGTGAAACTCCAGCTTCATTCAACAATTTCTCAGCTTCACTCTTTTGAAGAGGGGAGTTTGAACGACAAATACGATGCCATTTTCTATTCCATGCTCCGGTGTTTTCACGTTCACTGTAGCAAATTCCCACAACAATGGCTCTTGCAAAACATAGTTGGTCATGATTGTCAATTTGAATAATGGATTTTTTCTTCTGGACAAAAACCTTTGAATCTAATTCAGATGATGGTCTATATTTTCCGCTACCACTTGGAGGTATTGTATGTGTAATGTCAAATGTCATGAATCCATCGTTCAAGACGAAATCTGTATTCGATTGTAAAACTCGTTCAATTTCATTCAACATAGTTTCACCTTGCAACTGTTCTGTGGTTAAAAAGGGAATATGGATCCCCATATCCAATGAAGGATGATTGATGGTAATTCTAATCATGTCCGTCGGGTTAGCATTTAACTTTCGAATTATTTCATGGGTAACATCGTCAAATAATCCAAGTAGTCTCTGAGGTGTTAATTCTTTAAATTTCTTAAAACTCAGCATCAGCACATGTGATTCTGTTTTAAATTTTCTTGACTTCTTATTACCCCTTTCTGTTAAATCATATAGACTTTTCATGTCTAAGCTAGAGTTGATACTTTCATCGTCACTGTTACTTTCTTCTTTCAATGGTCCAGTTTTTTTCTTTTTTGTTGGTGAAAATATCTCATCGTCACTGTCACTTTCTTCTTTCAACGGTCTAGTTTTTTTTCTTTTTTGTTGGTGGAAATACCTCATCGTCACTTTCGCTGTCTGAATAGGTTATTATTCTTTTTCTTTTACCCATCGTTTTAGCTCTGAGTGAAAAGACAATAATGCAGGAAGTGAGAAAAAACTATCAATTTATATAGCCTCTCCATTGCAACAGTGTATAAATAGAGACGACAGTTGTGAAAATCTAATCATTCTCCTACTCAAACTCAGACAGTACAGTTGATAAAAGAATATGAGCGAGTTAAAGCTACAAAATACATCACCACTTAGAAAGAGGGTGCATCTGTATGTTAATCCATACACCTACGATTATGAGATCAGCAATATACCATCAAAGTATGATGTTAAACATATCGGAAACTACGTGGGATCATTTTTATCCCACCAACATTTAGAAGAAAAAGATGTTTACCGTACTACCAGATACAGAGTTATGGATCAAGCGACGATTGACAAACGATATGGGGTGAATGGTGAGAGAACAAATATTTGTTTTACATGCAACGAAGCAGGACATTGGGCCAAAGAATGTCCAGAAAAAGAAAATCAGATAGGAACATTTGTTTTTGTCTACGTGAATCCACACAGTCATGACATCGAAATTTTACCATCGTTTTACAACGTTGACGGTCTCCAACATATAAATTTCGTCGGGACACTAAATTCATTCTACAGCGAAAATACATGGAAAAAAAGTTCACCACAAGCTACATCATCCATTGAAACTCAGACCGTAGACATGCAGAGCGACACAACGGCTATCACCGAATCAGAAATCTGCAAAATAACAGAACAGGTAGAGAAAAAAATATCTACAAGCGATAATCTAAGAAAACAACAAACTTTGGATCTAAACAACGAATTTTCTGCAGAACCGGGTTGTTCGTACGGAGAGGAAAAACAGCAAAACAACGAAAAGAAGAAAAAACGAGTAACAAAGAACTGTTTCTTTTGCAAATCAACAAAACACAAGGGTAAAATCTGTCCAGATATGGTATTAAAAAAACAACGAAAGGAAAAGAAAAACGTAAAAACCAAATGTGAATCTGATATCCCGAAGAAAAAAAGAAAACATACTGAGTGAAAAAAGATTTCAACACAATATTGAATTTAAACAAAAAAAGACTGACTTGATTTTTTCATTCATTTTTTGTCTTTACAGTTCATTCATTTTTTTGTCTTTACAGTTCATTCATTTTTGTCTTTACAGTTCATGACTTGATTTTTTTCATTGTACATAAGTTCTTTTGAAAATAAAAAACATGAAAATAACTACTTCTTACTTTTAACTTTTTCTAGTTTTGACTGTAAGTCTTTTTACTTTTGACAATTTGAAAAGAAAGATCTTTCGTGCTAAATGGTTAGCCCTGAAAAGGGCTTTTTAAAAGGATTTCACGACAACATCGAGCTCTACGACTCCTCAGGTCGATCCACTGGGGTGACTTCACACCCACAGTGTTCACAGCAAGTCGATGAACCTTCATCATCATCGTAAAATCCTTCATCTGTATCTGGACAGTTATGTTTCTGTCCAAGATACTCAAGTATGGTAAAACATTTTCCACACTCTATCTGGCATCTGCTTGCGCAGTGAGGGCACACAAGAATTCGAACCATCCTGCAACAAATATGTTTTTATGTAAAATATCGCTGGGTTTTATAGCTTTACAGGAGGATTGAACTAGTTGACCCATGACGTCATTTTCTCCTATGTTTTTCCCGCGTCGGCGTTTCATTAACATTGTGCAATCAAATCGATGGTTATATCGGTGTTTTTTCACCACTCCTAATTCGGTGTCACACAGTAAAATCCTGGTGTTTCCCGCCAGGTCCGCGCTCTTAAATTTTCAATCCTCTGTAAACGTATAAAACCCAGCGTTATTTTCATACAATCACCATTTCTTCGACTCTCAGCTAACGATCACTTCGAAAGCAGTATCAATATTCGGAAGCAGTTTCAATATGAAGCACAACTTAGATGAAATCAACTTGGACGATTTCCCACCAGTGGAAAACAATGGAGACATTCTTTCATCAGTTATAAATTCGACAATTATCAACCCACCGACGATGTTGGACAACATTTGTGAAGAGATGAAACACTTAAATTCAAAACAAGATGCCATGATGACTCGAATCTTAGAACAACTGGAGACTTTAAACAGGCATTTGGAGGAGATTAAAACTTTAAACACAAACACCGAACAGCTCAGTAGAAAAATCGAGACAGTACGCCAACAGAGTCAGTGCATTTCACCAGTTCCTGTGAAGATCCCTGTGGAGTTTGAGTTTGATAAAACCAATCTTCACAAGTTAGTGGACTCTATCGTAACTGTTGTGAAGAAAAATCAGCCAAAGGAAAAACAACCAAGAACAACAAACCCAAGAAAACGGAAATCTGAGGAAGACGATAGCCATCTCCACAAAAAACAGCGAGTTGATCAAAATCCAACTACACCAATAATGACAGGCCAGGGCAAATACGGGAAAAACATTGATAATCACGTTGATTTCAAGATCCCGAAAAAGCCAAAGAAAAGCTGTCGGTAGAGAAAAAACACAGCCTCCAAAACAGTCCTTTTCAGGGCTAACCCAACAGTTCTTTTCAGAGCTAACCCAACAGTCCTTTTCAGGACTAACCATTTACCACGAAAGATCTATCTTTCTTCAAATTGTCATTTCTTCAAATTGTCAAACTTCTTTCTTTTAGAAGAGTTACACTCCAAAGAGTTACATTCCAAAGAGTCACACTCCAGAGAGTAAAAAAAACTCAGAAAAAGACTAAGTCCAACTCAGTACTCAGTCTTTTAGAGAAAAAATCATTCATAGATGCAGAAAAAAAGTCTAAGTCCAACTCAATGGTCAGACATTTAGAGAGAAACCACTTAAAGTCAAAGTAGTGGATAGAAGTAAACAATAAAATAATCCTAATAGCATATGGGTAAAAAAACTAAGTTCAACTCAGTGGTTAGACATTTAGAAAGAGAAATCATTCATAAGGTGAAAAAACTAAGACCAACTCAGTGGTTAGGTATTTAGAAAGAGAAATCATTCATAGATGCAGAAAAAACTAAGTCCAACTCAGTGCTCAAGCTTTTAGAGAAAAAAATCATTCATAGGATGAAAAAAGTCTAAGCCCAACTCAGTGTTCAGTCTTTTAGAGAAATCATTCATAGATGCAGAAAAAACTAAGTCCAACTCAGTGCTCAAGCTTTTAGAGAAAAAAATCATTCATAGGATGAAAAAAGTCTAAGCTCAACTCAGTGTTCAGTCTTTTTAGAGAGAAATCATCCATAAGGTGAAAAAACTAAGTCCAACTCAATGGTCAGGCTTTTAGAAAGAGAAATCATTCATACGTAAAGAAAAACTAAGTTCAACTCAATGGTTAGGCATTTAGAAAGAGAAATCATCCATAGATGCAGAAAAAAACTAAGTTTCAACTCAGTGCTCAGGCTTTTAGAGAAAAATCATTCATAGGATGAAAAAACTAAGTCCAACGATATAGG
The DNA here is from genome assembly GCA_946811185.2 of Hippopus hippopus. Classification (NCBI taxonomy): domain Eukaryota; kingdom Metazoa; phylum Mollusca; class Bivalvia; order Cardiida; family Cardiidae; genus Hippopus; species Hippopus hippopus. The sequence goes on along the minus strand of OX328108.1, from coordinate 28,900,085 downwards.
GATAAAAATAAAAAAAAAGCCTAAAAAAGTGACCCATTACACATATAAAACAGTAAACTCTTGATTAATCTTTTCTCATTCACCATTAACTATCGTAAAAGCTGGCTCAGTATCCCACAATGTTTGGATTGACATTTTTTCTCTCATTGCTCTTCTGGTTAGAAGAAAGAGAACGTTTCAGATATATCAGGTATGAAATTGAGCATCTGATGCAAATGCTAGATAAAATGGAATCAATCGAAAGAAAGAGGGGAGGATAAAAAGTGTATTCTGCACAAAAAAAGCAACCCTTTTCAGGGTTAGCTATCTTAAATAAACATCTTTCTTTTCATTTTGTCAGAAGACTCATAATCAAAAAAGTCATAGGATAGTCAAACTCTAGTTTTTTCTAACCCGAACAAGAAAATGTAACAAAACTATAGATTGGTCAACAATAAAACATTTACCATTAGAAAAACAACGATAATTCTGATTGGATAACATTAATTTGGAGCCAAAACAGCATGAAACGCTGACGCGGGAAAAACATAGGAGAAAATGACATCATGGGTCAACTAGTTCAATCCGTCTGAAAAGCTATAAAACCCAGCGTTATTTCCCGCACATCGTTCATTTTCTTCGAGTCGAGACAATGGAGTGTTCACTTCGAGAGATGGATTTTTGCCAGCTTGCGCTTCTACCCGCCAAGAAGAAGGAAAAAAAGAAGGAGTTTGTTGTACCACAGACGGAAGATTGGAGCAGTGATAACGAGCCACCGTTCACACTGATGTTCAACCTAGACGCACAAGAGCTGAAGCGATTGAAGAGGCGGGCGGCGAGTAGCTGCCCAGCCTGCAGAAAGGTTGGAGGTTGTGCTTAAAAACACAACCTCCAAACCAGGTCCTTTTTAGGGCACCCAACAGCCCTTTTCAGGGCTAACCATCTGCCACGAAAGTTCTATCTTTCTTCAAATTGTCAGACGTAAGTACTATCTTTTCTTCAAATTGTCATTTCTTCAAATTGTCAGACGAAAGTTCTATCTTCAAGTTGTCAGACGAAAGTTCTATATTCAAATTGTCACAGCTCTTTTCAGAGCTAACCCAACAGTCCTTTTCAGGACTAACCATTACCACGAAAGATCTATCTTCAAGATGCCAGACGAAAGTTCTATCTTCAAGTTGTCAGACGAAAGCTCTATCTTCAAGTTGTCATTTCATCAAATTGTCACAGCTCTTTTCAGAGCTAACCCAACAGTCCTTTTCAGGACTAACCATCTACCACGAAAGATCTATCTTCAAGATGCCAGACGAAAGTTCTATCTTCAAGTTGTCAGACGAAAGTTCTATCTTCAAGCTGTCAGCCGAAAGTTCTATCTTCAAATTGTCACAGCTCTTTTCAGAGCTAACCCAACAGTCCTTTTCAGGACTAACCATCTACCACGAAAGTTCTATCTTTTCTTCAAAATTGTCATTTCTTTTAGAAGAGTTACACTCCAGAGAGTTACACTCCAGAGAGTAAAAAACTCAGAAAAAGTCTAAGTCAAACTCAGCACTCAGTCTTTTAGAGAGAAAAAATCATTCATAGATGCAGAAAAAAACTAAGTCCAACTCAGTGTTCAGGCTTTTAGAGAAAATCATCATCCAAAGAGTAAAAAACTCAGAAAAAAGTCTAAGTCCAACTCAGTGTTCAGGCTTTTAGGGAGAGAAAATCATTCATAGGTGAAAAAACTAAGTTCAACTCAGTGTTCAGGCTTTTAGAGAGAGAAATCATCCATAGGGTAAAAAAACTAAGTCCAACTCAGTGATCAGGCTTTTAGAGAGAAACCACTTAAAGGCCAAGTAGTGGATAGAAGTAAACAATAAAGCAATCCTAATAGCATATGGGTAAAAAACTAAGTCCAACTCAGTGATCAGACCTGGCAGATCCTTATAGAGTCCTCGAAAATGTGTCATTTTTGGCCGTTACTTACCCTTTACTTTCCCTTTATTTGCAGATAAATTCCCCCTCAGGGTAGGCAAACTGGGTATTATAAAAAATGTAAATTCTTTCAGGGTAGGCAAACTGGGGACAAACTCTCTGCAGGGTAGGCAACGTAGGGACTACAGGGACGGCTCTTTGTGCGTCTGACCAGGCCTGTCAGACGCACAAAGAGCCTCCCTATACTACTTATAAGTCGCCAATATGGACAGTGTTTATCAAGATCAGACTGCTCAGAACGTGCAGCCTGTTCTTGGACCTAGACTGTCCGATGTTTTATGAGATATTGAAACACTTGTAGACGAAAAATTAAATGTAGATCAGATGATTGGATATTTCTTTGAAAGCAAAGAAAACATTGTGGGTAAAGGAGGAAATGCTGGTTATCAACATTTTCTCCTTTTCCCACAGTAGTTTAAAAGAGTATTTCCCCAGGTTCGTTTAACTCTTTACCACACAATCCCGCTTTTTTATGACGAAGGATGAAGCATTTTGGAAACAATGTGGGAAAAGGAGAAAATGTTGATAACCAACATTAACTCCTCTTCTCATTATGTTCTCAACCAGCATGTTTTGCTTTTCTCACAATGTTGTCCACTCTGTCTAAAACAAATTTCTTCATTTGAGCCACATTTAAATTGTCGTCTGCAAATGCTTTCAATTTGGGCAAATCTAAAATTTTGTCGTTTGGTAAAGAGGTAAAACGAGATTGTTTGATAAAGAGGAAAGCGTAAAAAGTCCCTGACAATTAAAGTGAAGGGTCGACCTATACAGGTTCACTTTTAACTCTATACCAAACGACAAAATTTTAGTCCAAAGTGAAAGCATTTGCAGACGACAAGTTCAATGTTACGCAAATGATGAAATTGTCTTGAAAAGCGTTGAAAACATTGTGGGAAAAGGAGAAAATGCTGGTTACCAGCATTTTTTCCTTTTCCCACAATGTTTTCAAAGAATTTCTTTGCCAGAGTCGTTAAAACTCGGGATTATGTTGTAAAGAGTTAACCTGCCAATCAAAGATAATCAATATATCTAGTCAGTAGCAAAAAAAAAAGTCATTTAGAGCAATTACATCGCAGTGTAAGCCAGAAAAACTCAAATAAGGAGAAGAACAATAATGTAGATCCAAGATCAGACTTCAGACTTCACAACATCCGATCTACACTGACCTCATTAAATCCTTTACTTGTCCTATTTGACCCATCGAAGTAAGAATTTCAGTGACCCAAAAATGACTGTAACTCTTTCAGCGTCAATTATATAAACTCATTGTCTTTAAACGGCTGAAAATACATCTCCCTGAAACTCCGAAAGAATTTTTAATCCTATAGGCTTTATTCTATAAGCGGACGGTATAGATTCAAGATCAGACTGCACGTTCTGTGCAGTCTGATCTTGATCTATACCGTCCACAAAGGCACTTGTTTGCGCCCATGGCGCGGAAAGGGTCACAAAAATCAGCCAACCAGGTTTTTCTACGTAAGCTGATACAGGTATTTGGCCTTTATTGAACATACAGGTGTAAGTTTTTATTAAAACGATTTTGTAGTTCACACATCTTTTAATTTGATTTGTACGAGTGACATCTTGATGATATACTATGATAAGGTAGGTCAAACGCTTACACTTGTGTTTGTTGTTGTTGAAATTCTTCTTCTTCTTCTTCTCCTCCTTCTTCTTCTTCTTCTTCTTCTTCTTCTTCTTCTTCCTCCTCTTCTTCTTCTTCTTCTTGTTATTATTATTATTCATCTTCTTCTTCTTCCGGCCAAGCCTCGGTAGCAGAGTCAGTAGCGTACAGAACTTAAGAACAGGGATCGCTGATTTGTTCCACTGCGCGGCCAATTTCTTTCAGAGGATTGATATTAGTCATTGCGAAAGGATTCATTCCTCCCTCATCGGTGACCATTGTTTCGACGATTATGTGGGAAAGCAGCCAGTAGCTTGGAAAATATATTGTGCGGAGTACTGATAAGAGAAATCCGGGAAAACATGGGTGGGTGCACTGGCCGCCGCGATATTACTGAATGATGTTGAAAACAGCGTTGAATACCATACCTTCAATCAATCAATTCTTCTTCTTCTTCTCCTCCTCCTCCTCCTCTTCTTCTTCTTCCTTTTCTTCTTCTTCTTCTTCTCCTCCTCCTCCTCCTCCTCCTCCTCCTTGTCTTCGTCCTCTTCCAACTTCTTCTCCTCCTCCGCTCCTTCTATATTTAAGATATATAGAGTGTTTTTTTTCTGTCATCAGCACCATCATCATCACTGTGATCGTAATGATAACCGAGTTTATCGTTAATAATCATCGTCGTTTTATCATCATCATCATCATCATCATCATCATCATCATCGCCACCATCATCTTCAAAAATTATATACGAAGGATATTCCGTCGTCTGTTTGAATGCATATCAGGAGAAAAAAGTTCAAACGCATTCGTCATTATAAATCTGTATAATTTATTCTAAACTGTTGCGGATATGCATAATTCATTGCGTAGAAATTCATGCATTTATAACGAGATTCCATATCAAACTGGAATTGCGCAGCATGTATATGTACTTTGCTACTTTTAGTTTGATTGATTGAATGGTGATTAACGTCGCTTTCAGCATTATTTTAGTCATATCACGGCGACAGCTCACTTATGCATGTTTATTCTGGATTCACCCGTACTTGGCCAGCGCTCTGAAGTGTCTTGCCACAATACACTCCCACGAAAAACCCAACACTTGAGATTCGAGCCCCGTATCTCCACGTTTCGTATTCACCAATCGTTCTTACGAAAGTTCTTAGTCCTATTCTTCTGATTTTTCAAAAGTTGAAAGTAACACACCTTCTGATTGCCTAAACCAAACAATTTAGCCAATCAAAAGTTGTGTTACTTTGAAATTCGGCAAATCTTCCTACACCTTACAACTGAGCCACGAAGGACCCTGATACACCTAGAAGGCCAAGTTAACTTACAGATTGTGGTCAATGCAGATCAAGATCAGATAGCACAAAAAGTACAGCTTGATCTTAGACCTACATTGTGTAGCAAGATTTACGTAAAAATCTTTAACCCTTAGGCTGCTAAGTTTGACTCAAGGACCTTTTGCGGACAGTGCAGATCAAGATCAGACTGCACAGAACGTGCAGTCTGATCTTTGATCTACATTGTCCGATCAAGAGATATCTTTTTCCCCAAAATACACCGAAATAACAAAATTCTAGTTTTTTTTTTTATTATCGGCTTAATAGTTTCATTTCACTTATTTACCAGGATAAGAGTTAAAATTGTAATTGAGAAATCTGCATTTTTCAATCCAAATATACTCAGCAAAACTTATAAACCGCCACTTTTAATTCTCCTGCAATAATGACAAAGTAAAAGACAGGTAAATGAAAACAAATTAGAAAATATGCATTGACGTTTATCATGGTGTTGTAATGGAAAGATTCTCGATTCTAACAACAGAAGGCATGTCTTTTTAAAAAGAAGGAAAAAATATCAGTTGCTCATGCGTTGCGTGTATAAGCCAAATAAGGTTAAAAAGAGAAGCTTGAATGATTGAAATTTTGTCAGCAATAGGAATAAACATGAAAATTATTTTCTGCACAAACAAATAATCCGAAAAAACAAGAATGAAGTTTTAAAGAATTTGATTTTCAATTTTCAATGTTGAGTGAATGGATGTTAAATAAGCCCCTTTAACAAGAACGAGTCAATAAATTCTTTCCAGAGGAAGGCTGAGGTATGTTTTTACACTGATCAATCATTCTGCAAAAAATCAAACCAAATGAAACATCACTTTTCTGGACAGTGATGCAAAAGAACGGTCAACGGGGAATTACAGCTTAAAAGTGGCGGTTTATAAGTTTTACGGAGTGTAGTATTTGAATATGTGCCGTTCAAACGTGCTGTCTGGTCTTAACACTACAGCGACTGATTCTCGTATAGTCAAGCCTGTATGACAAAAATCTATCTGAATTTCAACAGATTGTTTTTTCAGTCGTTGGAAGAAATCAAGTTTATAATTTGGTGCAGAAAGAAGTCTTTCATTCTCATAGCCAATCTCTGTACAAACAATTCTACACAAAATGACAAGTATATACGGAATATTATGTTGTAGTAACTTTCCTGGTCCTTGTATTTAATTCGAGCAGCGTGAGAAAATTTGATATCGCGCGAGACCGAAGGCCGAGCGAGATGTCAAAATTTCCTTACGCTGCGAGAAGCAAATACGAGCACCAGGAAAGTTACCAAGACATAGTCATCCTTTCATAACATACGCACAACTTTCAACGACAAAAAAGTGCAATTATTGACAATTTTATTCGAACACGGTAACAGAATTAAACAACTAATAAAGCCATTCATAAAACTTAGTTTTTATGAATGGTGGATGAATAGCGTAATATTTTGACAAATCAAATCGCAAATCAACGCATGCGAGGTACGTCATTCAACCATATTTGGAACCGTAGTTGACACTCTGTTGGTACGGACTATTTTTCTGTCGGGTGTGATATTTTATCCGCTTGTGACGCGTAAATTCAGCCGAAAAATTTTCAGGTATACTAATAAAAAAAAAATACACACAAGATAAGCATATGATGGGAGAAAAATAGTGTTCACTTGCAAACTTGAAGCTCAGTGGCTGGCGTTTCTGACTCGTGACCTGGAGGTTGCAGGTGCGATACCCGGTTGCGGCGAACTTTCTTTCCGGCGATTTTTCGCCCTTTACCTCTGATGCATGTGAAAAAAGTAGTCAGTGGTTTTGGAAAGAATGTTGTGTCGTTACTGGTGTGAGAAAGCCAGGAAACCCATGAGTGCGTCACTGACAGCCATGATATTCATGACCTCAGCTGTTAAAATGGCGTTAAACTCCAATACAAACAAAGCAAACTTAAAAATATTGTGGGAGAAGAGACAATTGTATGTCACTAGCAATTTGGCAAATTAATCCTTTGATTAACTCTTTACCACACAATCCCGTCCTTTGATCAACCCTAAGGAAGAAGGCTTTTGAAAACATTGTGGGAAAAAGAGAAAATGCTGGTAACCAGCATTTTTTCTTTTTCCCACAGTGTTTTCTATACTTCTGGTAAAGATTCAATCACAGTGTTTTCCAAAGCTGTTACTATCACGTGTTCAACAACGAATTAAGGTCTACGGCCCCTAACTCTCATATTAAAAGACGGAAGCTGCCGAGATTGGCCGAATAGCCTTTACGAAAACGTCGATGTTACACGATATTTACCGATGAGTTAGTGAGTCCACAGCCACTAGCTCTCATATTAAAAGACGGAAGATGCCGATATTGGCCGAATAGCCTTGACTGAAAACGTCGATGTTACACGATATTTACCGATAAGTTAGGGGCCGTGGACCTTAATTTTGTTGCTGACTCAACTGGACGATTGTATATTATACTTTTATTTCTTTTCTTTACAGACTTCAGACGGGCGTGTGGCTCTGCATTGCTGTATATTATATAACGTTCTGTTATGTCGAAAGTCAGTCTCTACGTATAGGTGCATTTAACATACAAGTGTTTGGGCAAAAGAAGGCATCCAACACCCAAGTTATGGATATACTTGTAAAGGTATGACACCCCTAAATTTATGATCATGTACGTTGTACAATCAAAACTTGAAATTTGCTCCAAGATCGTCTTCCGATCACCAGTTCAACGCACAAAACGCATCAGAAACCAAACTGTAAAATGCGACGTAATTAGTTAGCTTTGGTCAATCAAGTATTTGTCTAGTACGTATTGTCTAGAAAATAAAGTTACTTTAAGAAATGTATTATAATTACAGGATTTATCATAGCCGAGCTCTGTCTTCTTATTCTTTTTTTTTTTCTTCCATTATCTGAAAAGTTCATGTACAATAAAACAAAAACAAACAAAAAAATGGGAAAAAAGGAAAACTAACAAAAGGAATCTTTGAATGAGATTAGATGAGGGGATGAGAACAGGGATAGAGAGACAGAGAGACAGACATACAGACAGACAGGCAGATAGAGAAGGCTAGGGGACAGAAGAAGGAGAAGAATGAGAAGGAGAAGAAGCAGATGAGTAGAAGAGAAGAAGAAGAAGGAGGGGGAGAAGAAAGAGAAGCGTGGTTAGAAGGGGAGAAAGAAAGAAAGAAAGAAAGAAAGAAAGAAAGAAAGAAAGAAAGAAAGAAAGAAAGAAAGAAACTCCCGAAAAGCATCAATAGGTTTGCTGGCCGCGAGGGTATGACTGAAACAATATTGAAAACGGCGTTAATCACGATACATGCAAGCAAAGATTCACATTACAGCTTAATTGAGCACCAACACGATTTATTTGAACCGGTCGGGCTTTACGCCGTTTCATCTATTACAGAATACCCGCTAGCATCTATCTATCTATCTATCTATCTATCTATCTATCTATCTGTCTATCTATCTATCTATTTATCTGTCTATCTATCTATCTATCATTCATTCATTCTATTCTATTTTTCATTTAAGATTATTCATAGGTATGACCTACTGCTTATCCAAGAAATCAGGGACTCTAAACAAAGAGCTATATATAAACTACTGGACGCAGTGAACAAGTGAGTACGTTTGGAGACTATAAGCGAAACACGGTTATCTCCCTTGTCACATAGAACACTCTTTCTTTTAATCATCTCTTGGAATTCTGCCGTCAATTAAACCCATAGGATGCTAAGCACGACTAAGTATCCTTTTGCAAACAGTGTTGATTAAGATCAGACTGAACAGGACCGGCTGTATGCGATTTTGTGTATGAGGGCATTACAGTTCACATGCTGACATTTATTTATTTCATTTTATTTTAGTTTATTTTTTATTTATGATTATCCATAGATATGACCTTTTGCTTATCCAAGAGATCAGGGACTCTAGACAAAGAGCTATATATAAGTTACTGGACGAAGTGAATAAGTGTGTACGATTGGAGACTATAAGCGAAATACAGTTATCTCCCTTGTGATACAGAACCTTACCTCTTTATTTTTATGATCTCTTCACCTTGGATTCTGCAGTCAGTAAAACCTAAAGGGTGCAAAGCCCGACTAAGTGTGCTTTTGCCAACAGTGTTGATGAAGATCAGATGCAGTCTGATCTTGGAACTACACTGTCCGATGCGATGTATTCGTACAGTAAACAGAAATTCGAAATCGCAGATTTCAATCTTATTTATACAGCAGTTTAAGTAAAAATTCGTCTCTGTCAGTATGTATACTACATAAATAAATTCTGTTTGAAAATGGGGCTTAATTCATCTGGAAAAAAAGTGTCGACCCATGTCAGCCTGCGCAGTCTTCATAAGGCATGCAACACGCGAAAAGGGACATTCGGACATTTGCGTAAAAAGTCGTCTCGGAGTAGCCTGCGCAGTCCGCGCAAGCTAATCCGAGACGGCACTTTACGACTACATTAGATTTTGTGCTACAGTAGACTTGCGCTAAACAGAAAATTACATAAAAACGGAAAGTGTCGTTTCGGATTAGCCTGCGCGGACTGCGCAGGCTGATCCGAGATTACACTTTACGCAAATGTCCGAATGCCTCTTTTCGCGTGTTGCAGGCCATATCGTCCACGACTCAATCACAAACCATTGATAAATAGGCTATTCATTTGTAGTTGAATTTATTTTTTTTCTTTTCATTTACGATCGCTTGTTATTACAGGATGCTTTTACTAAAAAAAGCTGTAAATTTCAGTGGCTTGAAGAGTCTATTTTTAGGAGCAAAAGGGTGTTTTTGACATTTCAGAAATCAACTGGTAGAGAGACAGTTCAGCATGGTTTTAAGCAGACGTTTAGGTAGAACGCATAGTAAAGAGCAATATGCGTATATGTATCGGTAAGTATATTGATTGATTGATTGATTGATTGATTGATTGATTGGTTGGTTGGTTGGTTGGTTGGTTGGTTGGTCGATCGATCGATCGATCGTATCGAGTAAGTGAGTGAGTGAGTGAGTAATAGATGGATGGATGGATGCATGAATGGATGGATGAATGACTGAAGTCTGTGTAGTTTGATCTTAATTTTTTCCGTTCGCAAAAGCTCCATATTTTCGCCAATGGCCCTGAAATGGCTAAACAGTTTATCAGTCACATCACGGAGGCCAGTGCACCTATCGATGCGTTCTTGGGATTTCTGTCACCTGTACTTCGCACAACGCTCTTTCAAAGCCGTTGACAGCTTTCTCACATGATCATTGTTGAGACAGTGTTAAGACAGGAATAAATTTTGCCGCAATTGACCATCATGAATCTTTGAAAAGAGTTATGGAGAGCTTGGATTCGAACTTAGGACCCCGTACTAACAAGTCCTGTAAAACGGTCAGCTCAGTCAGTAAAGTAAGGTACTGGAAACCAGAGGTCGCTAGTTCGTATCCCATACTCTGCCAATTTGTTTCCCAAGTCTGATTATATAGTCTTTGCGACAGGATGCATTCTACTCTCACTGCTGATCATTGTTTCGACGATGGTTATGTGGTCGTATCCATCATCATCATCATCATCATCGTCGTCGTGGTTGTCGTCCTCATCATCATCATCATCATCATTATCATTTTTATCCTCTAAGTTTGGGATAGAGCCATTTAACGAGCGATTCACTGTTTCTCCATTACCCTGCAGCGCCAGTTCCGGTCTCACAATCACCCAGGCTTTTGAGTTCGATGACGGTAATGAGACACTGAACCATGGTAAAGTGTACTACGACTTATTTCAGAGAGAACCTTACTTGATTAAAGTGTCGTCCCCTGATACAGGTGAGAAAAACTGGGTAACTGGCTTGTTGCTTAATTCTTTTGTTTGATTAATTGATTTTCGGTTATCTGTCGTTGCCTCCAGTTGCCCGAAAATGGCAGTTAGTTATATTACGGGGGGATAGTGCAAAATATGCATCACCGAGATACATTGAACCTCCTTTTACAAGGGCATAGCTCAAATATGGCCTGCAACACGCGAAAAGTGGCATTCGGACATTTGCGTAAAGTGTCGTCTCGGATCAGCCTGCGCAGTCCGCGCAGGCTAATCCGAGACGCCACTTTACGACTAAATTAGGTTTTTGTGCTGCAGTAGACTTGCGCAAAACAGAAAATTACATGAAAACGGAAAGTGTCGTTTCGGATTAGCCTGCGCGGACTGCGCAGGCTGATCCGAGACGACACTTTACGCAAATATCCGAATGCCCCTTTTCTCGTGTTGCAGGCCAATTATAGTTTTCTTCGCAAGTACAAAGAAACTGGACAGTTACATTTATTTGAAGGGAACAATTTTAGCATTTAAATACCTAGACATTCGTTTCGCAAACGAAAACTCTGCCAATATTTATGAGATACATCATACATGTAACCTCATCGCAACTATTTCAATATGATCCCGGGACCCCGCGTGACTTAGTAGCAAAGTGTAGGACCCGTGACCAGTAAGTTCCGAGTTTGGGCCTCACTGGATACACTAAGTTTGTCTTGTGTGGGTGTCCCTGGGCAAGACACTTCAGAGTCCTAACCTAGTACTTGTGAAACCCAGAAAATGCATGAATATGTTAGCTGTCACCGTGATATGACTGAAATAATTTTGAAAGCGGCGTAAAACACCATTCAGTCAGTCATTGAAAATGATCCCACATTATGGACGCCTCTTGGCCCTTATCCTATGAAATAAATGAAACTTTCAAGCCGATATTAAAAAACCCGATTGATGCTATTTTAAATGTATTTCAAGGGAGGGATATCTCCTAATAGGAAATCCTTTCACTTTCCTTTCAAATTTATTGGTTGTTTGCATTTTGCATTGCGAAATTCAGTAATAAAATCTTAAGGATGGGATTTTTTCGGCAAAGACTCGGGTAATCCGTAATCGATGCGGGGAACCAGCGTCTATCGGCCGATCGATTACAGATTACCCGAGTCTGAGCCGAATTCGTACGTTTTTTCGGCGATGAAAGGCGATGTTACAAGATTCCCATTAGTGTGTCCTATCCTTAAATGCCCCCTTTAAGAATGAACCTTTTCTTTTCAGTACCGAAAACTTTTGTAGTCATCGGGATTCACGTGGCTCCCGAACAGGCAGTTCAAGAAATCAACGCTTTAGAAGGCGTATTTCAGTATGTCCATAACGAAATGCGGGTACCAGATGTGGTTGCCATGGGAGACCTAAATGCGGACTGCTCCTACGTATCAAAGTCTAACTGGGCGACCATACGCATGCGCAATGATCCAAAATACACGTGGGTTATAAACGACGACATGGATACTACAGTCAAGAGTACTCATTGCTCATATGATAGGTACATTTACTTTGTTTGTCTTCTAGTCCAAAATAAACGAGATCGGGGTTTAGTGCATCTGCAAAAAGTATCGACCCTGGTCAGCCTGCGCGGTCCGCGCAGGCTGACCTGAGTCGATACTTTTTGCTATCGGACGATTTTCTGCATGTAAAAGGACCATTCTACCTCATGGATCATTCGGCTGATATTCATAATTGATTTTATGGATCCATAATTATGTAATGATTTGCTGGCATACTGTATCACAGAGATGTATTAATCCCCATTATCGCAAAGCATGGCTGAAATATTTTATAATACATCGATCTAAGCAGGCATCATCCGGCCTTTCGACTCGTGAAAGCTGAAGAAACCAGAAATTTCTTCTTCATCACAAGGGTCATATTGGCGAAGACTAAATGTCGACGGTAGGATTGAGTCATCGGTGTTGGAGCACTCTTGTACGCATTTTAGCAGAAAATGATAACGCTCGCGAGACAGAGCGAGATAATCGGAACATCTACGTTAATGCGTATTATTGCATAAAATGTGCCTTTCCAGGCCGTTATAAGCATGTATTAACGGGTAAAAACCGGGCGTTAACGGGAGAAAACGGGTATTAATCAGTAAATTCACGCGCCGTTAACGCCCGGCTTTGTACTATCAATATCCTCGATCCGGGCCTACCTTGTAAACAACGTTTGTCCTTGTAAGAACTCCCCTAGACTCCGACCAACAAACTGTAGGAACTTGTACCATATTAGATCCTCTTTATGGCTTGTCCTTGATGGCATTAGTACACCACAAACAAAATTTTGCACAGAATCTCAGTCGAATCGAGATCTGAACAAAACAATCACTCGTGAAATGCACTCTACACCAGCTACATCCCACCCACTTTTTAGCGTGATCGGCAGTTTTTTCGCTTGATATATAAATCTATTCCTTGGACGTCTTTCGGTTACAGAAATTCATATCCACTCATTTATCCTAGTTAAAATCGATCCAGACCTGTGCAAGTTTATCCCACAAAAGTCCACTTTGTATTAAAAATCATTCGAAGTGAATTTACACCGAGAGAATCAAAACTGACATGTAGGACTAACGGCCCTTCACTGTTCGTAACAAAAACTTTTTCGCCGACTTCCGGTTTTTACCCATTTATGTCCAGTACATTTGAAATTCGCTTATTTGCATTTCTATGGAAATATTTTTGCTATTGTTGCATTATTGCTAAAAGACTTTTCCTTTATGCAATAATAGCATTAATTTACGGTTTTTTTTTTTTTTTTTCGGTCGTTAACATTCGCAGAGGTCCTCAAAATACTTTAACACCCTCGTGCTTCGCACTCGGGCGTTAAACCATTTTTGAGGCCTCTGCGAATGTTAACGACCTCAAAAACGTGAATTAACCCTATAAACAGTCTCAGAAGAGAATAATGGAGAGAAAATAAATGATATATGCAAGTTAGACACCGCACCACTGTGAAATGTATCTTTTAATAGAATAAAGGACATTTCTAATTCCACCCCTATGTCGTTTTAGGCAAGCAGTATTGCGGTTAGATTCAGCATCCAGTATCGCTAGTCAATCTCTGGCAATCAGAATAGTCCTGTCAAAAGTCGTTCGTTTGAGGGGGTAATTTTGTTCTTACATATCTCAATTAAAGACACGTCGTATGCTCGTTCTCTGCGGCGATATAGTGTAGAAAAACGTGAATGTGTGTTCCGCAAAAAACATGTAGAACTTTTCAACTTTCAAAAACTTACGTAAAAGCAAGATTCTAATTGATCCATAGACTAGGTCAAGATAGGGTGACCTTTTAAAGACTGTCTTCACATCCTCACGGGAATAAGAGTTCTTGTTGTTGTTGTTATTGTTGTTGATGATGATGATAGCGATTAGTAATTCAGTATCATAACAAATTCTGTAAGTTTCGAGGAAATCAAGTGAATACATGTCCTTTTTAATTTTCATCCCGCCGAAGTCAAATACTGCATTATACATGTGCTTTTCCTCGTATTGACGTTTGGCGGAAGTATTTTAAAATCCAAGACCAGAGTACATATAATTATGTGTACCCCAACTTAGTCTCCGAAAATATACACATAGACTTGAATGGAAAATAAAGGATAACTTATGATCCAGCTTGAAGTTTTTCGAAAAATAGTTTTCGATTATTGTTTACCTTTTTTTGTCGTACCAGGTTCATTTTCACTGGAGGGGCTTGGTCACGTGGTATCGTACCTTTCAGCACTGTCGTGTACAAGTTTGACGAGGACCTGGACCGTTTTGGTGAAATGTCAAAGGACTTGGTGAGGGCATTTTCAAAATGAATTAACCCTTTCGATAACAGATGTTTATCAAAGAGCTTTTGTGGACAGTGTAGATCAAAGATCCGACAACACAAAATGCACAGCCGGATCTTGAATATAATCTATCTCATACGGTGAGATTTACCCTGTGAAAAGACCCTTGGAATCCCAAAATTTGGGTTTTTACAATGAGCAAGAATATGTATTTGATTAGGTCAAAAGTTTTAGGTTTATTACTTACTCTGTTGCTTTTAATGGATGATTTGGATGATTCTAATCTAATTGGTTCAATGAAGTTAGCTACATGTACAATAAACGTATGTTGGTTTTTCGTATATACTCGACAATAAGACGCTCACTCAACCTAAACATGGAAAATGCGTCATGTAGTCGAGTATATATATAGGGTAATGACGTTTTGCGTGCAAGCCTGGCCGCAATGGTGTTATTCTGATAGATAAGATTATCTATTGTCTAGAAACAGACCAACCAGTAGTCTTTATACCTTGTATCTCTGACTCATATGCCACTTGCTTTTCACAAATATATTTCTCTGAAAAACTATGGACATTGGTCACATTACTCTGTAAAATTAAAAGCATTGGCTTTAGTCTAAAATCATTAAATGAATGTATTTTTCTCGAGATGCATGCATTCCTTTACATTTCTGTCGTGAATGATGTGTGTGAACTTCATTGATTTGATTTCAGGCATGTGACGTAAGTGACCATTATCCAATAGAATTCAAGCTCCAAGTCAGGTATTATCTTACATCTGATATTATTTCACTTCACAACTACTGTCTTTTCTTATTTCTCAGAGACAATCTCTTTTGCATGGCGATATTTCTCTTCGATTTCATTTCTCCTACCCAACTGTCCGGTTAAGGAAGGGGCTGAAAAGCTGGAAAAATGCAAGTCTTCAAGAAGGTATTACATAGAGTTTATTTCATCAGCTTGTGGTTAATATGGGGAAATATTTGCCGAAAAAGGGAAAGGTATGCGAAAATAACGAGTGCCGTAAGGCACGAGTTATTTTCGCGGACCTTTCCCTTTTGAGGCAAATATTTCCCCATATTAACCACAAGCTGATGAAATAAATTATATATTATATTTCCTCTGATTATTTTGTCAACGACTGCCACTTTTAAAACTTAAAAACTTAAAAAAGTAGTTCCAGATTTTCGGCAGGAGGAAAATATTCACTGTGACGGGGAAATAATTCCCCCCAGCTTAAATTACGACATTTCTTTACCCATAACATTTCCAAAAATAGACACATGAAATATAATATATACGGTTTGAAAACAGTCTTCTCTATCAAAATACTTAATCTTGCATGGCTCACTGGTGAAGAGACAGAATTTGGAATCTGAAGCCCAGAGTTCGATCTCACACAAAACGCTGGTAACTTCGTGGGAGTGTCCGTGGGCAGGACACTTCAGAGCCAAAGCCTGGTAGCAGTAAAACCAGGGAAATACATTAACCCTTAGGCTGCTAAGTGCGACTCACTGACCTTTTGCGGAGAGTGTAGATCAAGATCAGACTGCACAGAACGTGCAGTCTGATCTTGGATCTACACTCTCCGGTATGGAGAAATCTTTTCTCAAAAAATACCTTTGAAATAGCAAGATTTGAGCTTGTACTGTCGGTTTGAAACTTTCATTTAACTTATTTAGCAGGGTAAGGTTTAATACGTGAGCTGAAGCTGTTAAAGGTGACAAGACTGAAATGATGATGTAAGCGGCTTAAAACCAAATCCAATCAATGAATTATTTAATCAAAACTATGATTGGAGGTATTCAGCCCTAGGGCGCAAAAAATCAACATGAACATTTTATTCATGAAACAATAGACAGTACTCTTAATACTGCATTTGCACCTCTATTTTGGCTTAAACATCTGTTTAATATTGTTAACTGTATATATAGCAGACAGAACACATCCGAGATCGGACTACACGTTCTGTGCACGTTTTATGGGTTCTGATCTAAATCTGCAATAGCCGCAAAACTACCTAACGTTGTGATAGTCGTACAATATTCGACCGATATTGTACCCTATATTTTTTAGCCCAACAATTAGCATAGCAGGAGCTTACATCAAGTTATACCTGGGAGGTCTGAGTAAGGACAATGTCTATAACATGGCCAAGGGATCAAACCGGTCAGTATGTTTACAAAATATTTTAGCCATGCTCTGTGAAAAGGGGGCTTAATGCATCTGCAAAAAGTTTCGACCAGGTCAGCCTGCGCACTCCGCGCAGGCTGACCTGGGCCGAAGCTTTTTGCTATCGGTCAATTTTCTGCATATTAAAGGACCGGGTACCTCATGATTCAGTCGGTTGTTAGAAAAATAGATTTTATGGATCCCTATTTATGTGATGTTTTGCTTGGTACAATGCATTACGGAGATGCATTTAGCCTCCTTTTTCCAGAGCATGGTTTATCTTAGTATCATAAATTATTATTCAATTTATCAGACACAGTATATTACCAAGGAAAGGGCTTGACATATCCATGGGATCGTTGCGGCGAACTTTCTTTCCGGCGATTTTTCGCCTCTTACCTCTGATGCATGTGAGAAAAAGTAGTCAGTGGCTTCGGAAAGACTGGTGTGAGAACGCCAGGAAACACATGGGTGCGTCACTGACCGCCATGATGTAACCAAAGCTGTTAAAATGGCGTTAAACTCCACTACAACCAAACCAAACTAATAAATGGGATCAAGAAATTAGGTCAAATTATCAGTTAGTCCAAGAAATAAGGTCGTATTACCTGCGAGGCCAAGAAATAAATTCGAATTACGTGTATCAGTGAGGCCGAGACATACGTTAAAATAGTCAGCGAGGCCAAGAAATAGGTTAGAATTATCAGCGAGGTCAAGAAATAGGTCTGAAATACTAGCAAGACCAAGATACATGAGCAATGCTCTGGCAAAAGGGAGCTTAATACATCTCCACGATGCATGATACCGAGCAAGTCAACACATAATTATGGATCCATATAAATCCATTTTGTAGAACAACCAACAGAGTTATGCTATATACTAGTCCTTTAAGCTGTAGGAAATTGATCAATAGCAAAAAGTTTCGGCCCAGGTCAGCCTGCGCGGACTGCGCAGGCTGACCTGGGTCGGTACTTTTTGCAGATGTATTAAGCCCCCTTTTCACAGAGCATGGCTCACATGTTTGAATTATCGGCGAGGTCAAGAGATAAGTTCCAATTATTAGCGCGGTCAAGATGTGAGTTCCAATTAAAAGCAAGGCTCACAAATACAGGGTGACCCCTAAATAATGCCACCCATGGAATCGTTAATAAAATTCACAATCCTATCTGCAGTCCAACCATATTTGGTACAAATAAATCTCACTCCATGCCTGACGTGTCCACTAAGTTTCAGTCATGAATGTCCAAACAGTCTTTGTTTTATCTCTGTTCCATGAAACGCTCCAAATGTGCACCTTGCGTTGCAAACACACCCTTTTTGGGGGTCACCCTGTAAGTTCCGATTGTTAGTGAAACTAAGGAATAGGTTCAAATTATCGGCGAGGCCAGGAAAGAAGCTCACATTATCAGTGAGGCCAAGAAATAGCTTCAACTTATCAATGGGGAAAAGCGCCGCATTATCTATGATACTGATCAAATACTAGTAGATGTAAACCTAGGTCCGCATTCACCAACCATTCTCAATAACATTTTTAGTCTTATTAGAATTAGTCTTATTCTCCAAGATTTTCTAACTTTGAAAGTAACACCACCTCTGATTGGATAAACCAAATGGTTTAGCCAATCAGAAGTTGTGTTACTTTTATATGGAGAATGAGACTAATAACGTTCTTGAGAATGGTTGGTGCATACGGACCCTGTTTCTGTACCATAATGTCTGTTTCAGGCTCTCCATAAATGACGCAAACAACCTCCAAGTTGGGTATCTAAGGGAAAAAGACCAAGCTGAACAAGATTTAGCTGGAAAAATCCGCCAAATCATGGACTCGAACCTAAACGACAAACCCATAGAAGTTGTTTCTGTGAAGCGAAAGTACCGCGACCAACAAAGAATAAAAATTAACATTCATGTCAGTATACTCAATGCCCGTATTGTTAGGAACATGTTGTTTGAAATCTGCAACTACAATAAATTTACCTGCACTTAGTGGCCGTTATAGATCTACATCCGTTGAAAGAATCAGTTACAGAAATAAGTTGTGTGCACCTTAGCGGTCCCAAGAAGCTTATATGCGCATGCTCCATTGTTGCTCATTCTTCGCCATCTTCGACACAGACATATTTTAGTCACAATTCATTGCAATGCATCATTTCGACAAGGGGTATGCCTGGGCATGAGGGAACTAGTAATTCCTATGAAAAGTAAATATACCGCATCATATAGAAAGAAAACAGCTTGCTCTGAAAATATACTACTCAAAATTTGCTAAGCACCAAGAATATTGTTGTACATATCTTAGGTTGTAAAATTTTTAGTATTTTTTCTTGTTCAACATGAACCTTGTGTTTTATTTATTATTGCATATAAAGATTTTACACTTGTTATGCACTCTTTTGATTTTATTTTCATTTTTACTGGATGGTCACTAAAACCGTTGTTTTTTCAACAAGTAAAAAACGGAATTTGCGAAAAAAGCTAGTGGTTAATTTTAGTATGGGCCTAATAACGAGGATGTGACCCGATGCTATCAATGACAGCTTGGCATCGTCTTCGAATGACCCTAATTAGATTTTGGATAACCATTTGTGGACTGGAATTCCATTCCTTGACAAGGAATGTACCAAGTTGCTGAATGCATTGTGGTTGGACCTGACGGGCTGAAATGCGGATCTTAACTCATTCCACGTGTGTTCAGTTGGATTTAAGTCGGGGGAACGGGATGGCCTGTCCATACACTGGATACCCTCCCTTAGCAAGTAATGTTGGACAACATTACCCTTGTGAGGACGAGCATTATCTTCCATCGCCAACAGCACAAGCATATAACCTTACCTGTGTGTCGAGAATTTTATCTCGATACCGCTGGGCAGTCAATACGCCTCGATCGGGCACAACCAGGTCAGTTCGTCTATCCCAGCTTATCCCACCCCATACCATGATAGAGCAGCCCCATACCGATCGTGCTCAGTAATGTTTACTCTATGAAACCTCTCCCGGGCCTTCTCCACACTCGAACACGCATATCTGTGTAGTCCAAGTAGTATCGGGACTCATCTGTAAAAAGGATAGGTCGCCAGTCCATTCTCCTCCGACCGACATGGTCCATCGCCCAAGCAAACCGATTCTGACAGTGGTTTTAAAGGGATACGAATACATGGTTTTCTCGATCGGAGGCCACTTTTGTGCAACCGCACGGTTACGGTCGAAACTCTGACCCCCAGAACCAATTTGAAGGTAAGAACGCAGTTGAGTTGCAGTCGCTAAGCGGTTTCTCCGAGCCTCGATGACCAAATATCGATAATCAGCTGCAGATGTAGCCATTCTCCTGCCACCACCATGTCGCCTGATAGGTGTACCATACTGCTGGTACCTCGCCCAGGCTCTGGTGATAACAGTATGGTGCACACCAAGTGCCTCATCAACCTCACGATGAAAAGTCCCTTGTTCCAACATTCCATCTGCCAGCAACATGTCTGCATCTGATAAAATGTCTTCTGACATTAACATTTGCCATATTAACGTAAAAAACGCTCAGCCTTTTAAAAGAAAGTGAAGAATAAAGAGTGTACACAAGTTTGGTACATCTATGCAGTGTCTCAAAACACTATGAAAATTGAGTGTATCTGCATTTGCAAGACTTGCACGAGGAATTTGCCTGTCATACAAGGCGATGTGTGTACTGGAGACCTTCTCGATATAACACTGAGTGATTTCCAATATTAGTTAACATCACAAAAATATAGAATACAGACTCTGCTATGGTGCTATGAAATCTTTGTGCTTAGAAAACTTTGAGTAGTATAGTTTCCTCTGTTTTTATGAAAGTAAGCCAATTTGATCTGTTTTCATTTGCAATGTGGTTTGTGTATCCGTCCTCGATACCATATGCTTATTTCGACTTTTTGAATGCCCTATTCAAATGTCGATGACGTCACATTATCGACGAAGTGAAAGTGCTGCAATTCCGTGGAACAATAGCGAAAAGAACACGTAGGCTACAAAATAATGTTTCGCTAATTTAGCAGTAAAGACATGTAACAGTTTTGTATTTAATTGCCACTTTTGTAAATACATGTACCTTAGACGTGCGAAGGTTTCCTATATTTGGAAAGGGAAAGGGGGGGGGGGGGGCAAGTAAATCGGTTGCGAAAAAAGACAGTGTAGGACAGAAGAAAAAAAATGTTGAAAAAAATTCGAAAGGAAAAGAGTGGCAAAGCAGCCATTATCCCTACCCAAACTTATTGAGAGAGAGAGAGAGGGAGAGAGAGAGAGAGAGAGAGTTATATCGCGGCGGCCAGTTCACCTATCCATGCTTTCCTGGAGTTTCTTTTACCAGTACTCAGCACAATATTCTTTCGTCGGAGCAATGGTCAGCATTGAGAGATGAATGAATCCTGTCGCAATGACTATCACCAATCCTCTGAAGAAAATTGGCCGAGCCGGGGATTGAACCAGCGCCCCCCTGTTCTCAAGTCCTGTACGCTACCGACTGAGCTACCGAGGCACGGCGAGAGAGAGACAGAGAGACATAGAGAGAGAGAGACAGACAGAGAGACACAGACAGAGAGGGAGAGAGAGAATGAGAGAGAGAGAGAGGGAGAGAGAGAGAGAAAAGGGGGGCAGGGAACAGGATTTTAGGCTCCCTCCTCCCCCCTCTCTTTTTCTACGCCTATGAATAAATTTTCTTTCGTTCTCTGAATGAATTTATATCTTGCATGAAAAAAATAAGGTTTATCTATGTATGTCATACGAAAATAAAAGAAGTAATCTTTCCTAAATGGTACTAGTAATAGAGATACTATGAAAAAAAATGTTAGAAAGAAGTTTATCTATGATTGTTTACATATTTACATTTCAGGACAACACAATCCTTTTACTTACGAAGATCGAGTATCAATTTTAGGCATACCATTGTTACGTATTTTCTCATTTTTACATTTTTAACCCCAAACTGGTCCTCGTTGTACTCTTACAAATGAGACATGCTCTGCGAAAAGGGGGCTTAATGCATCTGCAAAAAGTATCGACCCATGTCAGCCTGCGCAGTCCGCGCAGGCTGACATGGGTCTAAACTTTTTGCTGTTATAAATTTTCTGCATGTCCAAGGACCATTCTACCCCAGTATCTAGCCTATTGTCAGACTAAAAGGATTTTAGGGATCCATACTTATGTGATGTCTGGCTTGGTATAATCCATTACGGAGATGCATTAAGCCCCCTTTTGCCAGAGCGTGGCTCAAATACAGACCTATATACATGTCAGCTGTGTCGAGCCTTCAGTAGCTCAGTCGGTAGGGTACAGGGGCTTGAGAACAGGGGATCGCTGGTTCGATCTCCGGCTCTTTCCGAGGATTGATGATAGTCATTGCGACAGGATACATTCCTCTTTCACCGCTGACTATTGTTTCGGCGATAGTTATGTGGGAAAGCAGCCAGTGACTCGGAAAGAATACTGTGCAGAGTACTGGTAAAAGAAAATTCAGGAAAGCATGAACAGGTGCACTGGCCGCCGCGACATAACTGATATAATGTTGACAACGGCGTTAAAAACCATACAAGCAATCAAAAAGACGTCAGCTGTATCAGGGAAGGTAGACGATCTAGTTTGACCCTTTCAGCGACATAGGCGAAAACTGGGGCTTTTTCGGATGGCATAGATCAAGATCAGACTACACAGAACGTGCAAACTGATTTTGGATCTATACCGTCTGTTTCTTCAGTCAAGCCTGTATGATCAAAAAAAAAAACCTGTCTTAGTTTTACTGGTTTGTATTTTTAGCCGTCGAACAAGGTCAAGTTTATACTTTGTGATTCATAGAATCTGTAATAGTTTTACTTTATTTCATGTTTTCCGGTAATTTATCGGGAAAAAATGGTGAATTATAGGGTTTGATAACTCATGGTTACGACCAGTGAAATAAACCATAATTATTTCCGTAACTCTCCAATTGAAGGCGGAAACAGTAGTTCCCGCGCACTAGTTACATGTACCTACGTGAAAAGTGAGTGCCATTCAACCAGACGGAAATATGACGTAATTTACGTGCCTTTACCCTACATTTCTCGCGCTTTCCGTAACATTGTAATGCTTTATTATAAGGGGAGGAGGTACACGACGGGGAATTACCGAAAACAACTTGCATAGATTTTGATGAAAGTCCCAACAAAAAAGGGGGTTAGAAGCATGAAATAAATAGAATATTTTTTTCATTGAAATATCAAAATTTATTTCATGGAACGAACATCATCAGTTATATTACCGATGATGTTCATGCGCCACTCGTGAAAATATTACTGATAATGTTCACTCGATGAAATACATTTCGATCTTTCAACAAAGAAAACCTTAAATATCCTCTATATCTTTCATGCTTAAAATTTAGGCAAATATAATATATTGCTGGGGGAGCTTTTATTTAAGTTACTCTGCTATGAATTATAGATAAGATGTTGATATCATGATCTCATATTGATTGTATAAAACATGCTTGTTTTTCAAGATGGTGCTAGCTAGGGAAATGAATGATGAAACACTTTGACAGCTCTATTTTGAAAGTTTTTCTGCTAATAAAACATCTAAAAATATGAAAAGAAGATATCCAAATGATGTGGTAACCAGCATTTTTTTAACGTTTCTTTTTTTAACCGTTTAAAAGAAAAATTCCACTATTTGAGCTACATTTGATTTGCGGAAAAAATAGCCATTTTTTGTATATGATTGAAATGTATGAAACAAGCTTTTACTATATTTCTTTCTTATAAAGAAGGAAGTTGCGTCTAGTCTTCGCATTCAACAGTTCAAAAACATAACTGCAACCATATATACAGTATTCATAACAAAGGCATGTTAAAAAGAACATAACAAATGTTTTATAAGATAAGTACAAAATATTTACATATTCAAAATCACATAATTTATACAACAAAGCTCTCTCTCGCTCTCTCTCTCTCTTTCTCTCTCTTCCAAACTTGAAGCCTACCTGAAACATATTCTCTTCTGTTCTTTTTGAATGTCAAGCAATACATGAAAACAAGACAAATGACCTGTGGTTTCTAAAGGGTTTTAAATTGCTCTAAATTGTTGTGTAACTTTATATTTATTTATCATTAAAAATGACGTATTTGGGAGTTCAAAAGATTAAAAGGTGAAAAAATGTACCATCGTTCATTTTCTGTAATAGATGTTTTAGCCTTTCATCATTTTAACCCATTACTAAACGCCAACATTTTCGACTTGTCCAAATTAAAAGCATTTGAAAATAACAATGTCAATGTGGCTCAGTGATAAAACCTGTCGTTGACAGGGTAGAAAACATTGTGGGAAAAGGAGAAAATGCTGGCTACCAGCATTTTCTCCTTTTTCCACAATGTTTTCAAAATGCTTAAACCCCCCCTCCCCCCCCCCCACCCCCACGGGAGTCGTTAAAAGACAATATGTGGTATAAGGTAATTACCGATTTATGAATATTCCCATAACTTTGTTTAACTTTTGGGCGGCTAAATATATGTAAATAAGAACTTCGTATACTTTTTTTCCCAATTAGCAGCGAATTGTTAAGAAGAAGGGACCGGCCATTTTTCGTCATTTTTCTTTTAGATATTTTGATAAAACGCAAATAATCAATCAAAAAGCAAATAAAACACAATCTACCATCAATCATCCACTTTAAAAACCGAAGGAATTTTACGCCCTTGCCAAGCGAGGCCGAGGGTTATTGTTTTACAATCCTAAGGATAACAGCTTTCTAAACATTGAGGGAAAAAGGGGAAAATGCTAATAAACAGCAATTTCTTCGTTTCTCACAATGGTTTCATACCCTTCCATAGGAAACTCCTATCATGTGTGGGTAAATTTTTTTTTAGGTTGAAGACGCTTTGAACCATTACTAAACAGTGCCTGGAAAAAGCCCACGGGAATGGGGATTGTGAAATCATTGTGGTAAAAGAAGAGAATATTGATATTCATTTTTTTTTCTCACAATGGTTTTGTACCCTTTCAGAAAAAATCATTTCAACCGCATCTAACTTTGCCATCTGGAAAAGTTTATCCATGGACATGTCTAAATGTTTGTCTACTGATAATGAGTTTGAAAAAAAAAAAGAAATGTAAATTTCAACCTTGTTAACCGGCCAACTGCTACAATTCAGTGACGGTTTTTACCAAAGACATTGTCACAAAATATCCGAGAAGTTATAATACAGGACACGTTCTGTGACGGCTGATCTTTGATCTACACCGGTCTTAAAAGAGCACACAAACACGTACAGGCGTGAAACAGTATTAAACAAAGTAACTCTGTTGCCATAATGATGAAACGCCTTTTTAACAGTGATACTTTATCCAGTGATGAATGGTTTTAACGCTTTACTAAACATTCCGGGTTTTTTTTTTTGCGATCCTGAAGTCTTTCAAAAATATCGTGGGAAATACATAAAAATGCTAAATCGCTAAATACCAGCATTGTCCTCTTTTTGTTGTTGTTGGGAAAGCAAAAAATGCTGGTTACCAGCATTTTTCTCTTTTCACAAAATGTTTCCAAAAACCTTCTATCTCAGGTTCGTTCAAACAGGGGGCTGTTTGGCACGGGGTTAAACATGAATTTTATATACATGTACATATGTGGCATGCTCTCTGAAAGGAGACTTAATGCATCTGCAAAAATGTATCGACCTGAACCAGCCTGCGCAATCCGCGCAGGCTGACTTGTGCCAAAACTGTTTGCTATCGATCAATTTTCTGCAAGTTCAAGGACCATGTTACTTTATGATTCAGTTGGTTGTTAGACAATATAGATATCATGGATCAATAATTAGGTGATGGCTTGTTTTGTACATTGCATCACGGGGATGCATTTAGCCCCCTTTTGCCAGAGCATGGCTCATATCGAATGCTGAAAGGCACGTGACACGGACTCCGCACATGCTGACCTGGGCCGAAACGTTCTGCTATTGGTCAGTGTTCTGCATGTCAAGGGATCGGCCCTTCACATGATTCAGCCGGTCATTAACAAGATGAATTTTAAGGACCCATAATTAACTCTTTACCACACGACGAAATTTTAGACTTGTTCAGATCGAAAGTATTTGCAGACAACAAATAAATGTAGCTCAAGTAAAGATAAATGTCTTTGACAAGAGTAGAAAACATTGTGGGAAAAGGAGAAAATGCTGGTTACCAGCATTTTCTCCTTTTCCCACAATGTTTTCAAAAAGCTTCTTCCTCAGGGTCGCTAAAACAAGGGTTTGTTTGGTAAAGAGTTAAATACAATTTTGCTTTGTATAATGATCACAGAGATGCATTTAGCCCCTTTTTGCCAAATTCGTTTGTTGGCAATTCCAGGGAAGCATCACCACAGAGCCAAAAATTTAGCCCGAATGTTGCAAATTTATAGTAACGAGATTTCGTCAGAAAAATGTCCAACGGTACAAAAGTGAAACTGGCCATGCTCTGTGAAAAGGGTGTTTAATGCATCTGCAAAAAGTATCGACCAACGTCAGCCTGCGCAATCCGCGCAGGCTGACGTAGGTCGAATCTTTTTACTATTTGTAAACTTTCTGCATGTCAAGGGATCAGTCTACCTCATGATTCAATCGGCTGTTGGACAAAATGGATTGTATGGATCCATAATCATGTATTGGCTTATTAGTATAAAAAATCACGGAGATGCGTCATATCCTTGTTACCAGAGCGTGGCTCTAACGTAAATTACGACAAATATATCACAACAAAGTGCAAATAAGACAAACAAAGACATACTAGACGAAAGCGTCTAGCTAGGTCACTTAACTCTTTCCATACTATATACGACTTACCGACCTTTTGTGAATAGTGTAGATCAAGATCAGACTGCGCAGAAGGTGCAGTCTGATCTCTGATCTACACTATCCACTGCTATATTCTAGATTATGACAGAAAAGTCTCTTGGCCTTGTACAGGAAATGTATTTTTAGCCTTTGAGAAAAAGCAATTTATTTATTCAGTAGGGAAAGAATTAATGCAGACATACAAACATACAGCTTAGCTTAGTCTCATCTTACAAACCTACATAAGCACCTTACACTTGACTTTCTAATCTGCTTTCATTAAAGGGGGGTAATTATGTTAGACAATCCAGTAATGTAACTAAAACTCCGATGATAACAAACGATGGCACAGAATTTCAGTTCTTGAGCAACCAATGAACAGGGGGTGCTTTCGTCTGCGGAATTCCTTAAACAGTTTATAACTAACTCATATGTGGCGAATCACAGTACATTTTCATTCCGTACAGAAGGCGACGTGCCAGTCTGGATACCAAGTGTCTTTACATTGACATTTCTGTCCATTTATATCATGAACGACGCCGGCTTTTAACACGGTACCAAACCAGGGATGGCGGCAAGTTTGACCTAGAAACAGAAAAATAAACATGTGTAAAGCGGCCTCTTTAGGTTTTTTATGTCGTGAATCAGCCTTTTTTTCGGGAAATATCTGGTAAATAATAAAAATGTATACTTTTTTCTCTGCTAGCGTAAAGAGAAATACAGAATATTTGCACTTAATAGAAAAGACTTTGTGCAATTTTGGTGTTTAATAAGAGGATGGTCGGTTTGCAATGGGCTACTCTGACTATCTTTCTCAGGTCAGACATGACGTAACCGTACCTTTTGAATACGATACCATATTATTGATACGTGCAAAAATCAGACACTGCCACAAACTTTTGAAACATGTCCTTTACGGAAACACCATTAAAATTTTCTCTTTCTGATTTATTCATGGTTTGCCAGCTATTGTCTTACAAAATTCAGAACAGAACAGAACAGAATTTTATTGCTATAAGTTATTAACAAATACTTTTAGCAAACATAAATGAAAAATAAATTCAGTGATCTAGTTAACATTTTTGTAGTTTGATTTGATTGTAAAAAATACGCTTAGCCCCCTTTTAACTCTTCACCAGACGACAATTTATTCAACTTGTCCAAAGCACTTGCAAACGGAAACTAAAATGCAGCTTAAGATATGTGATTCGTCTTTTAGAATGAAGAGAGCATTTTTTCACACTATGTTTTCAAAAGCCCTCAGAAAAGTAAAAATTCAGAATCATTTGGTCAAAGGTTAACTCGTACTCCTGAAACAAATTTGAATCGGAGGACTTGTATAACGTCCTATGTAAAATAATCAGGCCTATTATGAATTGGCTTGCAACACGCGAAAAGGGACATTCGGACATTTGCGTAAAGTGTCGTCTCGGATCAGCCTGCGCAGTCCGCGCAGGCTGATCCGAGACGACACTTTCCGTTTTTATGTAATTTTCTGTTTTGCGCAAGTCTACTGTGGGACAAAATCTAATGTAGTCGTAAAGTGCCGTCTCGGATTAGCCTGCGCGGACTGCGCAGGCTGATCCGAGACGACACTTTATGCAAATGTCCGAATGCCCCTTTTCGCGTGTTGCAAGCCAATTAAGATTTGGAAGTTGATACTTTAATACTTCTTCACAACTTTTCTGATGTTTTTTCTTTTCCTTCTGATACAATGTTTCAAGAAAAAAGTTTGCAGAAGTTAATAAGCTGTGATTCTTTTCCATGTTTTTTCTTCTTAAAGTTATAAAAAAAGTAAGCTGGAGATTTTTCAACGTTGCAGACGCGCAGCCAGGTGGAGGCCTTGATGTCATGGCTTCAACATTAATGTATGCATGTAAATATTCTTGAGGAGAGAATGAGAATGGCATAGCCGCATACATGGTAACTTGGCCCAGGCCTCAGCCATGGGCTCCATCTTTATTATATTCTAGGCTTCTCCCCAGACATATGTGTTGAAAATAAGCAAACTTTTCAGAAAAAAAAAAAGTTTGCACATGTACTCGCAAAATAGATAAATGTTCGCAATTTGACATCGACGAAACTGTTGGGTATTAAATCCTTTATGAAAGCAGCAAATTCACTTTGACACCAAATTGCTGTTTGGCAAAATGAGAAACTATCCACAGCGTTGTCTGACAAAGATTTCTAACTCATTGCAATGGCGGCAACGCTTCTTTATAGGGTGAATACCATATGGTTTTATTCAGCGACCGCTGTACCAAGTCTAAAAGACTAGATATCTAATGGGCCAAAATTTTCTACCGCCGCCAATCAGAAGACATAGAGGATATTTGTTTTTTTCGGTGAAAGATCGAAATTTATTTCATCGAGTGAACACCATCGGTAATATTTTCACGAGTGGCGCAGCCACGAGTGAAAATATTACCGATGGTGTTATCAAAATCCAGTACAGTTCTTTTCCGTTATTCCCCGTGGCGTACCCCTCCCGCATAGCAACGCATTACAACATTACGTCAAGCGCGAGAAATGTAAGGTAAATGACGTCATATTTCCATCTGATTGTGAGGCACGCGCAATTTACCTAGGCAACAAGAACATGAAAATCGGTATTTTCACTGGTCGTACCCGTGTAATATCGAAACATATTTTCACAGCTATTTCTCGATATCCTACCGGAAAGCATGAAATAAAACGTTTTTATCCCATAACCTGCTAAATAAGTTAAGTGAAACTTTCCAGCCAATAGTGAAAAACCCAAATATTGCAATTTCAAAGTTATTTTTCATGGGAAAAATATCTGCTTATCGGACAGTGTAGATCCAAGATCAGACTGCATGTTCTGTGCAGTCTGATCTTGATCTACGCTGTCCGCAAAGAGATACGACCTAACATATTAGTAAAACTAACCAAAGCCGTTGTTTTCAGCATTTTCACGGTTATTCAAATTTGGTGTGGTACCTACCTTGTGGACAAGACAGTGAGCACGGTCCCCGAACCCAAATTGGATCAACACAGTGTAGGTCATCACACAGCCTGTATTGAAAGTCGTGGTCGAAATGGACTGCCACTACCATTGAAACCATGGCAACCATTATCAAATGACATATAACACTTCTCAACATTTTGTTGGTGTATTGTTTTCTTGGTAGTTACTGTCTGGAAAAAATAAAGCAATTCAACATTCAAATAAAAACATATTGGTCATTAGTTACACGAAAGCAGTCACTATTTCTATTACTCTGCTTGGTTAAGAAAACGAAATGGATACTTCGTGGTCATATGAGGAGACCCAGACATGGCAAAAACGTGACCGAAATATCAATACAACTATCGGGCAGTGTACAGATGATGCTGTAAGTTCTGTGTATTTGGTCTACATTGTGAGCAATAGCGTCTTAGATAGCTTGTATCATGCGTAGAGTCGATTTTTCCCTGCATACAAAATTTAAGATCACATTATATGAGTTCAACAAATGGCGTTAAACGATTAAATGAGCAATGCTCTGTGAAAAGGGGGCTTAATGCACCCCCGTGATGTAGTATACCAAGCAATTCATCACATAATTATGGATCCATCAACTCTATACTTCACGGTTAAATCAAAATTTATTCTTCTCGTAGTTACCAATTTAAAATTTACTGAGGCTCGTCTACATTTGAGACCAAACACTGCTGAAGTAGATTTAGTGGGAAGCTTAGACATTAAAGGTGTTAACTAGATAAGAAAATTTTAGATTTGTCCTTATTAAAAGCATTTGCAGGCGACAAAATCAATACACTTTTTCCTTCAAAGATCTGGGAATTGACGGAATAGTTAATATTAGTTGTTGTTCATAAAAGCTATTCATGAGACTATAAATTTCTCTACCATGCTTAATTATAAAATGTATCTAGTGGACAGTGCTAATATTTTACTATTTTTCAATTTAAATCTGAACGTATTCTACACTATTCTCATATCTACTTAAGATTCTAGTAATTCTATCACATTTAAAAGGCATTAACTTGCAACATCTTTTTTGACTGTCGACAATGTGAACTCGACAGGATATTGGTAAAAAAAAAAAAGTCTTACCTGAAATGTATTCCCAGTCTTCAATCTGACTGGTCACTTATATTTCTGGAGTTACTACAGTTCTCCTTCAAGCATCAAAGGCACTTTCAGCAAGTAAATTGTTTCGTTGCATACATGTAAACTTTTCTATAAGACAACGTTCGCGATCGAAGCAGTATTTATACCATACCCAATATGGCCGCTCTCTTTGGAAGAATGATGATGCATGTTTTTTCTAGAAGATTCTACTGTAAACAAAGTATTTACCACAGATTCCTCAGCAATATTATGACGTTTCTTGTCTCTGAAGTGCGATTCATTTTAATGACAGATTAATTACAGTAAATATTAAGACAACGCGAGGTTTCAATTTATCATTATAAATTACAGTAAACGAGATATGACTTATGATTATTCAACATAAACTGTATATATTTGCGGTTTTTTCAACGACATTGAAATGGTTTGTAACGTTTATGATCGTCTATATAATATTGTTTCAATGATATAAGCAAAACAGTGTAGACTTAATTATGAACTATAAGCGTTTTATGAGCCTTTCGACGGGCGCGGATTTTCTTTTTTCTGTGTAGGTGGTGGGCGGTTGCGATGTCATTTACAACGTTTTAGGAATCAACGCAACGTTCATCTGTACTTCATTTTAGTCACAGCGACAGCTCACTTGGTCTGTCTTTGATTCCTTTCACCTGTATTAGTCTGGAGCTTTATGGCGCCTTGCTGAAAGACACCCCAACGTCTGTTACTTGTAGGCTACTACAAATAATCGAAAAAATTGCCCGAAATAGCAACATACATTGAATGAGAATGTTTGATATACATTTATTAAGCACCTACTAATTTACGGACTCAAATGCACGCATCGCACGCGGATAAAATCGGAAACCGATGTGGAAGAAAATCTGCATCCAACAGTGCCAAATACGTTCCCAAGTTTGGTATGATGAGGTATCCCGCGTCGGGACTATTTTAACCTTAGTTTACGATTTGATTGGTCCAAATGTTACGTTATAATATCTATCCGCCATTCTTTAAAAGAAGTTATTATATATCAGTAAATTTTTCGGCTTAAATGTATGGTGGCATATTTCTGCCGCGAGATACGAGATAGCTATCATGATAATTTAAGAGAATTATCGTGATAAAACAAAAAAATTCACGATAAAAATATCGCAATAATGCTAACTCTTATCATGATTTTTTTTGCTTTCGTGCCCACAACTGACATTCATGATATCTATAATTAGATACGGTTTCGGAATACCTTCGTATACAACCTTATGAATTCTCCTTTTCCCTACAACATACGGTTTCAAAGTTGTTCGTAGGAGGCATTTCGAGTCGTCTTTGTGATTTTACAGACCTCTGTCATTCGGGCATTGTCAAAATTCACCAATTAAGCTACAATTGTTAATTAATGATTCGAAATATTACTGACTGCAATCTTATTAAAGGGTAACTCCACACCAAAATTTTCATTTCAAAATCGGATAAAACGACACTAGAGTATGTTAACAAAAATCTTGTTAGCGTTCTGTGATGTTTACTCCACGAGATATAGAGGTTTAAACTTTCGGATTTTCACCTGTGTGAAAGTCGCTAATTGAAAAAAACCGTGACTTCCGGTAGTTTGCCGTGATCTCACAAGTGTGAGAAGATAATTATAGTTGCTATATATGAACTAACACAGAAAATTGAGAAAACTGCATGATATTTATAAAGATATAAATCGCTATTTCACGTTTCAATCACTTGTGTACTGCAGAGTTTCAATATCTACAGACCTGTCACACCAAACTAGGTCTTACAACGTCTTAACCCGTCCTGACATAATCGGAAAACGGGTTACGGTCGGGGATGATTTTGGCCTGATAATGGCTGAAGCCCCTATCTCACCAAACCTATTCCCAGAAAGTCTTAACCCGGTCAACAAAATCGAAAAACTGGCTGGGATAGGACATGTAATTTCAGTCGGTAAAATGCAAACGCATTGCAGGTTATTGCCCGACCGCACTGCGTCTCTAATAGGATCGAAGTACAGCAGTTCCGTTCGTAGTACGTCCATCTCGCTTTAAGTACGTGGTTACTCCGTCTAATCACAGGACGGGATGGATGGCAAAAAATTTTGAGCAGGCTCAAAGTTCTGTAGCACCCGTCGTAAAAGGATACTAATACGCCCACTTCGTCTGAAGACAGTTTCAGTCCGATCAGCAAA
Organism: Hippopus hippopus; assembly: GCA_946811185.2. Taxonomy (NCBI): domain Eukaryota; kingdom Metazoa; phylum Mollusca; class Bivalvia; order Cardiida; family Cardiidae; genus Hippopus; species Hippopus hippopus. Next base: position 28,867,287 of record OX328108.1, on the reverse strand, counting down.
AAAATTTGGAACAGAGTGAGAACGAGTTTGGCGTGACGGGGGTATATCGCTCTTACATCTACAATCATAGGAAAGAAATTTTGAATGAATTAGCTTAGTGGAGAAAGTACTTATAAAAAAGTGAATAGTTATTCTTCTGGTAACGAACATAAATATTTTGAAATTTATTTCTTGATGTTATTTCAATTGTACCACTACCTTATCAACGAGTTGTAATAGATAAATATAAAAAAAGAAATAATAAATCAAGATATTTGAATCATGCCAAAATTCTCTTCTACTAGGTCGTAGAACGAAGAAGGAACATTGCAATGTGAAAAGGAAATCATTCGAGTTAATTTCTAAGGCTGTTTCTACCAAATATAGGACACCGTCGCCCATTTAACGGTCTACAAATCCTGCGCAGTCTGATCTGGATCTACACCATCAGTGTCAGCATTTTACATGTCTCCTTCAGCTTGGAAAGAATTAAAAGCCTTGATCTGCCTTAGAAATCTTATCCTCTCTTTAACATTCACGAACAACATTAAATCCAGCACACATCCTGAATTTGCTGTTAAAGTTTAAAAAAAAATTTTTTTCACTCGATCTTCATTTATTTTCCTACGTGCTTTTTTTTTTCATAATCTCAAATTTGTTTCTTTCATCAACAACAACGTTAAAAGATTGTCTGAATTGCCTCCTGCTTTCCTGTCCTCCATATCATGCAGTAAACATTTTTGATCGTCTGCAAAATACAGGGTCAGTCCATTTCCTAAATACTGAGACATGTAAGGCGTACAATTTAAAAGGAAATACCAACGTGGACAAAAACTGTTTAACTGTCTTCTCCCGTGTTTCTTCCTGTAATCATATACGAGATAAGAGATGCTGACCATGAAAATGCAGCGTAAATTAAAAATTTATAACTGCGTACAAACTTTACACAAAATTTTAGTGCGCCAACCTTTTATTTTGAGAAAAGAATTGTGTGTTCCATCCATGTACAAGGACAAAGGGTTAATTAGGTGCCTCTTTTGTGATGATATCGCACCGTTGTGGTCTGACATATATATATATTTTTTTTTACCCGGCTTGCAGCTTGATTGGTTGGTTGGTTGGTTGTATTGGGGTTTAACGCCACTTTAACAGCTAAGGTCATATCATGGCGGTCGGTGACGCACATGTGTTTCCTGGCTTTCTCACACCAGTACTAACTCAACTTTCTTTCCAAAGCCACCGACTACTTTTCTCACATGCTTCAGCAGAGGTGAGAGGCGAAAATACGCCGGAAAGAAAGTTCGCCTCAACCGGGTATCGAACTCACAACCATCAGGTCATGAGTCCGACACGCTCACCACTGAGCCACCCGGGCGGAGCGCTTGCAGCCTGAGGTTAACAAGCACTTGTCATAAACATGTCATGTACAAAGTTACTCTTTTGTTTTCACGACCATATTGAACCCTTTTTCGTAAATAATGTAAATGGAATTTGGAATTTTACACAGGTTAAATGGGTAAGTCGAACGTCATAACTTTTGTATTTTCCTCATTCATATGATCTTAAATTAAAAAAAAAAAAAAACCGCATAATCTGCTTGTCGAATTTCTTTTCTAACTACTCTCTCTCTCTCTCTCTCTCTCTCTCTCTCTCTCTCTCTCTCTCTCTCTCTCTCTCTCTCTCTCTCTCTCATGAAAGAGATGGATAATCAACAGTAAATTTACCATTTATTGCTTGCCTCATTTAAATTTCTGTGGGGCCCCAAGGCTGCTGAGCGCGACTCAATGACCTTTTGCGAACAGTGTATATTAAGATCAGACTGTACAGAACATGCAATCTGATCTTATGTACAGTGTCCAATGCGGAAACATCTATTTTTGTTTCTTCAAAAACTAGCACTATTCAAAATTTTGCAATCGGCATGAAGGTTTATTTAACCTTTTGAGGATTAATGGTAGATCTGATATTAAGCCATGTCATTTAGTTCAGACAGACAGACAGACAGCAGACTGACAAATAAATAGTCATCTCCTGGCTCGAAATAGGGCTTAAACTCGGCACCCGGCATACGATAGGGATTTTTGTGACGAAAAAAGTCGCCTCCTGACATGAGGGAGGATAAGGCTGAGAAAAAAAAAAGTACACAGAAGCCGAAATAAGAGTGGCATCAAATCCGGTTTATCGAACATTTCACAAACTCGCACAGGTGTGCAAACCACATCTTCGCTTAAAACTCTCTTTCTACGATAGACATTGAAATGCGGTTTTTCTATTTTAAGATGGTTTTCATTTAAGGATTCATATATCCAAAAAAGAGATTTTGGCTGTAGTTGCCCTTTAAGTCAAAACTACCGAATTCATCCAAATGATGAATTTTCTATATATAGATATCGAGAAACGGATAAAACTATCACAATAATTTTATCTCGCATGTCAGCTCCGAGCACGGTGGAGAAATTTTGCGATAAAATATTAAGTTTATCGTGATATTTTTATCATGAAACTTTTCACGATCTTGATAAGATTTCCAGGAAACTTTTAATTTATCGCGATAATTTACCAAAATTATCATGATAGCTATCTCGTATCTCGTGGCAGAAATATGCCACCATATAAATGCATGCGTTGCAGTCGGATAGAAAAAAAAAAAATCCGTATCTTCACACGGTGAAATACGGTTCCAAATATTGTGGGATGACGTATCTCGCGAACGGACTGAGCATGCATTGATTTGCGATTTGATTACTCTATAATATTAATCCGCCATTCATAACAACAGAGTCACTACCATACACACTATTAATTGTCTAATTTTGTTTACCGTTTTCGAATAAAATGTCATTAATTACAACAGGTTGTAGTTGAAAGTTGTAGGTATATAATAAAAGGAATATTATGTTGTAGTAACTTTCCTGGTGCTTGTATTTACTTCTCGCTGCGTAAGAAAATTTTGACATCGCGCTCGATCTTCGATCAAATTTTCTCACGCTGCTCGAATTAAATACAAGCGCCAGGAAAGTTACTACAACATAATATTCCGTATTTATTACCCGCTTAACCAGTATTTCTTTTAATTTCTCACCACTTGCGATTAAAATTGTCAGTAATTGCAATATTTTGATTTTCAAATCTGTACGTGTAGAGTAAAATGAATATGTTGTGGTAACTCTCCTAGGACTTTACTCGTATTTTGTTTTTCGCTGCGTGGGAAAATATTGACAAGTTAAATGTTGACATGTATCGACAGGCAATTAAGTTTGGTGTCAAATTTGGTTTTACTACCAGACAACCATGTCATTTTGAAACCAAATGTTCGACGAAAGGATTTAAAACGACTTTCAACACTCTACATCCTGAAACAAATTTGTAGCAGAGAACATTTAAAACATGTCCACTGCTTACCAAACGACAAAATTTTTAACTTGTCCAAGTTGAAGGCACTTTGTACATGTAAAAATATGTATGTCCCTGTAAGGGTACAGAACAATGTGGTAAAAGGATAAATGCTGATTACCGAAGTTACTTTAGCTTAGATATAATTGATTGAGTTGTTTTCCCCCTAGATTATTAAACTTATCGCCTTCTTTAAAGGGACATTTTTAGATTTTTGTTTTCGTGATTGACAGTTCCCTGTTTAATACTGATAAATAATATAAAGTATATTTTTCTTTGTGAGTAAACTTTTAGGCTGCGTGCAGTCTGATCTTCGATCTACACTGTCCGACAAGGAGATATTTTTCTCCTTGAATTGAGTTTGAAATAGCAACGTTCGGGTTTTTACTATCGGCTTGAAATCTTCATTTAATTTACTTGTTTAGCAGGATAACGGTTAAAAGAAAATAGACGGTACCACTGAGTGAAAACAAACCTTTTTATTGGCGTTTGAATAACGGGATGGTGATGGTTTTGCAATCGGAAACAACGACTTTCTTAATGAGACCAGATATGACGTCATCGTGCCTATTTGAACACGATCCAATAATAATTTGGCTTGTAACACACGAAGTGGGCATTCGGACATTTTCGTAAAGTGTCGTCTCGGATCAGCCTGCACGTACAACGCAGGCTGATCCGAGACGACACTTTTCGCAAATGTCTGAATACCACTTTTCGCATGTTGCAGGCCAATTATGATGGATGCGTGATATAGATCATTTGACATTCCCATATGCCTTTGCGAGACACTTGAAAAGTTCTGGCCCCCTTTCAACAAATTTTTGCTGCAGAAAGCTTTGAAAACGTCTGTATAAGATACTAGTAACCAACGTGAAATAAAATGTAAAAATGTAAATGTAAGTGAACAATTATGGTAAAAAAAAAGAGAATTTGCTCGTTATGAGCGATTTCTCTTTTTGTCAATATGTTTTCAAATGTGATCTGCTGCACGATGAAAACACAGTCGTCTTCAGGGCAAAATAAAATGAAAAAACAAATGAAACAAAATTCAATAGAAATAAGAGAAGCCCAGCGTCATATTACATTTTACGTAAAGGTAGCTCGTTCATTAACTCTTTACTAAATGACCAATTTTTGGACAAGTCCAAATCCAAACCATTCCAAGATGACAAAAATACATTTAAGGAATGAAGAGAATTTTATTTTTTTCATGGAGGTATGAAAAAAAAAACCTAATTACACTGTATGAAACTGCGAAGCGGTTTCATAGAGTGTGATTAGGTTTTTTTTTTCATACCTCCATGAAAAATATTAAATTCTCTTCATTCCTTATAATTTAATATTACAGACAACATACACCCATGGAAATAATTCAAACTTAATTCATTTTCTTTATTTTTAAATCTAATGTTGGCGTTTCTAAAGCCACTTCCACTCATATTTGTATGGCGCGAGAATACAATAGGGAAGCAGTGTTCAGATCCCCAATTCTGAAAATTAGCCAATAGAACAAAAGTAAATGAACACAGCAGTGTGTAGGACCCGCAAAAGTGACCACCAGCAGAAGTAGTTCCGGCACAACGTGATTTTTTTTTCATGGAGCGATGAAAAATTTTTTTCAGCCAATCAGAACTCGCCAATGTTCATGAAAACAACTAATATTAAATTATTTAAGTCATAATTATGGTGGCATTAGTCTTTGACAGAATAGAAAAAAATGTTCGAAAAGGAGAAAATGCTGCTTATCATATATTCCTTTTCAAAACAATGATTTCAAAAACTTTCTTTCTTAAATATTCATTTATCGCCTGCAAATGCAGCTGACTTGGACAATTCATAAAATGAGGTTAAAACATGATGGGATAAGGAGAAAATGTTGGTTTCCAGCATTTTCTACTATTTCTAAAATGTTTTCTACCTTTTCCAAACACTAATCTCAATTTTTAGCCATTTTATTTGTCGTCTGCGTCTTTTTCAGAAGTGACAAATATAAAACTCCACCGTCTTGCTAAAGAGTAAGTTGAAAAAAAAATAGAGACATTCTTCAAATCTTAATTGTCTATAAAACAAATAAACAAATTCATTCATCTTAATGACAGACTGGTTTCGTTGTGACGTCACTTTCCTCGTAAAAATATTATCTTTTTTCTTTTCAAATTCTGTTCTAGTCTACAAAATTTAAAACGTGTCCTACTCAAAAACATTTCGAGACGACATATTCAATGTGGTTCAAATGTTGGTATTTGTCTTTGAAAGATTAGGAAACATTATGGGATGAGGACAATATGCTGGTTACCAGCATTTTCTTCTTTTTCCACAACCTTTTGAAAAGCTCTTTTGTCTGAGTAGTAAAAGTAACAATTAAGTCCAAAAGTAAACAAAGCGGGTGTTCAAATGCATTTGAATTTATATCACACTATTTAAAAGTATGGAAATTATTGTGAAGATGACAATCTGTCATTGTACGGTCGGTTCAAGTGTTAGTTGCTGACAGAGAGGTTAATTTCAAAACTAGGTTAAAACTTGCCAGGTAGCCGTGTCTTTTGTTTACTTTTTGCCTGATTTTAAAATTCTTTTTTCTTCCAGCGACTAACATATGGCCCGACCACACGATAACAGACTGTGATCTCCACAATATTTTCCATACTTTTAAATGGTATGATTTAAATTTAAATGTATTATGACACATGCTTTGATATTTTGGCCTTTACTGGGCCTTTAAATGCGGTAAAAGGTTCATTCTTTACCAGACGATAGAATTTTAGATTGAAAGCTTTTGCAGACGACATACCAAATGTGGCTCCAGTGAAGGAAATCTTCTTATAAATGATAGAAAACATCAAGTCGAAAAGAAGAAAATGTTAGTCGCCAGTATTTTCTCCTTTTTCTGACAATGTTTTTAAAAAAAGCCTTCTTTTTCGGAGTCCTTAAAAATAGGACCGTTTGGTTTACAAACAATCCCGATTTTTAACTATCCTGAACAAGACGGCTTCTGAAAACATAGTGGGAAAAGGAGAAAATGCTGGTAACCAGCTCTCCTTTTCCCACTATGTTTTGTAGTCTATTCAGAACAAATGACACCATCTCAGCAAACATTCATTTGTCGTCTGCACGTGCTTTGAATTTGGACAAGTCTAAAACTTTGTCATGTAGTAAACTCTTTACCAAATGACAAAATTTTAGACTGGTCCAAATTGAAAGCATTTGCGACTACAACATAAATGACACTCAGAAATTGAAATTTGTTTTCGGAAGGGTAGAAAACAATGTGGGAAAAGGAGAAAATGCTGGTTACCAGCATTTTCTCCTTTTCCCACAATGTTTTCAAAAGCTTTCTTGCTCAGGGTCGATAAAAGTCGGAATTGTAAGAGGTTCAATGTCTCGTTTTTTTATTTAAACAGGTATTAAAGTTTAAGTGTCGATAAGCAAGTCAATCTCGCTTGACTCTTTACCAAACGACAAAATTTTGGACTTGTCCAAATTGAAAGAATTTGCAGACGACAAATTAAATGTTGCTTAAAATCTGAAAAGTCTCCCAGGAAGTGTCGTAAACATAGTGGGAAAATGAGAAAATGCTGGTGACCAGCATTTTCTCCTTTTCCCACAATGTTTTCTAGGGCCTTCTTTCTCAGGATCGTTAAAACTCGGGATTGTGTGGTAAAGGCTTCATTAAATAATGCCATTGAGATACTGCCTGACTCACACATGATGCTTGTATATAATCAACATGGATTTGTTTTGTTTATTTATTTGTTTGTTTGTATTTTATTAATTTGATTGTTTGTTTTACGTCGCTTATAACATTAATTATATCACGGGGGGGGGGGGGGGGAGGGAGAAAGAGAGAAGTGCACCTATGCTCACCCGAAGTTTTGTATACCAGTAGATAAAGGATACAGGCAAAAGGTAACCGAATAACAGATTGGTCCTTTTTTACCTGTATTCCTTTGTTTTTATCATTGATTGCCTTAGGGATGTTACGATAAATACAGTTTGATTTACGATATATATGTAAGGTCCACATGTAATTTTAAAGCAAATTCTGTTCTCAATCATAAGAGAAATGCGTATATATCGATTTTTGAATCAATCTGACAAGATTTAGTTGAGAAATTATCTTAAGAGCATATCTGTGTAGTGCAAGAAACTCAAGGATAAAAACCAAGTAATGCCCTAACCAGGACCGATATAGTACGAATGAGGATCAAGGAAAATAACTAAAGCATGGCCCTCATTCTCTTCACAAGCCACTCGCTACGTTCCCACATAACCATCGTCGAGAGAATGACCAGCGGTGAGAGAGGAACGAATTCTATCACAATGACTACTGTCAATCCTCAAAAAAGGTGGCGGAGCCGGGGAATCGAACACACGGCCCCTGAATTTAACACCTATAGGTCATCGGCTGAGCAACCGAGCTAGACAATCAGAATGGAGCAGAACAGACTTAAAGCTTTTACTTCCTACCATGAGACAGACAGACACATAGATAGACAGACAGACAGAGAACGAGCGAGAGAGAGAAAGAGGCATGGTGGAAAGGGATGAGATACAAACAGACATGCACCGAAAGAGAGAGGGTAAGAGAGTGAATGAGAAGGGAGAAAGAATGGGAGAGGGAGATGGTTAGAGAGAGTGCTTGATAGACAGACAGCGAAAGGAGAAGGTTGAGAGAGGGACGAGAGAGAGAAAAGAGTGGAGAGAAAAAGAGAGAGAAAAATCTATGAGATTGGTGAGAGACACCATACAGTTTCCCTGTAGATCAGTCGGTTGTGTACAGGACTTGAGAACAGGGAATCGAACCAGCTCAGTCAATTTCTGTCCGAGAATTGATGATAGGCCTAGTAATTGCGACAGGATTCATTCCTCTCTCACCGCTGACCATTGTTTCGACGCATTATCTCCCGCTAGATGGCATTCTACAGATACACATGTATCTAATTTGGGCATTCTGGGTACAGAACCGGACTACTTTTCAAAACAACGACCATTACTTTGGGTTTCAAAGTGAAATTAACGTTTACTCATAAAACGCTAACTGGTGCGATTCATTCAGCTATAATCGGCTAGCATGTAACCTATGCATCGGCCATTTATTAAAACAGCCCCTATATGCTTTGGTGATAGGCTAATAGCTTCGGTATAAGCCCTACTTTTCCCAGGTATACGGGGGATGGGTGATGCGTCATAGCAGACAGGTGGAATCTTCGAAGAATATGACATGCGCAGACAACGGTTTCGACTATGATTGTTTGGGAAAGCAGCCAGTGGCTTAGAAAGAATATTGTGCGGAGTACTGGTAAAAGAAACTCCAGGAAAGCATAGATAGGTGCACTGGCCGCTGCGATATAACTGAAGTAACGTTGAAAGAGGCTTTAAACACCATACAATCAATCAACCATGTAGTTTATTTACTTTTATGAAGTGGTCATTAACCTCTATCGTCCCATATATCTTTCGACCTTGATCAGAGAGTGACCTTTTATCTGCATCTACACAGAACCCTTTAAGCAGTTTTGTTCACGTTTCTCTGCAACAAACTCTGACATTTGCGGATAATATAGTTCTAGATCAGCTTGCATAGAAGATGCCGTCTGATCTGGGATGTACATGGTGTCATATCATGAGACAAACTTTGGCAAAACCAGTCTAGAAATCTAATCGTCTTCTTTTCCAGCATCGTTCTTTCTATTTATTTACAGCTGACGGTAACTGGCTTTCTTACTATTTATCAGTAAACACAATATTTTGGCGTAACATATGCAGGTTGTTGTGACACAGTTTTATTCATTTTATTGTTGGATATATTAAAACAATTTAAATTCATAAACTGTAGAAACTACATGTAGTTACTGTAGCGGCCAGTGTATATCGAATCGAACAGAACGTGCAGTCTGATCTTGGATCTACACTGCAAGCTCAGTTGAGTGTTGTGCACATCTTGTGTTGCTTAAATTATGGTCGGTGTTGATCAGGAATGAGAGGGCATATGCATCTCGCACACGATTCTGATCTTTGTTTGATACTCTGTGTAATTGTCAGACCATTTTTCTCTCAAACTGTAAGGATGTATCTTTAATAACTGCTGTACAGTTAACCCTTTACTACACAATCCCGACTTTTAACGACATTGAGAAAGAAGCCTTTTGAAAACATTGTGGAAAAAGGAGAAAATGCTGGTAACCAGCATTTTCTCCTTTTCCCACAATATTTCCTACCTTTCAAAAAAATAAATTTTAATTTTTCAGTCATTTTTATTTTGTCATTTGCAAATACTTTCAATTTGGACCAGTCTAGTATTTTATCGTTTGGTAAAGAATTAAAATAACTTGTTGGTAAGGTTTACTGCCTGAACAAATACATGTACATGTGTTCATTTCTGGCATCAACCCCTTATCACACGAAACAATTTTAGACTTGTCCAAAGGGAAGGGAATTGCAGACGACAAGTAGAATGTGTCTCAAAATGCTTTAATTTCCTTTAGAATAATAGAAAACATTGTAGACAAAAAGGCGAAAATGCTGGTTACCAGCATTTTCTCTTTTTCCCACAATGTTTTCAAAAACTTTTTCTCTCAGGCTCGTTTTAACTCGGGATTGTTTGGTTTGGTTTGGTTTGTATTGGAGTTTAACGCCATTTTAACAGCTTAGGTCATATCATGGCGGTCAGTGACGCACCCACGTGTTTCCTGGCTTTCTCACACCAGTACTAACACAACTTTCTTTCCAAAGCCACTGACTACTTTTCTCACATGCATCAGAGGTGAGAGGCAAGGATTGTTTGGTAAACGGTTTAAGAAAAAAAACATTAGGGATAAAGGGAAAGTACTGCTGGTTACCAGCACTTTCTTCTTTTCCCACAGTCGTTAAAATCGGATTACTTGATATATATACAGGATTGAAGACTGCGCAGACGACAAAACACTGGATTACACACACGACTGTTTCTATAGTGACATATTTACGTGTAAAGTGGAATATTGTGTATAAAACATGCCTTCACAAATAAAGCTTGGTGATATCCCGATCGTCAATTTTGGCGAATACATGTTAGACACGATGAGACCATACGAGAACAAGCCAGCATTGGTAAGCGGGAGTCGGTGCTACTTAACGCGCTGGCCTGGTTGTGTATATAGTTGTCAATAGGGTTGTGGGTTCGAATTCCAGACTAGGCCAAAAATCGTTGTAGGGGCTTGGACACGGACGCTTGATTTCTGACAAACTTTTCTCGCTTTATTGTAATGTATGGGCCGTGCTCTGTGAAATGGGGGCTTTATACATATGCAAAAAAGTATCGACCCATGTCAGCTTGCGCAGTCCGCGCAGGCTGACATGAGTCGATACTTTTTGCCATTTGTCAATTTTCTGTATTTCCGATGACCATTCTAACTCTAGATTCAGTTGATTGTTAGACTTACAGGATTGGGTGTATCCAAAACTATATGATGGCTTAGTATAAGGTATCTCAGAAATGCATTAATCCACCGTTTGCTAGAGCAGGGCTCATATAAGTATGAAATAGTGGGTTAGAGAGGGCGATTTTTTTTTTCAAATATCAGGTGCCGAAGGGATTGACATAGTTCTGTGGTGAATAGTACAGATAACTGTCCCCAAAGGCGATGTTACTTTTTGACTGGTCGCCTCTGGGTACAGAGACGATCAAGACAAAACCAGTTGAAAGCTTCGCACAGATTTTGTGCGCAAGTTTGAACTCTCATAATTTCGCAAATAGAGCACTAAACTAGGATTTAAACATACCTGTTGCTTGCATATTTAATAACCCTTCGTTTGAAGTACAAATATTTTCAATTTAAACGCTGAACATAGAGAAAACCGCGCATTGCATCTGTTACTCGAGTTGTTTACGTTCCCGAATACAAACAAAATGGCCGCCACGCACGATAAATTTCGCCAGTGTTTTTTCCGAGATTTACATGTTATAAACGACTTCTACAAGCTCTTTATGTAATGAAAGGTTTATTAATTTGTCTTTGGTCATGTTTGTTACTAAAAGTCAGTTGCATTTCGCTGCAAAACAGATTAAACCGTCGAAACAGAAAGTCAGTATAGCCATGGCTCTATCTTTGCTACCGGAAAATTTACGATGGACTTGAGACGGTACGGTGCACAATAAATGTCCAAATATGAAAAATATCACCGTAGCGTCTCATTATTGAGACTATGTGGTGAAGGTGCAGGATTCGCAGTCTGAAGATTCGGGTTCAATCCTAACTCGATGCACTGGGATTTTCGTCGGAGTGTCCATGGGCAAGATAATTCAGAGCCCCAGCCTAGTACTGATGAAACCACGTACACATATATAATTGAGCCGCCGCCGTGATATGACTGAAACAATGTTGAAAGCGACGTAAAGCAACATGCAATCAGTCTGAGCAGTGATGTTCACCTCATTGCCGAAGTGGTATCTCGCTCACTGTTGCACTTGTTTCAACTCTGTTTATGTGGGAAAGCAGCCAAAAGTTCGGAAAAGGATCATGCGTAGTAGGATGTGACTACCTTTGTACGCATTACTCCACATGGGAGCGATTAAGGGCCATTATGGCACTCTTGCTTGTGATACAAATTCTTTCAAGCTATTTTAGCGTTTAATTCTAAAGTTAGCCCTTTATCTGCTAAATTAGTTAAATGAAACTTTTAATCCGATAGCAAAAACAAATGAGTCACGCTCTGGCAAAAAAGGAGCTTAATGCATCTACGTGATCTATAGTACCAAGCAAGCCATCACATTTTTATGGATGCATAACGGCCACTTTTTTAACAACCGACCTAATAATAAGGTAGACTGGTCCTTGTACATACAGAAAATTGACCGATAGGGAAAAGTTTCGGCCCAGGTCAGCCTGCGCGGACTGAATAAAGTTCTTCTCCTGTGAGAGCTTGATGCATCTGCAAAAAGTATCGGCCAATTTCAGCCTGCACAGTCCACGCAGGCTGACATGAGTCGAAACTTTTCGCTTTGTGTAAATTTTCTTCATGTCAAAGGATCATTCTACCTACAGAACCAGTTAGACAAAGTGGATTTTATGGATTTCTAATGATATGATGACTTGCTTGGTATAATGCATGACGGAGATGCATTAAACCCCCTTTTGCCAGAGCATGACTCCTTACCTCTTTTACCAAACGACAAAGTTTCAGACTTGGCTGAATTGAAAGCAAATGCAGACGACAAAATAAATATTTCTCCTAAGACAGATTTGTCCCTGAAATGGTAGAAAACATTGCAGAAAAAAAGAAAAAGCTGGCTTCCAGCATTTTATTCCTTTCCACAATGTTTTCAAAGGCCCTTCTTCCCAGGGTCATTAAAACTCGGAATGGTGTAATACAGAGATTAGGCAGTACATCTAGTCTTGATCTTACATCAAAATAATGTTTTGACATTTTTCGTTTCTAGGTGAATGGTGAAACTGGTGCAGTGTATACCTTCAATGATGTCATCAAGTATACAACACAACTCGCTTCCGGTTTACAGCACATTGGAGTCCAGAAAGGCGATGTCATTTGTATCTGCTCTCCCAACAATGTTGACTACATGATTGTTTTCTATGCTACCACATTGATTGGTGCGACGTGTCAGCCTGTCAACCCGACATACACCAAAGGTAGAATACCTATGCTAAATACATAATGTAAAGTACCCATGATTTACACTGTAGATAAAGTAGTCAGGATTACCACTTAAGATAAAGTGCCCATGCTTAAGGATAGGGCACCCTAATGGGATTCGTGTAACATTTGGCTATTTCAGTTATTTTTGGGGAAAAATATGTCCTTATCAACTATTGTAGATGAAAGATCAGACTGCACGTTCTGTGCAGTCTGATCTTCTTCTACACTAACCACTAAAGGTCAGTAAGTCACGCTTAGCAGCGTAAAGGTAAAGGTAAAAAATTCACGATATACACTAAAGGTAAGGTACTCATAAGTCAATAAAAGGTAGAGTACCCATGGTTTACACCAATGGCATACAGGTTTATACCCTTAATTTACTCTATGAAAAAAAAAAACCTATGATTAAGATAAAAATGAAAGTATCCATGTTTTACAGTAAACGTAAAGAAACCCCTAATGTACGAGTAAAATAAAGGTAGAGTAACAATAATTTACTCTAACGGTTGAAGTACCTATCATAAGTTAGATATGATAGTGTACAGTACTTATGATTTGCTCTATAGGTAAAGTACCAGTAATTTACACTAAACGTAAAGTACGACTGAGGTATAAGATCCATTGGTTACTTTAAATGAAGAGTATCCTTAATTTAAACTAAGTAAAGTATCCATAGTGGCAAAGTATTCATTGTTTAAACTCAATGTAAAGTTGCCATAATTTAATTAAAGAATAAAATATGCATGATTTACACTAATGTGGTGTAATTTTCACTCAAGGTTAAGTACCTATGACTTACACCAAAAGTAAAGTCCCTATGAGTTACACTAAAAGGTAGTGTTGCCATGATTTCATTTTAGGAAAATTGTCTTTACACTGAAGGTAGAGTAGCCATGGTTTAACCTTAGGTAAAGTACAAAAGAATTACAGTAAAGGAAATGTAGCCATGATTTACACTGAAGGAAAATTGTCAATAATTACACCGAAGGTCTCACCGATCGGCCGATAGACGCTGGTTCCCCGCATAGATTACGGATTATCCGAGTCTCAGCCGAATCCGTACGTTTTTTTCGGCGATGAAAGGCGATGTTACACGAATCCCATCAGGGTGCCCTATCCTTAAGGTAAATAACCCATGATTTACACCCGAGGTTGACGTATGACTTACACAACATGTGAAGTACCAATGATATACTAAAGGTAGAGGACCCACGATTCACTCTAACAGTAAATAAGCAACAGTTCACACTCATGTCCACATGAAAAGTGGTGAAGATGTTTGTCATGGTGATACATGTATCTCAGACGAGTTCCAATTTTTGTTGTATCGAGGTCACTGGGATAAATTTCTCAGAAACCAAATTTTTACTCTAATGCTCACCAAACTGGGTCAGATTTTTCTTAACGATATCATAAACAATTTTGAAAATGGGTCAGTCTGGGGAAAAAAAATTATGACATACCAGAGAAAAACATCGATTACTATGTTCCCAAATATACATCGGCTCAGGTGAGCGATTCAGGGCCACCCATCGTGGCCCTCTGGTTAAAGAAGTCATCTCTTTATTGTCCTTGGCAATATAACCATTAAAAAAATTGCATGACATTCCATGAACATGCATAGACTGTAATATTGTCGGATCTTGGGAGTCCTGTACTTTCCCTTATCTCTTTACCAAACAACAGAGTATAAGCCTTGTCCAAATTGAAAGCATCTGCAGACGACAATGTAAATGTGGCTCAAATGGTGGAATTTGTCCTTGATAGGATAGAAAACATTGCGGGGAAAGGAGAAAATGCTGGTTACCAGCATTTTCTCCTTTTCCCACAATGTTTTCAAAAGCTTCTTCCTCAGGGTCGTTAGAACATAGGATTGTGTGGTTAAGGATTAACCCCTTTCCAAACGACCCTGATTTTCATCAGATTAAGCCTTAAAAAAAAAGAAGAAGAAGACTATGGAAAACAATGTGGGAAAAGGAAAAAAAGCATTTTCCCTTTCTCACAAAGTTTTCTAACCTTTAAAAGACAACTTTCATCATTCAAACCATATTCAATTCGTCGTCTGCAATCCTTTCAGTCTACAATTTTGTCGTCTGGTAAAGAGTGAAAACCAGAACATAATTATTAGTATTCTAGACAGATTGTCATTTTTCATGAAATGAAATGAGCTCATTAACATTGACGGATTATCATAATGATAATAAAAACTTTAAATTATGCACACAAGTATACATACTCATTGTACAATCAATACATTGTAAACCATGCATATCGTTGAAAATTGTGGTCCTGAAACAGTGTAACAAAAGGCTGAGTGAGAGTGTAATACTTACTGTAACATGAACTGATGTCTTTTTAAAAATGCGTATTTACAAAAAGAAAAGGGCAAGATTCGTCAAAGTTTTCTTTTGGCCTGAATAAAGTAGTTTCGTAAATTTGTATATACTTGGTTTTATTCTATAGTATTTATCTATGAACTTTTGTCTTAAATCATGAAGAAAAAGGCAAATTATGATAATATTCATCTTTGATGTCATCCTTATCGCACAATATACACTTTCGTCTCATTCTTTCTATTTTTTGATATCTACCGCTTTCAATCATAAGATTATGCGATGAAAGTCGTAATTTAGCTATTATATTTCGCAATGATCTTTTCATAATCACATCAAGGTACTTCGCTCGAAGGAAGTCTGTTTTAATCGATGTACGAGAGCGATAGTGAGCTGTATTCTTGGGTACCTGTATACTATTGAGTAATTGTAGATATCTCTTAGTCTGTTGGTGAAAATTGGAAAGAATTTATCTTGGATCACTGACTCTGGATATATCCATACGTCAGCGAACCGCGATGATTCTAAAAGATTTTTTACTTTATTTGCACAATTATTAATTCGATAATTTTTTATTATTTTATCTATTCCTTAACTCTACCATGAGACAAAGTTTCAGACTTGTCCAAATTGGAAGCAATCAAATGTTTAGATTTTTCTTTGAAAGAGTTGAAAAAGCTGTAGGAACATGACAAGATGCTGGTTACCAGTACTTTATCCTTTTTCCAACAAAGTTTTTAAGATGTTTTCCTTTTTTTACCCTAAGAGTCATTGAAACCTGGCATTTTTAGTAAAGGGTTAACTTTTTACCCCCCGAAGACAACGTCTTGTGTCACGCAGATTACTTTTGAAAACTTTGTGGCAAAAGAAGAAAATGGTCGTTAGGAATTCCTCCTTTTGGCTTAAGGATAGTGCACCCTAATGGGATTCGTGTAACATCGCCTTTCATCGCCAAAATATCGTACGGATTCGGCTAAGACACGGGTAATCCATAATCGATGCGGGCAAACAACGTCAGTCGGCTTTAGTTATACATAGCATTCTAACGGTTAGGTATGAGTCAAGCTCAATTTAATCCGTTGTTTCGAAATATTAGAAAGCATAAATTTGAAAATTTATTTCAAAAGACTCCTTTTTATTAAGATCATAAACAAAATTTATGAACACTAAATATTGTTAAATTGTTTTAAAAAAGTTTCAGGATGCTTTAAACCGTATAGATGTACTTTAACATAATGACATCTCATTTTTTCATGTCTTTTTGGGATTCACCAGTGCTAGACTTTGTCTCCTCAGTGTCTTGCCCAAGGGCATCTGCATGTTCCAGAGGGGATCGAACACTGGCTTCATGATTACAAATGAGCCTTGCTTTATGAAAAGGGGGCTTAATGCACTTGCAAAAAGTATTGACCCAGGTCAGCCTGCGCAAGCTGACCTGGGTTGATTATTTTAGCTTTTTGTTAAATTTTCTGCTTGTCAAAGAACCATTCTGTCTCATTATTCATTTCGTTATGAGACAGAATGGATTTTATGGATCCGTAATTATGTGGTAACTTGCTTGGTACAATGTATTACGGAGATGCATTAAGCCCCCTTTTGCGTGAGCATGGTTCAAATCTAATAGCTGACATGGATGCAAATGCCATTGGTAACCTGCATGTACAGTTCAGTTTGTACAGAGCAACCACCAGAGGGATATCAAAAAAGTGCTTGCTTAACGGAGATGGCTTTAGAAAACATTGTGGGAAACGGCGAAAGTGCTGGTAACCAGCATTTTCTCCGTTTCCCTCAATGTTTTCTAGCCTTTCACTTACACATTTCATCATTTGAGCCACAATCATTTTCACACAGCAAATTTAATATTGCTAAGATGGTCGAATTTGTCTGAAATAGGATGTGAAAAAACTTCTCGGAAAAGGAAAATTTGTTTGCTTGTTTGTTTGAATGGTGTTTTACGTCGCTTTCAACATTATTTCAGTCATATCACGGAAACAGCTCACATATTCATGCATTTCTTGGGTTTCACCAGTACTAGGCTAGGGCTCTGAAGAGGCTTGTCCAAGGACACTCCTGTGAAGGACTCAATGAATCAATAAGGCTCGAATCCGGGGCCTCCAGGTCACGAGTCCTACACTTTTCCCCTCAAAAGGGAATAAAATGGCATTGCTTGTATATCTACATCATTTGCTTTTCCAACAATGTTTTCAGAAATATTGTTTCATAGCAGACAGGTCAATCTTCGAAAAATATGACATGCGCCCACAACGGACATGTCTGCTATCACACATCACTGTCGAGAATAGATATAAATACGCGGTGCGCATAACTCAAAACTGCCGCTAAAAAGTAGCAAGCGGAAATGGCTGTAGATAATACGTTTGTTGAGAAATCAAGCCTGTTTTCGCTCTAAATATATCAAAAATACAATAATTTTAAACGGGAAAAATATTTAAAGAAAATACCCTTGTTTACTGCAATTTTTTTGAATACAGTTTCTAAAAACATAGATTTAGGGAAAACCGTTAAAACAATAGCGTGTGCATGCATGATCAAATAATTATCTTCTGGTAGGTGGCTTTTTTCAAATACTTCGAAGAATATGACATGCCCATACCATGTTCTCTAACCAGGATACTCAAATCAGATAGGTCAGTATTTGAAAAATGCCGTCTAGAGGAAGGTAATGCTGTTCACAATTAGATGTGTAGGGGACACGACTTGGGTATTAATAGACTTAAGTACATGTAAGTAGCAGTTTTCTCCCTTGGACCATTAATCGTCCACAATTTCGTTCATTCTCCATGTAATGAGACATTCAACTAATTTCGAGTTTTTATTTAATGAAAAATCTTTTAAGAGCGTAAGGGAAACAGCATTTTCTCCTTTTCTTGCAGTGTTTTCAATAGCTTTATTTTTCATTAAAACTCATGATTTTTTGGTACAGGGTTATGGGGTACTTAAAGTTTGCTTGCTCAAGACAGGTGTTTGCTTTGCACAAGGGTGCTTTTGAACACACTGGCTTTCTCAGGGAGTTCAAAATATTATACATTTTCATTGGTTACTTGCATGTAAAATCCAACCTGTATTAAGCAAGCACTTATGGGATACCCGAAATGATAGGTAATTGCTTAGCACAGGTGCAATTTAAAATACTTCCTTTCTCAGGGACTTCAATATATGCATTGTAGTTGGTTAGATGTGTAACAGTCCAACCTGTATTAACCAAGCACCCAAGAGACCCAAAATGTGCTTGCTTAGGGCAGGTGCTTGCTTAATACAGGTACATGTGTTTGTCAGCAAATTATGCTTTTTGGGGTCCTGGGTGGCTCAATGGTAAATTGTAGGACTTGTAACATGGAGGCCCCACCTTCAAGCCTCACTCAAAGCACTTGGTCTTTTGTCGGAGTGTCCTTAGGCAATACACCCCAGAGCTCCTGCCTAGTACTGGTAAAACACAGGATATGCATGAATTGCAGAGCTGTCACGGTGATGTGACTGTTTTAATGTTGAAAGCGGCTAAAACACTATTCAATCAATCAATTGTGCTTCTCTGGAACTGTAATATATGCTTGCTTTGGGGAGGTTGCCTGCTTAATAAAGGTGGCCAACAAAACAGGTTTCTACTGTATATGATTATAATTTGACCTTCAGATGACCTTGTGAAGGTGACAAGAGAGTGCAAAACCAAATACATATTCACCACACCTGCTCTACTGGACAAAGTCAAAGCTGCAGTGAGTTATACAACTATACAGGTAAAAAACTTAAAACTGTGTGTCTTTTTTTCTGTGTGGACAAATTTAACCCTTTGCCTTGTTGTCCCCTCTTAAACCCTTTAACAGATGACAACATTTCAGCCTTGTCCAAATTAAAAGTTCTTGCCGACTACAATTTCAATGTGGCTCAAATGGTACAATTTTTTTTCTGTAAATCTGGGAAGATTTGCTTTTCGCTTACATTTTTTTTTTTTGTTTTTATTCTTATTTACTTTTTTTTTCCTCATGTTTATTATCTGTTTTTGTTTCTTTGTCCCTAACTGTATGACCATGACTTGTATTACTATGTAAGATGTGTAGAGGGATGGTTCCCTGACCCTCACACACCAATATACGGGGACAATAAAACTTTAAAAAAAAAATGGTACAATTTTTCTTTGATAGGGTAGAAAACATTGTGGGAAAAGCAGAAAATACTGGTAACCAGCATTTTCTCATTTTCCCACAATGTTTTCAACAGTCTTCTTTCCCAGGGTCGTTAAGAGTCGAGATTGTGTGCACAATCCTGACTCCGAACGACCCTCAGGAAAAGGCCCTTTGAAAACATTTTGAGAATAGAAGAAAATGCAGATTATAGCATTTTCTCCTTTCCCCCGTGTTATTTTGTGGTCGGGTAAAAATTTAAATAATCCCGACCCATTGAGAAACTTTTTGAAGCAAACCCCATACATCATTGTTTGATACAATATTGTGTGATGAATTTGAACAATCATCATTTTGTTCGATAAATTTGGAACAGCATCTTTTCACATAATGCTTTTGGAACATCATAATATCACATTGTAAATTTGGAACATTATTCTTTCCCAAGAAAGAACTCGAACAGCACTGTATCACAAAATAGTTGAAAATACATTCAGAATACTATCATATGACAAGATATGTGTACATGTAACTGTTGTAGAACATCATTGTCATATCATTTGCTAAATTTGGAACATCTCTGAGTATTTATCTTCTCACACAATTAACTTGGAGCATCCCCCTGATCACAAAATAAAAGTTGGAACAAATACTGCAAATTTGGAGGTACTTAATTGATAGATTTCAGAACATGATTATTTTCGAAAATTACCAGTACTTAAGAATTTTATCACACAAGACAATAACTTTGAAAATTGTCACCTGAGATCATTATTATCATTTAGATAATAGCTTTTGGACCATTATCTACTTCAGATATTAACTTTTGGACATGCGGATGGCTACACATCATTCAGCTCTCTTTTAAGTATAACTTCTCGACCCTACCAGACTGTCCCATGTGACCCGAAAGATGATGTAGCAGCCTTGATGTCATCTTCAGGGACCACTGGCTTTCCAAAGAGTGTGATGTTGACACATTATGCCTTTGTCTCCAGCAATTTTCTGTTAAAGTAACTTGTTTATTTGTTTTGTTTATGCCACTTTCAACGGTGAAAAAAGTCATAATATGGCAATCGCAAACTCTTTTGTGGCTTTCCTGGCTTTCACCACCATTAGTCTCAGGTTTTTCAGTGCCTTGGTTATAGACAGTCAAGTATGACACTAGAGTAGATTGAATCACAATTTCTTGATTTATCTCTTTACCACACAATCCCGACTTTTAACGACCCTGAGAAAGAAGCCTTTTGAAAACATTCTGGAAAAAGGAGAAAATGCTGGTAACCAGCATTTTCTCCTTTTCCCACAATGTTTTCTACCCTTCACAAAACAAATTTCAAATTTTTAGTCACGTTTATTTTGCGGTCTGCAAGTGCTTTCAATTTAGACCAGTCTAAAATTTTGTCGTTTGGTAAAGAATTATTCAACATCTCAGCCACTGAGCCATGGAGGACTCATTGTTGGGCTTCAAATCAAAGGTACTTGGATTAAGACAAACTTTGCCTTCTTTAACCTAATATATAAGATAAAGTGTCCAACTGTATTACCTGCTATACATGACACCCCCTATCATTTGTCAGTATTTTTCAAACATTTCTTATGTTAAATGGAAAACATCCTTAATTCTATTGTTTTCTTCAGTAATTTATCTTTGATCAGATACAATGGACTGGAACAATCAGAAAAATATGAAACAAGTAATTCTGGCCAAAGCTTTTGGATGTGGAAAAATATTTCGCTTCCCACCTTGAAACAGAAATTTTAGTACCACAGTAAATATATTTAACTAATCAGATTGGTCTATGATATTAGAATACCAGCTCTGAAATAATGCAAAATATAGTGTTGAACAATAATATTTATCCAATATGGGAGTGAGTGAGGGAGGAAGGAAGGAACTTGAAACTTAGCCTTAGAATCGTGGTAATAGGGGCAGTCAAACCTGCACCCAAGGAACACTGAAAATGTGATTGCATAAGGCAAGATGTCTACTATGTGAAAGTATTTTTCAACACATTTATCTTCTTTGAGAACTTAATGCTTGCTTGCTTAATACATGTTGTTTGTTTGACAGAGGTGGTCACTTAGTCAAGTTTTACTGTCCAGCCATTTACCATTTTCAACATTATTTCAGTTATATCGCAATGGACAATGCACCTATCCATGCTTTCCTGGAGGTTTGTTTTTTACCAGTACTCTGAACAATATTCTTTCCAAACCACTGGCTGCTTTCCCACATAACCATCGTTGAAACAATGGTCAGGGGTGAGAGAATCCTGTCGCAATGACTATCATCAATCCTTGGAAAGAAATTGGCCAAGCCTGGGATCGAACCAGTGACCTGGGGCTGGTCTCCAGTCCTGTAGACTAAAGACTGAGCTACTGGGGCTGGGAACCTAATGAAAGATTTTTAAACTTGTCCAAATATAAAGCATTTGGAGACAACAAAGTAACTTAGGCTCAAATGATAGGTTGTGAAACATTGTGTGATAAGGAGAAAATGCGGGTTACCAGCATTTTCTCCTTTTCTCATGATGTTTTCTAAGGCCTTCTTCCTCAGGGTTGTTAAATTCAGATGTTTGTTAAAGGATTAACTCTTCACAAAAAAAAAAAAAAAAAGTTAAACTTGTCCAAATTGAAAGCATGTGCAGGCAGTAACTTGAATGAGACTCATATAAGAAGTCTTTAAAAAGATAGACAGAGAGGGGGAAAAAGGAGAAAATGGTGGTAACCATCATTTTCTTCATTTCCGAAAAATGTTTTCAAAAGCCTTCTTCCAGAGCAGTTAACACTAAGAGATGCTCTATCAAGGGTTAATTATGGTACTGGTATGGTACCTATTTTTTCTGTTTTAGTGCAATGGGCGCTGTCAAGGATAATGCAACCTTGGTGCTGATGTTACCCATGTATCACGCCTATGGCTTGTACTTGCTAACAGCTAATGGACACTCAATGGGAGCCAATGTGGTTGTGATGAGTAAATTTACTCCTGACTCCTTTCTCGAGTTAATTCAAAAGTATAAGGTTTGTGTTTGATATTTTGCAGTTCTTTTAACATTTTTTTAGCATAGCTGAATGCACTAGCTTTTGACCTACTTCTTTGCCTTGATATATTTGAATGATAAAGTTCATATATTTGAATAAATGAATGAATAGTAATATGTGACTGACAAAAGATGTAGACATACTCATTGTGTAGTATATAATCTGCTGGCCTATGCAGACCTATTCACAATATGACTTCCAATTTAAATCCTAACCTATGAAAATGCGTGTCACAAAATATATATGATTCATTAGCCAATGTAAAGAAGTGTCATAATTAGCTAGGGAAAATGCGGGCACGCCTGATTTGCATATTTTCAGCCAACCCAACTACATGTGATTCCCTTTGTGATGGTGATGTTCGCAAAATATCCAAAAGTATCACGGTATGACCTTTCTTCTGTCAAAAAGATACTCTGTGGGGCAGCACCATTAAGCCAAGAGATAGAGGATGTGTGCTTGAAGCGACTTAATTTACAACATATTGATCAAGGTTTGTGTAGAGGTTTTTGGATAGTATGTTTTCCTCAAGTTTTACTTACGCAATGCAATATTTTTTCAAGTGACCACACCCAGCCCAGCAACCCTGTGGGTAACATACAGAGCTTGAAACCCACAGGTCACTGGTTTGATTTCCAAACCTACAAAATTCTTCCCAAACACTAATGATAGTCACTGGGACAGGATTCGTTCCTCTTTCAGTACTAAAAATTGTTTCCACCATGTTCATGTGGGAAAGCAGCAAGACGCTTGGAAAAATGTTGTGCAAAGTACTTATAAAGAAACTTCAGGAAAGCATGGATAAGCATACTGGCAGCCCTAATATAACTTAATAATGTTGAAAACTGTATTAAACAAGAAACAACCAACACAGTTACCACCAGCATTTCCAAAAATAAATGGCTGATACCAATGATTTTTGGGAAAATGACTGTAACCAATCCCAGGCAACCAAGTTTTTTTTTTATGGGAGAAATACATTTTAGACTTCTCAAAACTGAAAGCAGTAACTGTTGCATACAAAAAACGCTGAATTTGACTCTTAATTATAGGAGTTTTCTTCAAAAGGGTAGAAAAAATTGTCAGACAAGGGAGAAAATGCTGGTATATGTACTATACAATTACAGGATATGGTATGACTGAGGTAGGGGTAACACATTTAAACACAGATGAAGAATACAGATATAAATCAGTGGGAAAGCTGGTACCCCTCGTCGACATGAAGGTAACTGTATGATTGTGTCCCTTAGAGCCGCGGAAAAACCTATTAACTCTTTACTAGACAACAAAGTTTAAGACCTGTCCAAAGAGAACTTAAGTTTGCTTACATCATTTTAAATGTGACTTTCAACCTAAAATTTCTCTTTGGAAGTGTAGAAAACATTGTGGAAAAAGGAGAAAATGCTGGTTACCAGCATTTTCTCCATTTCCAACAATGTTTTCAATAGCCTTCTTCCTTAGGTTTGTTAAATCTTTGGATTGTGTGGTATAGGGTTAACCCTTTTATACACAGATGAAAAATACAGATATAAATTGGTGGGAAAGCTGGTGCCCCTCATCGACATGAACGCAAGTGTATGATTGTGTCCTTTAGTGTTGCGAAAAAATTCCATCAACCCTTTACCAAACGAAGAAATCAGACAACCTGCCGCCCACTCAATCTTAGGATTTTTGTATTCGTAAGCAATCGTCCTATCCATTGAACCATTTTGAAAGTACATTCCATTTTATAGATTTATTTTGATTTAAAATGCTAGCATATCACAGCTATATGGTCGACTGACCTATTTTCTTTAAGTTCCTGTTTCCGATACATGTCCAGTATAAATTCTCCATCTAACATTTAATTTTAACCCTGAAAAGTTTCCGACATGTGGAATAGTAAGTGTGGATGCCAAAAAAAGTCATGTGACTATACTGAAATAAAGTGACAAGAATCCTACCTATTATTAGATCTCTAGATCAGAGAATTTCGTGACCCAATTCATTTGGTCACCCATGGCCAAACAAATCTCTTCAAGAACATTCCCTGCTACTGATAGTAAATGTTTCAAACCTTTTTTGTTAAAACAGGCAGTATTTCAAGATGTTTTATGATGAAATGGTGTTTTAAAGAATTCAAAATCTGACCTCCTTGGTGCATATATATTGATAGAAGGAACAAAAATCATTTTAAATGCCTTGGAAATTTTGCTTCATGTTGATCTGAAAGATAAATGATGAGTTAAAGATCTTGTTTCAAAATAGATATAACTGTGTAACACATATAAAGTTCAACTAAACAAAGTTATATTAATTGACTTATCAATGTTCAAATGGTCGTTGACAATGAACCTTTTTCAGAGCCATGTATGCAAAAAACAGGTGCTTTTTCTGTAGAACATGCATTCTGATCTTTGATCAATACTGTCTGCTTGTTTAGTGAAGCCTACAAGATAAAAATCTCTCTTAGTTTTAGTGGATTGTATTTTCAGCCACTGACAGAGAAATCCATGAAAAAGCTGAATTCAAAGTGCAAAGAAAAGATCATATTATTTTTGGAACAAAATTTGCCTCAACTCTATTAACTTTGGACTGAACCAAACTGAAAGCATTTGCAGGCAACATATTAAATGTGGCTAAAATTATAAAATTTGTTTCTGAAAGAGCAGAAAACATTGTTGGAAAAGGAGAAAATGCTGGTAACCAGCATTTTCTCCTTTTTCCCTAATATTTTCAAAAGTTTTATTCTTCAGGGTCATCAGAATTTGGGATTGTGTGACAAAGGGTTGAATAAACAAATTATTCTACTCTGGCTATCACTGAGTGATGAAATTCAAATGAATACAGATAATATTTCACACAAGTTTTCAAAATGAAAGTAACAAACACAGTTTACTGGAGATCTGTTTATCAAAACCATACAAATCATTCTGGGTGATTCCATGAGAAAAACAATTGCATAACATTCTACTTTTTTTTTGACTTACATGAATTTATCCAGTCAAGATGAATTGTTATTTTTTAGCTCTTTACAAAACAACCAAATTCTAAACTTGTCCAGATTGAAAGCATTTGCAGACATTAAATGAAATAATCAAGCGTAGCTTACAAGGTGGGATTTGTCTTTGAACTGGTAAAAACACATTGTAGAACAACAGGACCACATTGGCCCTGTATCACTCCACTGCCTGATAAAGTGCATGTGCCATACACATAATGGTCATAATGGTGGGGGGGGGGGGGACCCAGCCCGCATAGCTCAATAGGTAGAGCGTAGGACTTGTGAAAGTGATGTTTCGAGTCACTTGAGGGTGTGGGTTCGATTCCCCACGGCTGTCCATCTAAAATTACTAATAGTCTTTTTTGGATGAGACGTTAAACCGAGGTCCCATGTGACGGTGCTATACACCAAGCACGTAAAAGAACCAGGCGTAATTTAAGATGGGTTTGGTCCTGTATCTGCACTATCCCCCACAATAATACTAACAGCCTTCAGGGGGCGTCTCCCATATGGGCAACTGGTGGCGACGATAAATAAACGCAAATTCAATCAATCCATTCCTATAAATCAAATTATCTCCCTTGGCAGGTAAAAGGCTAAAAGTAACAAAATAACAGATTGGTCCTTTATCTATATTCCTTTGTTTTTATCCTTGATTCTCTTAGGGATGTACTGATGAAAAATACCTATATATCGATTTGTAAACCAATCTAACTAGGTTTAGTTGAGATATTATCCCGTGGTACATGATGGACACAAGCCATGACATAAACTTCCTGATGTTTTGCTAGTGAAGCCAAATACCATCTTGTTCTCCCTTTTCAACAATGTTTTCATAACCTTTCTTCCCTGAGATTGTCAAAACACAGGACTGGGTGGTAAAGGGTAAAGGTCAAATAGGTGTTAAGTTTTATCAGAAATTCAGGGTCCGTATTCAGCAACCATTCTTTAGGAATGTTCCTGGTCTTATGCTCTAGAATTTTCTAAATTTGAAAGTAATACAACTTCTGATTGGCTAAACCATTTGGTTTAGCCAATCAGAAGTTTTGTTACTTTCAAACTTTGGAGTATTACTCGGAGTATCACACAAAGAACAATCTTAAGAATGGTTGTTGAATATGGCTTCAGGCCTTCCAAACATTCATTTAGTATTCACTTTACTCTTTAAAGGAAGGCAAAATTTTAGATGTTTCCAAATCAAAAGCATTTTCAGACAACAAATAAGGAATGTGGCCCATATGATTGGATCCATCTTTTTAAAGAGTAAAAAATATTCTAACTGGTAATCAGCATTTTCTTCTTTATCCACAATGTTTTCAAACAGTTTATTCATAAGGGCCATAAACACATGATCTCTCTTAAGGTGAGATCAGATGATATTCGTATTTATGAGACATTCAATTATTTCCGAGCAATCAGTTTACCCTCCACACAATCCCACATTTTAATGATCCTAATGAAGAATGCTTTTGAAAACTTTGTGTGAAATGAAGAAAATTGCTGATAACCAGCATTTTCTCTTTTTCCGACAATTTTTCCTAACTTTCCTGAAATTCCATCGTTTGAGCCACATCTTATTTCTGGTCTGCAAATGCTTTAAATTTGGACTAATCTGAAATTTTGCGGTTGGAAATCATTCCCCAAAAGGCTGTTGATAGTTGACTAGAAATCCAACAATATGTACTATCTTGGATATGACTGGTTTCAGTCCATGTGGCAGAATTCCACCAATAATTTTGAACCTTTTCATCCTATCAATTATGCTTTCCGAATGAGCACGGACATGGTTTATATTCTTTATCTGTATTTCTTTCTGTGGTGTAAGTTTTTCCCACTTGGCAACAAAAGGCGGTTTAATGAGATCACAGTATTTGGCCTGTAGCTCCTCGCCGATGAGAAAATCACGTTCTGCTACCACTAAATCACCGTCCTCAAGGAGATCTAAAAGTCCTGAATTTAACACAATGTCTTTTTCCACAACATTTCCTTCATATGCATCCGATATAAATGAAATTGCCCCTGAGGGAGTTATCCCAATCACAACTTTGATAGTTTCAGGATATCTATCACACAAAAACATATTTGTGTCTTCAACTAAGTCAATTGGCTGCTCAGTAAGAATCACTAAACAATTGAGCACTATTCGAAGCTTTTTGAAAGACTGTAAATATTCCGGCATATTCTCTCTGATCAGTTCTCTAGAAGGAAACATCTTCTTTTTCAGGCACATTATCTGGTAGTGTAAAATTTGAATCCATCTGTTCAAGATACAGGACACTGTGTTTGAACTTACACCAAACTTGTAGGCAAGATCTCTATTAGGAAACCCATGGCGCAACTTCATCATCATCAAAAACATCTGGTCCTGTAAACAAAGCTTTTTCTCTGGTTTTGAGCTTGTCGAGTTCCCATCTATGTCTGGCATTTTACTTACCCGTGGTCCTACACAGCTAAATAAATGGTCAAATTGTTTGACAGTCAATCCAGTATAAAACTCAAAGAGAGCCTCTTTTTTAGAAATCTTCTCGTACTGGAAACAGTCAATTTGTTTAAGTCGATCTATATCCTCTTTAATCTGCACCTTCTGTTCCTCATTTTTATTGACAGTCTGATGAATCTTATTTGCCAAAATGCTGGAACATAGAAATGATGTCTGCACTTCCTGTGAATAAACTTCTTGTGGGATGGTCTGTACTCCAGCCTCTTTATGTAATTGCCTTTGATAGGCTTGCAGTTCCTCAATTGTAGGTTTCTGAATTAATTGAAACAGTTTTTGCTTTATACAACAATCCTACCTTGAGGAAGAAGGTTTTTGAAACCATTTAAGGAAAAGGAGATAATGCTGGTTATGTCATTTTCTCAATTTCTCACAATGCTTGTACCCAGGGTAATCAAACCTCTTCGCATAGAAAAAGCAACAGATGGAATAAATTGATTATTTTGCTGCTATTGCATAAAAAGAAATGACCAATCAAATTGGAAAATTACAAGTGGTAAATATTGATGCAAAATCCAAGGCTGATGTGGGTCGATATTTTTTTTAACAAATGCATTAAGCCCCCTTTTTACAGAGAATGGCCCATTATTCTTTTAACATAAGCATCCTTTTAAATCCTTTATCAAACAATCCCATGTTTAAATGTCCCTGAGGAAGATGGCGTTTAAAAATATTGTGGGAAAAGAAGAAAATGCTGGTAACAAGGATTTTTTTTCCATTTCCCCCAATGGTTTCAAGTCCTTTATGGATTCCATCATCTAAGCCACTTTTTATTTGCTTTCTGCAAATGCTTTTTTAAGTTTGCCGGGTCTAAAAGTTTGTCGTTTGGTAAAGACTTAAGTCATATCCTGCTACATTATTTCAAAACAATCCTGTGTATGAACCTTTGTAGTGCTGATCCTGGACTAAATTGCTAATGTGGACAATGTAGGCACAAATCAGACTTCACATAATGTGCAGTTTGAGTTGGTATTCACCAACCATTCTTAAGAACTTTCTTAGTCTTATTCTCCAAGATTTTCTATATAAAAGAGTAACACACTTTCTGATTGGCTAAACCAAACTAAGAATGTTCCCAAGAATGTTTGGTGATCCTGCATCTACATTGTCTGTTCCATTGTCAAGTTTTCTAAACAAAACAGCTCTGAAATGCCAATAAATGCAACTATAATACTGACTGTGGATGTGAATTTCATTCCCCTAGCACTAAAAGATTGACAACCTCAAAGAAAACTTTTGAAAACATTGTCGGAAAAGAGAAAATGCTGGTATGCATCATTTTCTGCTTTTCCTTCAATGATTTCTTTCTTTTCACATATAATTCTAAAATAGTTTGAGCCACATTTGTCATCTGCACATACAAATACAAATAACTTAGTCATTCCTTGAGTTTTCTACATGTTTTTCTATCTATGACTTATGGTAATTCTATGGCCAAGTTGCACCCAAATAAAACCTAGCAGTCTTTGATACCATTTTCTAAAGAACTTGCAAAAGGAAATCTTGTATGAAGTCCCTGTAAACTTTCCGTAGAGTCAAAAATTTTGTTGTCTAGTAAATACAGTTGAACCGCATTATCCAGACTCCCTCTTTCAGAAAATCTCGCAATCCAGAAAAAATACCAGGAAACGAATACTTTCAGTACAAATTTTACTCTTCAATCCAATTGAAAAAATTGGGAACAAACGGTTGAAAAACTAACTGTATCTCACAATGACATGTGTTATTTTTTGAGGTACCATAGCAGACTGGTTTCACAGATTGATAGAGAGTACTTTGATTTCAGACTGGAACTTGGTGTGAGGAACAACAAGGGTACTAGTCTGATGTTGTAATATGTACTGTATAAGTGGAAATTCTTGAGGCGTGGAAATTTTTGTGATTTTGCAAATTTGAAAAATTCACAAACTTTTCTGTTTGCGTATTTTACCAAAAGTATATCAACAAATAGCGAGTGTACTGAATGTGCAAACATTTTTCCGTGCGTAAAATGTCCATAATTCGTAATTCGCAAATTTTTAAACAGCGTATATATCCATGAATAAAGTAAATTGACACAGTTTTCACACATTATAACACATTTACCAAGTAGAAGTGTTTTCGGTAAAACGAATGCCATGTGTCATTGCTGAGTGTCATTTGGAGAGATTATCCATGGGCATAATGCCAACATGATGAAGTGACATGCTTTTGATATTTATACTCTTTTCTCCTATCTTCGCAAATCTAACTGGTACTTTGATGCAATTGAAGAGACAAACAAGGATGGTTACCAACATTTTCTTCTTTTACCACAACGTTTTCTACCATTCTGATAACAAATCTTATTTTCAAGGTAAAGTTTAATATGTCAGCTGCAAGTGCTTTGAATTTGGACCAGGCAAAAGTTTTGTCCTATGATAAAGAGTTTAATTCAGATGTGAAATATAGTCAAGTTCTTACCAGCATTTTCTCTTCTTCCAACAATGTTTTCAAAAGCTTTCTTTCCCAAGGCAGTTTAATCTCATAATTATTTGGTAAACAGTTAACATCAGTTGTGAAATATGACCAAGTTGTTACCTGTTCCGGGTTCTGTAAAGATTTAATCGCCAAGGCTAACTTCCTCTCTAAATCAGTTACTCTTTGTTGAGAAGTTTTCAATCTACTTGTTAAATCTTCTACCTCCCCTAAAGTTGGGAAAAAAATACGATTTCAACAAGAGGGCCATGATGGCCCTGAAGTCGCTCACCTGAGTCTTTTGACCAAACATGATCCGTTTTCAATCTCTTTTGAGATATTATGAGGAAACATTCTACCAAGAATTTCTGAGTATTTGACTGAAAAAGGTTTTTTGAAGAATTGACTCAGTGACCTGGTTATTGACCCGAAATGATGCACTTGCAAACTCGTCCAAGAAATCATCAAGATAAATATTCTGACCAAGTTTCAGGAGTATAGGATTGAAAATGTGGCCTCTAGAGCCTATACAAGGTTTTTCTAAGATTTGACCTAGTGACCTAGATTTTTACCTGACATGATCCATTTTTAAACTAATGCAAGATATAATCAAGACAAATATTCTGACCAACTTTCAAGAGTTTTGGACTGAAAATGTTTTTCTAAGATATAACCTAGTGACCTAGTTTTCGACCTAACATGACCCATTTTTGAAGTCTTCCGAGATATCATCAAAACACACATTCTGACTAACTTTTAAGAATTTCAGACAGAAAATGTGGCCTCTAGAGCGTACACAAGGTTTTTCTAAGATTTGATCTAGTGACCTAGTTATTGACCGGACATGAACCATTTTCAAACTCGTCCGAGATATCATCAAGACAAACATTCTGACCAAGTTTCATGAGTATCAGACTGAAAATGTGGCCTCTAGAGCGTACACAAGGTAAAAGTTGACGACGAACGACGGATGCTGGACGCCGGACACAGCAAGATCACAAAAGCTCACCTTGAGCACTTCGTGCTCAGGTGAGCTAAGAAAACAAGAGCACCACATGCCCGTGTGAAGGCTCAGCTGCAGCTGTTTAAAAAATTCTAAAATGGAAAAGGGGCATAACTGTATCAATATTCTGATGGTTACCTGCCCCTGTTGGTAGTTAACAACTTGTCCAAGTTTGAAGTAAATATCTACAGTAATGGCATAAATATTAAAAATGTTTAAATCCTTGAAGATTTAAAGTTGAATAGGGGACACAAGCATAACTGTGTCAACAATACTTTCATAATTACCTTCCCCTATCGTACAGGTCCCCCTTTTTTAGCTCACCTGAGCACAAAGTGCTCAAGGTTAGCTTTTGTGATCGTGCTGTGTCTGTCATCCGGCATCCGTCGTGTGTCACAAACTTTTACCTTGTGTACGCTCTAGAGGTCGCATTTTCAGTCCAGTACTTTTGAAAGTTGGTCAGAATCTTTGTCTTGATAATATCTCGCACAAATTTGAAAATGGGTCATGTAGGGTCAAAAACTAGGTCACTAGGTCAAATCTTAGAAAAACCTTGTGTACGCTCTAGAGGCCACATTTTCAGTTCTATACTTATGAAACTTGGTCAGAATGTTTGTCTTGATGACATCCGAGACCCTTTTGAAAATGGGTCATGTCCGGTCAAAAACTAGGTCACTAGGTCAATTCTTGGGAAAAACCTTGTGTCGCTATAGAGACCACATTTTCAGTCCAATACTCTTGAAATGTTGTCAAAATGTTTGTCTTGATGGTATCTGGGATGAGTTTGAAAATTGGTTATGTCAGGTCAAAAACTAGGTCAAATCTTTGAAAAACTTGTGTACACTCTAGAGGCCACATTTTCAGTCCAGTACTCTTGAAAGTTTGTCAAAAATGTTTGTCCTGATGATGTCTTGAACAAGTTTGAAAATGGGTCATATTTAGTCAAAAAGTAGGTTGTCAGGTCAAATCCTTGAAAAACCTTATGTACACTCTAGAGGCCACATTCTCTGTCCAATGCTCATGAAAGGTTGTCAGAATCTTTGCTTTGATGATATCTGCAACAAGTTGTAAAATGGGCTATATTGTGATAAAAAGTAGGTCACTGAGACAATTCTAGAAAACAGCTAGTGGCCAAATTTTCAGTCAAATACTTATGAAATCTTGTTAGAATATTTGTCATAATATCTTTGAAGAGACTGGAAATGGGTCATGTTTCATGAAGTGGCTACATTGAGCGCCTTCAGAGCCATCAAGGCCCTCTTGTTATAGTAAGTAGCTAGTCCCAGTTTGATGAAAAAATCTTCAGTGATGACAGAGATATTATAAAATGTCAAAGTTTTTACACGACACAAACAATAACACCAAGGCTATGACAATACCTGGACAATTTTAGCTCGCCTGAGCAGGAAGTGCACAAGGTGAGCTTTTGTGATCATGCTGTGTCCGTCGTGCATCATCAACTTTTACCTTGTGTATGCTCTAGATGCAACATTTTCAATCAAATACTCATGAAACTTGGTCAGATTGTTTGTCTTGATAATATCTCACATGAGTTCAAAAATGGGTCGTGTCAGGTCAAAAACTAGGTAACAAGGTCAAATATTAGAAAAACTTTGTGTACCCTCTACAGGCCCAGTTTTCAGGCCAATACTCTTGAAAGTTGGTCAGAATGTTTGTCTTGATGATATCTTGGACGACTTTGAAAATGGGTCATGTTAGGTCAAAACCTAGGTCACTAGGTCAAATAATAGAAAAACCTTGTGTACGCTCTGGAGGCCACATTTTCAGTTCTATACTTATGAAACATGGTCAGAATGTTTGTCTTGATGATATCTCTAACAAGTCTGAAAATCGGTCATGGGGGTCAAAAACTAGGTCACTAAGTCAAATCTTAGAAAAACCTTGTGTATGCTCTATAGGCCACATTTTCAGTCCAAAACTCTTGAAAGTTAGTCAGAATGCTTGTCTTGATGATATCTTGGATGACTTTGAAAATGGGTCAGGTAAGGTCAAAAACTAGGTCACTACATCAAATCTTAGAAAAACCTTGAGTACGCTCTAGAGGCCACATTTTCAGTCAAAAACTCTTGGATGGTCAGAGTATTTGTCTTGACACAATCTTGGACAAGTTTGAAAATGGGTCACGCCGGGTTAAAAACTAGGTCACTAGGTCAAATCATAGAAAAACCTTGTGTATGCTCTAGAGCCCACATTTTCAGTGCAATACTCATGAAACCTGGTCAGAATGTTTGTCTTGATGATTTCTTGGAAAAGTATGAAAACAGGTCACATCCAGTCAAAAACTAGGTCACCAGGTCAAATTTTAGAAAAACCTTATGCATGCTCTATAGGCCACATCTTCAGTGCAATAGTCATGAAACTTGGTCAGAATGTTTGTCTTGATGATTTCTTGAATGAGACTGAAAATGGGTCAAGTCGAGTTTAAAACTAGGTCACCAGGTCAAATCTCTAAAAAAGCTTGTGTAGCTCTAGAGTAAACATTTTCTGTCAAATACTTACAAAAATTAGTCATGATGTTTTATTTAAGATCAATATGATGAAACTGAAAATGGGACACATTTGGTGAAAAACTAGGTCGCCATGTCAAATCTTGAAAACACTTTTTGTACACTCTAGAGGCCACATTTTCTATCCAATACTCATGAAAGGTTGTCAGAATCTTTGTTTAAATAATATCTACAATGGGAAAATGGGCTATGTTTGGCTAAAAAGTAGGTCACTAAGGGAACTTCTAGAAAAGACTTGTGTACAAGCTAGAGGCCAAATTTCCAGTCCAATAATTATGACAGCTTCGTAGAATGTTTGTCATAATATCTCGAAAAGAGATTGAAAATGGGTCATGTTTGGTCAAAAGACTCAGGTGAGCGACGTCAGGGCCATCATGTCCTTTTGTTTTTAAAAACATCCAAGCTATTAAAAAAAAACACACACACACACACACACACACACACACACACACACACACACACACACACACACAGTATCAGCAAAAAGGAGACAATTTGTATCATTACAAGAAAATATCTGGCCAAGAGGACCACGATGACCCTGTATCACTCAACTGGCTAATAAGTAAAAACCCTACATGCCAAACATTACAATACTTGGTCAATTTGTTTCAAACTAGTAAAACATACAAAAATTTCTCTATAAAATCCTATGAGAAAGTTATGACCCCAGGGAAAAACCATTTTTGACCACAGAGCTATAATTACTAGAATCCTGATAGAGGTCCACAAGATAAAGCCCCATACCAAATAATACAGACCTAGAATGTGTGGTTATAAACAAGAAGATTTTTAAAGTTTCCTCAATATGAGGCCCTGTAAAACATGAGACCCCTGAGACAGGGCTAAATTTGGTAGCCCTAGTTTTTATGGTTAGTAACAAGAAGATTTCTAAAGTTTTCACTATATAAGCCCATGTAAAACTTGAGACCACTGGGGTGGGGGCAAACTTGACCCCAGGGCTATAATTTGGGCTCTCTTGGTAGAGGCCAAATAGATAAAGCTACATGCTAAATTTAGTAGCCCTAGGCCTTATGGCTAGGAAAGAGAAGTTTTCCCTATATAAACCCATGTAAAACTTGTGACCCCTGGGATGGGAAAAAAAATTGACCCTAGGGCTATAATTTGGGCACTTTTGGTAGAAGCTCACTAGGTAATGCTAAATGCAAAATTTGGTGTCCCTAGGCCTTATGGCTAAGTACAGGGAGATTTATAAAGTTTTCTCTATATAAGCCCATGTAAAACTTGTGACCCCCGGGGCAGGGCCAAATTTGACCCCAGGGCTATAGTTTGGGCACTCTTGGTAGAGGCCCACTAGATAAAGCTACATGCAAAATTTGGTAGCCCTAGGCCTTATGGCTAGGTATAGAAAGATTTTTAAAGTTTTCTCTATATAAGCCCTTGTAAAATTTGTGACCCCTGGGGCTGGGCCACTTTTGACCCCAGGGCTATAATTTGAAGAAACTTGATAGAGGTCTACTACACTAAAGCTACATGCCAAATTTGGTAGCCCTAAGCCTTATGGTTTCAGACAAAAAGATTTTCAAAGTTTTTCAATGTTTTTCAGTTTTGTTGCCATGGCAATCAGAGTTTTTGAGGGAATCAAATTCTTTCA
This sequence comes from Hippopus hippopus, assembly GCA_946811185.2. Taxonomy (NCBI): domain Eukaryota; kingdom Metazoa; phylum Mollusca; class Bivalvia; order Cardiida; family Cardiidae; genus Hippopus; species Hippopus hippopus. Next base: position 28,831,700 of record OX328108.1, on the reverse strand, counting down.
AGAAATTCTGAAGAGGACCATGGCAGAATCTTTTCTCTGAAGTTTCATCAAAATTGGATGGGTAGTTTCAGAGAAGAAGATGTTTGAAATAAAAGTTAATGCACGCACGCACAGCGGGACGCACGACGGACACCAGGCCATGACATAAGCCCGCTGGCTTTTGGCCAGTGGAGCTAAAAACCAGGTCATGCAGGTGTCAACTTTCAGCAGCAGTTACTTTTTGAGTGAAAAATTCCATGTTGATAAATTTTAAAGGGGCACAACTGCAATAAATAATAGTATAATTATATTCCAAGGGTTATTTGCCTTTCAGGTATGTGTTTCCTTTCAATAGTTAACAAACAATTAAACTTAACTCTTTACCAAACAACAAAATTTTGGACTGGTCCAAATTAAAAGCATTTGCAGACAACAAAATAAATGTGACTCAAATACTGAAATTTAGTTAGGGAAGGGTAGAAAAAAGGAGAAAATGCCAGTTACCAGCTTTAACTCCTTTTCCCACAATGTTTTCAAAAGGTATCTTTCTCAGGTTCATTGAATATGGGAATTGAGTGGTAAAGGGCTACAGTAAACAACATCAATACTGACAGAATCATGACAAAATATCTACATCTTCATGCAACAGAAAACAAACGGCACATTTGTCGAGTATGTTTTAAAGTACTGACCAAATCTCTGCCTTGCTATTTTCTGTGCCTGCGTTGACTGGAACTGGAGGTCCGATTTCTCTGCTACCAGTCTACTTATTGTCTGTATGTAAACCTGTAAGTGAAATAAAAAAAAAAATAACCATGAAAATGCCTGAAAAGGCTATGGTTGCTTTTGTTGCCAGTACAGATCAGTCAATTTCCCGCACACAACATCCAGTTTAATTTACTCTTAAGACCTACTGAAATCTTATATTTCAGAAATATTGTAACAGCAGTGTTCCCCCTCATGCAGATTCCTGTGTAAATCACATTATGAAATTAAAATTCACAAAACAAATATTGGTTACACACGACACCTCATGTAAGAAAAAACGTGGACAAAAAAGACCATTTCGGTATTTTCCTCCTTCACCATTGGACTTCCCTTTCTCAATTCTGAATTCAACTTTATGTCAAATCTTTCAGAAAAACCTATCCAAAAATTAATTGACATGAAAAATAGATTGCTGCAAAAAACACTAAAACCCAAGACACAACAAAATGTCATTTTGACATTGTCCGATCAGTGTCAGTTTAGACTGTCTTTTCAGTTTTGTAATAACTTTTAAGCAGTAAATTTATAAAATCTATCTGTATAAAACAATTTTTTAGCTCCACTGGCCGAAGGCCAGAGAGCTATTGTCATGGCGTTGTGTCCGTCCGTTCGTCCGTGCGTGCGTCCGTAAACTTTTTCTTTAAAAAACTTCTCCTCAAAAACTATTGACTGGATTTTTACCAAATTTCACAGGAATGTTCCTTTGGTGGTCCTCTTTGAAATTCCTTCAAATAATTGTGTTCCATGAAGAATTCTGGTTGCCATGGCAACCAAAGTAAAAAACCTTTAAAAATCTTCTCCTCCCATACCGCTATTTGGATAGCATTATTATTTTGCAGGAATGTTCCTTAGATACAGGTTTACAGAATTCCTTAAAAAAAAAAGATCTGTCAAAAAACATGGCTTTTATGGGAGACTCATTTTCCTTTTATGGTATAAAGTAAAATCTTTGAAAAATTTCTTCTCTAAAACTATTCATTGGATTTCCTTGTTGTTTTGCAGGTAAGTTCCTATGGTGGTTGTCTGCCAAATTGTTTCTTCAGTGAGCTAAAATGCAGGATTGAATGATAATTGTTAAAAACTTCCTTTCGCCATTATAGAAATATCAGGCCTGTGGAGCGATACAGGCGCTCAAGCGCCTCTAGTTATGCTATATATCATCAATATGACTTGCTTTACCAATAGTTGGGAACCATTATTGTCATACCCTCTAAAACGAAATCTTACTCCCAGATTTTCAGCCAAGGGGGGGAAGTGTACTCTTGAATTAAAAGCTAGTGGGAACACTGAACAGATGTAACCTGAAAATTGCAACATCCAGTCTTAATTTATGACACTAGTTGCATTCCCGTGTAACCATTGTCAAAACAATGATCAGCCATGAGATAGGATAGAATCCCGTCACAATGACTATCATCAATCCTCAGAAAGAAATTTGCTGAGCTTGGGATTTGAACTAGCAACCCACTGGTCTCAAGTCCTGTACTCTACCGGCTTCTGTCAGGAAGAAAATCCCTTTGGGGGGAAGGAGAGAAAATGCTGGTTACCAGCATTTTCTCCTTCTCCCACAATCAGTGTTCTCAATAAGGGCCCATTTCAGGAATTTTTGTAATTCCATGTTCAAATTTTAGGAATTTTTTTTAAAAAATCAGGAATTTTTTTTCCGCATCGGTCAATATGGTCATAAGCTTAGATTTATTTTGATTGTGTCGCGGAATGTCCAATCCTAATTTCAAACCCTATGTTGTGACTACTATAAAGTTTTATCCAGGAAGACATGTCCTTAGAATAACCATATAGTAGGGTTAGAAATGAATATATATCTATAACAACACTGATTATGATCTGTGACTGGCTGGCAATGATGGATCATGGTACTTTAAACTAAGAATAAATAAGCAAATCACTGTTTCATAACTGTAATAATGACAATTCAGTTTTTTTCAACATCATTCAGTGATACATCATGGAATACTTGTACATTTTGACTCATGGACTGTGTGGTAATGATTTAGATCATAATAAAACTATTTCACATCAAGTCTAGCTTTCTTTTGTATGCAAGTGAACATGCTAAACTATGATCTATCTATCTTGAATTTTTTGATGTGCATGATTTTCTTAGTGGATTTTGGAAGAGACTGTATCTCGGATAGACGTGGTTTCCTTCGTAATGACGGTCACGTCGCACGATGATTTTTTAAAGAAATTTGCCAAAGTGGGCTGCATCATTCCCAAAAGAAATGCGTATCGAAACTCTAATCTGCCGATTTTTAAAGAGTTGGACAAACAATTGATATTACTCGATTATTTTAATTTCTTTCATGTTGTATGTTTGCAAACAAACAACATTCCCCGATCTTTGATTGCGTGTCTTATTAATTCCAATTATCCGTTAATTTCTATACCTGCAGTCAAATTAAAGACAGTTGATTACATACCGATCATAATTGACTGACCAATTAAACACCTACCATAATCTGGTCATAATCGGATAAACAATCGCATGTATCATTGTATACTGGTGTAATCGAATTTCGCCAACGCAAGGGAAACTGCTCTTGCGGATTGCACAAAACAATGGTAATTTTCTTTCTGGTTAAATATCTATGCACTTGTATCCAAATACTTTTGTGAAAATAATTTTTACCACTTAAAAAATCTAAATTTATCTGTTAAAACATTGCTAGAAGTGAGACAGTACAAAGTCGCCATCTATAAAAAGAGTAAGCCAATTTCGACAACTCTGGTTTTCCAAGAATTAGAGGCCCCAGAGAGGGTAAAATGAAATGAAAAATTCACAGCATCATTTCAGCAATATTCATTGCCTCCCTAGGATATTAACTCTACATTTACTTCCTACGAGAAAACCTGAAGAACATAAAACGAAACGCAGCTCTCAGAAAACAAAATCGGCATTTATGTGATTTTTCGTGTAATTATTTCTGTTGCGGCACTGAAATATTACAATCTAAATCAGAATGACAGTGTTGGGGATAAACAGGCTGTAAATTCAAAAAAAGATAACCTTTTGTAGCTCACAGAACAAAGGTATTTTCTTGTCTTTGTAGTAATTTTTGTACCTGATTCAATCTATTTTCTTAGGAAAAGATGAATAAGGACCCTCTTTCATTCATATGGATATATTTCCCTTTAGGTGTCCCATACGAAACTTCGGCTATTAAAGTTCAAAAGATAACCAGTCAAACCGAAAATAGACGACACAAAAAAAGTTTTAAGCTAAAAGAATTTTTTAAAATCTGCATATAAAGGAGACACCTGAAAAGTGATATTAAAATGGCAGGGAAAAGCATGTGAGAGGTCGCTTGTGAACTTTTTTCCTATTGATAGGCATTTTTCTGTCATTAGATTCAAATGACAGTTCAAAACACCTTTGCTGCTAAGATATCAATCATTTCCGTGAATGGATGATGTCACAGATACAAAAATATTGCCCGAGAACATAGTTGGCGAAATTCGATTACTGGCGAAATTCGCTTACGCTCCTATATGTGTAAATTGTCTGCTCTACATCGTAATCCGGATCACCAAAACGCTTTAACATGATTAGAGACCCTTTGTAAAGCGCCTTCCTTACATTGAATTGACGATATCAAAGTTTTCCACACGCGTCAAACCCTTTGTGCATTGTTTTTGAAAAAACGTAAGGGTTGAAATTCTCGGACGTTTTTGTCAAAATCTGGACGTAAAAAAAACGTCCGACTTTCAAAATACCGACGTTTTTTCTCAAAATTCGGACGTAATATACGTCCACGTCCGCTTATTGAGAGTACTGCACAATGTTTTCAAAAGCTCTTTTTCAAGGTTGTCAAAAAAATCGGGATTGTGTGGTAAAGAGTTAAATATCATTTTACCTGGAAGTGCTCACTCAGGGGGCTTATCTCTTTCCCAAGATTCTCAGATGCTTCTGATCTTTCCCTCTCTAACTGTGCTTGTAATCTAAGAACATTCCGTCTCTGCAAATGCAGTGAAATTGTAAGGGCCCAATAGCAGCCAAAAGTAAACAATGCAGGTGCTCAAATGCATTTAAATTCAAATCATACCATTCAAAAGTATGGAAATTATTGTGAAGGTGACAATCTGTTGCTGTATGCTTGGTCCAAGTCCTAGTCTGTGGCAGAAAAATGAATTTTAAAACTAGGTCTAATGTAAACAAGAGAGAGTAAACTTGGCAACTTTTGACCTACAAATACTTACAACATCTGGTGAGACCACAAACATTTGTTGTTGATCAAAGATTGATGATTTTGATGGCTTCTCCACTGACTGTTTAAATGAGTCTATAGGTAACTGTTGCTTGCTTGATGGTCTGAGCAGCTCTTGGTTTAATTGCTGTTCTGTTGAATGTTTCCATGATTCTTTTTGTGCCTGACAGTTTAATGACTGTATTGGTGATTCTTGTTTCAGTGAGCCTATGGGTGCCGCTTCATTCTGTGATTGTACACGAGATGCTTGATTCCATGCGTGTAGGAACAACACTTGGTTTGGCGACATAAAGTGCATTGACCCCTCTGACGATTCTTCCTTCTCAGACCCTATCTGTGATACATGGTTTGCTGACCCTACATTTGACACATTGTTTGCTGGCACTGTCTGTGACATATTGTTTGCTGGCACTATCTGTGACACATGATTTGTTGCCTCTATCTGTGACACATGATTTGCTGCCCCTTTCTGTGACAGGTGGTTTGCTGACCCTATCTGTGACACTTGGTTTGCCGACCCTATCTGTGACACATGGTTTGTTGTTACTATCTTTGACACATTTGTTGTTACTATATGTGACACATGATTTGCTGACCCTATCTGTGACACATGGTTTGCTGACCCTATCTGTGACACATGATTTGCTGACCCTATCTGTGACACATGGTTTGTTGTTACTATCTGTGATACAGGTTTTAATGACTGCATAGATGGCTTGACTTTCATTAACTTCACACTTGAAATCTGGCTTAATGACCCATTGGATAGCTCTGGGTTCACAGACTCTATCTGTGAAACATAGTTAAATGACTGTGTAGGTGACTCTCGTGTTTGTAAAGTTGACTCTTGTTTCAGAGACTGTACATGTGATGCTTGCTTAAATGACTCTATGGATGACTTTTGGTTTAATTCCTCTTGGAGAGGCTCTTGTTTCAATGATTTTATCTGTGACACTTGATTCAATAAATGTGCAGGTGACACTTGGTTCAGTGGCTGTGCAGATGACACTTGAGTCAATGAATATACAGGTGACACTTGGTTCAGTGATGGTGCGGTTGACACTTGGTGATCCAATGGCTGTGCAGGTGACACTCGGTTCAGTGATAGTATATATGACTTTTGTTTTATTGACTGTATACTTGACGCTTGGTGATCCAATGGATGTGTCGATGACACTCGGTTCAGTGACTGCTCAGGTGACACTTGGTTCAATGATAATACATTTGACTTTCTTTCCATCAATTGAACACATGACACTTGGTTCAATGGCTGAGTGGATGATGCTTGATTGATTGTGCCAATCTCTAACACTTCGTTCACTGACTGTTTAGGTGATGTGTGTTTCAATGATTGTTCGGTTGCTTCTTGTTGTAATGGTTGTAAAGCAGACTCTTGTTTCAACGAATGTACAGGTGACACTTGATTCTTTGACTCTATTGGTGACACTAAGCCTTGGTTCAGTGACTGCATGGTTGACTCTTGTTTTATTTCTTGTAGCATTGACCTTTTCTGCAAAACTTGATGCAGGGACTGTGTGAGGGACTCTTTTAGCAACATCAGCCCTTCAGAAGCATCTAGGATTAATTTTTTGGATTCATTGTTAACATCTGGTGCTTCTAGCTTTCTTTTTTGTGGAATTTGACTGATCTGCAATAATTCGGATCAGGAAGAAACGGGTTAGAATATCCTTATCTCTTAACCCAACAATACCGAGTGTTAATGACGCTAAGGAAGAGGCCTTTTGAAAACATTGTGGGAAAAGAAGAAAATGCTGGTAACCAGCATTTTCTCCTTTTCCAACAATGTTTTCTATTCTATGAAAGACAAATTTCATGTTTTGAGTTACATGTGATTTATTGTCTGCGAATGCTTTTAATTTGGACATCTTTACCAAACAACAAAATTTTGGACTGGTCCAAATTGAAAGCCTTTGCAGACGACAAAATTAATGTGACTCAAAACTTGAAGTTTCTAGTAGGAAGGGTAGGAAACATTGTGGGAAAAGGAGAAAATGCTGGTTACCAGCATTTTCTCCTTTTTCCACGTTTTCAAAAGGCTTCTTTCTCAGAGCAATAAAAACCTGGTATTGTTTGGGAAAGGGTTAAACAGACCACATAATTTCAAACTTGTCCAAAACAACTTCTTTGTATGATGTTCAACACTATTTTCAACATATCAATTACATTGAGGGAGTTAGAGCACCTATCCACGCTTTCCCAGACTTTTTTTAACCAGGTCTTTGCACAAAATTCTTCCATGGTCACTGGCTGCTTTCCCACGTAACCATTGTCAAAACAGTGATTAGCTGTAAGAGGGGCATCCTTTCTCAATGACTATCATCAAGAAAGAAATTTGCCGTGCTGCCAATTCGCACCTGTGACACCTTAATTTCAAGTCCTATACAGGTAAACAGCTTTACCAGGCATGGTTTTCTCAAAGTTGAAAGCATTTGCAAGCAATAGGTTAAATATGACTCGGACAATAAAATCTATCTTCGTTCACCAACACTTTCATCTTTCCTGACACTGTTTTCAAAAAGCTTCCTCGGGAATGTTCAAAGTCAAACAGTGAACTGACTGATAAAGTGTTTGCCAGCAAAGTGTCCTGTATCAAAATTTGTGTGATTGTTATGAACAGAAGCTTTGAAAAGGAAAAATAAAAACAAAATGGCCTGGCAAATGTTGAAAGTGCAAGATTTCTTCCATCCCATCACCATTTATAAAGTTATCTATATATTGAAATCTGTATACAAATTGGGTTTTGCATTGCCAACCAGGGGGCACACAAGCCCTTTTTGAACATTACTCAAAATGAGGATTTTTCCATCCACTATCTCTTTGCTTTAGAAGTGTTTTGTAAAGCAGCAGCACAATTCTGAATCGAGAGAGTACCCACATGCCAAGAGATAAGATGCCATAACTGTTCTACTTTTAGCAACAAAATATATGCTAGTTATCATATGTCCAACCCCATTGCTCAGTTGGTAACGTGCAGGACTCGAGAGCAGGGGATCTCGGTTCGATCCCTGGAGCTGCCAATTTCTTTCCAAGGATTGATGATAGTCATTGCGACAGGGTTCATTGCTCTCTCACAGCTGACCATTGTTTTGACGATGGTTATGTGAGAAAGCAGCCATAATGCATGCTTCTTACCAAGTTGGAGAGAAATACGTGCACGTCAAACCGCATCACTGCTACAATGTAGCTCAACGGAGGGCAGGTAGCTGCCCTCCTTGACAATTATTTTGAGTTGTGTAGCTCAAAGGTCATACTTAATCCTTTAACACACAATCCCGAGTTTCAACGACCCTGAGAGAGAATGCTTTTGAAAATATTGTGGGACAAGGAGAAAAAACTGGTTACCATTTTCCCATGTTTTCTACCCAATCACAAACATACCCATAACTTGAGGCAAGTTTGGTTTGTCATCTACAACTATAAGTGCTTTCAATGTAGACGAGTCTTGAATTTCTTCATGGGGTAAAGGGTTAACTCTTTACCAAACGACAAAACTTTTAACTTGTCCGAATTAAATGACAAAGTAAAATATGACTCAAAAACTGAAATTTCTCTTTTGAAAGGTAGAAATCATTGTGGGTAAAGGAAAAAATGCTAGTAACCAGCATTTTATCCTTTTACCATAATGCTGTAAAAAGGCTTCTAAGGGTTTTTGAAATTCAGGATTGTGTAGTAAGGGGGTATGGTTGGTGCTATTTCATCCATCTACTCTGTTTACAGTTATGTACCAGAGCAGTTGTATTGGTACATTATCACTTAAACCATCTTGCTCCAGTTTAATTCTGGAAATATTGTTACAAAAGGATATAAAGATTACCCATAAGTTTCTTTTCCTTTTGCCATGTTATCTGTTACATGTACCACCAGTATACCAAATGATCCTGTGTTTTTTAAGACTCTAGGGCTAGTTATAGAAATCTATGTCATTTAATGTAGACTACACTGATTGTGAAACAAGGTCTTACAACTTATATTAATCACTCTCGATGATTGCTTCCTGAACTTAATAAGTACTTGCACTGCACATGACATGGGTTACCTTTTGGGGGGGGTAGACATGGGTAGATTCAAAGGCTGACTCCGATCATCAAGGATCAAACCCAGGACCATTCATGAATGTGAGAGGCAGGTGCTTTACTTTAATTTACATCACTGTCTCGGGACCACACTTGCGTTGTAACTTGACAAAACATTTGTGGGAAAAGGAGACAATGGTGGCAAATTTCAAATAAGACATGTATGAAATTTTGTCATCTGCTAAAAGGCTAAAGTGTAAACTAGTATGTATATACGTCAAGCTGATAGATATAACTGTATTTTGACCGGACGTTTCAAAAGTCGTCTGCAGCAAATTTTTGTTGACCCTGATCTAATCATGCTACTACCTTGCTCGATTGCATTTTTGTCTTGCCCTCATTTTGTATCTTCTTACAACTGGGTAAACAAAGGTTTCAAGTCACACGGTTATTTATACCTGGGCAGGAATTGGGTCTGGATTTTCAGGAGTGGGTCCATCTCCACCGACAAAGTGTTTGTTGCAGATGTAAGTCCATCTACTGACTTTGTCCACTGTGAAATTCTCTCGACCACAAGCTTGAACCCACCGCCTACATTTTGCGATCTCTTTCGTCGGTTTTGGGAACGGTATCCACCAAACACCTTGCATATGTTCCCTGTCTTTGTAACGGCTGTCGCTGTTGCACGGTCCGTAACAGCAATGCCGGGTAGCTCCCTGCGAAGTCTTTTTTGTTCCGTGTATATCCACGTTTTCGTTGTTAGAAGACATGATAGTTTATATTTCTTGTCCTACTTTATGTAAGTTTACTGCGCATGCGTCACATCTTGTTCTATTTATAGAAAAGGACGCCTCGTCGAAGTTGTTACTCTTTCCTATGGAATAGAGATCAGTCAAACTGTAGTTATCTGATTTTTCATCTAATCTAGATCTATAGATCTATCGCTCGGTTAATGAGAATGCACAGCGAACCCTGTGAGAGGACCTTGACAGTTTGGTTGTTTGTACACGGTAAAAAATGTACATTTGCCTTAATTTGAACAAATATCCAAGTTAACCCTTAGTTCACCTACAAATATAGAACAGGGATCTTATATAGAACGAGCTTTCTGGCACATTGTAGATCAAAGATCAGTCTGATCTTGAATCTTCACTGTCAGGTGCTCGATGAAATAGATCTATTCGATGGAAAACTGCCTTGCAATGCGATATAGATCTAATTTGCATCCGTTTTCCTGGTATTTTGTCGGGGGGGGGGGATTAGATCTATTTTTATGGATCTAGATAAATCTTTTTTTTCGGCGTAGCTGAATGCGCTGGCTTTTGACCTACTTTTTGGTATAATGTTCAAATGATTAGATCTAGATCTACCTAGAAATTTGCGAATGGTCAAATATACGGAATGTTTATTCTGCTGACCCCTGTAGACCTAGATCAAGATCAGACTGCACAGAACGGATCTACAATGTCCGATAAGGAGATATCTTTCTCTCAAACATACCTTTGAAATAGCAAAATTTGGGTTTTTAACTAGATCTAGATCTATCGGCTTTAAAGTTTCATGTTAGTTATTTAGCAAGATAAGGCTTAAAGATATTTCTCGTAACCCATTTCCACACAATGCGGAGTTTTAAAGATTTTGGAAAATTAGACCGTTGACAATATTGCGGGTAGATCCAAAGGAAAAATGCTTGTAACCAGGACTTTCTCCTTTGCCCACATTTTTTAAAACCTTTGAGAAACAAATCCAATCATTTGAGCATCATAATTGGCTTGCAACATGCGAAAAGGGGCATTCGGACAGTTTGCGTAAAGTGTCGTCTCGGATCAGCCTGCGCAGTCCGTGCAGGCTAATCCGAGACGGCATTTTACGACTACATTAGATTTTGTGCTACAGTAGACTGGCGCAAAACAGAAAATTACATAAAAACGGAAAGTGTCGTTTTAGATTAGTCCGTGCAGGCTGATCCGAGACGATGCTTTACGCAAATGTCCGAATGCCTCTTTTAGCGTGTAGCAGGCCATCTTCGCTAGCCAAGGTGACGATCGTCACCTTGGCTAGCGAAGATGGTTGCTGGCCAATTATAGATCTAACTTGAGATCTGCGAATGCTTTCAATTTAGACCAGTGTGGCAAAGAGTTAATGACAAAAAAAAGTGTAGAAGGCAGTAAAGGGCTACTCCCCCGATCCTCCAACTGCAAATAAATGAACAATGCTCTGTGAAAAAGGAGCTTAATGCATCTGCAAAATAGTATCGACTCATGTCACCCTGCTCAGTATGGACAGGTTGAGGTGAGTCAAACCTGTTTGCTATTGGTAAATTTTCTGCATGGCAAAGGACAAGTCTACCTCATAATTCAGTTGTTAGACTATCTGTACATGTATATGTGATGTCTTGCTTGGTACAATGCATTACACCAGTGCCTTAAGGCCCCTTTTTGCCAGAGCATGGCTCAAAATATTTTACAAATACTTGACATTGTAGATTCATTGAAGATCAGGCACCTCATGTTTTATAGTGTGATCTTGATTTACTCTGTCTGCACAAGCTAATTGTTTTCCATAACATGTATACTATATTGAGGGACATGTTAGAAATGAAAGATTACTTTGTGGACACAACATAACAACTTCTGGCCAAAGCATACTAACTTCTGGCCACAAGTATACTTCTGGCCACAACATAATAACTTTTGGCCACAACAAGTGTCTTGTGGCCACAAGATAATGTACTCCTGCAGGGTCCACATTCACCATCCATTCTTGAATCAGAAGTTGATTTACTTTCAAATTCAGAAAATTCTGGGCAATAAGACTTAAAACATTCTAAAGAATGGTTAGTCAGGGATCGTTGAAATTAAGGGGTCCCTGGTTTGAAATTCCAGCTGGGCCAGTTTTTGTCCTAGGTATATGATAGTCAGAGCCTCCGGATTTATTCCTCTCTCATCATTTGTCATTGTTTCAATGATAGGTAAGTGGGAAAGCAGCTAGGGGCTTGGGAAGAATATTCTGGGAAGTACTGGTAAGAAAAACTGCAGAACAGTATATATTGTTCAACTGGCTGCCACTATATGATTGAAAAAATGTTGAGAACCTCATGCAATGCCATACAAACAAAAAATCATACTGACAATGAAGATATATTTTTTTTGTACAGATTGTGGATGCCACAACACTGAAGCCTGTTAAAAGGGGAGACCAAGGGGAAATCTGGGTAAAAGGCCCACAGGTAGCCAAAGGGTATTTGAACCTCCCTGAAGCTACAGCAGAGATGTTCCTGCCAGATGGTTGGGTTAGAACTGGTAAGTTGGTCAGTTATTGAATAGACCCACCACATGCAGATGACTTTTTCTGTCTTGCAATGGAACAATAAGGGTTAACTCTTTACCAAATGACTAAATTTGGAGTCAACCAAACTGAAAGCTTTTACAGATGAAAAATTAAATGTAGCCCAAATGATGATTTCTGTCTTTGATAGGGTAGAAAACAATGTGGGAAAAAGAGAAAATGCTGTTTACCAGCATTTCATTCTTTTCCCTCAATGTTTTCGACTCTATGAAAAACAAATTTCATGATTTGAGTTACATTTTTTCATCTGCAAATGCTTTCAATTTTGGACTAGTCTAAAATTTTGTTGTTTGACAAAGGGTGAAAAAAGAGTGGTTTATTCAGAGTAATGGCCAAAGCTAGCAAATCTTGGGAAAATTGTATGACAACAGTAGGGAGTAATGCCCCACATTTTTCTTTATAACTTCAACTTTATTTCATCATATCATTGCAACTGCTCACAGACTCATGTATTTCCTGGGTTTTACGAGTAACAAAGCCTAAAGACACTTCCATTTGACCAGCTCTGTTAGCCAAGATTGAACCCAGAACCTCTGGTTTACTTCTGAGCCACGGCTGACCTACCCGACATATTTTGAATTTTTAACCCTATGAGCTTCTAATAAATGAGCCAAGTTCTGTGAAAAAGGAGCTTTAGGCATCTGCAAAAAGTATTGACCCAGGTCAGCCTGCAAAGTCTGCACAGGCTGACATGGGTCAAAACTTTTTTCTATTTGTAAATTTTCTACATATTCAAGGACTATAATACCTCTGAATCCAGTTGGTTTTCAGACAAAATGGATTTTACAGATCCATAACTACAGCTGTCACTGAATGTGACTTAATACCCCCGCCAGCGCTTTGACAGAAACAGGCAATTTAACAAAAAATATTCTAAGTTCAAGGGGAGATTACCCTGGAATCATAGGGAGTAGATGATTGAAAACTGCGTCTTGCACAGCTTCAGTATACGATCAATGTATCAACAAACTTTCAATACAATAGCAGCAAAACTGTAGGAGGAGTTCGCGACACAAAATTACTAGTATTTTGTACACAGACGGACACACAGACGGACGGACAGACAGGCTGATTCCAGTATACCCCCGAAAACATTCGTTTTGCGGGGGTATAATAATGTAATGACTTGCATGGTATATTGCAGCACGGAGATGAATTAAGCCCCCTTTTGCTCAAGCACTACTCTAATGAAGTGGAATTTCTCAATCTGGAGAAGGAAATAGCATTACAATTTACAAGGTGTTTTAAAGAGAATATTTTGCATAATAGCAGATAGCTTTCATCCAAGATCAGACTGCATGTTCTATGCAGTCTGATTTTTAGCTCCACTGGCCGAAGGCCAGAGAGCTATTGTCATGGCGTTGTGTCCGGCGTCCGTCCGTCCGTCCGTTCGTCCGTGCGTGCGTCCGTAAACTTTTTCTTTAAAAAACTTCTCCTCAGAAACTATTGACTGGATTTTTACCAAATTTCACAGGAATGTTCCTTTGGTGGTCCTCTTTCAAATTCCTTCAAATAATTGTGTTCCATGAAGAATTCTGGTTGCCATGGCAACCAAAGTAAAAAACCTTTAAAAATCTTCTCCTCCCAAACCGCTATTTGGATAGCATTATTATTTTGCAGGAATGTTCCTTAGATACAGGTTTACAGAATTCCTTAATAAAAAAAAGATCTGTCAAAAAACATGGCTTTTATGGGAGACTCGTTTTCCTTTTATGGTATAAAGTAAAATCTTTGAAAAATTTCTTCTCTAAAACTATTCATTGGATTTCATTGTTGTTTTGCAGGTAAGTTCCTATGGTGGTTGTCTTCGGCCAGCGAGCTATTGTCATGGCATTGTGTCCGTCGTGCATGCGTGCGTGCGTCCGTCCATCTGTTCGTCCGTGCGTGCGTCCATAAACTTTTTCTTTAAAAAACTTCTCCTCAAAAACTATTGACTGGATTTTTACCAAATTTCACAGGAATGTTCCTTTGGTGGTCCTCTTTCAAATTCCTTCAAATAATTGTGTTCCATGAAGAATTCTGGTTGCCATGGCAACCAAAGTAAAAAACCTTTAAAAATCTTCTCCTCCCAAACCGCTATTTGGATAGCATTATTATTTTGCAGGAATGTTCCTTAGATACAGGTTTACAGAATTCCTTAAAAAAAAAAAGATCTGTCAAAAAACATGGCTTTTATGGGAGACTCGTTTTCCTTTTATGGTATAAAGTAAAATCTTTGAAAAATTTCTTCTCTAAAACTATTCATTGGATTTCATCGTTGTTTTGCAGGTAAGTTCCTATGGTGGTTGTCTACCAAATTGTTTCTTCAGTGAGCTAAAATGCAGGATTGAATGATAATTGTTAAAAACTTCCTTTCGCCATTATAGAAATATCAGGCCTGTGGAGCGATACAGGCGCTCAAGCGCCTCTAGTTATCAACTCTGATTGATCAATCAACATAATCATCTACAGTTAAACATCCCACCCTAATATTGGGTTTTAACCTTTCGGCTGTATTGCCTTTTGCAGACAGTGAAGATCCAAGATCAGACTGCACAGAATGTGCAGTCTGATCTAGATTCTACACTGTCTGATAAGGAGATATCTTACCTCCAAAATTAACTTTGAAATAACCAAATTCAGGTTTTTACTATTGGCTTGAAAATTTAACTTATATAGCAGGTCAAGTGTTAACTCTTTCCTTACTGTTGATGACACAAGAAGCTTTTGTGGACAGTGTAGATCAAGATTAGACTGCACAGAGCATGTAGTCTGATCTCTGATCTACACTATCCACTCTTTCATTCTAGAACATATCTGAACTATCTCTTGAATTCTCTTCACTTGCACTGGAACTATACTTGTAGTCATTAACTAAGTAAAGGCTATTTACTTGGTAGTGAAAGAGTTAAACACTTCTGAGATATTTTTCTGTAGGTGACCTAGGAATGGAGGACAAAGACGGATATTTATACATTGTTGGCCGACTGAAAGAACTCATCAAGTTTAAAGGACTGCAGGTGGCGCCAGCCTCTCTGGAAGATGTTCTGTTGACTCATTCTGCAGTCGCTGATTGTGGTGTGATTGGAATCCCAGATGAAAGAGTGGGAGAATTACCAAAAGCCTTTGTGGTAAAAAAAGCGGGAAAAAATGTTACACCAAGAGAGCTGATTGATTATGTTGCTGGTATGGTTCTAAGTTTTTACGTAAACTTTTGTTTTAGATATAAATTCTTAACTATTCATACTTTTCACACAAACTGTTTTGGGAAAAAAGCAGAAGAAAAGAAATGGCTTGAAACAATTATCCCATAATCTTACTTACCATATTTTCAGTGTGATGTACCCATTTCGAATTATCTTATCTTTCACAAGTTTGAGGTAAGTATTATATTGTAAGTATTGTATAACCTTATGTTTGACATCATCCTGTTCTTCTTTCTAAATGTTTTTGTCATTTGTAATATATTGGTGGCCTTTACAGAAAAGTGTCACCCTTTTCCACAAAATCCTGACTTTCAGTAAACATGAGAAAGACGGCCTTTCAAAATATTGCAGTCAACTGTGAAAATGCTGGTAACTAACATTTTCTCCTTTTCCCACAATGTTTCTAGCCTGTTCATGTCAAATTCCATTACTGGAGCATTGCTTTTTGGACAAGTCTAATATCTTGTTGCCTAGTAAAGTATCAATACATAGAATCAACTTAACATACTTTATTTTTAAGTCGAAGATCACGATCAGACTCAACAAATTACTGTTTGATCTACAATTTACACCATTTTATATCTTGTGAAGAATTCAGTCAGAGCCAGCATGACCTTTGCAACCATTATGTCACAGAATTTGCGATCAGATCTTAAATTTACATTATTTTCAATTCAAATATGATCAAGATGCAAAATGCAAGAAATTCCTTTCACACAATGTTTTAAAAGTGGTCTGTTTCAAGATGAAAGAATTGGTCTTGGAATAGTGAAACATTAAGTCAGTTTATTTAGCAGCCTCAACTCTTAACCAAATGACAAGATGTTAGATTAATCAAATTCAAAGCATTTGCAGACTACAAATTGAATGTGGCTCAACTGACAAGATTTGTCTTCAAAAGGTTTGAAAAAATTGTGGAAAAAGGAGAAAATGCTGGAAACCAGCACTTTCTCCTTTTCCCACAATGTTTTCAAAAGGTTTCTTCCTACCGGTTGTTAAAACTTGTGATTGTGTGATAAAGGGTTCACAGCTATACATAACTCGAACAAAAAACTCAGGATTGTGTGGTAAAGGCAAATGGTTTGTTCCGTCCTTTTCAGGTAAAGTGGCACCTCACATGCAGCTTCGAGGAGGTATTGAATTCATTGATGAAATTCCGAGGACATTGTCGGGTAAAATTCTTCGCAGAGTGCTTCAAGAAAAAGAAAGTCAAATGTCTAAATTATAACAACATTTACTTGAGAACAAGAACTGAACATATTTTTTTCAGTATTAGAAATTCAAATGCCCAATAGTAGCTAAATGTAAACAGTTCTATGTATGAAATACAGCTAAATTACATTCAAAGCGTTTAAAAGTATTGCGGTTATTGTGAGTCTGACGATCTTAACACACAATCCGGAGTTTTGATGACTGTGAGTAATAACTCTGTAAATATTGTGGGAATGGGAGAAAATGCTGGTAACCACCATTTTCTCCTGTTTTCACAATGTTTTCTAACCTTTCCTTTTGAGACAAATCTCAACATGTGTACCACATTTGATTTGTTATCTATAAAAGCTTTCAATCTGCATGTGTCTAAAATTTGTCGACTGGTAAAGAATTAAAGCACTGGGTCCGCATTCGACCACCGTTTTTAATTTCATTTTTAGTCTAACTTCAAATTTAGAAAGTAATGCAGCTTGATTGGCTAAAGCATTGGCTTTAGCCCCGATGGTTTAGCCAATCAGAAATTGTGTTATTTTCAAATTTTGAAAATTTGCGACAATAAAACTAAGAGAATTTCCTTAACTCTTTCACTACTGAATGAATAAATGCATTTTCTAAACGGCTAAAAATACATGAGCTCTGCAAGATCAAGAAGCAGTTTGGTCATAATTTAGAAAATAACAGTGGACAGTGCAGATCAGAGATCAGACTGCAGATTATGTGCAGTCTGATCTTGATCTACACTGTCCACAAAAGCTTCTAGTATGATAAACAGTAAGGAAAAAGTTAAAAATGGTTTGTGAATGCAGGTCCAGATGGACAAAATTCCTGTCACAGGCAGAACAATGGATATAACAACTAGACTTAATGTTTCCCAGTTTGATACATTTAGCCACTATTGGGCTTTTAACATTTTAACTACATTTTCTGGTAGATGAACTTAGTGTGACAATTAGAGAAACTAGCATAACATGTAAAATGTACTTTGTAGTAACAGAAGCAGCTAAACAGATTTTACTTAATCCATTTAAGCTTTTTTCTTTTTCTGCTTGCGCTTTTTCTTCTTTTTTCCAGATTTCTGTTCTTTTGCTTGGGTTGCTTTTCCTTGAGCCTCTGTTAAAAGAAACATAAATTCTCAATGGCAATGTCTTATATATTTGAAAATCTTAGGAAATATCTGAATGATTTGAAAAACATTGTGGGAACTGGAGAAAAATTTGATTAAAAAAAAAAAAAGTTCTAACTGTACATTATAATCCCATTGGAGTATTAATACCACATTTCTTGACCCTGTGTACAGTTTTAAAAATCACTGTGGAAAAAGGAGTGGTTATTGTTAGTAACAAGCTCCTTTTCCAGCAGTCCTATCTATCCATAATGCTGAATAACAGTATTTTTCTTCTCTTTAAATGTTTGCCCTTTTGTGTAATTTGTAGTTGTTTGTAGGTCTTCACAGGAATGGTCAATGCAATTTTAAATTCTTTTCACCCTTTAAAAAACAATCCTGGGTTTTCAAGACCCTTGGAAAGAAGGCTTTTGAAAACATTGTGGGAAAAGGAGAAAATGCTGGTAACCAGCATTTTCTCCTTTTCCCATGATGTCTTCTATTCTCTCATAGACAGAAATCATCATTTGAGCTACTTTTACTTTGTCATCTGCAAATGCTTCCAAATTGGACAAGTCTAGAATTTTGTCATTTGGTAAAGGGTTGATTTTACAAAGGCCCCTAAGAAATTCACCCAATGACCAAATAATTCCTCATATTTCAATGAAGAATAAACTTTTGAAAACAACTGTAAGAAGGAGGGTACCAAGCATTTTACCTTTCTTTCACAATGTTTTCTACCCATTAAAAGAAAAACACCACCAATTTAGCCACAATAACTTTGTCATCTGAAAATGCTTTCAATACGGATAATTCTAAAGTTTTGTATCAGATAGTACTACATATACCAGACAGTCCCATGTTTTCAGGACCCTCAAGGAGAGGCCTATAAAAAGCATTGTGGGAAAAGAAGAAAAAGCTTGTTATCAGCATTTTCTGCTTTTCTCACAATGTTTTCTACTCTTTCAAAGAGTGAGCTACATTAAATGTATATATGCTTTGAGTTTGGGTGTATCCAAATTTTTGCCCACTCGTAAAGACTTTAAGGCTTTATTTTAGCCTTGTCCAAATTGAAAGCATTTGCAGACGAAACATTAAATATTGCTCCAATAACAAAATTTGTCACTGAAATGATAAAAAAGATTGTTAGAAAAGAAGAAAATGCTGGTTAACAGAATTTTCTTCTTTTCCCACAATGTTTTCAAATGGCTTCTTCCTCTAGGTCGTTAAAACGTTGTAAAGGTTTAGAACAGGATATTTAGTATAAAAGCACTTAACAGCACATACCATTAACAGTAAAGGTGCATGGTATGAGGTTTAATCTCTTCTGGTGCTGCAGCAGCAGTTCTGTATCTATGGGAACCCATCTGGCTCGGATTGGCTCTTTTCCCTTAGAGTAGACTTTCTGTGTGGCATGATAGTAGTGTAGGTCAAATGGTCCTCTACAATGGCATATAAGAGCTTTATGATTACCGCTTATAGTACTGTCTGGTTTCAGAACTATAAAAAACTATCATTCTGCAAACCTTGGGAGATCTGTTTATCAAATCCCTAAGCTGTATTATAATGCGCAATATGCACCTACATCATATATTTCTTTGCCGGGAATAGATTGCTTGCTGATGTTGTTGCTAATCAATTTACATGGGTGTGCCATATTTACCATCATGTGGCATGTTATTAAAATAGAAACCTCATTGACACATACAAAGTTAGATGTAGATACGGTATCAGCCATGCTGTGACGAGTATCATTAACTTTTTACCAGACAACCAGATTTTGGACTGGTCCAAGTTAAACGCATTTACAGACAACCATTTGAACAAGCTTGAGGAAGACGGCTTTTGAAAACACTGTGGAAAAAGAAGAAAATGCTGTTAACCAGCGTTTCCTCCTTTTCCCACCATGTTCTGTACCTTTTCAAAAACACAAGCTAATATTTGAGCCATACTCCATTTGTTGTTGGCAAATTCTTTAAATCTGAATTAGTCTTAAATTTTGTTGTGCAGTAAAAGAGCTTAATTACAAACCAGCGGAAGTCCTCTGCTCTTCTATATACAGGTAAGTGAAGTATTTTGGCTGGCAAAGATGCATACATATATATAAATGAAAAACAAAAGCTTTTCAATGCGGAAGTTTTAAGCTCACCTCTCTCCTTCTGGAGCAGCTTTGAAGACGGTCACATGATCCCTCTTGGGCTGATTGTTCACTAGATATTGACCTGCTGTCAGACTGTTTTGGGCAATGAAATCAGGTATGAAGTTGCATGATTTTCAATCTATCATCATCATTATCATTATCCACTCACTCACTCACTCACTCACTTGTTTACTTATTTATATTGTTATTATTTATCCAGATTTTAAAACTGTGGTAGAAAAGAAGAACCAATGCTTAAAAGAAGCTTTTTCTCATTTTCAAACAATGTTCCAAAAGCCCTCGTCCATCATTAAGAGGTAAAAGATACTCTAGTATAGTAAAGGAATCAATTATAAACTAATTTTAACTCTTTACCAGACGACAAAAATGTAGACTTGTCCAAACTGAAAGCATATGCAGATGGCAATTTAAACATGACTCGAATGATGGAATTTGTCTTACAAAAGGGTAGAAAACATTGTTGAAAAAGAAGAAAATGCTGGTAACCAGCATTTTCTCCTTTTCCCACTATGTTTTCAAAAGTCTTCTACCTACAGATCGTTAAAAGTCAGGATTATGTGGTAAAGAGTTAAAGTGCCGTTCACAAATTTAGTTGTCTTTACAGCCAGTTACAATCAAGATTAGACAGCACATATTATTATACAGCAAAGAAATTTCTCACGATCTGATTGCCTAGTACATACAGTCATGTACACTGGCAAAATCCACGTAAAAGCAGTTTCCCTTTTGGGAGCCCCGTATACATGACTACACTTTCAACACAACATCCAAAATGGTGGCCTCAACTGATAGCTGCCCTCAAGACAAACATACCAACTAGCCTGTACCATGTTTTTACTAGTTTCCCTTGATAGTTGTCATTAAAATGGAAAGAATGGATTATTTTTTGATAATGTCACAATGTTTTCAAAAGTGGTAATCATGAGTTGACCCTTTAGCAGATGACAACATTCTAAGCTGGTCCAAATATAAAGCTGCAAATGTCACTAGAAATCTGGCTCATGATGGAATTCAACTGAAAGGATTTTTTGTGGGAAAAGGAGAAATTGTAGTTTACCAGCATTTTCTCTTTCTTTCACAATGTTTTCAATAGCCTTCTTCAGTAAGTTATTTTTATCTCTAGATCCTTTGGTAAGAGATAATGATAAGCATATTTCAAGCAGCAGACACCTTTTTCAGTCTTGAAAAAAAAATACTCAAAAGCATTGTGGCAAAAAGATAATTGCGCGTAACAAGCAATTTCTCCTTATGTCAAATTGTTTTCATATGTTTTCATGCGCTAAACCTTAGTCCATATACATTACAACATGTATTAGTGGTCATCTCTATTAACTCTTTACCACACAAAAGAATTTTGGACTTGACCAAATTGAAAAACATTTGCAGACGACAAAATAAATGCAGCTCAAACAATGATTTCTGTCTCTGATAGAGTTGAAAACATTGAGGGAAAAGGAGAAAATGCTGGTTACCAGCTTTTGTCTTTTTTCCACAATGTTTTCAAAAGCATTCTTCATCAAGATTGTTAAAACTTGGGATTGTGTGGTAAAGGGTTAAGCAAGCAACCTGTTTTGAGAAAACATATTGAGTTCTTAAAAAATGCAAATATGTTAAAAATGGAGAAATAAGCACTGGTCTTAAGCAAGCACATTTTTAGTGCCCCTTTGGTGCTTGCTTGACAAAGCTTGGACTGTAGATAATCCTCATTTAGCAAGATGTTTTAAAGTTGTCTGCTGCAAAATTTATTTCAGAAGGGAATGAGTTAACCATTAACTAAAATTTGTAGAACAATCCAATTTAAAAGCATTTACAGACGATCAATTATATGTAACCTAAGTGATGGGATTTTTCTTTGAAAGGGTACAAAACTATGTGGGAAAAGAAGAAAATACTGATTACCAGCATTTTTATTTTCTCAAATTGTTGTCAAATGCTTTATTCATCAAAGTCACTAAAACATGGCATGAAGGGTTAAAAAGATATTTTCTTACTCTTTTAATCCTTCTAAAATACACTGTAAATCTCCCATGGCTTTGGTGGGCCTAAAATGTATGGAAAAAAATATTAAAAAATCAGTGAACTATGGTTCATTCAAATCAAACAATAAGTTTATTTATCACATAAACATCCTCTGGCAGTATTTTAGACTCCGGAGTTATTTTTGATAATACAAAAGAGCATTTCATGTATCTTTTAATGTGTCCCGCCTCTGGCTGAATTTTTATTTACGAGTGTGTGAAATAAAACACAATGTGTGCTAAACTGTGTGCTGTTTTGCCATTTCAGTGGAAACTGTCATTTTTGCTAAGAGGTATAAGCATAGAAAGTTTTAAGATCTTCATATTTGATAAGAACAAAAATGTTTGGAGAGTTATTTTAAATTAACAGAATCATGGAAAAAATTCCTTTCACTTCCTCAATAAACTTTCTCATTCTACTTTCAATGTAAATGTCACACACCTATCTTCCTGTGTGTGTACACATTTGAAACCGAACTACATCAAACCTGAACCAGTGAACAGTACATATGCCAAAGGTGATGATGTAAGAGACCTGCCTGCTTGTCTGTCATTCATTTTATGTGAATCTCACATTTGTGTTCATTTATTAGCATATGATTTTCGGTAACTTCTTTGATAGAAATGACAACACAAGAGCTCTCTTGAAAGATCCCCTGTGTATGTTGATGTACCCCTCTACTGTACATGTATTACTGTTTAAGGGTTACCTTCCCTTTTGATAAAGGTTAATGATCTAGAAAATCTGGAGTAAATAAGCAATTTCATTGAAATGGTATCCCCCGCCAAAAAATGTACTTGACCGCTTAACTTAAAATCGCTCCCAGTTGGCCATTTTTCATCGAATCAAAAAAAAAAAAAAAAAAAAAAGTGTATCAGGGGAATGGGTTATTGTACACATGTATAAAGTTTCACGAAATTCCATCCAATGGTATTGGAGATATTCTCCCGGACAGACACACGGACAACGCTAAAACTATATCCCTCCGCCTTCAGCAGGGGATAACAAGCAATTGCATTGAAATGATATCCCCCGCCCAAAAATTTAATTGAAAGCGTAACTTTAAATCGCTCCCAGTTAGCCATTTTTCATCGAATCAAAAAAGAAAAAAAGAAAAAAAAGGGTATCTGCAGAATGGGTTATTGTACACATGTATAAAGTTTCACGAAATTCCGTCCAATGGTACTGGAGATATTCTCCTGGATGGACACACGGACGGACAGACAACACTAAAACTATATCCCTCCGTGAGGGATAATAATCTTCAGTTATAATAGAGACATGAGAAAACATCAAAGTTTTAACAACAAGAGGGCCATGATGGCCCTGAAGTTGCTCACCTGAGCCTTTTGATCAAACATGACCCATTTCCAATCTCTTCAGAGATATTAAGACAAACACTCTGACAAACACTCATTAGTATTGGGCTTACAAATATGGCCTCTAGAGTGCACACAAGCTTTTTCTAGAATTTGTCTCAGCGGCCTACTTGACATGTAGAAATTATCCAGACATACATTCCGACAAACTTTCATGAGTATTTGAGAGAAAATGTGGCCTGTAGGGTGTATAAAAGGTTTTTCCGAGATCTGACCTAGTGACCTGGTTTTTTATCCAACATGACCCATATTCAAACTAGCCTAAGATATTATCAAGACAAATATTCAAAGCAAATTTCAAGATTATTGGACTGAAAATGTTGCCTCTAGAGCGTACACACTGTTTTTCAAGGATGAAACTTGGTGACCTAGTTTTTATTCCACGTGACCCATTTTCAAACTCATGCAAGATATCATCGAGACAAACATTCTAACAAAAGTTTAAAGAATATTGGACTATAATTATAGTACAAATGGTTTTTCTGAGATTTGACCTTGTGACCTAGTTTTTTATCCAACATGACCCATTTTCATACTAGTCTAAGAAATTATCAAGACAAACATTCTGACCGAATTTCAAGATTATTGGACTGAAAATGTGGCCTCTAGAGCTTACATAAGGTTTTTCTAAGATTTGACCTGGTGACCTAGTTTTTGACCTGACATGACCCATTTTCAAACTCATCCAAGCCATCATCATGACAAACATTCTGACCATCTTTAAAGAGCATTGGACTGAAAATGTGGCTTCTGGAGCATACACAAGGTTTTTCAAAGATTTGACCTAGTGACCTAGTTTTTGACCCCACATGGCCCACTTTCAACGTCGTCTGCGATATTATCAAGAAAAACATTCTGACCAAATTTCAAGAGTATTGGACAGAAAATTTGGCTTCTGGAGCATACACAAGGTTTTTTTAAGATTTGACCTTGTGACCTAGTTTTTGACCCAACATGGCCTGTTTTCAGATTTGTAAGAGATATCATGAAGACAAACATTCTGACCAACTTTCAAGAGTATCAGACTGAAAATGTGGCCTTTAGAGCGTACACAAGGTTTTTCTAAAATTTGACCTGGTGACCTAGTTTTTGACCCAACATGGCCCATTTTCATACTCGTCTGAGATATCATCAGGACAAACATTCTGACCAACTTTCAGGAGTATTGGACTAAAATATGGCCTCTAGAGCGTACACAACGTTTTTCTAAGATTTGACCTGGTGACCTAGTTTTTGACCCAACATGGCCCATTTTTGAACCCGTCCGAGATATCATCAAGACAAACATTCTGACCAAGTTTCAGGAGTATTGGACAGAAAATGTGGCCTCTAGAGCGTACACAAGGTTTTTCTAAGATTTGACCTAGTGACCTAGTTTTTGACCCGACATGACCCATTTCCAAACACATCAGATATATTATCGAGGCAAACATTCTGACCAAATTTCATGAGTATCAGACGGAAAATGTAGCCTCTAGAGCATACACAAGGTTTTTCTTAGATTTGACCTAGTGACCTAGTTTTTGACCCTACATGACCCATTTTTGAACTCGTCCGAGATATCATCAAGACAAACATTCTGACTAAGTTTCACAAGTATTGGACTGAAAATCTGGCCTCTACAGTGTACACAAGGTAAAAGTTGAAAATGCACGACAGATGCCGGACGCCGGACACAGCACGATCACAATAGCTCACCACGAGCACTTCGAGCTCAAGTGAGCTAAAAAGACTACTCATATGCAGACAACGAAAGGGCTACAAAAATACCTGAACATTTTTTTCCAAATACAGCTATGCGAAAAATACTGGCTTTACTTGCCTAAATCCACAATTTGGAGGAATCAGATCATTCAACTCTACGTTGTCCATCATCATGATCTCCGAGTTATACGGGTTAATCCTAGCTGTAACAGATAATACAATATAAAAATGTATCTTACTCAGACAACAAAAATATAGACTTGTCCAATTTGAAAGCATTTGCAGACAACAAAATAAATGTGTCTCAATTATTCATATTTATCTTTGAAAGAGTAAAAAACATTGTAGTCATAAAGGGCAGGTAGAAGAAAATAGTAGTGCAGCAGAAATCATGTAAGTGATTGAAACAGACATGAATGTCTCCTGTAATGTTAAGGAAACATGTATATAAAGTTTCAGGTCATTCCAACATGAAAAGACAAAGTTATATTGTAGAGAAGCATGAAAAGCTGTAAAAAAAAAAAATAATGAATAGGGAATGATTCAAAAAGGGCATTAGGTAAGGTTACGGCTCCAGTGCATTGCACTTTTCATAACTGCAACAAACATGTTTACCAAGTCTCAAGTCAATTTGACTTGAGACTTCAAAGTTCCGTTCTGGACAAGCAAGAAATACTGTAAAAATAAAGATCAAAGTGGAATTACTCAAAATCCGCGCTAGGTAGAGTTATTGTTCTTGCGCACTGTACTCTGTAATATTGCAACAAACATGCATACCAAGTTTGAAGTCGTTCTGACTAGAAATGACCAAGTCCAAACAAGCACTAAAAGCTGTAAAAATGACGATCAAAGGGAAATAACTCAATGACAGCACGAGGTAGAGTTACAATTCTTACACACTGCACTTCCAAATATTGCAACAAATAAGCATACCATATTTCAAGTCATTCCTACGTAAGATGACAAAGTTATGCTCCAGACAAGCAAGAAATGCTATAAAAATGAAGATCAAAGGGGGAATAACTCAAAATTTGTGCTAGGAAGACTTATGGTTCTTGTGCACTGCACTCCGTAATTTTTCAACAATCATGCATACCAAATTTGAAGATGTTCGGACAAGAGATCACACAGTTATATTCCAGACAAGCAGAAAATGCTGTAAAAATGACGATCAAAGGGAAATAACTCAAAAGACAGCACAAGGTAGAGTTATGGTTCTTTCGCACTGCACTCCATATTATTGCAACAAACACAAATGCCAAGTTTCAAGTCAATCAAAGTGGATTTACTCAAAATCCACGCTATGTAGAGTTATTGTTCTTGTGCACTGTACTCCGTAATATTGCAACAAACATGCATACCAAGTTTGAAGTCGTTCTGACTTGAGATGACAAAGTTATATTCCGGACAAGCACTAAATGCTGTAAAAATGACGATCAAAGGGAAATAACTCAAAGACAGCACGAAGTAGAGTTACAATTCTTGCGCACTGCACTTCCAAATATTGCAACAAATAAGCATACCATATTTCAAGTCATTCCTACTTAAGATGACGAAGTTATGCTCCGGACAAGCAAGAAATGCTATAAAAATGAAGATCAAAGGAGGAATAACTCAAAATTCGTGCTTGGAAGACTTATGGTTCTTGTGCACTGCACTCCATAATTTTTCAACATTCATGCATACCAAATTTGAATATGTTCAGACTAAAAATGACAGTTATGTTCTGGACAAGCAGAAAATGCTGTAAAAATGATGATCAAAGGGAAATAACTCAAAGACAGCACGAGGTAGTGTAATGGTTCTTTCGCACTGCACTCCGTATTATTGCAACAAACACAAATGCCAAGTTTCAAGTCAATCGGACTGGAGATGACAAAGTTATGCTCCAGACAAGCAGAAAATGCTGTAAAAATGACGATCAAAGGGAAATAACTCAAAGACAGCACGAGGTAGAGTTATGGTTCTTTTGCACTGCACTCTGTATTATTGCAACAAACACAAATGCCAAGTTTCAAGTCAATGGGACTGGAGATGACAAAGTTATGCTCCGGACAAAGAACTGGACGCCGCCCGCCCGCCAGTATGCCATGGGTGATCCCATAATACATCCCGTCTTCGACGCGCGTATAGAAAGGTTTATCAGCATTTTCTCCTTGTCCCTTAATGTTTTCAAAAGCAATATTTGTCAGGGTCGCTAAAGACAGGGCTTTGAATGAACAAATCTATTATTCCCAAACTTTTCACTTGTTTCACCCAATGTAACGCATTTTCATAGTCATCTGAGATGTTATCGAGACAAACATTCTGACCAAGTTTGAAAAGTATCCAACTCAAAATGTGGCCTCTTGAGCATACACAAGGCAGAAAATGAAGGAGGGCGACATACACTGAACACAACATGATCACAAAACCTCACCTTGAGCACTTCAGCTCAAGTGAGCTAAAAATATCCCCCTTCAATATATATGGGTCCACCAGAAATATCCATACAAAACATTTTATGATTCAGAAATGACAAATAAATAAACATAAAAACTTGGAACTTCCAATAAACAATGTAAAACCCACTGACCCAAGTTTTTTATGCCTCCTAAAACATTGAGGTAGAACAAGTAAATGTATTCTACGATAAATAGCAGACATCCACATAATACTTACCTCTCACCAGAGTACATTTAGGTCTTATATAAGCTGACATCCAGTTCTTGGCTATATCACTGACTGCTTGTTTCTCAAATCCATAATATGGTTGATATTCCAACTTTGTGGCAATATGGACAAAACCCTAAATGGAGAAAACAACATGAACACCGAATGTAGTTGTCCACGCAGGACTACAATTGTTTTTCATTCCAAATAGGGCATAACTATACCAAAAATATTTCAGAGTAACCTAACCCTTTACCAAACAATCCCGGGTTTTTACGACTGTGAGAAAAAAGCCTTTTGAAAACATTGTGAGAAAAGGAGAAACTGCTGGTAACTAGCATTTTCTCCTTTTCCCACCATGTTTTCTACTCTTCCCAAGACAAATTTCAGTTTTTGAGTCACATAAATTTTATCGTCTGCAAATGCTTTCAATTTGGACCAGTCTAAAATTTTGTCACATGGTAAAATGCTATCCTCCTTGAGAGTTTACAACTAGCCCAAGTTCAAAGTAAATATCTTTAGTAATGACAGAGATATAGCCAATTTTGCATTATGGTGACATAGACGACAGGGCTATGGCAATAAATTGGCATTTTCCTTAGAAACAGCTCAGCTAAATGTTTCAATGTCGCTGATATTAAGCTTTAAAATATGTAGCACATATTGGCACATAATTGTGGTGGTTTTGCTTACAGTTTAGATCAAGATCAGACTGCACTTTACATTCAATTTAATCATGGATCAAAACTGTCCATCTCATTAAAAAACCAGCCCCAAAATTGCAATGATTGTAATCCTTTCTACAAGGCAAAAATAACTATTTCATCTTTCAAATGAAATCAAAAAAGATAGTTATGACTCTTTATCAGACAACAAAAGCTTAGCCTTGTCAAAATCAAAATTAATTGTAGACAACACATAAAATCTGGTTCAAATGATGCAATTTGTCTTTGGAAGCTAGGGTAGAAAATATTGTGGGAAAAGAAGAAAATGCTGGTTACCAGCATTTTCTTCTTTACCCACAATGTTTTCAAAAGAATTTTCCTTCAGGTCTGTAAAAATATGGGGTTTTTTGGTAAAGAGATGAGTGTCCATGGCATTCCATAACGTTGTCAAAGTAATCAGCATAAAGAGAACTATTAGAACAGAAAAAGACTAACAAGGCAGACCCACCAACCAAACCTACCTGTGGATTTGCGTAGCCATGATAACTGCAGCGTATCAGGATATTGAAATCCCCAAACTTCCATTGATGATAGGTCACATTATGTGTAAGAGGGAACATCACCTTGTTCATGCCATGTTTTGCAGCAAAAGAACCTACAAATGTCAATAGACACAGACATTAAATGCAATACTCAATTAAAGGAGACAGAAGTGTTACAATCGATGAAAAACAAGAGCACGGTATACATGTGCCAGCATTTGGCTGTACTTGCTTATTTTCAGTAAAAAGGCTATGTCAAAAAAGGGTCATAATTGTGTCAAAAATATTTTGCTAGTTATCTGCCCTTGTTTTATGGGTTCCCCTTTTGATAGTTAACAACTAGTTCAAGTTATAATAGAGATACATGTATTACCAAATGCATAGTTTGTGCATGACGACTAAGTAGACGCTGGCGCAGATGATGACTGCAACAGGACAACAGAGATACTTTGATATTTTCTTTGCAAACAGCCAAGCTAATAAACTAGAAATGTCCCAGGCCAACTTATAACTACCTTGTCAGTCAATCAGGTAAAAAATTAAGAGGGCCATAATTCCTTTAAAGAGAGCAACTCCAACTTTTACAATCAAACAAAAGTTCTAAAATGTTTTACCACTGAATTTAGAAAGGCAATAGCTAACAAATCATCAATAAATAACAATGAAAAGTATACAGGGGAAAAAAATTAAAGGCTATTTCCTTAAAGGACAATATACCCCATAAAGGAACTTTTACTTTTGGTGCAAGAACTCTATCAAACCCATAAATCATCATTTTAGCAACATTTTATTTGTCAGCTGCAAATGCTGTCAAGTTGGTCCAGTCTAAAATCTTGTTGTTTGGTAATGTACCAAGTCAATCAATCACCAAAGTGCACATGTGAAAGTTCCTATGGCACACTGATTGATTGTATGGTGTTTAACGCCGTTTTCAACATTATTTCAGTTATACCGCGGCGGCCAGTGCACCTATCCATGCGTTCCTGGAGTCTCTTTTACCAGTACTTCGCACAATTTTCTTTCCAAGCCACTGGCTGCTTTCCCACATAATCATCGTCGAAACAATGGTCAGCGGTGGGAGAGGAATGAATCCTGTCGCAGTGACTATCATCAATCCTCGGAAAGAAATTGGCCGAGCCAGGGGTCGTAGCCAGGGATCCAACCCTGGACCCCATGTTCTCAAGTCCTGCGCGCTACCGACTGAGCTACCAGGGCTCGGCTCCTATGGTAGATAGGCTTCCATTAAAATTTCACCCAAATCAGCTGAAAGGTGTAGGAAAGGTGGAGACAAAGTTGCATATATGGATGGATGGACTGATGGATGGAAAACCTGATTCCAGTATCTCCCCTACCTCATTGTGGAGGGGTATACATGGACTAAGTTTCAATTATTAGGTATTCAAGCTATTCTCAACATTCAGTATGCTATGTCAAAATTAACAGCATCTGAAAAATACAAAATCTAAATAAATTAATATAATTGAGCTGAAGTTCTCTTATTCATTAGAAAGCATTTTGGTAAACAGAGAAATTGCTTGTAGCAACTCCTTTTCCAATGTTTTCTTTAGGCTTCCATTGTAGACTCGTTTAAATACATGATTGTCATAAAGGATTATTTTTCAAAGGCAATTTTACTAACCACGGGCAGTTCCTTTTTTTTCTACAGGTTTCCACAACTTTGCCTGTAGACTGAGAATATTATCAATCCCAAGATTCTCTTCTTTTTGACAGGTTTCTGCATTGTTTTTAGCTTCAGAGATGTCCTCTGCCTTTATGTGCTTACACCCAATATTACTATTCTCCTCTGTTTTTTTTGTCTGTAATGCTTGACCATGTTGAGAACCAGTAAGTTCACTCAGAGCACCACTTTTTACAGGGTTTTCTTCACATTTCTCACCAATCTTTTTCCTCATTGTCTCTGCCATTTCTTTTATCTTTCTTGTTTCATTTGCATTTTCCTCCTTCTTTGTCTCTGCAACCTTCTTTGACAGAGGTTTCCCTCTTCTTGGTATAATTTTCTCACTTTCTGCATAAATTTCATCTGCAACAAACAAAAGAGATAGGTAACCTTTTTTTTGCTCTATACTTGATACTTTGGGTCATATACCTACTCTTTTTTTATTTTGAACATGCATGGAGACCGTTGTTGCCAAAAGACAAGTCGCAGTTGAGATATAAGGAAGGTAAATAGAGGATGTTTGTTTTTTACTGTGAAAGATCGAAAAATAAAATCGTATTTTTCACTTGTCGTCACCATAAAATATCGAAAAATATTTCACTGCTATTTCTCGATAAACTACCAGAAGGCATGAAATAAATATAGGATCTGACATGAGTTGGTGTTTGAGATACAATTTTATTAAACGAGTCTAGGGAAAATGTTAATAACCCTTTACCATAAAATCCCGAGTTTTAACGACCCTGAGGAAGACAGCTTTTAAAAACATTGTGGGAAAAGGAGAACATGCCAGTAACCAGCATTTTTTCCTTTCCAGGGGTGTGGAAATCCTACGTCCGACTCGTCCGACTCGGGTAAATTTGACGTCGGACAAGTGGCTTTTTGCAGTCTACTCGTCCGCGGACAAGTAGAAAACGAGGGGGAAAATGAAAATAAAGATCTGTATTATATAACATTATCCTTGTGAAATGGAAATGTTCTCTCCGTCTCGCTTCGTAAACGAGAACATTTTTAAATTGCATTATGATGAACTATTCCCTCATATCTGGAATCAAAACAAAATTTGGCCGACTCTGATTTTATAGCCTACGCAGGCTTTTTTAATTTTGACTGCGCTGCAGTACGGCCGAAATGTTGTGGTTTCTTGGCGCCATTTGGTTTGTTTAATGGAGGCAACAATAACCGAAATGAGTTATTTTTTTGCACATTATAACACCGCACGTAAACTTGAATCGGTTGTCATTTCCCTATCATTCAATATTAAATTCTTTTTTGTCGTTCGCAGAAACTTACAGCTGACAAAAGAAGTTGTCTTAATTTAACACTGTGGAACACATTCTTACTCGGTTGCAGTAAACGTATTTGAAAGAAAACCAAACACGCTGTATTTAAGTAAAACATGTCAAGAACCGGGAAACATTACAAAAAGTTTGTTAAAAGGGCTGTTGACGATAAAGGCCAGCGCAGCCTTTTTACTTTCGGCGTAAAACGTTCAAATTCTTTGCAGATCAATCTGCAGGTAATCAAATCTCCGCATACTGAGTCTCAATCTGAAGTGCCGGGTCTGTCGAACATCGCCGATCTCCCGTTGTCTGAAACTTAAACAATTATTATCACTGCACATGATGCAAACTCTACATCTCCAGACACAATAACCAAGCCTAGCCTTTTAACTTCCACAGATAATGATTCCCTTGTATCACATGATGGCTGGTAAGCAGTTTTGCTGAAGTATTAACTCCGGCACCCATGGGTGTAACACAGTAGTGTTAAAAAGGGCTGTAAGGGCAAACACTGAGATATTTGGCCATGGTTTAAGCAGTTATACTGTAACTGTTGAATCTTTTTCAATTATTAAACTGTTGCACCTTTCTATTTACTGTATGTATGTACAGTGCTATTAATTTGTTTTATTGATGTACATTGAAAGTCAGTCTGCTTTTTTCCAATTTGGCCAAAATCGCGCATGAATATCCCAAAATGAAAGGCTAAGGCCCCTTCCCAATTTTTGGGAAAAAAGCCCCATAAATGTTTGCTTGATTTATTTTCATCATTATTATTAAAAACCCAAACAAAGCAAATTTAAATGGTTAAAAGAACATCATTATCTACAAACTACATTCAGTTAGGTCTTTGTGTGCCATTTAAAATTGTTTTGGACAAGTAAACTTCTCTGATGGACAAGTGGACTTTTTAGATTTACTTGTCCAAGGACAAGTAGAAAATTTCAAGATTTCCACACCCCTGCTTTCCCCACAATATGTTCTACCCTATCAAAGACAACTTCCACAATTTGAGCTACATCAAACATGCATAAGATAAAAAAAAATTCATAATGGGTATATTACACTGAAAACAAGGGAGGTTATGTGATAAAACTAGATAAGACTGGCAATAATTCATAATTGACACTATTCAAAGGCCATAGTAACTTTCATGCAGCTTTAACCCTTTGCCAAACAATCCTCTGTTTTAAAAACCTGGCGAAAAAATGTCTTCTTAAAACATGGTCCAAAATGGAAAAAAATGCTGGTAGCAAACATTTTCTCCTTTTCTCCCAATGTTTTCTACCCTTTGACTTTCAAATCCCACCATTAGTGCAGCAATGAATGTTTCATTTGGTATAGGATCAAGGGTTAACTCTCTTTACTTCTTCAGATCCAAAGCAGAGGACAATTTGGTACAAATGAGCTTTAGCTCTCTGCTAGGGCAGAAAACATTGTGGGAAAAAGGAGAAAATGCTGGTTACCAGCATTTTCTTCTTTCACCATAATGTTTTCAAAAGGCATCTTTTCAAGGGTCGTGAAAACCAGCAATTATTTGGTAAAGGGTTAAATATGGCTAAAAATGTTAGAGTTTCTCTTTGAAAGATTAAAAAACATAGAGGGAGAAGGAGAAAATGCAAATAAGCAGCATTTTCTCCATTTTCAACAATGTTTTCAGGCTCATTGCTCAAGGTCGTTAAAACTCTGATGTTGTAAAGGGTTGATACCTGCTTCGAGACTTTTTCTGGTGACTCTTCTCCTGGGGCTTGCGTTTTCTGCACCACTGACTTCAGCCGATGCTGATCTACTTCTTGTTATTCTGAAAGATTACACAGAGCTTATGTAGGATCACACATAAGTTGGCAGTTGACAAATAGCATTTTTTGAGCAATAGTTTATTTGTTTGGCGCAAAATGAATGAGCCATGCTCTGTAAAAAGGGGGCTTAACACATCTCTGTGATGCATTATACCTGGCAAGTCATTAGCCTAATCATGGATCCACATAATCCACTGTTTATGACATTCAACTGAGTCATGAGGTAGACTGGTCCTTTGTAATATTTGGTCATATATCTAGCCATTTACGATTTGTATCTTTTGAACCTATGCAGTTTCAAAACGGTAACTGGCAGACAAAATGGAAATCGTCATGACATGAAATTTGTGGAGAACTGAACTTGGGCTAAAATTGTGTATTTATAAAACAGTATGAGATCTATTTCAATAATTTGAAAACAATAATTTTGACTTTAAGTTATGTTTTGTCCTATTTTAACCATTTGTTGTTACTGTATTTTCCTTTTTTGTATTTGTATTGGAGTTTAACGTCATTTTAACAGCTAAGGTCATATCAAGGTGGTCAGTGATGCACCCATATTTTTCCTGGCTTTCTCACACCAGTACCGACACAACTTTCTTCCAAAGCCACTGACTACTTTTCTTACATGCATCAGAAGTGAAAAGCGAAAATTCGCAGGAAAGAAAGTTTGCCGCAACTGGGTATCGAACCCGCAACCTACAGGTCACAAGTCAGATACACTAACCAATGAGCTACCCAGCCGGGCCCTGTATTTTCCAGACCATAGGCCACGGCCTTTCCATAAAAAAAAGTATAAATCTGCTAAGGTGCGGCCTATAAGATGAAGCGGCTTATACATTAATTTTGTTTTTCTAAATGATCTTTAAGTGCAGCCTGTAAAAACTGAAAATAAATGAGACCATTTTATGATTCCCCATGTGAGCACTATTTTTGGTTCACACCTTTAAAATATTTTCAAACACTAATACCCACATGGTAGATATTATTGATAGTAATAATTCGCTTGCAAACTTACAATTGTGTTAAAACTTGAATAAGCTGGATTTTCACACCTGTTAATTGATGATGTCGATTGGTACTAATCAGTGGTTGATAACGAATGTAATTAAAGGTGTTGTTTTTTAGTGTAACATCAATTAATCAATCGAAGTTACATTTTTGATAATTTCGAAATCTGAAGCATTTAACATGGCATAAACCAATGATAACGCTCTGAAGTCCTCTGATTGATTTGACTTCCAGGGGCGGAAATCACTCCAGTGGAAAAAAAAAAAACGGATAAATTAGTTTCATGTTTTTATTATAACACACATACCAGAACATGGTGTATATCTATAGATGGACACTGTAGATTAACGAAGCAAATCAGTCTCAGCCTATGTGCCCTATCTATTTCTAGAATGGTTAAAATGAAAGAGTGCAGCCTATACTGTGCAGCGGCTTATTGTCCGGAAAATACGGTAAAGTAGAGGAAATTTTATGAATGACTTACAAAAAGTGTGTTTAATAACACTTTGCATTTGACCCCAGGGCTATAACATTATGAAACTAGGTAAAGGTCTATTAGATAAAGCTACATGCCAAATTTGGCAGCCCTGGGCCTTATGGTTTCAGACAAGAAGATTTTCAAAGATTTTCATTATTTTTCAGTTTTGTTGCCATGGCAACCACAGTTTTTGAAGGAATCAAATTCTTTCAAGAAATTCTGAAGATGATCATGGAAGGAACATTTGCCTGAAGTTTAATCAAAATCTGATGGGTAGTTTCAGGGAAGAAGATGTTTGAAATAACAGTTAACGCACGCACACACGCACCAACGGACAGACAAACAGACACACGACGAACACCAGACCACGACATGAGCCTGCTGGCCTTCGGCCAGTGGAGCTAAAAACAGGAGCATTGCGTGGGGTTGCCTTGGCTTCAGGTGCTTTTTTTCTAAAGTTGAAAAAGGGACATAACTGTTTCAAAAACATTTCACAGTACATGTCCTTGTTGTATAGATTCCCTGTTCTGGTATTCAAAAAGTACATATCTTCCATAATGAGAAATATGGGGGAAATGTCAGTTTTCCAGTGATTACAATGGTGATACAGACAATTACAAGGCTATGACAATTACACAGGTTTTACCTGACAAGCTTTTGAAAGTTATATGCCATACATTTTTTTTTCCCTCATATAAAGGAATAGTTACCTTATATATCTAACTCTATAATCTATTCATGCAACACAATACTGGATGCTAGTTACCAGTATTTTCTCCTTTTTACACAATTTTCTGAAAGCTTCCTTTCTTTGGGGTTGTTAACCTTTGGCATCTGTGGACTGGGTAGATTAAGATCAGACTGCACAGAACATGCAGTCTGATCTTGGATCTATACTATCCGATAAGGATACATTTTTCCCCAAAAACTAACTTCAAAATAGCAACATTTGGGTTTTTACCATCAACTTGAAAGTTTCATGTTAGTTATTTAGCAGGATTAGGGGTAAAACATGTGATTCTTTCATAAAACCCTGTATCAAACCTATTTTAAACCTGTTATAAACTTGTCTTACCAAACCTGTTTTAAACCTTTTTTACCAGGCCTGTTTATCCAAAGCTGTTTGATTTGTTTTAATAATACAGAAGAAGGCTTTTGAAAAGATCTTGGGAAAAGAAGAAAATGCCCACAATATTTTCCACAATTTATTCTACCCTTGCAGAGACAAATCTTACAATCTAAGGCACATTAAACATGAGCCATGTTCTGTGAAAAAAGGGCTTATTACATCTGCAAAAAGTAACAACCCATGTCAGACTGCATGTCTAAGGACCGTTCTATCCAAGGATTCAGCCTGTTGATAGACAAATAGATTTTAGGGATCCATAAATCAGTGATAACTTGCTTGGTATAATGCATCATAGAGATGCAGTAAGCCCCTTCTGCCAGAGCACGGCTCATGTTTTCTGCAGCTGCCTCCAATGTGAACCAGTCTAACATTGTGTCTTTCAGTATGGTGAGACTACTGAGCAAATAGGTTACCACATGTACAAGAAAAGCATACCTATCTGTGGGAACTGTCTTCGACTTTTCTGATTCTTTAGTTTGTTCAGACAAGACTTTAGATTTAGGGGACTCCAATTTTACTGTATTCTTTCTAGCTGACTGTCTGGTATAATGCCCAGTTTTTGAAACCTCTGATTCACCAGCTGAATTGTAGCTCCGCAAAGATCTCCGTTTTGGAGTTGATTCGTCAGATTGTATTTCTACACTTCTTCGTTTAGAACCTCTGGTGCTCATACCACTAGTTTCAATGTCTATAACTAAGTTTGGTGGCTGGTCACAGCTGTCTTCTACAGGTATATAAGCACTGTTTGTGACTGCGGCATCAGGTTTTTCAGTGTTGCTTATGCCAAAAGTGTCAATTTTACTATCACTATAATTAGTATTTCCAGCTTCTGTTTTATCTTCTCTTTGTTGGGTCACATGACATTTTGCATCATTACCTTGACTTTCAGCTGATTTCATCAGGCTTTCTGGTGTTTCCTGTGTCAGGCTGGAAGGATCATCATCTATGTCACCTTCAGTTATTTTTAAACTTTCTCCTGGGCCAACAGTCACTACTGAGCAATTAGGACTAATTTCAACATGTTCTGTTCTTGGTTCTGGTATAGTTGGTACATCAATGACTAGTCCATCATCACTCTGATCACTGTCTGATTCTGTTTCCATACTTTTAACACAAATGATTGACTCATTGGCATTGTCATGAACATCTTTATCAGTTTGACCATTGAGATTTTCAAGCATATTGGCTGCTGAAGCTGACAGATCACTCTGAAGGGGTTTCATGTTCAGCTTTGAGCGAATGTTTGACATCTGTTTCAGTCTCTCTGATAATGATGGCAGACTTTTCTTGCTGAGAATCTTGGAACCAGCAGTTCCTGACAATGTCATATCTTGATGATCCTCTATGCTTGCTGCACCTGACCCAAATTTCCTTGCATTCAAACCCTCAAATTCTCTTTTAAACATTTCCAAATCTCTTTCAAGAGTTTTTCCACCTTTACTGCCAGTCCTTGAAGATAAAACAGAGTTACCTTCTAAATCTTTACCTGGTGAAAGAATTTCAGGATTTTTTTCTTCTCTTGCAGACATTCTCCCAGACTTCTCCATTCCAAAAGTTTCAAGGTCATCAATTTCATTTTCAAGGTCAAACATACCAACACCTTTCTTATCCTGTCCAATATCTTCATAGTCAAATGGCATGTTTTTCTTTCGTTTTCTGTTTTTCTTTGTCAGCATCCAATCTTTTATGTCTGAATCAGTCCTAGCCCCATCATTGCTTGCTTTGTCTTCTTTGACTTTCCTATCGTTTTCTTCTACATCTTTTTTAACATCTTCTATTTTCACATACTTTACTACCTCTGAGCTTGGTTTTATGTTGGAGAAAACATGTGGCTTATTCTTCATCCGAATGGCAACAGATTTTAGAGCATATTTCTGATAAAGTTTATTTCTGTCCTGCACGGTGTATTGTGTAGTCTTGATCAATGGCTTGTCCACATAGATGACTTTGTGTATTACATTCTTGTCCCCGTCTGAAAAAAATAAGGAGTTCTTGAAAAAGAAGAAGAACAACAATAACAACAACAAAACAAGAAAATGATGAAGGGGTCATCTTTACCTGAAGGAAAAACCTTTACACTGTCCAGTTTGAAAGCATTTCAAGATGACAAACATAACTGAGGATCAAATCAAAGAATTTGTCTTTCAAAAAGGGTAAAAAATATTGTAGGAAAAGAAGAAAATGCTTGTTCCCAGCATTTTCTTCTTTTCCCACAATGTTTTCAAAAGCTTTCTTTCTCAGGGTCAACAAGCACCTTGATCAGTCTTCATTTCTGATCCTAATCCATGTTGAACGGAAGTAATCATCTAGCAATACTGAAGCTTCTTATAACTGTAAAAGCCTCTCTGCAATCCCTACTGATCCAGATTTCTCCTCAGGGTATTTAACTCTGTATAAGTGTTATGGATCTGCAACGGATTGCGGGGGGGGGGGGGGGGGGGGGGGGGGAAGTGTTGTCTGGATCCCTGCTTAGAATTTTCAAAGTAACCGCTGTCAGCTTGAAATTTTGAACAACAATGAAGTAGTGAGTAGTGGTAGATTCTAGATTCGCACCAAAACATAGTTCAAAACCAAAAGTTCTAACAACTTAAAATGTGTTTAAAAATAGTGTTTGAAGTATTAAACCTGTTGCATCCCATAAGTAACAAATGCTCTAGATTATGGTAGCACAGCACACTCTACATCAGTACAGGGCAACGTTTGACACTGAATGGCCAACATCCACACATGCATCATATAGATCTAAATTATTCAAAGAACATTTCTTTGCATAGGTTTTCTAGTATTGTTCGCTGGTATACTATTATACTGGTATACACACTGAAAGGAAATACATTTACAAACATTTAAACATTTTATGCAGTAGCAAGTGTGAATATGTAGTAACCTATTAAACTTCTTTCCAGACCCCCCCCCCCCCCCCCCCCCCGGGAAAAAATCCAGGATCCGCCCTTGATATGCAATACCATTATTTGCTTTATGGGGCCAGTGGCCTTCTGCATGAATGAAATATCTGAGTTGAGCTGAGTTGAGTTAAAACCCAGGATTGTGTGGGAAAGGATAAATTCACCTTGAACACAGTAGTCTCTAACTGTAATGGGCATATTCCAGAGTTTGCCATGAAACGCTTGATGCTCAACCAGATGTTTGATGGCTGAGGAAGTGAAGACAAAGTCACACTTGTTGGGCACAGCAAGTTGTTCGGCATTGATATCTTGACTGCATTCCTGTAAAATAGGAACAAAAGAATTCACTCATAGAGTTAAATGGATGAAATAGTTATTTTCAGTCAAAATCTTCTTAAAGTACAATCTGTTGCTATCAGAACAAGAGCATCGCAACACTCGCCTGTAGTTGCTTTTAGAAATAAATTGATTTTCAGTGAAAATCCCAAGTTGAAAGTGGGGCATAACTGTGTCAAAAATATTTTGATGGTTACCTGCTCCTTGTGTATGGGTTCTCCTTCTGATAGTCAATGACTTGTACAAGTTTGAAGTAAATATCTTCTATAATAATAGAGATATTATAAAATGTAAAAGTTTTTGCACAATGATGACAACACAGAAAACGACAGGGCTGTGACAATACCTCAACTTTTTCTTTAAAAACAGCTGAGCTAATAAGCAAAATGGAATAA
Source organism: Hippopus hippopus (assembly GCA_946811185.2). Lineage (NCBI taxonomy): Eukaryota > Metazoa > Mollusca > Bivalvia > Cardiida > Cardiidae > Hippopus > Hippopus hippopus. Next base: position 28,791,709 of record OX328108.1, on the reverse strand, counting down.
GTGTGAAATGGATTAACTTTTTGCCAAACGACAAAACTTTGGGCTGAACCAAATTGAAAGCATTTGCAGACCACATATTAAATGTTGCTGAAATGATGATTTTTGTCTTTCATAGGGGAGAAAACATTGTGGGAATAGGAGAAAATGCTGGTTACCAGCATTTTCTCCTTTTCCCTCAATGTTTTCAAAAGCCTTCTTTTTCAGGGTGGTTAAAAGTCGGGATTGTGTGGTAAAGGGTTAAAAAGATGATATCTGATAGTCACAATGTGTTCAAAGGTGGATCTGTTGCAACTGGAAAAGTAGTCAGAGCAGAGGTTTGGTTTACAAACAGATACATGATGCATGCCTAACTACATAACTGTTCAATATAGATACAAATAAAACTAATATGGTTATAATTGGTTATAAAGCATAGCAAACAGAATTTTGAAAGAGAGAAAGGGGGAGAAGAACAAGATAAATAGATACATAAAGAGGTAGGTAGGTAGGTTGGTAGGTAGGTAGGGAAGGGGGGAGGAGGGGGAGGGAGAGAGAGAGAGAGAGATTGTTTGTATTGGAGTTTAACACCATCTTAACAGCTTAGGTCATATGATGGCAGCCAGTGCACCTATGAATGTTTTTCCTGGCTTTCTCACACCAGTACTGACACAAATTTTTCTTTCCAAGTCACTGACTACTTTTCTCACATGCATCAGAATTGAGAGGCAAAAATCGCCAAAAAGAAAGTTTGCCTCAACTGGGTATTGAAACCACAACTACCAGATCACAAGTCAGATACCCTAACTACTGAGCTACCTGCCCAGGGAGTGAAATCTATTATTTTTCTTCTGATGAATATGACTTGGTAGGGAACATCCCAAAACGCTTCACTGTATATAAAGATGATACCTCATGATTCCAGACACAAACGCCTTTGACAACATCCCTAACTGTTGGACACACATTTGTCACTCTCTGGCTGTCTGTGGGTATGCAGGGCTGTGGAAGCCCAGATACAATCTGGGGCAGGACCATTCTTGGAACAGTGCCCTAAAAGACATGTCAATAGATATACCAAACGACAAATCAGACTAGTCTAATTTGAATGCATTTTCAGACAGGAAATTATATGTCCAAATGGAGGGATTTTCCTTTGAAAGGAGAAAATGCTGGTTACTAGTATTTTCTCCTTTTCCTTACAGTATTTTCTACCTTTTCAAAAATAAATTCAAATCTTTGAGCCATATTTGATACATGTATGTTGTCCACAGATGCTTCAAGTCTGACAATGCTAAAATTTTACATTCCAAGAAAGATTAAATATGTAGAGAGTAAATCTTCAGGGCCATTAGAAATCAGGCTTGGCAATGGCTTAAATTCTCTCTATACATGTATGTAAGTTTGTCATTTTCAATACTATTGCTATTCTGTGACTCCTTGTTTAAGTAAAATATGAGGGCTGTCCTGGAAGTTCGTGGAATTGTGCTAAAACTTTTTTCTTGTGTAAACATATACAAAAACATTTTGATCTTAGAAAACTAACAACCACCCGGAGCACACTAATGTTTTAATGCAACGTTAGACGACGTCCAACAACTCTACGCACAATCAAAGTTTAGAGAACGGTTCACCTTCTCCAAGTAGTTGCCACCAATTGCAAAGCATTTCCAATATCTCTGAATCCATTTACTGAAAATGTCAATGTACCACATTTCATCAAAGGCTGCCACGACGTTCTGTGTGAATTTTTGAAGTTCATCCAATGATTCAAAGTGATAGCTGCGTAGCATTTTCTTTATCTCAGGAAACGCAATTAAAGTCCATTCGAGCAAGATCAGGGCTGTAGGGCGGGTGTTCTAACAACTCAAATCCAAGCAGGTTGAGTTGTTCGGATCTGGTGAACAACATTTCTGGATATATCTAGCTTTTCGGCGAAAGCTCTCACCATCAATCTTAAGTCTGTGTCTTTAACTCTATCCTTGTAGTTTGGCATCACAACTGAAGGCGTACCAGTTCTTTCATGGTCGTCTATCTACTTCCTCCCATTCCTGAATCTTTCATGCCATTTATAAGCAAACATTTTTCCACATTTTGGTAAACTTTTGGACGATCTTATCATTTTCAATGTCTCCGTGACTTTCCGAGTCCAACACAAAACTCGATAACACTACGTTATTCCACGCAACCTGTCAACGTTATTGTTGCAGCAGCTGTTACTTGGAGCTATTGGTTGATTTTGACAACAAAACTAAACAAATGAAGCGACAGCCATTTAAATCACGGGAAATGACGGTACAATAATTATCTTAACGTTACGATGTTTCCTGGAAAATTTGAACTAATGTAAACTGGTCTAGAGCACAAAATTTTGGGCTACAACTTAAAGACAAAAGCAAACTTTTAACATGCTCCAGGTATGCATCAGTGTGTTACTATGGAGATGTATATTTAAGCCAGCGTTCCATTGGGAACAAAACTAAATTTTTTAATGTGATCAAAAAGGTTTCAAGATTAATTGTTTAAGTTTTTAGCCCAAAAGTACTACTAATAAAAATGCCTCGGCACAATTCCAAGAACTTCCAGGACATCCCTCGTACACATATTTCATGTTTGCATTGTGTTGTGGATACACAGATTGTTAAAGTTTTAATCCTTTAACACACAATCCCTGTTTTTAACAACTATGAGAAGGAACACTTTTGAAATCAAAGTGGGCAAAGGAGAAAATGCTGGTAACCAGTATTTTCCCTTTTTCAACAATGTTTTCTAAGTGTTCATAGACAAATCTAATCACTTTAGCCCTGTTTAAATCAATGTCTTCAAATACTTCCAACAAGTCACAATTTGTCTTGCACGAAGTTACCTCTTTACTGGACAAAAAGATTTTAGACTTGTCCAAATTGAAAACATCAACAGACAAGAAAATAAATGCTAGACTAAAACAGAAATCTGTCTTCTGCAAGAAAGAAAACATTGTGGGAAAAGGATAAAATACCAGTTATAAGCGTTTCCTTCTTTTTCTGCAATGTGCAAAAGCCATCGTTTTCAGTGTTGTTAAAACTCAGGATTGTTTGGTGACCAGTTGAGACCACTTTTGATATTCTACAATGGTGGAGTTCTACAAACTATGACCTTAATGGATCCTTATTAGTAGTATGTATGCCTTCATCATTGACATTCATATATTATCACCTGTAAATGATTTTTTTAAAATTCATTTTAAAAATGATTACTTTTGAAAACAAAGAGGCATAAGAATGAATTGCTTGTAATAAGCAATTCATCTGTATGCCAGTTTGCTTTCAAATATATTTATGTACCAATCTTAATTCTTTACCAAACTACAAAATTTTAGATTGGTCCATATTTAAAGGAATTAAAGACGACAGTTAAACAAGACTCAAATACTGAAATTTGCCTTTGGAAGGGTGGAAAACATTGTGGAAAAAGGAGAAAATGCTGCTTACCAGCATTTATTCCTTTTCCCATTTTTCTACATCCTTCTTTGTTAAGGTCATTAAGACTCGGGATTGCGTCGTAAAGAGTTAATTCATGATAATTTACATATCTTACCATAAAACCGCATCTAACTAAAATATTATTACTGGTAATACAAAAGCCTGAATGGATCAGCAAAGACTGATTAGAGCTTAGTAAAGGAATATGTTATAATAAATCTATATTTTGGGTAAATTATCTTTTTCTTTCTTGATAAAGGCAGATGACTGCATTATTGAAAAAAAGACGGGTTAAATCTTCATTATAAAGACAGGATGTTTACTTACCAGCTGCAACAAAGGTTGAACATATTCCAAACGAGGTGCGCTGTAACAACTTCCCTCGCTCAGATCAACTCTCTTTACTGGTTGATAAAATCTCGGAAACTGTGTAACTCTTTTCTTCTTCACCAGAAACTTTTCCTGTTTCATTAAGAATGATATATTTAACCCTTTACCACACAATCCCAACTTTAAACAAACCTGAAGAAGAAGGCTTTTGAAAACATAGTTGGAAAAGGAGAAAATGCTGGTAACCAGCATTTTCTCCTTTTCCAACAATGTTTTCTACCCTATCAAAGAGGCAAATCTTATTAGCAACATTTGTCTTCTGCAAATGCTTTGAATTTGGTGTAGTCCAAAGTAAACTTAACTATTTGTTTAGTAATTCAATTTTCAATTTAAACATTTTACACATATTGCAAATTATTGCCTCTTGATTCTGCTTCCTGGAAACCACAACAGAACTAGCGCAGAATGTGTGTGCCAATGAACAATGCCAAAGTTGACATCCGCTCCTGGGAATCGAACACAAGACCTTACCGTTATGAGGCTAGTGCTCTACCTCATGACCACAGGTAGCACAGTTTAGTACCAAGCTTTTCCATAATTTGACATTGTTTGATTTTACCAGGTTTTTGCCAAGCAGATTCCAGACACTTTCTATTTTGAAGTTTACATTTTTACATGTACATGTATGTATTCAGTCAGCACTGAAAATTTTCTCCTACTTGCAATTTCCACTACAGACTGGCCAGAAAAACTATTGGAAAGATACATTACAGTGTACATTAAGATCAGACTGCATGATTTGAAAATGTAAAATTCACCCTTATTTAAACAATACATGGTTTTAACAACACTGACTAAAAAGGCTTTTGAAAACATGGTGGGAAAAGAAGCACTTGCTGGTATCCAGCATTTCCTCCTTTTCCTAACAATGTTTTCTAACCTTTCAAAGACAAATTCAAAGATTGAAGTCATATTTAACTTGTTGTCCTCAAATGCTATCAATTTGGACAAATATAAAATTTTGCTCTCCAAGTACATATGTAACAGAACTACCGGTACACATACAATCTGAACTAAAGCAATATAGGTATAATTACCCTTAAAATACGCAAGTTTATTAAACAGTCTGATCTAAACCAATACAGGTATAATTACCCTTAAAATACAATAGTTTATTAAACAGTCTGATCTAAACCAATACAGGTATAATTACCATTAAAATACAACAGTTTATTTATATCAATCTTGGACTAGATAGGAGAGTGGAAAAGCAACATTTGCAATCACAGTAGATGACTGGTAGATGTAAATAGTGTGACTAAATTTCATTTATGTTCAAACAACCAGGGCACCTATGTATGGCTGCCTAACCTTTATCTAACCATTACTATGAGTAGCACACTTTACAATCCATTGGCTGCTTTCAAAACAAATAAAGTGAAATCTAAGTTTGACCTTTGAGAGAGAAAAGAATCATGTTGCAACAACCCTCATCAACTCTCAGAACAGTTATATATATTCTTTTGCCAAACAATCCTGTGTTTTAAAGAATCTGATGATGAAGCCTTTTGAAAACATTGTGGGGAAAAAGAGAAACTGCTGGTGATCAGCATTTTCTCCTTTTCCCACAATGTTTTCTACCCTATCAAATGCAAATTCCTTCATTTGAACCACATTTAAAATGTCATCTGCAAAGGCTTTCAATTTGGACAAGTCTACATTTTTGCCATGTGGTAAAGAGATAAGCAAGATTTCTTACTAAAAACCCCTGGATCTCTGAATCCTCCATTACCACTGAGCACTAAAGGTAAACATACTGTATCAGTTAAAATTTTTGCAATGTGGAAATTGTTGCAATTTCGCAAATTTGAAAAAATTGCAAACTTCACTGTTAAGTATTTTACTAGAAGTGTACCAACAGATAACGAGAGTCTTGAATTTGCAGACATTTCTGTACCCAAAATGTCTGTAATCAGTAATTTGCAATTTTTTCCACATACACATTTTTTAGCCACGTACACATTATATACAGAAAAATTCTCTTTGATTCATATAATGAACATTTATTATATACCTATAAATCACCAGACTAAAACATGGAAGTTATTTTAAACACCTTATACAACAGACCAAAACATGTTTTCTGTATCACACACGTGCCCTGTGTAGAACATCATGGTGTTCACAGACTGCTTCTATGTTATCATGTTTGGCTCTTTCTATCAAATCTCAAAAATGTACAGATCTTGGATTTGTGTTTTGTTATTTACTTTGTGACATTTTTGTAACAGTTTTAAGGGAGGGCATTATAATAAAAGGAATATTACAACAGCCTGTATTTCTGTGGAGTCATATCAGGTGATGTGGTGTGTGTTAAAAGTTTCGCATCACATTTGACCTCCAATCTCATCCTATATGCCCCCTTTTTACACACACAACTCCACCTGATCCAATTACACAGAAATGCAGCCTGTTGTAATATTCCATTTGAGCCATGCTCTGGAAAAAAACAGGGTTTTATGCATCTCAATAATGCATTGTAGCAAGCAAGACATCATATGGCCTGCAACACGCAGACATTTGTGTAAAGTGTCGTCCCGGATCAGCCTGTGCACTCCGCGCAGACTAATTAGAAATGACACTTTCCGTTTTATTGTAATTTTCTGTTTTGCGAAAGTCTACTGTAAGACAAAATCTAATGTAGTCGTAAAGTGTTGTCTCGGATTAGCCTGCGCGGACTGCGCAGGCTGATCCGAGACGACACTTTACACAAATGTCCGAATACCCCTTTTCGCATGTTGTAAGCCATATGATTTAGGACCCATAAAATTCGCTTTGTCTAACTACCGACTGAAGTATAAGGTACACTGGACCTTGATTTCCATGATGCATGATACTAAGCAAGTCATTAGGGTATTATGGATCTGCAAAAACCATTATGTATGATAACCGACTGGATCATGAGGTGCACTTGTCCCTTGAAATTGAAATGCAGAAAATTCAACAATGGCAAAAAGGTTCAGCCCAGGTCAGCCTGCGCAGAGCGTGCAGGCTGACTTGGATCAAAACTTTTTGCACATGCATTAAGCCCCCTTTTCACAGAGCATGGCTCATTTCTTTCATACATACCCCGATGTACTTTTCCACTTCTGTATGTATGTATCTGTAGTCATCCTCACACTGAGTAAACACATAGCGTAAATATTTCATAAACTTCCGCTGTTCTTCTTCCACTTTGTGTGACAACCCCTGGAAATGAAAATCAATCAATCAATCAATCAATCAATTAACACATCAATGACAAATGCTCCTGTATCCTTGGTATGCAGGGCTTAACCCTTTACCGCACAATGCAGACTTTTCACGACCTGGGATGGAAGCCTTTTGAAAACACTGTTGGAAAAAGAGAAAATGCTGGTAACCAGCATTTTCTCTTTTTCCTGAAATCATTTCAAACCTATCAAAGGAAATTTCACAATCTGAGCAACATTGACCTGTTGTCTGCAAATGCTTTCAATTTGGACAGGGCTAAAATTTTGTTGTCCGATAAATGGTTAATGAAAACCAAGTGTGATTGGCCATGTTCATAATGTTAAAGTATTTCAATTTGGGATTGAATACTCGTAATTATTATTTTTTTTAAACCTACAGCAAACTATCCCATGTTTTAGCCATACTGAGAAAGGACGCTTTTGAAAACATTGTGGGAAAAAAAGAGATATTGCTTTTACCAAGCAATTTCTCCTTCCCCTACAATGTTTTCCAACAGATGTTTTTCAAAGGCAAACCCAACCATTAAAGCTACATTTGCTATGTTCTCTGCATATGCTTTCAATATGGATCATTCTGAAATTTTATTATGAGAAACTTTAAGGTAAAAGGAAAAATCACTTGCAACAAGGAATTTCTCTTTCTCCAGAATGTTTTCAACTATTCTCAAAAGAAATAACTGAAAAGTTTACCTTGAATATTTTATAGTCTACTTCTTGCTGAGGGTTTAGTTGAGACACGTCTAATTTAGCAAATCTTCTTTTCATATCTAGGTAACTTTTCTGCTCCTGTGGGGTCAGACTGGGCTTTTGGGTCCTTGGGCGCTTTTTAGCCAACAGGGGTACATATTTATCCTTCCTGTAAAATAATGGTGAAAAACTATAGTTGCCTACGTGGCCAGCATATATTGGAAAAGGAGAAAATGCCAGTAACTAGTATTTTCTCCTTTTCCCACAATGTTTTCTACCTTATCAAATTCAGAGGTCATCATCTGAGCTACGCTAAATTTGTCGTTTGCAACTGCTTCCAAATTAGTCACGTTCAAATTTTTGGTTGTTGGGTAAAGAGTGAACATTTTACCAAACGACAAAATTTTAGACTAGTCCAAACTGAAAGCATTTGCAGACGACAAAATAAGTGCAACTGAAAAAGTAGACTTTGTTTCGGGAAGGGATGAAAACATTGTGGAAGAAGGAAAAAATGCTGGTTACCAGCATTTTCTCCTTTTCCCACAATGTTTTCAAAAGCTGTCTACTTCAGGGTTGTTAAAACTCGGGACTGTGACTGCCAATTTCTTTCCAAGGACTGATGATAGTAATTGTGGCAGGATTCGTTCCTCTCTCACCGCTGACCATCATTTCGATGATGGTTATTTGGGATGGCACCTAGTGGCTTGGAAAGAATATTGTTGCAGAGTACTGGTAAAAGAAACTCAAGGAAAGCATGGATAGGTGCACTGGCTACCGTGATGTAATTGAAATAATGTTGAAAACAGTGTTCAACACCATACAATCAATTGTCAAAGGCAAAGCCCAGTAGTTAAGTCAGAAGTGAACTTGAAACCAGATGGTCACTGCTTTCATTCCCCAGCTCATCGAATTGGTGTCTGAAAATTGGCACAGGATTCATTCCTCACTGTTGAATATTGTTTTGGTGTGGTTTATGTGGGAAAGTAGCCAGTGGCTTTGGAAGGATATTGTATTAAGCACTGGTAAAAGAAACTCAAGGTAAGCATGGATATGTTCACTGGCCACAGTGATAATGACTAAAACAAAGTTGAGAACACCATACAAACATTGTGGACATAGGAAGAAAGTTTGATAGTAAATTGAAAAGTAATACAATATCTGATTGGCTACACTATTTTTTTTAGGCAATCAGAAATTTTGACTTGAAAACTATGCTTAGAATACAGTTAAGAATGGTCAAGATGAATATGGACCCACACATCCTTAAAAGTTTTCTGCTTTTTCCACAATGATTTTTATCCATTCAAAAAATAAATTCTAGGAGTTTGAGGCACATCTTTGTGTGCACAATTCTAAATGCTCTCAATTTGGAGAGTCTAAAATTTTAGCATTGGATTAAGTTTTAAAAAACATTGAAAATTTATCTCCATGTAATAGAAAAGAAATATCTTGGTAACAACAAAAAGAAAAAAGACTGGATAATTTTAGTTACCTGTCTTGGTCATTGTAAAAAAAGAAATTACATTCAATTGCCTTCTTTCTCTTTTCTGCATCATTCAACTCTGCTTCTTTACTAGGACTAAGTTTTGGGCTAGTTGGTAACTTTGCATTGACACCTGGACCTTCCTTTGGGCTTGTTGGTAACTTTGCATTGACACCTGGGCCTTCCTTCTTCTCAGCCTCAGGGCCTTTTTTCTGCCCTGTTGCTTGATCTGTTAAACATTCATTGCTTTCCGGAGGTTGATTTTCGGCAGCTCTCGCCATTTCATCAGGTACACTTATACCTTCTTTTTTTGCAGACTCCAATTTTCTACCTTTGAGGAGTTTATAGTCAGATTTTGAATTTCTTTTAGAAATACCATCACTTATGTCGACATCTATATTTAGCTCCGATTCCTGAAATACCTCTCTGGGTATTTCTCTGAAACTCTCTTGTTTAACTGCTTGACTCTCTTTAGTTTTCGTGACAGCTTTATCATCTTTACTATTAATAATATCAACTGGCTGACTAGTTGCTGCACATTCTGTTCCAGGTATGGAAATGTATGTTTGATCTGTATCCTTTCTCTCTACATATGGGGGTACTTTGGGAAGGATGACTCCTTTGCAAAATTTTTCCAAATTCGCTGCTAGCCGAGTCTCATGATTTTCTTCTGGTATCCACTGTGAAAATGTGGCTTCCGTAAAGAAGGCTGTAATACCATTTTTTGGTTTCTTGTTCCTGAAAGGTTGGGAATAACAATGCAACCATTAACCCTTAACAAACACTCCTGAGTTTTAATGACCCTGAAGGGAGAAGGCTTTGGAAAACCTTCTGTGAAAAGGCTGGTAACCAGCAGACTTGGTGAATGACTGGAAAATTTTACCAGACAGTCAGTCTGACAGGCATGAAAGTTTTGCCAGACTGAATCAAAATCTATCAGACAGAAAAACACCCCACCAAATCTAAACTTTGTGACTCATGTTGCTTGGATATGCGGCTCGAACGGTTAAAAATTGTGACACACAAACAACACCAAAAACAATATTTCCATTCCAAACCATTTCTTCTGCTTTTAAAATAGTTGATCTTTTGTGGTCTGCAAACTGAAAGGAAGTCAAACTAAAAGAAAATTCAAGAATTTTCCCTAAACCGATGTGGGTCATGGCTAAATACACACCATACAATGTTAGAGACAGATTCAGTCACAGGATACACATCATTATAATGTGCAGAATTAAGGCTTGGCTTTAGAAATTATTGATGGCCACTAAATTCTCCTACATTTCCAGAAGCATTATATGTTGTGTATGCTTGTATGGTGTGTAATTAGACAAAACCAACCACTGTACTACAAATGCCATTCAACAAACCTCGAGTGATCTTTTGATAACGTTAGATGTAGGTACAGAATCAGTCAAGTTGTGACAAGTGCTGTAATTGTGTGTGAATTCTCCTTTTTTTTTTTTTTTTTTGAGAAAATATGCTGTAATTTCTTTAAAACAGTGTGACAGTAATTTCTAAAGTTCAGGTAATACCGGACAGTTGGGTCAACGGTATGGACATTTAAATCAGTCTTTTTCTTTTTTAAAGGTCATGTCCATTGGTACGAAGGTTTTCGCCATAACTGAACCAGCATTTTCTCCTTTTCCAACAATGTTTTTCAACCCTTCCAAAAACAAACTTCAATTTCAGAATCACATTTATTTTGGCGTCTGTGAATGCTTTCCATTTGGACAAGTCTAAAATTTTGGTCCTATAGTCCCTGACTGTTACCGTGTTGGAAAATTGATTTAGGGTCAAACCCCGGTAACCACATTTTCCTCCGTTCTCACAATGTTTCATAACCTTTGAAAGCCATATCACATCAATTTACATTTGCTTTCAATTCACACAAGTCTATATAAAGTCTAAAACCTGGTGAGTATTTGAACCATAATGTAATTTCAGAGCCCGAGCTATTTCGCGAAAACTAGTGATATTACAATAAAATGTCAAAATTGTATGAGTTTTAAACAAGTAATAATCGTTCGTATAATTTCATGAATCACAAACTAAAGTATTACCACGGAATCTCGTTTCTGTCTGACATCACAAGGAATTTAATTGGAACCCACGTTCCGTTTCATCCGCATGTAGTCTACTTTCACTTTGAAACTTGACCCACTTCGAAGTACAATTCATAAATAAAAAGAAAATTCGTAAAATATTTACAGAAACGATAACTTTATCTATTTGTATGTCCCTATTTTGCAACCAATAATCTAGTAAACTTTTCCCAGTCGAAAATTTTTAGCGGACTTTTTTTTAATTAATTTGACATCTTGATCATTAATGTTTCAATAATGTTATGAATATTTTTTAATGCGGTGTATTATGGTGTAAATAAAGGGAAAAATAAACAAGAAAAAATATTCTTGGCACTATCTTGTCATACTTTTAGATTTAAACACATTAAATGGTGTTCAAATGTGTTTGAATTTAAAAGTGTAACAACATAATACCGTTCCCCGAAAAGCCAGCGGAGGAAATTAACCAACAACAACAACAACAACAACAATGGCTGACAATCCAGAGGTGATGGTGATATAAAATCAATCGATCTTGTAGAAAAATGATTAAAACTTCACAAAACTACCATCTGGCGACTTATGCATAGAATTCTATCAACATCCCCTCCTAAATACATCAAAACTTAGAGAGAACCCGTAAGACATCAGGATACGTACACGAACTGTTACTAGTCACCAATTCGCCCCAATAGTTTTCGCTACATAAAATGAATTTCTTACACAAACAAATTTAGACGATCGCTGGTGCCTTTTACGCTACTCCAAAGCTTCTTTGACTGACATGGCTACAAATTTTATATATTTTAGGGAACAGATGATTTGATAGTGCATTTGATGTCCATGGGATTTGAGTTGACAGACTGCCAAGATGCTGTTGCATTTGGTAAAATAACTGTGGAAGCTGCAGTAGAGTGGTAATTTTTTTGAATAATTACTGGGCAACAAAATTTTGGACAGGTGTAGATTGAAAGTGATTCAGCCATGCTCTGGTATAAAGAGGCTTAATGCATCTCCATGATGCATTATACCATGCAAGTCATCACATAATTGTGGATCCATAAAATCCATTTTTGTCTAACAACAGGCTGAGTCATGCTTCTTTTCATATTTGGCTATTTAGTGTGCACTGCACCGTCTCAAGTCTGCCATGAATTTTCTGGTAGCAAAGCTACAGCCCTGTACTAACTTTCTGTTTTGTGGATTTAATCTGTATTGCAGCAATATACAAATAAGCCTTAGTGACACATATGAACATGGATAAATTATTAAATGTTTCATTACCAGAAGGGCTTGTAGAACTCATTTTTAACATGTAAATCTAAAAAAAAACTTAGGAAATTTATAGTGTGTTGTGGCCCTTTTGTGTCTACTTTGGCTAGAGTAAACATGTATGTCAAGTGACAGATGAACTGTTTTTTTTTTTATTATGTTAAACATTTACACTGAAAATAATTATATTTGAAATGAAGGATTATTGACTATGCAAGCAGCAAGTATTTTCAAATTCTACATTTATTTGTCAATTTGTGAAAATATGAGAGTTTAAACATGCGCGCGAAATCAGTGCAGAGATTTCAACTGTTCTTTAATTGAGTGTCTCTGTACCCAGAGGCAACCAGTCAAAAAGTAATATCACCCTTGGAACATGGCTCATTTATAGATGACTATCAAAACAATCTCAAACATGGCATTAGTATCTGAAAGGGTATTGATAAATTGAGGAAAAAGGCGAAAATGCTGGTTACCAAGGGCGTATTCCTTTCACCTGTTCTGGCACAATGTTCTGTGTTCTGGAATGCTGTTCTGAAATGTGCAAAAGGAACATTTCAAAACACATACACTGTTCCGGAAGTATGTTCTGAATGGAGCATTTTCGGAACATTGTTCTAAACAATATCGAAATGAAAGTACATTGCCATGATGGCTGTTGCAAGAGCTACTGTCTTAGCTGTGTTAGTGGAGGATATGATTAGCAGCGGAGAGGGAGTAAAGACGAGTCTACAATGCTCCTATTTATGGCATTCATTTCGTAAAAAAGACAATTGCAAGTTTGGCCATGAAGAATTGTCCGTCTTTCAGCCATCTTGTATCACCTAGCAACCGTTCAGCAGGTGCACTGCACCTTAATTGAATTAGAACAGTCAGAACATGTTCTGAAGAACATGGCACGGTGTTCTGAAATACTCCATGGACCTAGAACATGTTCGGAGTGTTCGGAGTAGCGAAAGGAATACGCCCCAACATTTTCTTCTTCCAGCAAGCTTTTCCTAAATCAAATGTTCATCATAAAATAGATTATGAGCAAATTAAATCTTTACTTAATAATAGAATGTTAGACTGGTCCATATGGAAAGTACTTGCAGAAGACAATTTGCTCATATTGTGAGATTTCTTGGCAATAAGGTATAAAACATGATAGGAAAAGGAGAAAATACTGTGTACCTGCATTTTAAAATGTTTTCAAAAGCCTTCATCTAAAGGGTCTTCTAAAGTAGGATTTTTGTTGTAAAATGGTATGGTTTAATGCTTGAAAGTGAAAAAACAGTGGCCAAAGGAAAAAATGCTGGCAAAAATCATGAACATGCAGTTACTTATTTTCCCACAATGTTTTCAGCTATTGTTAGTTGCAAGAGACAAAAAGTTGCCTGCACTGGGTAATGCTGTAATCCTGCATTTTAGATTTGTAATAAAAAAGTCTAGTGGTCATGTACCGGTAAATGGAAGGCACCCCTTTATCTGAAATCATTAGTTCTGTGCCAAAACTTATGATATTAGTATGCTTCTAGACAAGTTACATGAATACCTACTATATAATATTCATTGAGTTTGCAAAACATGTGTTCTGTGAAGATAATAAAAGAACACTTTTACCGTTTGCATATAACACAATGTTCCTGTATCTGTTGTAGTAATAATAAGCTAGACAGGTGTGGAATATGCATGAACACTTATTAACCCTTTACCAGACGACAAAGTTTTAGCCTTGTCCAGTTGGAAAGCATTTGCAGACGACAATTTCAATATTGCAATTTTTGTTTGAAAGGGTAGAAAACATTGTGGGAAAAGGAGAAAATGCTGGTTACCAGCATTTTCTCCTTTTCCCACAATGTTTTCAGAAGGCTTTTTTCCCAGTCGTTAAAATGCTGCATTGTGCAGTATAGGGTTAATTTGGTATAATTATGATGTTTTATAAATGATTTCAGGCTTGTGGCTGGAAAACCTGGATTTAAGCAAAAGCCTGTCATTGACCAGACAAGTCCAAGTCTCAGACTTAGACAGGTATAAGATATTTTTAGATATTTTACTGTGTGACACTACACAAAAGAGAGATAATCAAAAGAAAGAAAAATGCATTTTTTCAAAATGCTTGTAGTGCCAGACAGATTGATGAAATAGATCCCCTCAAGTTGTACAAAAGTTGCAGTTATTCCAATTTCAAGACGTGTTACAGTTCTTTCATTTAGAGGACATAGACGTAATATATATCATGAAAATTAAAAAAAAACGTCCAGACAAATAAGACTGGACGTTCATCGTACGTCCAGAAATTTACAAATACATCTGAAAATTAAATCTCAGACCCATAAAGTAATCAGTTCAGAGTCATAAAGTTAAGGGGTTTAAACATCCGGTATCAGTAGGCTATGTAACTCTATCGATTCCAATACCGGCCAATTTTAGACACATGCTTTCCCACCAGTCCTTATCAGATATCGTAAATCCAATCTCCTTGACAACCAATTACAATGACAGGAAAGGGGTATAAATGAATAATGCTAGTTAATAAACTTTGTTAACACAACTTACATGGGGTAGGGAATTCTTGTCTTGCAGCTGAGAGCCTAAGACAACTGAAACTGTGAAACAATGTCAGAGACAAATATGTAGGACATGCACACAAAGACCAAAGACTGAAAGAAAAGGCTTGAGGTTTATTTTAGGACTTCATCAAATTGCCTTATTGTGATTTTTCCAATGAGTACCCACAACACAGGGTTTTTAGTAGGATTGTAGAATGAATCCAATGCTGAAGCTAAACTACTGATGTCATTTGGACCACTGATACGATGGGGAGGTGGGGGGGTTGCCATGTTATCCAGATATCTAAAGCTTCTTGAATTCTCTTGAAAAATTCCCAAAATCCAGACATGCAATTTCGAAATTCCTGGAATTAGCCCTAAAAGAAAGCACTGTTGTTAGTCAGAATATATGGAAAAGATGTGGGCAGTGAGGATCAATATCAGACTGCACACTCTGTGCAGTCTGATCTAGATCTATACCATCTGTATAAAAAAAAAAAAAATTGACTTTGGTTCAGCACTTCAAAGGTTAATAATATGAGCAACTTTTTTCAGAATAAGAAGAATTTGTTGTATAGGTATTTTGCTAGGTTTTGCTAGAATGTTGTCCAAATCTTCTGCAGGTTCAGCATAACCCTTTACTAAATGGCAAAACTTTAGACTTCTCTAAATTGAAAGCATTTGCATATATGACAAAAAAATGTGACTCAAAAAATGAATTTTGTCATTGAAAAGGTGGAAAACATGATAGGAAAAGGAGAAAATGCCAGCTACCAGCATTTTCTCCCTTTCCTACAAGTCCTTTTCCACAGGGTTGTTAAAACTCGGACTTGTTTGGTAAAGGGATAATCCTTGGAAGAGATCACTTTAGAAAACTTTATTAAATAATGCAGGCAGGGGCATGGGTGCAAGTTTTCAGGTTTCAAGATTAAATTTTTTTTTTTTTTTTTTCATTATTTTTGAGATGTGAAAAAAAAAAACTGCCCATGTCCTAAAATTTTTGTCTAGCACATTGCTTAACCATTTAACACACAATCCAGAGTTTTCATGACCTCTTTGAAGTAGGCTTTTTAAAACATTGTGGGCAGAGTTTTGTACCCTTTCAAAGACAACTTCAAACCATTGATAGCAATTTTATTTGTCATCTGTAAATGCTGTCAAATTGGACAAGTTTATATTTTTGTTGTCTGGTAAATGGTTAACCCTTTACCAAATGAGAAAATTTTGGACTTTTCTTAATCAAAAGCATTTGCAGAGGACAAATTAAACTTGGCTGAAATGATGGACTCTGTCCTTGAAATGATGGAAAATATGGTGGGAAAAGAAGAAAATGCTGCTAACCAACATTTTTTTCCTTCTCCCACAATGTTTTCATAAGCTTCCTTCCTCAGGGTCTTTAAAACTCTGAATCATGTGTTAAAGGGTTAAAAGTTAGATGTAGACAGTAGTGCATATGACCCATAAGTTACCACTTAAACTCTTTACCAAATGACAAAATTTGGGACTCTACCAAATTGAAAGCATTTGCAGATGATAAATGTAGTGCATATGGTGATTTCTCTCTTTGATACAGGAAAAAACATGGTGTGAAAAGGAGAAAATGCTGGTTTTTAGCGTTTTCTCCTTTTCCCACTATGTTTTCCATAACCTTCTTCTTCAGGGTCATTTAAAGTGGGGATTGCCAGGTAAGGGGTTAAACTTGCACTGTACCTTTCAGCAAACATCAACTTTCGATTCAACATCCAGCGCTTTTTCAAAACCTGTACCAATAGATGAAAACACACCAGATGTTTCAAGCACACCCACTCCAGAGAACACCAGCCAATTACATGGCTCCTTACAGGAAATCAACCAATCAGAAGCTGTTGTTAGTCGCTTACATCTATCTGATAATCAGAGGAAACAGAAAGAAGGTTTTGAGCAAAAGAAGAGGGATGAAGCTAAACGAAAGGCCTTGTTGGAGAAGAAAAGACAGAAAGAGGTATCTAGAAAATTTTGTCTGTTTCATATTTTCTCTTCCAAGTTTTCTCTTCAAAATCATGTTTTCAAAATTTTTGTGAATGTCAGCAGGGGTGTGGAAATCTTGAAATTTTCTACTTGTCCATGGACAAGTAAATCTAAAAAATCTACTTGTCCGTCAGAGAAGCTTACTTGTCCAAAACAAAACAATGGCACACAAAGACTTAACTGAATGGACCGTAATCAAGCAAACCTTTACTGGGCTTTTTTTCCAAAAATTGGGAAGGGGCCTTAGCCTTTCATTTTGGGATATTCAAGCTTGATTTTGGCCAAATTCGGAAAAAGCAGACCGACTTTCAAGGTCAATAAAACGAATTAGTGGCACTGTACATACATACAGTAAATAGAAAGGTACAACAATTTAATAATTGAAAAAGATTCAACGGTTACACTATAACTGCTCAGACCATGGCCAAATATCTCAGTGTTTACACTTACAGCCCTTTTTTACACTACTGTGGTACACCTATGGGTGCCGGAGTTAATACTTCAGCAGAACTGCTTACCAGCCATCATATGATACAAGGGAATCATTATCTGTGGAAATTAAAAGGCTAGGCTTGGTTATTGTGTCTGGAGATGTAGAGTTTGCATCATGTGCAATGATAATAATTGTCTAGTTTTCAGACAACGGGAGATCGGCGATGTCCGACTGCCCCGAAACTTCAGATTGAGACTCAGTATGCGGAGATTTGATTACCTGCAGATAGATCTATATCTGCAAAGAATTTGAACATTTTACGCCGAAAGTAAAATGGCTGCGCTAGCCTTTATCGTCTACAGACCTTTTAACAAACTTTTTGTAATGTTTCCCGGTTCTTGACATGTTTTACTTGGAAACAGCGTGTTTGGTTTTCTTTCAAATACGTTTACTGCAACCGACTAAGAATGTGTTCCACAGTGTTAAATTAAGACAACTTTTTTTGTCAGCTGCAAGTTTTTGCGAATAATAAAAAAGAATTTGATATTGAATGATAGGGAAATGACAACCGCGTCAAGTCTACGTGCGGTGTTATAATGTGCAAAAAATAACTCGGTTCGGTTATGGTTGCCTCCATTAAACAAACCAAATGGCGCGAAGAAACCACAACATTTCGGCCGTACTGCAGCGCAGTCAAAATCAATAAAAAGCCTGCGTAACACATAAAATCAGATTCAGCCAAATGTTTGTTTTTGATTCCAGATGTCAGGGAATAGTTTATCATAATTCAATTTAAAAATGTTGAAGTTTACGAAGTGAGACGAAGAGAATATTTCTATTTCACAAGGATAATGTTAAAGATCTTTACTTTCAATTTTGTCCCCGTTTTCTACTTGTCCGCGGACGAGTAGACTGCAAAAAGCCACTTGTCCGACGTCAAATTTACACGAGTCGGACGTAGGATTTCCGCACCCCTGGTCAGAGTTTCAATTTTAAACATTTACAGTAGTTACAAAATTACAGCATTTGATTAACTATTTATCAAACAACAAACTGAGAGCATTTACAAACAAGGAAATACATGTAAATGAACATCAAATCATGGACTTTTCCTAACACATTTTTTTCCTCATACACCCTTGTATTGATTCCATACCAGACGACAAAACCTTAACCTTTCTAGACAGTTAAAGGCATTTGCAGAAGTCTTCCTCAGTGTTGTTAAGACTTGGGATAGTTATGGCAAACTCATGTTGATTTTCACTGTTCTGTGAGAATGTCATCAGTTCTTCAACCTTGTCTAAAGGGAAAATCCTTCACCACACAATCCTGAGTTTTAATGACCCTGAGAAAGAAGGCTTTTGAAAACAGTTTGGGAAAAGGAGAAAATGCTGGTAACAAGCATTTTCTCCTTTTCCCAAAGTGTTTTCTGGCCTTTTGAAAAAATATTTCACTGTTTGAGTCATTTTTAATTTGTCATTTGCAAATGCTTTTGATTTTGACAGTCCAAAATTTTGTTGTTTGTTAAAGGATTAAGTAATTTAGCTATCGCATGTTGCAACACTTGTTTTTCTGCTCAAAATAGGATCATGCTAGAGTGTTGAAAGAAATTGCGGCAGACAGAGAAAAGAAAAAACTCTTACAGTCCACCAGAGACAACAACGAGCTGGACACTCCACCTGTGAAAGAAATGAAAGTAGAGAAAGTAGAAACAGTCTCCACACCATCTCCTTCACTGTCACAAGACACAAAATGTCTGCTACAGGTACTGATATATTTGAGCTATGCTCTGTGAAAAGGGAACTAATGCATTTGCAAATAGTATGGACATAGGTCAGCCTGTGCAGTCTATGCAGGCTGACCTGTGACAAAACTTTTTGCTATGGTTAAAATTTTCAGCATGTCACAGGACCATTCTACTTCATGACTTAGTCAGTTGTCAGACAAAATGGATTTATGGCTAGATAATTATGTGATGGCTTGCTTGGTATAATGGGTTATGGAGATGCATTAAACCCTTTTTTGCCAAAAAAATAGAAGATATTTGTTTTTTACGGTGAAAGATTGAAATTTATTTCATCAAGTGAACATCATAGGTAATATATTCTATTTATTTCATGCTTTTAACCCGTTCTGGGAGGAACTTAATCAAAATCCAGTACTCTTTTTTTTTCTATTATTCCCCTTGGCATACCCCCTCAGCATAGCAACGCATTACAATATTACGTCAAGCGCGAGAAATGTAAGGTATATTACGTCATATTTCCATCTGGTTGTGAGGCACGCGCATTTTACCTAGGTAATTAGTGCGCAGGAACAACTGTTTCCGCCTTCAATTGAAGAGTTAGAATATAAAAATCGGTATTTTCACTGGTCGTAACCATGAAATATCGAAAAATATTTCACCAATATTTCTCGATGACCTACCGGAAAGCATGAAATAAGAGCTCATATTTTTTCAACCTCTAATTATGATCTTCTGCCAAGCCATGTATCGCAGTCTGTATCATGCAGGACTTGAAACCAGGGTGTTCCTGGTTTGATTCCCAGAGTTGGGCAATTTCTTTCCAAGGATTGATGATAGTCATTGTGACAGGATCCATTCCTCTCTGAACATTATTTCAACAATGGTTGTTTTGAAAGAAGCTAGTGGCTTTGGGAGAATACCATGGGAAGAACTGGTGAAAGAAGCTCCAGGAAAGTAAAGATAGGTGTACTGGCTTCCCAATACAACTGAAATGGTGTTAAAAACAATGTTAAACACCTTATCTTCTCCCACATACTTATATCTTTTATATCTCCGCAGAAGTCAGTGTAGACCCAGGGCCCATGCTTTGCCTTTATACCACACAGAAAATTTTTAGACTTGTTTAGAATGAAAGCAGATGCAGACTTACGAATTAAACGTTACTTAAATCAAAGGTTTTGTTTATGAAAGGTTAGAAAACATTGTGAAAAAGGGAGAAAATGCTGGTTACCAGGATTTTCTCCTTTTTT
Source organism: Hippopus hippopus (assembly GCA_946811185.2). Taxonomy (NCBI): domain Eukaryota; kingdom Metazoa; phylum Mollusca; class Bivalvia; order Cardiida; family Cardiidae; genus Hippopus; species Hippopus hippopus. The sequence goes on along the minus strand of OX328108.1, from coordinate 28,771,194 downwards.
CACAATGTTTTTAAAAGCCCTTTCAATTAGGGTTGTTAAAACCTGTGATACAGTGTTGTAAGACCTGTCATAGCTTGAGGAAAATTCAAAATGGTCTGTATGATATTGGAAACATTAATCTTGCAGATGATAAGATACATGTGATTCATATGAGAGGATTTGTCTTTGAAAGGACAAAAATCATTGCGGGAAAAGGACAAATTTATATTTACATTGTAGATACGATTTCCTGATGGGCATTCTTTAAGACAGTCATTTAATACAACGACAACATTACAAGAAGTTTGGGAGTTTATACAAGGGCATCAGCGCAATATGTCTGGGTTTACTCTTATACAGGTAAGGAATTCAAAGTCAAATAGGATATGTTTTACCGATGGTCATGTGCTTATTTTTGTCATACCATTATCAGAGCTCCAGATAACAGGGAGTGGTGGTATTCTAAATCCATTATTTCTAGGGTTTAGTGGAGAATAATTAATATCTTCAATTTCGAAATCAAAATCACTCCCTCTATCTGGAGCTCTGCCATTTTCAATTGGCTGCTTTTATCATGGGCAAGTCATTGATCATATGGCCCATGTGATAGAATCACACACTCTCAGCTCTCATTTCAGCTTTAGTCTGAGATTGGCCGTTGACCCCTCAATGAATTTTAAATGTGTCAACCATATCAGGTTATTGTTTAGCTTGTTGGTCAAACCACCATGGGTAGATGAAATTCGCAATATCAGTGTTGAAATTAATGTTTTAGCTCATAGTAGTAGCACAATAAGATGCTTTCAAAATAAATCCACAATATAGAAAAGGTAAGCAAAACAAGCATTTTTTTTGTGGTATGGTTATTGCAGGAAAAAATTTTATGGTATCTTGCTTTTCCAATGTCTTCATGTTGTTAAATAGGTAGAATTTAAAGTGTTTCATTTATATCAATTTTTCAGCCTTTTCCACATCATGAATTCACAGAGCAGGAAATGTCTCGTACCCTGGAGGACTTGAAACTTACCCCAACTGGTTCAGTAGTTATACAGAAAAAACAAATGAATCAACCCTGTGGGGAAACAGGTACTGCTTGAAATGAAAAATACCTTTTTTAGCTTGGCTGTTTTTACAGAAAACGTCAAGGTATTATTGTAGCCCTGGCATCATTGTCATTGTCTACCTCATCATTGTCGTGCAAAAACTTCAACATTTTCAAAAATTTTCACAGTGTTCAATATCTCTGGTTTTACTGAAGATATTTACTTCAGACTTTTACAAGTTGTTCGCTATCATAAGGGGAACCCATACAACAAGGGCAGGTAACCATCAACTTGTTTTTGACAAAGCTATGCCCCTTTTTTGACTTTGAATTTTCAGTGAAAATCTGGAGCAACTACAGCCGAGCATTGGCACCCAAATGCAGTGCTCTTGTTTGTCCTACTGTCGCAGATTTTTAGAGATTCTGTATGTTCCTTTATTTTTTGGCTGTTTTTAGTGCAAAGGTAGCAGAAGAGATATTAGCTCCACTGACCAAAGGCCAGGGAGCTCATGTCAAGGCTCTGTGTCCATTGTGAGCGATTAAGGACCATTCTTGAAATCATGTCAAAATACTCTATGTCAGAGTTCATTAATATTTGGTATGAACGATATTTAATTGGACCTGCTTCTATTCATTAACTCTTTACCACATGATGGAAATGTAGCCCCGTTCAAATTAAAAGCATTTGCAGGCAAAAAAATTAAATGTTGCCCAAAATGAAGAAATTTGTCATGGGTAGGGTAGAAAACATTATTTGAAAAGGAGTTACCAGCATTTTATCCTTTTCCTACCATGTTTTTCAAAAGGCTTCTTTCATAGGGTTGTTAAAACTTGTGGATTTGTAGTAAAGGGTTTATATCATCTTTGCATGTAAAAAAGATGACTTTTTTGAGGACTAGGCTTATTTTCTCTTTGAAATTTTCTTGTAATACAGATTTCTATCATGTTAATAACTGTCAATGCCAAATATAAGTTCGGCACATTTGATTTATTTGGCAGTTGAGCAATACAGGGCCATCATGGCCCTCTTGTTTGTTTTAGTGTCTTACACAAGATAGATTTACTTTTTCAGTGCCATAGGCATAAACAGAGGCTGTGGTGGATGGCATAGATCAAGATCAGACTGCACAGAATGTGCAGTCTGATCTTAGATCTATACCGTCCATTTTTTTAGTCAAGCCTACCGGGTAAATTATAAATTCTGTTGGAGTTAAGTAGATAAGATTCTCAGCTGTCGAAAGAGGTCAAGGTTATGTGAGCCATGTCCTGTGAAAAGGGGTTTAATGCATCTCTGTGATCCATTATACCAAACGCAGCATCGTATTAGTATGGATCCATAAAATCCAGTTTGTCTAACAACGGAATGAATCATCAGATAAACTGGTCCTTTACCATGCAGAAAATAGACTAATAGCAAAAAGTTTCAATCCAGGTCAGCCTGCACAGACTGTGCAGCCTGACCTGAGTAGATACTTTTTGGAGATGCATGAAATTTCCTTTTCACAAAGCATGATTAAATTACATTTGGCATTAAAAGAGTTAAAGGCCAGCATTAACTCTTTACCGAACGACAAAATGTAGACTAGTCCGAATTCTTGCAGACAACAATATAAACATGACTCCAAGATTGAACTTTGTTTTGGAAAGGGTAGAACACATTGTTGGAAAAGGAGAAAATGCTGGTTACCAGCATTTTCTCCTTTTCTCACAATGTTTTCAAAAGCCTTCTTTCTTAGGGTCTTTAAAACTCTGGATTCTGTGGTGAAGGGTTAAGTCATCCTGTATTGTCAATGTAATATGACTGGTAATGTTAGTACACTAAGGAAAAAACCAAAGTACCCCATACGTGTACCATAGCTAAGCTGCAGGTACTTTTCAAGTGAAAAATTGTAAGTCATCGAAGAGGCATAACTGTGTCAAAACTACCTTGAGAGTTATCTGTCACATGACACAGATGTGAACAAGGACAGGGCTGGCGCTATGTTACTACATGGATTATTTCTTTGAAAACAACTTAGTTATAGGAAATTCAGAAAAAATACTCCCCCTTCCCACCCTTAAAAGAAAAGGGGGGAATAAACAAAGTTTTAATCTTTACCGAACCACCATATAACCAAAAAAGGTGTCTGAAATTATCAGTTAATATACATGTATTCTTATCATCATTCTCCTTCAGCCACAGTTGTTTCTCCCCCTTTTTAACCCTTTCCCAGATAAGCCCCGGTTTTGATGGCTCTGAGGTTGAAGGCGTTTGAAAACACTGTGGAAAAGGGAGAAAATGCTCATAACGAGCATTTTCTCCATTTTCCAGTGTTTTCTTCCCTTACAGATAAAAATACCCCCTTTTTAGCCACTCTAAATTTGTCGTCTACAAATTCTTTCAATTTCAGCAGACCAAAATTACCTCATCTGGTAAAGAGTTAAGGAAAAAACCCATCATGTAAGCCAAATTTATTTTGTCATCTGCCAGTTGCTTTCAACATGGACTTGTTTCAGTTTATACTATATCATACAGAGTTCAAATAATAACTTATTTTTCAGACATGGATGTAGAAGATGTTGTGCCTATGCAACCCAGATACCCTAATTCAGGCCCAACACCAGTCCCTCCTTCTCCTGTGCAAGAGAACCCACTTGGGAATAATTATTTTTTGGGTCAAGGTCACAGCTTGAGTGATGAAAATGTCTCTGCCAATGGTAAGCTGTTATTTTGATCATTTTTTTTTTTGTTATGGATTAAGGTCTAAGATTATTTAACTAGTTACTAGACAACAAAACTTTAGCCTTGTCCATATTGAAAGCATTTCCAGACGACAAATTTAACTCTCTACCACATGACAAAGATTTTTAGGGATGTTTGTATTGAAAGCATTTGCAGACGACAAAATAAATGTTACTCAAAAATCAAAATTTAGAAAGTGCTGGTTACAAGCATTTTCTCCTTTTCCCACAATGTTTTCAAAAGTATTCTTTTTCAGGATTGTTAAAATTTGGAATTTTGTGGTAAAGGCATAATGTACCTCAAATGATGAGGATTGTTCTTACAACAGTAATACAGAACACATTGTGGGAAAAGGAGCCTTTACTCATTGTGGACATAGGAGGGCTGTTCGATATGTAATGTATATTGTACCACAGCGTGATAACGCTTTGTACGATTTCGTGGATGATGATATGTTTGAATAGCTCTATTCAATACCTTTCCAACGGTATAAACACGAGCCTTCAGCTCCACATAGTTTTAAACTTATAGTCATTTCAATAGAGCTAGTCGTTGACCACTGTTGTAAAAATGGTTGGGAAACGGATTAAGAATATTAAAGAAATTAGAGCTTATATAAAAGTTCGCACAAAACTCGGTCATTCGGTAATGCAGATTTTTACTGAATTGGGGGAAGTTTATGGGTCTGATAAGGTATCTTATGAGACAGTTCGTAGTTGCAGAAAGAAATTTCTGACTAGCACAGAGTCCGTCAAAGATGCAGCAAAATCTGGCCGACCTGTGACTGTAACAGGCAAGGCAAATGTCTCAAAAGTCAGGGAAATAATTGAAAGTGATGGCAGATACACGATTCGTGATATTGCCAACGCTGTTGGCATATCACTATCGCGGGTGCATTTCATTTTGAAGCGTATTTTGAAAGTACGAAAGATTTCTGCCAAATGGATACCGCATATATTGACAGATGACCAAAAATGGGTACGAGTACAAACCGCTAAGCAATTGCTCAAAATGTTTCCCAAATTCAAACAAAGACAATTTGCAAACATTGTTACTGGTGACAAAACATGGATTCACTATTTCGAACCAGTAAGAAAAATTGGAAACAAAATATGGCTAACTAAACACGGTAGAAGGCCTGTATTTGCCAAAAGAAGCACAAGCAGAAAGAAGGTTCTTTATTGCATATTCTTCTCATGTGATGGTATAGCCGTACAAATTCCGGTGCCGAAGGGCAAAAGTGTTACAGGTCGGTATTACCGAGATGTTATACTAAAAAAGGTCAAGAAATATTATCTTAAACGACGCCCTGTGTCAAGATTTAGGCATGTTCGTCTACTTCATGATAATGCTCCATCACATACATCTGAGCTTGTGAAGCGATTTTTGAAGTTGGAGAAGGTTACCGTCTTGCCACACCCACCATACTATCCAGATCTAGCCCCATGCAACTTTTTCCTTTTTCCAAAACTTAAAAAGTTCTTATCTGGTCGTCATTACAAGTCCCGACAAGCCCTTGGCTCAGCCATCAGTCAGTGCCTCAGAGGTCTACCTAAATCAGCGTACCGTGACGCATTTCAGAAATGGATTCAGAGATTGAAATTACGTATTTCAAACCGCGGAGAATACTCTGAAGGGATGTAATGTTCATTTCACTATTTGAGTCGAATGCTTTTGAGATATCATACAGTACACATTACATATCGAACAACCCACGTATTTGTGAAAGTTGTTTTTTCTTGCATATGCTTCCCGTAAAGAATAGTTTTTTGTCCTATATTTAGGAGTTAAAGGGTAACTCTAGACCAAAATTTTTATTTCAAAATTGGATAAAACCATACTAGAGTATGTTAACAAAAAAAATCTTAGCGTTCTGTGATGCTTACTTCACGAGATATAGAGGTTTAAACTTCGGATTTTCACCTGTCTGAAAGTCGCTAATTGAAAAAATCGTGACTTCCGGTAGTCTGCCGTGACGTCACAAGTGTAAGAAGATATGGTCGCTATATATGAACTAACGCAGAAAACTGAGAAAACTGCATGAAATTTGTAAAGATATAAATCGCTTTATCACGTTTCAATCACTTGTCTACTGCATAATTTCAGTCTCTGTCGCTCTTACATCTTACTACAATCATAGGAAAGAAATTTTAAATGAATTAGCCTAGTGGAGATAGTACTTATGAAAGGGAAAAGTTATTCTTCTAGTGGGGAACAAAACTATTTTGAAATTCATTTCTTGAAGTTATTTTAATTATAGCACTGTATCATCAACGATTTTTGATAGATAAATATTAAAAAAAAGAAATAACTCAAGATAGTTGAATTATGCCAAAAGTCTATTCTACTAAATGGTAGAAGGAACGTTGCAATGTGTAAAGGAAATCATTCGAGTACAGTTCTAAAGCTGTTTCTACCAAATTTATGACACCGTCGATCATTGAACGGTCTACACATCCTGTGCAGTCTGATCTTGATCTACACTGTCGATGTCAGCATTTCACATGTCTCCTTCAGCTTGGGAAGAATTAAAAGCCTTGATCTACTGTAGAAATCATATCCTCTCTTTAACATTCACAAACAACATTAAATCTAGCACACATCCTAAATTTGCCGTTTAAGTTGAATCCATTTGTTTCACTTGATCTTCATTTATTTTCCTACGTGTTATTTTCACAATTTCAAATTTGTGTTTTTCATCAACAACAACGTTAAAAGATTGTCTGAATTGCCTGCTGCCTTCCTGCCCTCCATATCAAGCAGTAAACGTTTTTGATCGTCTGCAAAATACAGGGCCAGTCCATTCCCTAAATACTGAGACATGTTAGGCGTAAAATTTAAATGGAAATATCAACATGGACAAAAATTATTTAACTTTCTTTTTCCGTATTTCTCGCAGTAATCATGTACGAGATAACAGATGCTGACCATAAAAATTCAGCGTAAATTAAAAATTTATTACAAACTTTACACAAAAGTTTAGTGCGCCAACCTTTTACTTTGAGAAAAGAATTGTGTGTTCCATCAATGTAAAGGGGCAGAGGGTTAATTCGGGGCCTCTTTGATGTTGGTATCGCACCGTCGTGGTCTCACATATTTTTTTTTTGCAGCTGGAGGTTAACAAGCATGTGTCATAAACGTGTCATGTACAAATTTACTCTTTTGTTTTCACGACCATATTGAACCCTTTTTATTATAAGATGTAAATGGAATTTTGAATTTTACACAGGTTAAATGGGTAAGTCGAATGTCATAACTTTTGTATTTTCCTCATCCATACGGTCTTAAATGAAAAGAAATCCCATAATCTGCTTGTCGAATTTCTATTTTAACTACCCTCCAACTCTCTCTCCTCTCTCTCGGTCTCTCGCTCTCTCTCTCTCAGTAATATGAAAGAGCTGGATAATCAACAGTGAATTTACCATTGATTTCTTGCCCCATTTAAATTTCTGTGTGGCCCCAAGGCTGCTGATCGCCACTCAATGACCTTTTCGAACAATGTATATTAAGATCAGACTGCACAGAATGTGCAGTCTGATCTTATGTACAGTGTCCAATACGGAGATATCTATCTCCAAAAACTAGCAGTATTCGAATTTTTGCAATCGGCATGAAGGTTTATTTAACCTGTTGAGGATTAATGGTAAATCTGATATTAAGCCATGTCATTCGGTTTAGACAGACAGACAGCAGACTGACGAATAAATAGTCATCACCTGGCTCGAAATAGTGCTTAAACTCGGCACCCGGCTTACGATAGGGATTTTTGTGACAAAAAAAAATCGTCTCCCGACATGAAGGAGGATAAGGTTATGAGAAAAAAGTCGGTATCAGAGCAAATTAACAGTACACAGAAGCCGAAATAAATGTGTGGGTTACACTTCCTACGTCACATCCGGTTTATCGAAGATTTCACAAACTCGCACAGGTGTGCAAACCACATTTTCGCTTATAACTCTCTTTTTACAAAAGACACTGAAATATGGTTTTCAATTTTAAGGTTGTTTTCATTTAAGGATTCTTATATCCAAAAATAGCTTTGGTCTGGAGTTACCCTTTAAGGGTGCATATACACCAACTAAAGATTTTTTTCCAATTTCAAAGTAACAAAACATCTGATTGGTCAAACCAAATGGTTCAGCCAATCAAAAGTTGTGTTGTTTTCTAAATCTAGAATAAGATTAAGAATGCAATTTAAAACGGTTGGTGAAAACTAGACCTAGCAGTGTTTTGATTATACATTTTAAGTTGAAAAGAACAAGCATCAGAGTAAAATGAAAAAGTGCTTGCTGCTTGCTTGCAGCAGGCCTTTTCTTAAATCAGGTAAATTTCTTCTTTTTTCATGGTTTGGAATCAGTATGTTGGCATGTTAACTCTTTACCAAACGACAAAATTTTAGACCAGTCCAAATTCAAAGCATTTGCAGACAACAAAATAAAGGTGACTCTAAAATTGAAATTCTTTTTGGGAAGGGTAGAAAACATTGTGGGAAAGGGAGAAAATGCTGGTTACCAGCCTTTTCTCCTTTTCCCACAATGTTTTCAAAAGGCTTGTTCTCCAGGGTCGTTGAAACTAGTGATTCTGTGATAATTGGTTAAGACATGCTGGTTGCCTAAAAGAGATTTGCCACAATGGCAGTTTTGACTGTATTTGCATTATCTCACTACAGAATCTGATGACATGGGTGATAATGAAGGGGAACCCAACGTCATGTTACCAGTGGCTGGGAACCAGGCAGCAGGTGGGATGGGCTTGCCAGCAGCATTTGGGGGTGGGGGAATGAACGTTCCTCCTCCTCCAGGGAATATTATGGGTAATTATCTGATTTTTTAGTATTTCATATGGGTAAAAGTTAAATATTTTATTTTTGTCGAGTTTAAAGCTGTTTTGATCCTTTTGCTGGATAGGCTCTTCTAATCATCCAAAAACAAATATAAGTGAGGCAAAGGAAGTTTGTTTCAAGAAAAGAGATTTACACATATCTTTCATAAATATGTTCATATTTTTATAAACATTGTTAGAAAAGGAGCATTTGCTTGTTAATGCAAAATGCTCCTTATCCATTTATTAGCATGGCTGTTTTCAAAGAAAACGTCAGAGTTTTGTCGCAGCTTTGGCACGTTGTAGTCTGCGTCATGCACAAACTTTGACATTTTGTAAAATCTCAGTTATTTCTAAAATTACAGAAGATATTTACTTCAAACTTGGACAAGGTTTTAACTATTAAAAGGGAATTCATACAAGAAGTGCAAATAATCATCAGAATATTTTTGACACAGCTGTGCCCCATTTTCAACTTAAAATTTTCACTGAAAATTAAGCAGCCGCAGCTGAGCATTGGCACCCCCCATGCAGTGCTCTTGTTTTATTCCAAACAGTTCAAAAAAGAATATCTATCATAACTATGCCTGCTGTCAGTGTAGATTAAGATCAGATTGCATCTGTACTATTTCACCTTACATCTGCTAGATATGACTTTTTGACAAAAACAGACTAAAGAACGATGAAGAAATTACCCTATTATTGCAAAGTTTGTATCCAATTTATTTATTTAGAATATTCAATTCATTTTTATAGTACCTTAGATGTCAAGTTTGGGTGAAAACTGTATTTGCTTGAACAAGAAGGGCTGTATTTTAATGGGGTTGGTGTAGAAAGGAGTCAAGTGAATAAGCTCAACAATTTATTTACTTTATGTTAAATCCACTTTATATTCCTTAGGGAATGAATAATACATAATGTGAAAATGTTTACTCTATTTTCAATATTTTGGCTTATGCCTTTATCAAGAAATTAAACACAAAATTAATGCTCCTCTACATATTGTGATCAATTTCACACCACAATTATTTATAAATTCATTATTTAATAAATTAAAAAAATTAAATTAATTTGATTAAGTTGTTTACTTTATCTTACTTGTCTGTTCTAGGTCAGGTTCCCAATATGTTTGGTATGCAGGTTGGTCCGGGACATCAACCAGTATTTGGTGGGGTGGGTCAGAGGCTTGTATCTCCAGCAGAAAACCACATGGATGCCCCAGAGGAAGCAGAGGGCCTGAGACAGGCTAGAGAAAGAGCATGTGAGTCATTGCATGATTTTAGTCATAATCTTTTAACAAAACAATCCTGTGTTTTAACAACCCTGAGGAATCTAAGAATGTAGAGATAATGCTGTTCCCCTTTTTAGACAATTTTTTTTAGTTTTTAAAATTCCATAGTTTTAACCATATTGATTTTGTCATCTGCAAATGCTTTGAATTTGGACTAGTCTTAAGTTTTGTCCTCTAGTAAAGAGTTCAGAGCAAAATGACAGCTCCATCTGTAGGTGCAATTTTGTCATGTTCTCCTACAGTATTCAACCAGTTCAGTTTGAATTTTAACACTTAAACTGCTTGGGAAAAAAATAAAATGAAATGAAACCTTCCACTCTAGTAAAATCCCAACTATCGCGATTTTAAAGTGGATTTCACTGGAAAGAAAATACTGTAAGGGACAGAGTAGATCAAAGATCAGGCTGTGCATGTTTTGTGCAGTCTGATCTTGATTTACACTGTCCTCAAAAGTGCACCGAGTTGTGCTTAGCAGCCTAAAGGTCACTAGATGCCTTTCTACCATACAAGCTTGTCCACTTATAATTTTCATGGTGGTTGGTTGGCTGTTGAAGGAGTTACGGCCCTTTAACCCTTTACCACACAATTCAGAGTTTCAACCACCCTGAGAGAAAGAGCATTTAACCCTTTACCAAACAATCCCTGGTTTTTACGACCCTGAGATAGAAGCCTTTTGAAAACATTGTGGGAAAAGGAGAAAATGCTGGTAACCAGCATTTTCTCCTTTTCCCACAATGTTTTCTACCCTATGGGAAACAAATTTCAATTTTTTGAGTTACATTTATTTTGTTGTCTGCAAGTGCTTTCAATTTGGACCAGTCTAAAATTTTGTTGTTTGGTAAAGAGTTAAAAACATTTTGCTATGGGAGAAAATACATGTACAGGTCACCAATATTTTTTTCTTTTCCCAAAACATTTTCTGACCTTTCCAAAACAAACCAAATCATTTGAATTATTGAACTATATTTAATTTGTTTGAAGAGTCCAAGTTTTATCATTTGGTAAAGAGTGAGTTAACTTTTCTGGATCCATTGACAAGGCAAGCAATTTTTTTTTTTTTGCCTGCATGCAACAATTGAAACATTTAATGAGACCTTTAGTGATAGTTAAGGAATGAAGAGAATTTTATTTTTTTCACGGAGGTATGAAAAAAAAAAACCTAATCACACTTTTGTATGAAACCGCGAAAAAAAAACCTAATCACACTGTATGAAACCGCAAAGCGGTTTCATACAAAAGTGTGATTAGGTTTTTTTTTTTCATACCTCCGTGAAAAAAATAAAATTCTCTTCATTCCTTATAATTTAATATTACAGACAAGATACACCCACGGAAATACTTCAAACTGCATTCATTTTCTTTATTCATAAATCTAACGTTGGAGTTTCTAAAGCCCCTTTGACTCATATTTGTATGGCGCAAGAATACAATAGGGAAGCAGTTTTCAGATCCCCAATACTGAAAATCAACCAATAGAACAAAAGTAAATGAACACAGCAGTGTGTAGGACCCGCAAAAGTAACCTTCAGCAAAAGTAGTTCCGGCACAACGTGATTTTTTTTTTCATGGAGCTATGAAAAAATTTTTTCAGCCAATCAGAACTCTCCAATGTTCATGAAAACAACTGATATTATTGAAGAATAGATTCAAAGAGTTGTTTTTCATTTTGACATTCTATTATTTTTTCCAGTGCAAAGAGCAGAGGCAAGACCGGCCCAAGCTCACGGGGACAATGTTGCTGGACCTGTACCCCAGTCACAACTGTCAAACTCTGTACCAAGACTTGTTTCAAACTGTTTAAGACATATTGCACATCGACTAAATGATCCAAGAAATCAACTTCAATCATTGGCAGGGATTTCCGAGGACATGGCTCAGATAATACTGAATTATCTTATTAAAGAGAAGCTGCTGAAACCAAAAACACTTAGTCCTTTCATTCCATGGTAAATTGTAACTCTTTACCATACAGCAAGATTTTGGACTTATCCAAATTGAAAGCATTTGCAAACACCAAATTCATTTGTATTCAAATCATGAGATTTCCCTTTGGAAGGGTAGAAAGCATTTTCTCCTTTTCCTACCCTTCCAAAGACAAATACCCACAGTTGACCCACATTTAATTTGTTGTCTGCAAATGCTTTGGATTTGAACAAGCCTAAAATTTGCTTGTCTTATATATAATTAAATTTTCTATCTCCAAATTAATCCATCAGATCATTTCACAAAGTAAAATTTGTTGTCATAAAGTTAGGAGACAGTGTATTCTATCCCTTTCATAATCAGGTATTCTGGATCATACAAGTGATACACTTGATGATACTTGATACTTATTTCAACCAGTAGTTCCATCACTTCAAATGACAGAAGGAAAGAAATTCCCAATAGACATAAATGCCATATTTCTTCCTGAATCATATCGAAATTATTATGGGACAAGTAGCAATTGCTTATGATAATATTTTGCTTATGATATGTTCATTTTGCACATATGTTTTCAGAAGTTGGCCTTTAAAGAAATGGAGTAAATGTAAAATAAGATTGTGTTTTCTGTTTACAGTTACTTAAGGCAACTAATTCTAGACACATACCCTTATACAACCAATGAACTATTACATGCTGTAAGGTAAGTTAATTTTATCAATAGAAATATTTATACAGGTAATTAATATGAATTTCTTAGAGAGAGCTTCACAAATTTTCATCTCACCAAACTGCAAAAACAATTTATCATTGAATTGAGTATGGCAATAGCTAGTAATTAAAAGAAAAAATATTTTTTTTATGGTACTGCATTTCCTTAATAGGCTAGGTAGCCTTTTAAGATACTTTAAGATTTTGAGCTCTAGTTGCACAAAGACTTCTGAGAATGTCATATGATCACAGGCACCTTAACTTCTTGTATATACCAAAGTGACACATACCCTGAATGTTTATGATGAAACCAATTTTAGAAATTAAGAGTAAAGATAAATATTAAGAAATAAATATGAATATTGAGAAATTTTTTGTGAATCAAGATTTGACATTTAGAGCACATAGCACACCTTTAGGTGGGTTTTCAGAAACTGTATATCAAGATCAGACAGTCTGGGACATGCAGCCTCCTTCTGGATGTATGTTGTTCGATACATATAATTTTTAGCTCCACTGGCCGAAGGCCAGCGGGCTTATGTCATGGCCTTTTGTCCGTCGTGCGTCCATCCGTCCGTCCGTCCGTGCGTTAACTTTTTTTTAAAACGTCTTCTTCTCTGAAACTACCCATCCAATTTTGATGAAACTTCACAGAAATGATCCTGCCATGGTCCTCTTCAGAATTTCTTGAAAGAATTTAATTCCTTCAAAAACTCTGGTTGCCATGGCAACAAAACTGAAAAATTTTGAAAATCTTTGAAAATCTTCTTGTCTGAAACCGTAAGGCCAAGGGCTACCAAATTTGGCATGTAGCTTTATCTAGTGGACCTCTACCAAGTTTCTTCAATTTATAGCCCTGGGGTCAAAATTGGCCCCGCCCCGGGGGTTACAAGTTATACATGGGCTTATTTAGGGAGAACTTTAAAATTCCTCTTCTACCTAGCCATAGGGCCTAGAGCTACCAAATTTGGCATGTAGCTTTATCTAGTGGACCTCTGCCAAGATTGTTCAAATTATAGCCCTGGGGTCAAATTAGGCCCTGCCCGGGGGTAACAAGTTTTACATGGGCTTATATAACAAGTTTTACATGGGCTTATATAGGGAGAACTTTAAAATTCTTCTTTGACCTAGCCATGGGGCCTAGGGCGACCAAATTTGGCATGTAGCTTTATCTAGTGGACCTGTACCAAGGGTGTCCAAATTATAGCCGAGGGTCAAATTTGACTTCGCTCCGGGGGGTAACATGTTTTACATGGGCGGGCTTATATAGGAAAATCTTTCGCATCTAGCTATAAGGGCTAGGGCTATCAAATTTTGCATTTAGCTTTATCTAGGGGGTCTCTATCAAGGGTGCCCAAATTATAGCCCAGGGGGTCAAATGTAGCCCCACCCCAGGGGGTCACAAGTTCTACATGGTCTTATATAAGGAAACTTTAATAATCTACTTGTACATAGCCATATTTAGGCCTAGGGCTACCAAATTTTGCATGTAACTTTATATAATGGGCCTCTACCAAGAGGGCCCAAATTTTAACTTTGGGGGTCAAGTTTGACTCCACACCAGGGGTCACAAGTTTTACATTGGCTTTTATAGTGAAAACTTGATAAACCTGTGTCATGGATCACATATTTTACAGGGCCTTTTATTCAGCAAACTTGTTTTACATGACTTTTTATTGGGCCAGATTAAAAAATCTTTTTGTTTATAACCACACATTCTAGTTTCATATTGTAGGTCTGGGGTCAAAATTGCCTTCATTCCAGGGATCGCAAGTTTAACATGGGCTTCAAAATATTGTCACTTCAATTTAAACATTAATCAAGGGAAATAACTCTTTATGAAAGATAAAGTTCGTTACTATTTACCTCCCTTGATTATCAAGCTGCAGTGATACATGATTGGTGCTAGACAAGTTTTTTAGCTCCACTGGCCGAAGGCCAGCAGGCTTATGTTATGGCCCGTTGTCCGTTGTGCGTCCATCCGTATGTTAACTTTTTAGCTCACTTGAGCACAACGTGCTCAAGGGGAGCTTTTAGCATTTGTTTCAACTCAATAAAAGAATTTTCAATCATACACCAAAACAAAAAATTATCCTCCACATATCTGACTGTGTTTACAAACTATGAAGTGTTCATATTAATACACCATGTCTACTGTTTGATGATGACTAGCTTAGAAAAAGTATTAATAAAATAAGTTTGAAAAAAAATCTTAGTGATTTATTATGACAATTGTTAGCACACACGTAACTCATTACCAAACGATAATATTTTAGGCTTGTCTAAATCGAAAGCACTTGCAGACGACAAAATAAAAGTGATTGAAAATTTGAAATTTGTTTTGTGAACAGTAGAAAACATTGTAAGAAAAGGAGAAAATGCTTTTCTAAAGCCTTCTTTCTCAGGGTCATCAAAAGTAGGGATTGTCTGGTAATAGGTTAAAAAGATATATTTCAAACTGAGATTGATGTATATACTTGTTTTTTACTGGCACTGAAGGTCCGTCCGTCCATCTGTCCGTGCGTGCATTAACTTTTATTTCAAACATCTCTGAAACTACTTATCCAATTTTGATGAAACTTCAAAGAAATGATCCTGCCATGGTCTTCTTCAGAATCCCATGACAGAATTTTATTCCTTCAAAAACTCTGGTTGCCATGGCAACAAAACTGAAAAATATAGAAAATTTTCAAAAATCTTCTTCTCTGAAACTGTAAGGCCTAGGGCTACCAAATTTGGCATGTAGCTGTATCTAGTGGGCCTCTACCAAGTTCCTTCAAATAATAGCCATGGGGTCTACCAAATTTTGCATGTAGCTTTATCTAGTGGGCCTCTACAAGGAGGGCCCAAATTATAGTCCTTGACCCAAGTTTGTCCCCACACCACGGAACACAAGGTCACCAGTTTTACATGGGCTTTTGTAATGAAAACTATCTTAAGTCATCATGTTACTAACCATTATAAAGACTAAGGCTATTAGATTTAGCCCTGTCTCATGGGTTTCATGTTTTACAGGGCTTTTCATTGAGAAAAATTTGAAAATCTTCTTGTTTATAACATTCAAGAACTGAATTATTTGGTATGGAGCTTTATATTGTGGACCTCCAACAGGATTCAAATAATTATAGCTTTGCGATCAAAATTGGCTTTGCCCATGGATCACAACTTTCTTGTAGGATTAGATAGAAAAATGTTTGCATGTCCTCGTGTTTGAAATCAATTTGCTGAATATTGTAATGTTTGGCTTGTAGTGTTTTTACTTAATAGCCAGTGGAGCGATACAGGGCCATCATGGCCCTCTTGTTTAGATCTTCAGGCAAAATACAGTCTCAAACTTGCAACATTTGGTGGGACAGAGCTTACAGATATTCAAATATGTATTTCATTCAACATTTAAAGGGATAATGGGGCAGATATGATAGTTTGTACACCAGGTTTCTTTAATCCTTTACCAACAGTTCCACATTTTAGTGACCCGGCTGGAAGAGCCTTTTGAAAAAATTCTGGGAAAAGAAGAAAATGCTAGTTTCCAGCATTTTCTTCTTTCCCCACAATTTTTTCTACTTTTTAGCTCCACTGGCCGAAGGCCAGCAGGCTTATGTCATGGCCTGTTGTCCGTCGTCCGTCCGTCCGTCCGTGCGTTAACTTTTTTTTAAAACGTCTTCTTCTCTGAAACTACTCATCCAATTTTGATGAAACTTCACAGAAATGATCCTGCCATGGTCCTCTTCAGAATTTCTTGAAAGAATTTAATTCCTTCAAAAACTCTGGTTGCCATGGCAACAAAACTGAAAAATTTTGAAAATCTTTGAAAATCTTCTTGTCTGAAACCGTAAGGCCAAGGGCTACCAAATTTGGCATGTAGCTTTATCTAGTGGACCTCTACCAAGTTTCTTCAATTTATAGTCCTGGGGTCAAAATTGGCCCCGCCCCGGGGGTTACAAGTTATACATGGGCTTATTTAGTGAGAACTTTAAAATTCCTCTTCTACCTAGCCATAGGGCCTAGAGCTACCAAATTTGGCATGTAGCTTTATCTAGTGGACCTCTGCCAAGATTGTTCAAATTATAGCCCTGGGGTCAAATTAGGCCCTGCTCGGGGGTAACAAGTTTTACATGGGCTTATATAACAAGTTTTACATGGGCTTATATAGGGAGAACTTTAAAATTCTTCTTTGACTTAGCCATGGGGCCTAGGGCGACCAAATTTGGCATGTAGCTTTATCTAGTGGACCTGTACCTAGGGTGTCCAAATTATAGCCAAGGGTCAAATTTGACTTCGCTCCGGGGGGTAACATGTTTTACATGGGCGGGCTTATATAGGAAAATCTTTCGCATCTAGCTATAAGGGCTAGGGCTATCAAATTTTGCATTTAGCTTCAAATTATAGCCCAGGGGGTCAAATGTAGTCCCACCCCAGGGGGTCACAAGTTCTACATGGTCTTATATAAGGAAACTTTAATAATCTACTTGTACATAGCCATATTTAGGCCTAGGGCTACCAAATTTTGCACGTAACTTTATATAATGGGCCTCTACCAAGAGGGCCCAAATTTTAACTTTGGGGGTCAAGTTTGACTTCACACCAGGGGTCACAAGTTGTACATTGGCTTTTATAGTGAAAACTTGATAAACCTGTGTCATGGATCACATATTTTACAGGGCCTTTTATTCAGCAAACTTGTTTTACATGACTTTTTATTGGGCCAGATTAAAAAATCTTTTTGTTTATAACCACACATTCTAGTTTCATATTGTAGGTCTGGGGTCAAAATTGCCTTCATTCCAGGGATCGCAAGTTTAACATGGGCTTCAAAATATTGTCACTTCAATTTAAACACTAATCAAGGGAAATAACTCTTTTTATGATAGATAAAGTTCGTTACTATTTACCTCCCTTGATTATCAAGCTGCAGTGATACATGATTGGTGCTAGACAAGTTTTTTAGCTCCACTGGCCAAAGGCCAGCAGGCTTATGTTATGGCCCGTTGTCCGTTGTGCGTCCATCCGTATGTTAACTTTTTAGCTCATTTGAGCACAACGTGCTCAAGGGGAGCTTTTAGCATTTGTTTCAACTCAATAAAAGAATTTTCAATCATACACCAAAACAAAAAATTATCCTCCACATATCTGACTGTGTTTACAAACTATGAAGTGTTCATATTAATACACCATGTCTACTGTTTGATGATGACTAGCTTAGAAAAAGTATTAATAAAATAAGTTTGAAAAAAAATCTTAGTGATTTATTATGACAATTGTTAGCACACATGTAACTCATTACCAAACGATAATATTGTTACGTACTGGGGTGCCCAACTGTAACTACTCCTTCAGGTTGCCGCTTACCGCAAGCATAAAGATCTGATACCTTCTCTTATATGTACTAGTCTAGAGTCCCTCAGACTTTAGTATTCTAAACCGGCTTGGCTTGTGCTAGCTCTCCGAGTTGCTAAATATAGCAGACCCTGGATGGCTAAAATGGACTAGCTTAGACTTGTCCAAAGAATCAAGCAAAACAAAATAGTGAGCTTCCAACTCAATAGAACTTACAAACAAAACAAAAAACGTAAGGCCTGTTTTCTTATGTTTCAGGGACATTGAGAGAATGAAGGAAGACAAATTTGGTACAACACTAAATCTATTTTTAAATAAATAAAGCAAATAAAGAAATCTTCATGTGATTGTTTTCATTTCAGTCCTAACTAACAAACAAATGAATTGTTGTGCGATAGTTCTCAGCTTAATTATAACAAAAAAAATAAGTACAGTGCACTGGCTCTCCAACCAAATATAAGCAGCAAAATTATAAAGAACTGATCAGTGACTAGTTATAATGTGTTAGATAAATAGTGTGATAGATAAACAACAAGTATCAACAGTTTGGATAACTTGCAGTGTTGGGTAATTTTACATGTTTAAAAAAAAATCCAAATAACTATAATATTTCCTTCTACAGATGACTTTTAAGGAAATAAAGATATATCTAAGGTCCTAGAGTTGCTTAGCTTTACAAAACATGCAATAAATTTAATGAAATTTAATTTGGAACTTAAGCAGTCCGAAAGTTTAAGAATGAAATGAAGTAATGATGATTACGTTGAAAACAAAAAAATGGAAGCTCCAGAAAACTCGAAGGACGCTCTTATATACTTCCAAGCTACCCGCCACCCCGCAAACCTGCCGGGCGGGTCGAGCTGGATAGAAATCCCGCAACGTCGCGGGTTTGGAGCCACGCGAACCCGCCGTGCAGTGGAGGAACGTGAAAATGGACGATCCGCTGGACCGCCATTAAAACATCCCAAAACAAACACAGGGTTGCCTCGTAAAAATGGCAAAAACGCCATAATTATGACTGAAAAGGATTACGAAACGTACATCAAAATTTGCAGGAATGATTGTTCTATCTGACTGTTACAGTTTCTTAAATCAAACGAGCAGGGCATACGTAAAACTTTGCCTTAAAAGTGACGATCGGTCGTTTGACAGTTGAAAGTATTGATTCGCCTGAGAGCAGCCGAAGCTCAACACATTCCCATCATGCATTTCTACAATGTCAAGGTCACCATCAATACATAAAGTTTGAAGGAGGTAAACATTGCCTGGAATGCAACGTGGGAATTCAATTTCTGACCGATACTTCTACAATAACTGATGACTGATTGAAAACATTGGTGCGGTCATGCGAGGTAAGCCATAAAGTTTCACGACACCTTACGATAAAAGGCTGTCAAAGTTCTACAGAGGTAAAAATGCTAGAGAATTGGTAGCAAAACTAATCAGCTGATAATTAAATAATGAAGATGTGGGTCATTCGTGTTTAAATAGCATCAGACCAGGGACATATCACTACCCCCCTCCAGGGTTGTTAAAGTTCCATCTAACAACTCTAAAAGGCAAAATATATGCCATTCTCGAACAACGAATGATCCACAAAACACCTCACGGATCTGGGTTATGGCCCTAGTAAGTAGTAGGCTACTATATATATAATCTCTGTGAAATTTGATAGTAACAATATAACAATTAACAAGAATGAATAAATTGAGCAACTTTGTATGCATAAGATTTCTATAAACAACTTTGGCACAATTTCAGACTGAACGACTAGAAAACGCTAGCACATGCTCATAATTGAACAACCATGTATAGGAATAGGTTTGTTTGTTTTCAAACTTTGTCAATAACAACCTTGTAAACCTTTGATGAAAACTTGCCATTTTTCCATGTGTTCAATCAAGGTATAGTTCATTTACCGTAACATGAATAATAGAATAATAATAAAATGCAAATAAGTTTAAATCACATTGATAAGAAAATCATTACCACAAGACCTTACAGCTAACTGCGAGACTAAAACCACTATTATAATACAAATACTGATACACACACAAGTTTCTAATTTACCATAAGAAATTTTAAGACCCTGATGACTTGGCTAAATGGTTTGTGAACTGCACCTGCAACTAGCAGTGGTACTGGTAGCCAGCTTTTAGCCAAGTTACTACTAATAAAAGCATACAGAATAATACTGACCATCCATACAATTTATAGCAACATTGGGAGCTTTGGTAATTGAATATAGATCACTATCACACATGTAATAAATCAATGGTTTACTAATTTATACATTGGCACTGCTCCACAATTTCCCATCATGAAATCCTTTTCAGGCACTGTTTGCTCTATCTCATTTCACAGTTTATTAACACTGCATTTAACGAAATAAACATTGCTGTACCAAAATTCGTAGTCACTCAATTCAACTAATATATCACTTGCACTCGTGTTGAGTCCATTAGGGCATTTTTTTTAGAATTTCATACATATTCATTCACTACTTAAATTGATAATAACAGTCCTTTGTTTACTCCTAATGGCCATTTAACTTGTTAAGTACAGTCCTTTGCTCACATTGATTAAATTACTTCACTCTATTTAATGTTTCATTGTTTGTCCAAACATATGTGTTCTCTTCATTCTGTGGATTTTGTCCGTCTTCTGCCCTTCCTGGTGGTAAACTTATGTTTGTGCTCCGTTTTCCTCTGTAAGTATTGTCCTTTTACCTCCTTTTGGGTTGGTCCCTAACGGATGCTTCAGTATAGGAGCGCCCAAGCACTGACCTTACTTTAGGCTCCAATGTGTTTTCCTTATCTTGCTTGTCTTTCTCCTTCCTCCTTCGTTCGTTCTTATCCCTTCGTTCTGTTTCCCTCCTTTTCTCCTCTCTTCGTTGCTCGTCATCTCTTTCCTTCCATTTTTCATCCTCCTGCCTTTTTTCCCAATTCAGTCTTCTTTCTTCCCTGATAGCATCCTGCCTCTCTTTCTCTTCTACAGTTCTCCTTAGTCGACTCATGCTGTCAATCATCTTCCCCATTTCACAAGTGTTGTCTTTTATATCTTTGTCTATTCTTTCTATGGCCTTTAAAGTTCTTCCAATTACATCTCTCAATCCGGTCATGACCTCTACCATACTATTCACTGCTACCATACTGACTGAAAATTCTGGACCATCTTTTTCCTCACCTGGCTGTTTCATATTTTCCTTCTCAACTCTTCTCTTTTCCGGGATTGGATCTTCATTTGTTGGAGTTGCCGGTCTCTTTCTGGGTGTCTGTATAGAAAGATCTTCATCCTGATACCCTAAAAGCTGGTCAGTGATGTCCTCCTCTGGGTAGTCACAATTATTATTCGGTTTAGGGTCTGGCATCATGTTATGTTCAACCCTACATGTTGTGTTAGTCGGCTGGGCTCTGCAATTCGGAGCACTTAGAGTATGATCTTCAGCCAGCTTCTGCTTGTTCAAACCTACTTGACCCTGTAGTCCCAGGGATTTGTCTGATTGAGTCGGACCCCCTTCAGCATACCAGTCAAGCCAGTCTCCACTCTCTTCCTCCAGGAGTTCTGACAGGGATCTCAATGACTTGTGGACTTCATGAAAAGGCAGTGCTACAAGGCTCTGCACTGGGGTCGCGCAGGATGGTAGCATTGGTGTCTGTGTCATCACTTGGCCTCCAGCAGGTAATGGTGTGAGTTCTGGTGTCTGGGTGTTGAGGCTGACTATTGGCTGTGCCAGTGGCTGGTGGCTTTGCAAGCTAGGTATGGATTGCACAGAGCTCCCTCCTACACTTGAGCTGCAACTGGGGCTCTGACTCGTGGCTGTTATTGGAGTTGCTCTAGTGCTGGTCACAGGGGTCCGGGTACTGCTAGCAGTTACTTGATTTACCTTCATTACCCTCAGCCAGTGCTGTAGACTGTCTGCAGGTTCATACCTTAGATAATCCAAAGGTCCAATTACGTGTGGCTTGGTACTCCTCATGAGAAAGCTCCTGCCCTTGTCTGGATACCCCTTTTCGTCCACGATCTTCTTGTGGGGCTGATAATTTTCAATATGGTGTTGGAGTTGGTCTTCCCGCTGACAGTGAAAATGGCAAAGGCGACAGTAAAAGGGAATTTCATCTGGTCGTACGTGGGTCTTGTAGATGTGATCTTCCACTTTCAGCTTTTCGTTGACATACACTTTTCCATTGTTGTAGTAGCAGGCCAGGCACTGGTAGGCACGTCCACGCTTCTTTGCTCTCTCTACCAATTCTCTGTCTGCTACAGAAAATGCTTCAGCTTGCATCTTTCTCTTGTATCTGAAAGTGTTTGAAAATATAAAATACTGATTGCATGTACAAGTACCATTCTACTAGTCATTGATCAGTCTTATGAGCCCATTAGATTCCATTAGTCCATATGTTTCCATCAGACTGCTACTTGCCACTATTTATTTCTTGGCACTTATCCAACCACCACGTGTGGTTACTTAATGCTATCTAAATTCGAATGCAATGATTTAAATTTCTGTCTTCCCTGAGAAATTGTCATCTAACACTCTTCTTAATCTTCAGACCATACCCGCATCTAACTATCGACTTTCGGAAAAAAGATAAACCCATACTACTAACTTGTCTCGTTCGAAACAACATTCTTTACATCGCTTAGCTCGCATTGTCCGTTCTATACCTTCTTTACCGCTCATCGCAAAGATGATTCCTTAGCTAACCCATTCTGTTCCCGTCTTGCATCTCCATTCTGTGTTAGAATCATTGCATGTCTCTCAACCACACTACCATGGATCTAAATTGCTCCTTCGCTTCTCTGATCAGTCTGCACCATGCAGTATTTTTACATTTCCTCTGCTTTAAGTTCATCTGCCTTTGCTAAAAAATCTTACAAACAAAGGGTAAAACAGAAAACAAAAGATTACAATACCCGTCTCTTGATTAGTGCTTCCACATTGAAACAAACTTCCAGTTACCCGTTATTGTATTTTCATTGGAAATATTTAATGCAGACCATAATTTTCTCTTTTAGTCACAGATGTGTGGACTGCAATCACATCATGGACTGTAGTGGCAGCTTATTGTTGTTGCTCTTGGATGTCAGAGAGCTTTTGCTTAGCTTTCTGAATCCATCTAGGTGTGTTGGTGCCTTCATAATGCTTTAACTTGTTGTGGTGAATTGGTTTAACTGTGCCTGAAACATCTGTCTGTATCATGAAATTCATTTCTGATAGCTTCTTTTTGACAAGGAATGGACCCTCATAAATGCATTGAAGTTTTGGTGAAATACCGGGTTTCCTCGCTTCCATGAGACACCATACTACATCCCCTTCTCTGTACCTATGGAAAGCTACTTTGGCATCGTACAGTTCCTTACTTCTTTTTGCTGAAGAAGAAAGATGATTGCAGGCCACTTCATGGGCATGTTGCATTCTTGACCGAAGGGCGTCTACAAAATCGCCATAGGTGGTTATGTCTTCACCGTCATAAGCGCTGGTGGACCCAAAGACTAATTCACCAGGTAACCTCACTTCTCTACCCATTGTAAGAAGATTTGGGGTCAGACTTGTGGATTCATTTGGAGTGGCTCTATAGGCTCCTGCCAGACAGCCCAGATGCAAGTCCCAGTCTCGCTGTTCTCCACAGAGATACGCCTTAACCATGCGTAACAGTGTTCGATTAAACCGCTCGGCTTGTCCATTTCCTCTTGGATTTCTGACACTGGTTCTGGTTTTTCTAATCTCAAGCATTCTGCACAATTCTTTGAAAACTTTACTCTCGTAAGTTCTGCCCTGGTCGCTATGGATCGCCAAGGGACAACCCCATCTGGAAATTACCTCATTTAGTAGCTTGACTGCACATACTTCAGCAGACATGTCACTGACAGGAATGATTTCCACATTCTTGCTAAAATGGTCTGTAAAAAGAAGGATGTACGTGTTTCCTCTTTCTGTAACCGGTAATGGACCGAGGTAATCAGTTGCGACACAATCACCTGGTGCTCCCACTTGAAGACTGCCCATAGGTGCTCTGGGTGGTTTCAAGGGCTTTTTGTCAGCCGCACAGGTGTCACATCTTTGAATATATAGTCCTACGTCATCCTTTAACCCATACCAGTAATATCTCTGTAGGATCTTCTGCTTTGTTTTCTTGCAACCCATGTGGCCAGATACGAGAGAGTTGTGCATCTGATAAAGAATTTCTTTCTTAAGTGGTGAAGGTACAATAAACTGAGTGTACTCACCTGTCCCATCCTTTTTCAAGAACTTCTTAAAAAGAATCCCATCTTGCACTGCAATCGAATCCCATAGGATCCAGTAGTGTCTAGCTGCAGGGCTACCTGTAACCATTTCTTGACTGGTGGGTTTCTTACCTGCTATTTTGGAGTTCAAAATATACTTGATGTCGGGATCTTCATTTTGGAGGGCTCGTAGATCACCTGCAGATCTAGAATTGAACCATGAATTTATGATACCTAACGGCTTTTCTTCTTTGGGTTTAGCTTTTGTATTGGATGAGGGTCCAGGCTCAGGAAATTCTTTCAGAGACTTCACTTCTACAGTAGCTGCTCTGCTGTCTTCTTGGGTCTCTTGAGTTGACTCTTTCAGTAGGTCCTTGTAAAATTGCTCGTGCACCATATCTTGAGCACGTTTTACACACTTTTTGCAAGGTCCGCACTTCAAAGGCTCCGATGTATCTTGATCCGAGCAATCACATGCTTTCGGATTTTCGCAACGTGAAAGTGCATCACAGTGTCCCTGATTTTTCCCTGGTCTATATTGAATCGAAAAGTCATATTGGCTAAGTACTTCAATCCATCGTGCTATTTTCCCACGGGGTTCTTTCAGTCTAAAGAGCCATACCAAACTTTGATGGTCACTTCGTACAAGGAATTTTCGTCCTAAGAGATACTGTCGAAAGTACTCAATAAAGTACCGAACTGCCAGTAACTCTTTCTCTGTGATGCAATAGTTAGCCTCTGCTAGGTTAAGAGCACGACTGGCATACGCAATTACCTTTTCTTTATCTTGCTGGACTTGATGTAATACACTTCCGATGCCCAAATCCGATGCATCAACATCGAGAATGAAATCTCCCCCTTCATTTAGGGGATACCCCATCACATCTGCACTAATAAGTGCTCTCTTTAGGGTCGTAAAAGCTGTTTCACATGTGTCGCTCCAGGCAAACTTTCTTCCCAGTCTTGTTAATTCCACCATAGGTCTTACTATGCTCGCAAACCCTTTTATATATCTGCGGTAGTAAGATCCCATGGCAACAAACTGTTTCACCTGTCTAGCAGACTTGGGCCTTGGCCAGTCAACAATCTTAGTTACATTGACAGGGCTAGGTTTTACTCCTTCGCCTGAAACAACATGGCTGAGAAAGATTACCTCTTTCTGGAGCAAATGACTCTTGTCTGGTCTCAGCTTGAGACCTGCAGCCCTTATTCGGCCAAGCACATCTTCTATTCTTCGTACATGCTGGTCAAAATCTTTTCCAAAAACTATGATATCATCAATATAAATAAGGCATGTTACCCACTGCAGCCCTTGTAATGCCATCTCCATTGTTCTCTGAAAGGTTGAGGCTGAGTTGTTGAGACCAAAAGGCATCCTTGTCATTTCGTAATGACCAAACTTGCAAACAAAGGCTGTTTTAGGTATGTCTGCTTCTTTGACTGGAATCTGAAAGTAGCCACTTAGCAAATCAAAGGTGCTGAATAGGGTTGAGCCTGCAACAGCATCAAGGCAATCTTGTATTCTTGGAAGGGGAAATCCATCTGGTTTCACTAGCTCGTTTACTCTTCTATAATCCACACATGGTCTGACCCCTCCATCTTTCTTAGCAACAAGAACAATAGGACTCGCCCAAGGTGACGTACTGTCTCTTATCACACCTTTAGCTTTCAGGTCCTCGATCGCTTTCTTCTCTGCCTCAGCATGTGCGAGAGGAACTCTTCTGGGTGGTTGTTTAATGGGTGCAGCATTTCGAGTTGGTATTGAGTGTTCTGTTAGATTTGTTAACCCTATATCCCATTCATCTCGTGAAAAGGTATCCTGGAACTGTGTGAGGAGGTTTGCTATCTTCTCTTTTCCTGCCACATCCAGTTCAGAGGTTGATCTTTCATAGAGCTCAGTGAGATGGTCTGGGACACATGTATTTTCAGTCTGCACCGTAGTCTTTGCAGTGTTCCTGATACAGCTTGTCTTGCAAGCAGGTTCTCTTAGTTTGAAGGATATTCGTCGTACTTGGGCATGATTGTTTGCTTCTGTCGTGTTTTCCTGGTCAACAAGTACCTTAAGTGGTCCAACAATAGGTTCTGCCTGACCCACAATAGCATCTTGCTTGATAGAGATTGCTGTTGGAAATGGATTTAGCAGCCGGACCTTGCTGGTACAAGCGGCATTTATGTTGATGAGTGATGGAGCCATCTGTAGAGGATAGGTTTCTCTAAAGTGTTCTGTGGGCTCTATTAAGTAATCCGCCTTTGATGAAAAATCGTCATATTCATGCCTCTCGACAAATACATCTACCACAGCTTCACTCTGGGCAGGAATCACCAAGTGGTCAGCTGCCTTCACTTTGCGGACTCTGTTCTGCAAACCTACTTGAATAATGGGAACATCTTTATCTCTAATTTTAAGCACCCCTTTGCTCATCAGTAGATCTGATGGCCCATCCTCCCCATTCTGGAGAACATCAACTCCAAGTAGACCATCATCATCGATCTCGGCAACTATTGCCTCAGTCTGCAGATGAACCGGTCCTAACTGTAAGTCAAAGATACCCTTACCTACCTCAGTTATGGAAGTGCCTCCGGCACCCATCAACTTTGAAGATCTACTCAACTTAGGCTTATCATGCGGTCTCATAGCATCATAGACTCTCTTGGATAAGATGGTTTTTGATGCTCCTGTGTCGGTTGTAAACAGGATGGGATAACCTTGTGCTGATCCTCTTATGTAGACTCCATCTGGAAGTTTTCTCACGTGTTTGATAGATTTAATGATTTCTTCCTTTTGTTCATGTTGGCCTTTTTTGTCCGTGTAGGCTTCCTTGAGGCCACCAGAGGAAGCCTTTCCTAGTTTAAAGGGCCTTGGTTTCTCTCTCTTTTTCTACCCACCTGATCATGGTTGCGAATCTGTTGCTTGGATCTATTCATTGCTGATGTCTGTGGTTGTTGACCAGAGGACTTTGTTGGACAATTTCTTGAGATATGGCCTTGCTCATTGCATGCATAACAAATAATAGTTGGCTTACCTTTGCTTGAAGACGGTGCAGCTTGCCCCTTATCCATCTGCAGCTTTGTTACTTGTTCTGTTAAAATCTTGATCATTTCTTCTAGTCTAGTCATGGGGTCAGGTTGAGCACCCCTTTCATCTATATCGGACTCTGGTTTCTTTTCTGTGCTTTGGGATTTTGCTCCCTGTCCATTGCTGCGTTTCATAGGGACTCTTATTGAAAACGCCCTGTCTTCTTGATTCTCTGGATGTTCATCATTAGTGCTTTCTGTTTCACTAATCTCACTGGCCTGTCGTGCATATTTCTTTAACTTTTTGTCTCTATACAGTTCTGAGGAACTTCTCCGCTTTGTCTGTATGTAGTTTACAGCATGGTAAACAGCTTCATCTATATTCTCAGGTTCTTTGTGAAACTCAATTTCAAACCGTGCTTCACTGTCTTTAAGGCCATCTAGGAATCGCCGCACTAAATCTTCTTGTCTTATCCTGTAATCTCTGGATGTGTAGGCTTTTGAGTAGAGCCGTTTTAGCTCTGCGGCATATTCTTCCACAGTCTCGTCGTGTTTCTGGGTTCTTTGGCTAAACTTTGCTGCAAATGTTTTCTGCGTTTCTATTGTGCGAAATCTACTGTTGAGTTCTCGGACTAGTTCAGAATAGTTTGAAATGGTATTATGGGAGAGTTGACTAAAAACAAACTCACCTGCTGTACCTTGAAGTCTAGGAAGTAGGTTGTCAAGTTTCATCTCGGCACTCCAGTTGCGCCTTCTAGCCACTGCTTCAAATCGATTGATCCAAACCTGCCAATCTTCACGCCCGTTAAAAGGAGGCAGTTTTACATCACATGGCTGTTGTGATCTCTGGAAATGTCTAGCCCCAGATGGTATTTGACTGAGGGCCATCCTCTGCCCATCCGAATGGTTGCATACTATCGTTAATGCCAAAAGTCTGGAAATTGTTTCTTTGCCACGGATTTAACCCATTTCCTTGCATACTCTGACCTTCTGTCTCTATGTTTTCTCCGGGCTCGAAGTTTATAGGGTTTGCGTAGAGGAAAACGTTAGAGCTTTGACATGCTCGTGGATTACTATTGGTGCCAGGCATCTGTGGACCAGCTCCCACGTCAGTTGCTGTATTGTTATAATTCACATTGTAGGGCTGGGGACCATTGCGTATGTCATGTAGCATCGAGGTTAATTGACCAAGTGTGTTAGAGATACTCTCTTGTCTTTCATCAGCCGGTGCTTGCTGTTGCTGAAGAGTTAAAACCGCATTACTCAAACTGTTTACAGTTTCTTGCATGTTGTGGTGAGAAGAATTGGGGTTTCTACCTAGCATACTGTGTGTTTGGACCCTATCAGAAGTAGAAGACAGTTGCTGTACACCGGAATCTGACCTACTTTGATATAACCCAGCATGACTGCAGAAGTTTGCCACTTTTTGTGTCTTGGCTACCAAGGGGTTCCCGGTTGGGATTCTTGCATTACCACTTGAAGGCTGTGTACTTATGGCTGCCGAGGTCTGTAGCTGCATCAGTGCTGCCACCGCAGTTCTCTCTTCAGTCAGCGAATCTGCATTCATGCCCTCAGATCCTATAAATGATTGCATAGGACCTACCGCTATAAGACCTGAACCTGAATGTGGCTGGTCAGCCTGTTCTTTAAAAGCTAAATTCTGAGCTTGCTGATGTGTGTCCTCTGAACCAGATGGTTCGGAGCTCGTAGCACCCCTATCCATTCAAGTGAAGGTTCGTATCACTGGATCCGATAAAATTATTGGATCCCACCTCTGCCACCAAAAATTAGTTGTTACGTACTGGGGTGCCCAACTGTAACTACTCCTTCAGGTTGCCGCTTACCGCAAGCATAAAGATCTGATACCTTCTCTTATATGTACTAGTCTAGAGTCCCTCAGACTTTAGTATTCTAAACCGGCTTGGCTTGTGCTAGCTCTCCGAGTTGCTAAATATAGCAGACCCTGGATGGCTAAAATGGACTAGCTTAGACTTGTCCAAAGAATCAAGCAAAACAAAATAGTGAGCTTCCAACTCAATAGAACTTACAAACAAAACAAAAAACGTAAGGCCTGTTTTCTTATGTTTCAGGGACATTGAGAGAATGAAGGAAGACAAATTTGGTACAACACTAAATCTATTTTTAAATAAATAAAGCAAATAAAGAAATCTTCATGTGATTGTTTTCATTTCAGTCCTAACTAACAAACAAATGAATTGTTGTGCGATAGTTCTCAGCTTAATTATAACAAAAAAAATAAGTACAATGCACTGGCTCTCCAACCAAATATAAGCAGCAAAATTATAAAGAACTGATCAGTGACTAGTTATAATGTGTTAGATAAATAGTGTGATAGATAAACAACAAGTATCAACAGTTTGGATAACTTGCAGTGTTGGGTAATTTTACATGTTTACAAAAAAAATCCAAATAACTATAATATTTCCTTCTACAGATGACTTTTAAGGAAATAAAGATATATCTAAGGTCCTAGAGTTGCTTAGCTTTACAAAACATGCAATAAATTTAATGAAATTTAATTTGGAACTTAAGCAGTCCGAAAGTTCAAGAATGAAATGAAGTAATGATGATTACGTTGAAAACAAAAAAATGGAAGCTCCAGAAAACTCGAAGGACGCTCTTATATACTTCCAAGCTACCCGCCACCCCGCAAACCTGCCGGGCGGGTCGAGCTGGATAGAAATCCCGCAACGTCGCGGGTTTGGAGCCACGCGAACCCGCCGTGCAGTGGAGGAACGTGAAAATGGACGATCCGCTGGACCGCCATTAAAACATCCCAAAACAAACACAGGGTTGCCTCGTAAAAATGGCAAAAACGCCATAATTATGACTGAAAAGGATTACGAAACGTACATCAAAATTTGCAGGAATGATTGTTCTATCTGACTGTTACAGTTTCTTAAATCAAACGAGCAGGGCATACGTAAAACTTTGCCTTAAAAGTGACGATCGGTCGTTTGACAGTTGAAAGTATTGATTCGCCTGAGAGCAGCCGAAGCTCAACACATTCCCATCATGCATTTCTACAATGTCAAGGTCACCATCAATACATAAAGTTTGAAGGAGGTAAACATTGCCTGGAATGCAACGTGGGAATTCAATTTCTGACCGATACTTCTACAATAACTGTTGACTGATTGAAAACATTGGTGCGGTCATGCGAGGTAAGCCATAAAGTTTCACGACACCTTACGATAAAAGGCTGTCAAAGTTCTACAGAGGTAAAAATGCTAGAGAATTGGTAGCAAAACTAATCAGCTGATAATTAAATAATGAAGATGTGGGTCATTCGTGTTTAAATAGCATGAGACCAGGGACATATCAATATTTTAGGCTTGTCTAAATCGAAAGCACTTGCAGACGACAAAATAAAAGTGATTGAAAATTTGAAATTTGTTTTGTGAACAGTAGAAAACATTGTAAGAAAAGGAGAAAATGCTTTTCTAAAGCCTTCTTTCTCAGGGTCATCAAAAGTAGGGATTGTCTGGTAATAGGTTAAAAAGATATATTTCAAACTGAGATTGATGTATATACTTGTTTTTTACTGGCACTGAAGGTCCGTCCGTCCATCTGTCCGTGCGTGCATTAACTTTTATTTCAAACATCTCTGAAACTACTTATCCAATTTTGATGAAACTTCAAAGAAATGATCCTGCCATGGTCTTCTTCAGAATCCCATGACAGAATTTTACTCCTTCAAAAACTCTGGTTGCCATGGCAACAAAACTGAAAAATATAGAAAATTTTCAAAAATCTTCTTCTCTGAAACTGTAAGGCCTAGGGCTACCAAATTTGGCATGTAGCTGTATCTAGTGGGCCTCTACCAAGTTCCTTCAAATAATAGCCATGGGGTCTACCAAATTTTGCATGTAGCTTTATCTAGTGGGCCTCTACAAGGAGGGCCTAAATTATAGTCCTTGACCCAAGTTTGTCCCCACACCACGGAACACAAGGTCACCAGTTTTACATGGGCTTTTGTAATGAAAACTATCTTAAGTCATCATGTTACTAACCATTATAAAGACTAAGGCTATTAGATTTAGCCCTGTCTCATGGGTTTCATGTTTTACAGGGCTTTTCATTGAGAAAAATTTGAAAATCTTCTTGTTTATAACATTCAAGAACTGAATTATTTGGTATGGAGCTTTATATTGTGGACCTCCACCAGGATTCAAATAATTATAGCTTTGCGATCAAAATTGGCTTTGCCCATGGATCACAACTTTCTCGTAGGATTAGATAGAAAAATGTTTGCATGTCCTCGTGTTTGAAATCAATTTGCTGAATATTGTAATGTTTGGCTTGTAGTGTTTTTACTTAATAGCCAGTGGAGCGATACAGGGCCATCATGGCCCTCTTGTTTACAGACATATCCCATAGTTTGAGCCACATTTTGTCATCTGAGAGGCTTTTGAAAACATTGTGGGAAAAGAAGAAAATGCTGGTTTCCAGCATTCTTGTCTTTTCCCAAAATGTTTTCTACCTTTTTACAGATATATCCTGTAATTTGAGCCACATTTTATTTATCATCTGAAATTGATTCCATTTTTGGCCAGTTTAAAATTTTGTCATGTGGGAAAGAGTTGATTCAACTACTGTATACATGGATATATACCTGTATATGTGTGTTGATTGCGAATTACCGATTAAGGGTATTTTGCGTATGAAAGTGTTTGTGAATTCAAGACAATCGTTATTTGTTGGTATACTTGTGGTACAATATACGAACAGAAAAGTAAGCGAATTTTTGAAATTCGCAAAATCGCAAAAATTTCCATATTGCAAAAATGTCCACTTACACAGTATATTTCTGTTTCTTTATTTACAGACTACACAAAAATTTATCACATTTAAGTCTGGCTGCCTGTCCTCTTATCACAGATGCTGGTTTCCAGTGTATCTCAGGTAAAAATGGTCTATTTTGAGTAGTGATCAAATTAGGAGCCATCTTGTCTTGGTCTGTATATTTGTAATGTGTATACTTGAAATAGAATTTAAAAAAAAAAAACCAAAATATTTCAAATGTACACCAGGATAACCCTTTACCACATGAGCAGAACATAGACTTGTCCACATTGAAAGCATTTTAAGACGACATTTTAAACATAGCTGCAATGGTGGCATTGGTCGTTGCTGGGGTAGAAAAATATATGGATAAGGGAGAAAATGCTGGTTACCAGCATTTTCTCCTTTCTCACAATGTTTTCAAAGGGCCTCTTCCTCAGGGTTGTGTGGTAAGGCTTAATATGTGTTTTGATCTGTTTGATAAATAAATGTTAATCCTATTGAGATAAGCCCCCGTTTTAACTCTTAACCAGACATCAAAATTATAGCCTTATTCAAACTGAATGCATTTTGCAGACAACAAATTGAATAATGCTCAAAACTTGAAATTTGCCTTTCAACGAGTAGAAAACATTAAGGAAAGTAGAAAATGCCGGTACCCAGCATTTTCTTCTTTTCACTCTATGTTTTCTATCCTTTTAAAGACAAATAATTTAAATTTAAATAATAAAACCATGGTCACCAGCATTTTTTGTCTTTTCTCACAATATTTTTCATCCTATTATAGATAAATTCTTTGATTTATGCTACATTAAATTTTTTCTCAGCAAATGCTATCAAATGGTTGTCTTAATTTTTTTTTTTGTCTGATAGAGTGTTAATTTAAAAGAATTTGGCTCCTATAGATTGTTTAGTTTAAGAAGGCTTTTGTTTGTTTGTTTGTTTGTTTGTTTGTTTGTTTGTTTGTACGCTGTTTTCAAAATTATTTTTGTTATATCCCAGTGGCCAGTTCACCTATCCGTGCTTTCATGGAGTTCCTTTTACCAGTACTCTATACAACATTGTTCCCAAGCTTGGCTAATTTAGAAGGTAACAAGTCAATAAAGTGAATCCTTTCTTCAAATCAATATTAATTCATGTTTATCTTGCCTTCTTTAGATGTATGTTTTCATGTTTGCATATACTAAACTGATAAAGAAGGGATGAACATTTTATATGCTAATGTGAAAAGTGTTTTATTTTTCATTTTAACCCTTTACCATACCATCCCAAGTTTTAATGATCCTTAGAAACTGCACATTTGAAAACATTGTGGGAAATGGAGAAAATGCTGGTAACCAGCATTTTCTCCTCTTCCCACAATGTTTTCTACCCTATCAAAGACAAACTTCATAATTTGAGCCACATTTGAATTGTTGTCTGCACATGCCTTTAATTTGATTGAGGCCAAAATTTTGTTGTTTGGTAAAGGTTTAATACCTGGGTTTTTGCTATTCATACGAACAAAGTCTGTAACAAAGAAACAAATGAAGAAATCCATGGCTGAAACACAAACCGCATCTGGCGGGATTCAAACTCATGGCGGACAAGATCCTCGTTTTTCGAGGTTTAAAAGACCAATACCTAACCGCTGAGCTAAAGAGATATCTCCCTAACGCAGTTGTTAGGTATTGTATTTAAATCAGGACGAAGCCATGCATGAAGGAGTGGTCTCCCTTAACACTATACATAACATTTCTCAACAAATTGCCAAATTGCATGACAATCACCCAATTTCAAAAATTGTTATGTTAGGAACAGATTTAATATTGTATCAAACAACTGAAACCTTTTCATTGTAGCGCATAAAATGTTAACCCTGCATGTCTTTTTCTGTTTTTTATAGCTTTTTGTTACTTTTGTAGCTCTAAAGAAACTGAGACAGCTAAATCTAAGTGGATGTAGGCAGCTTACCAATGGGTGTTCAACTGTATTATCTGGTATGTATTCCCAATCCATTCGATAACAAGTGGTCATGTGTTTTCATGATCTTAAGGGAGAAGGACTTTGAAAACATTGTGGGAAAAGGAGAAAATGCTGTTAGCCATGTTTTTCTTCCTTTCTAACTATGCTTTCTGCCCTTTCAAAGTGAAATCCTATCATTGGAGCTACTTGTAATATGTCATCTGCAAACATTTTGAATATGAAGATGTTTAAAATTTTTCCATTTGGTAAAAAATTAACTGATTTTCTTCCTGAAACAAGTTTGAAGCAGATGATGTAAACTTTCTCCTTTTCCTCCAATGTTTTCAAAGTGGTTTGCAGCAAGACAAGAGTTGTCTCCAGGTCAATTTAGTGACTTTTTTCTACGCAACAATTTTTTTAGACTTGTCCATTTTGAAAGCATTTGCAGACAACAAACTATATGTGGCTCAAGTGATGAAAGTTGTCTCTGAAAGGTTAGAAAACATTGCGAGAAAAGAAGACAATATTGGTTACCAGCATTGTCTCCTTTTCCCACAATGTTTTCAAAAGCCATCTCCATCCTGGTTGTCAAAACTGGGGATTGTATGGTAAAGGGTGGAACTTG
Source organism: Hippopus hippopus (assembly GCA_946811185.2). Taxonomy (NCBI): domain Eukaryota; kingdom Metazoa; phylum Mollusca; class Bivalvia; order Cardiida; family Cardiidae; genus Hippopus; species Hippopus hippopus. The sequence continues at coordinate 28,736,750 of OX328108.1, read as the reverse complement.
GTCTTTCATACCCTTTTCAATCCATTGTCTTTGAGTTAGATGGGGTAGCTCAGTCTTTTAAGACAGGGGCCTTGTAATATAGTGGTTGCAAGTTTGGATCTTGACTTGTGTAAAGTCTTTCTGGATAACAATATTATGGTCTCTCAGACTGCTGTTTAAACCTTTACCAAACAATCCTATGTTTTAATGCACATGAGGAAGATGTCTTTTGAAAACATTTTAGGAATAGGAGAAAATGCTGGTAACCAGCGTTTTCTCCTTTACCCATAATGTTTTCTACCCTTTCAGGCCAGATTTCGTGATCTATGCATCACTATATTTGCCATCTGCAAATGCTTTCAGTTTGGACTAGGCTAAAATTTTGTTCTTTGGTAAAGAGTTAACCTCTGTGTTTAAAAGTTCAATGTTTGAATCATGTTATCAGTGTATGTTTTCAACAATGTTTTCAAAAGTCCTCTTTTTCAGGGTCGTTAAAAGACGGAACTGTAAGGCTAAGCTATGAAGTAAGGATCATATGCACGTAGAGGTGTGGTCATTAACTTAAGGTCTCTCATAGCAAAAGACGGAAGCTGCCAAGATTGGCTGAATAGCCTTTACAAAATCGCCGATGTTACATGATATTTACCAATGAGTTACTGGCCGTAATCCATAATAAATTTGTCTTTCAGATTTGTGGCCTGTAACCCTAACCTTAGAGTGCCAGGTAAACTTAACAGGCACTTTAAACCTAGAAATAAGTCAAACTGATGTAATATCCAGGTAGATTTTGTCTAGAAGATCTCAGCAAACCAGACAGTGTAGATCAAAGATCAGACTACATGTATTGTGCAGTCTAATCTTGATCTACACTGGCTGCAAAAGCAGCTATAGTTGTAAAAGGTACTTTAAGAGTTAATAAATTTGTCTTTCAGGTTTACCCAATTTGGTTATTTTAAATTTGGAACAAACAGGTTTTAGTGATCCTGGAGTGATAGATTATTTATCTTCAAATCCGGAACATCTCACACACCTTAACTTGAACAGAACTGGTGTAACACATGCCATCATATCACATTTACGATCTGGTGCTCGACAATTGAGGCAGCTCTCTCTAGAAGATACTCAGGTTGCTTTTCTTACATTAATTTTGCACTTTCTGTAGATGAAATTTACCTTTTTTTTTTTTTAAAAATACATTGTGGCAAAAGAAGACATTGCTCTCAAAGAACAATTTCTCCTTTTGCCAACATGTTTTCACTTTTGTTTTGTCTCATTTATGCCTATTGATTTTTTTTACAGGGATATTTTCAAAGTTTTTCAAATTTGTTAAAGAAGACACTGAGTTGCATTACAATTGATAATCTCTATAGTTTGAGTAGTAGATTATTTGTTTGATATTTAAAGAGGCCCTGATACTCATTTTCAGCCAGTTTTAACTCATTTTGTCTTTATTTTATCAAACTATAGTCATTCTCATATCTTCATGCCAAATATTGCGCCTCACAGTTGCAAGGTTGCTTAGATTACGGTTGATAGAAAGTGCATTTCGCTGAGTTGCGGCCTTCCATGTAAACAGACTCATTGTTTCCGGTTTTTTAATCGAAGATTTTGATATGTCCGTTATACACTCGGGTAGATTCGTATGATGATCATGCATTCTGTCACGTGACTATATTTGACCTTCGCCCTGTGTCTAATGAGGTAAACGAAGGAAAATGGAGGCTTCTCTGTTGCAGCCTCGATTTTCAGACGGAGGTCGCGGCCTATATATGCTAATTACATAGTATCCGATAAATTTCCGTGACGCACCGCCATTGTTTACAGCTCCGATCGTCAGCCAGTTTTCTTCTGACCAATGTTTGGTTTCTTATACAAATCTCTGTTTCTTTTTTTCAAGTACACCATATATGTCAGTAATTTATCCATGTTTACACAAAGGACTGATTTCTGTACCATTCTAAATTGTTTGAAATTTAACAGCGTTTTTGCTCACCGGCTGTAGACGGGCGTCTTTAACACCATTTTCATCAGTTTTACTGTTATATCAAGGTGACTGGTGAACCTACCCCTGTATTCCTGGAGTTTCTTTTACCAGTATTATGCACAACACCTTTAACATGGTGCCAGCTGCTTTTCCACATAGACATTAAAGAATGAATTGAGTCTTGAGAGAAAAAATACGTGCTGGAACATTTATTCAGCCATTTGGAAGAATTCTGATTGAGCCAAGATTTGAATTCACAACCTCAGGATTACAAACCCTGAGAGCTAACTCAAAGTTACTTGGGCTGGGCTTTAAAAGGCAGAGAGAGAAAAAAGACAAAACATATAGTACAAGAAACAATATATCATTAATTTTTTAAGAGATATGATAAAAAGTGCGTTTGTTTGTGGAATCCTTAGTCAAACTCTTCAAGTTAGAGGGGTGTTTAGACCTACTACCGGGACCACACTTAAAATAATGGCTATATTTATGCAATACAATCAAATGCAACAATCTATAATGACGGAGGCACATTTCATTGCGATACAGTGTTTTATAAGTATGATCAGGCTTTTATTTCTTATTTGTTGATCTTATTATGGGTCATTTCATGTTTTGTCTATGTGACTGGCACCATATCTGTCCCAGTAAGAGCTGTCTCAGAAGACATACGCTTTATCGGTAACATATGCTTTATTATCATTATTTACAGGTTGAAAGCTTGCTAGGAATAGATCAACTGCCAAGTTTGGAATCCCTCAGTGTTGCAAGAACAAGGATTTTACCTGAATCACTGTTTTGTTTGGTAAACTGTCCGTCCTTGGTCTCGTTAAACATTGCCAACACGGAAAGAATTAATGGTGACACAGCCCTACAGCACTTACAAGGTATACAAAATAAAAAACATGTAAAATCCACATTAAGCCTTTATAAAAAAGATTCAGTGTTTTACAAAGCTAAGGAACAAGGTTTGTGGAAACATTTTCCTTTACCTTGTACGATGCTTATAGCAACTTTATGTGATTGTGCAAACTCTGATAATTATGGCAAGATGGCATTGAAGTATGCAGTCTGATCTTAGATATTGGCTGTTCAAAATGTTAATACTGCCTAACCAAAATGCTTCAAACTTATATGAGGAGAGTTGTAAATAAATTTGTAACTTTTAGCATGACTTGCTTGTCTGTTCATAGCATTGAGCATTATGCTATATGAATGCTCTTCATATATTGTTAGGCAATAAAACATGTTCAAACTAAGCTAAAAATTATTGATGAAAGAACTTTGTTTAGTTAACGTCAGTTAATTCTGCACATAGCTGTTAGGTTTTGGATCCCATTTGAAGACTTCAAGAGATCTGAGTAAAACATCATTCAGAGATAGAATCAAAGAGTGTTACGGTTTAAGTGGATCCTGGTTTGACATACGTACTTTAGTATTTATCACCCTAATGATCCTTGTCAACTTTGAGGTCAAGGCCATGGACAGCTATGATACTTTCTTGTGGACAATAATTTATTGATTGATTTGACCTAGAATCTTCAAATTTGGTTAAGATATACACCATGAAGAATGGACGATTCCTATTTTGAGATCAAATGGTTCTCTACAGAAGTTACAAATTGTAATTAGTATCAAATTAAAATGTAAGAGATTTAAGAAATAGGTATTAGTCACAAAATAGATGTAGCCAAAAAAAAATTATTTTTTTTCAAGGTTTGAGGTTGCATACTTTGGGTCTGCCATCAAGACATACAACAACAGATGCAGGGATACAGAATTTAACTAGTAAGTTCATGTGGCACATTTGGTTACCTATTGAATGGCATGATTTGTTTGTTCATAAGTATGTTTGGCTATGTGAAAAAAGCCTGATTTGGGTTCTTAGTGTAACCGCTCTTATTAATTGCTTGATTGATTGCTTTATCAAAATCTCACCAGTGAGTTGTGCAGGACCCATAAAAGCTCTGTAGTTACACCTATTTATCTTACATTGATTGTTAAACAAAATCTTATAACTTATATTAATTGTTTTCTGTGGTTGTTTCCTTGAAACATGAACAACTATGCATGTGATATAGGTAGATCCAAAGGTTGACCCAACTCAACACAGGATTTGAACCCAGAACCTTTGATGAGAGAGGCTTAGGCTGTCGCCTAATCACCTTTCTCGTCAGCCAATGTGAATTAACCCCCTTTCTAAACAATCCCAAGTTTTAACGACCCTGAGAGAAAAGGCTATTGAAACCATTGTTTGGAAAAGGAGGAAATGCTGGTAACCAACATTTTCTCCTTTTCCCATAATGTCTTCTACCCTTTTAGAAACAAAACCCATCACTCGAGGTGCATGGAATACCATTTGCCATCTGCAGATGCTTTCAATTTTGACAAGTCTAAAATATTGTCATCTGGTAAAGGGTTAATAGCTTATTGATAAATAAATAAGAAATAATCATAGCGGATGGAATGTCGCTCATTGAGACAATTTTAAATCACACTGTAAAATAAGTAGAAAATAATGTTGTTTTTTTTCTCTGTCATATAAATCAAATCAATTTACTATTTCAGATTTCCAGCTACACACATTAGACCTGACAAATTATATTTTTGTGACAGATGAAAGCATGCAGTATATCGGACAAATGGCAAGGTAAGATCGTCGAAATATGAATCTTACGATCAGACAATCCTTTATTTTTACAACCCTGAACAAGAAGATTTTTGAAAGCAGTGTGGGAAAAAGAGAAATTGCTCATAACCAGAATTGAAAACTGTAACAGCTCTGATAGATAACCTTTAAGTGCAGGGAACCAAGGACCTCAAGGTTCCTAGGCTGATGCTCTACCAGGTTTCTACAAAAGCCAGCTCTTTAGCAAGTGTCTTCTTATACAAACACAAGCTACATACATTTTTATCTGTCTGTGGGATAGACCAGTTTACTAAAGAAAGAATGAACCAGCATTGAAATTACATAATCATGCTTTTTATTGTTTTCTACAGATCAGAAAGTTTTTCTTTATCAGTCATGTACCCTGTGTTGAACATACTCATTTTCACTAACTACTTTTGTGTATTAAGATTTTGAAAAGGTATTTCCAAATGTGATACTCATGAAATGCAGCATCATGATTAATAATCACAAGCTTAACTTGCCTCCTGCACTAAAACAAAAAAAAGTTGTACTATTCTTGACAGTGACAGTGAATAACAACCTCTGACTACATTTTCATTGTTTCATAAATAGTTCCTATGCCACATTTCTTGTTTTTGTAATGAGTTAAGGACAAGAAACCGCCATTTTTAAACATGTCTATGCAGACTTTTGTTATTTACATATTCATCCGCCATTCATGAATATTGTACATTTCTGTACAATATAATGTAGTTCTCTGATTTTTTGGTTATTATAATTGATTTTGTGATGTTTCTTTACAGTTATGATGGGAGGGTATATATGATAAAAGGAACATTACAACAGTCTGCATTTCTGCATGGCCAGATCATGTCTCGTTGCATGTGTAAAGAGGTGCACATCGGATTCAACCTTCGGTCTCATCCAATATGCAACTCTTTACGCATGCAACTCGATATGATCCAACCACACAGAAATGCAGACTGTTATTATATTCCATTATGCTTTCTTATGTGAATCCAGTTATGAAAACAGGGAAAGTGACAATACTTAAGTACCATCCTACACTGTGTAAACTCCAAACAAATATGAAGACTGCCCCCATAGTCATAACAGCAGGTGATTTATTAACCCATTACCACACAATTCAGAATTTTAATGATTCTGACAGTGATATAGGGATGGCTTTTAAATACATCATAGGAAAAGGAGAAAATTACTGTGAAAATGCTGGTAACCAGCATTTCTTTTTTTCCCACTATCGTAACCAGCAGTTTCTCCTTTTCCCACCATGTATATTATCCTATCAAATACAGAAATCACCATTTAAGCAACATTTAATTTGTAGTCTGCAAATGCTTTAGATTTCATCCTGTCCAAAATTTTGTCATTTGGAAAAGCGTTGAAAGAACTAGTGGTCCTTCGATGTGTGTTAGGTCATCATCTCTTTACCAGAAAACAGAATTTAGACTTGTCCAAATTAAAAGAATTTGCAGACGATAAATTAAATGTGGTTTAGAGGATTTGATAAGTTTTGGAAAGGTCAGAAAACTGTGTAGGAAAAGGAGAAAATTCTGCTGTTCTTCAATTTCTCCTTTTCTCACAAGGTTTTCAAAACCTTTTTTACTCAGGGTCATTTAAAACATGGGACTGTGTGGCAAAGGGTTATCAGGCTTCTGAATGTTTTATTTTCAGTTTAAGAAAACTGTTGCTGGGCAACACAAAGATCACTGATGTAGGAATGCGGTTTTTAGCTGGACTGTCCAATTTAGAAGTGTTAGATCTGGAGAGAACTGTGATAACTGATAAAGGTGCAGCTGTTATCAAAGGTATATGAGGTTTTTTGAGCGATGCACAACGGGGCTAATTGGCAAGACAGTGGGGCTAAAAAAAAGATATGATGGGGCTAGGAAAAAAGTATAAATGGGGCTGCTTTACCTTTATTCTTATTAGAATTCAATGGGGCTAATCCAGTTGCATTTAACTGTAGTTTCTTACAGAAAAAGGGGATATAATTATTGTGTAAAATGTCAATAACTGCAATATTCTGTTGTTGAAATCTGTTGATATATAATAAAGGGAATATTATGCTATAGTAACTGCTTCTCACTGCTTAAGAAAATTTAGACAACTTGCTTGACTTTCGTTCTTGCTCGCTATCAAATTTTTTCACATAGCTGAAAGCAAATGCAAGCATTAGGAAAGGTACTACAACATTCTTTTCGATATGTATACTACCGACTAAGCAACTGCACTAGATGTGTATACAGAAAAGTTTCAGTTTTCGCACTATGTTCAGAAAGATCTGATGCATACATATATTCTCTTCCTTCTCAGAGGCCTAGCCTTGTCCCTGTGAAACCTAGGAAATACATGAATATTTGGGCTTTTGCTGTGATAATACTCAAATAGTGGTGAAAGTGGCGTGAAACACCATTTAAACAATCAACATTCTGGTTGTTTATTTCAGATTTGACCAAGTTGACAGAGTTGAGTTTAGCCTGCACAAAGTAAGTAGACTTGCTTTAATCATACAAGACTTTTTCATGAAGATATCTCTTCCATCTCCAGTCTCTAAATAGACAAGACTATAAATAGATTTAACCCTTTAGCATGGATCAAGATCAGACTCCACAGAACTAGCAGTCTGACCTTTGACCTATACTGCCTGCTTGTTTAGTCAAGGCTATAGGATAAGAATGTCATGAGTTTCAGTGGATTGTATTATCAGCTGTCAAAAGAAGCCACAATTTATATATTTGGGGCTGAAAGAGTTAAAATGTTTCCCTACATAGGGTTTAGAAACGACAATTATGGTCTTGAACAAATTTGCCACAGACAAATTTGAAAGCATTCTTGTAAAATAGGGATAATAACATGAATTAAACTGAAATAAATGAACATATGTGAAAAAGCATGACAATTTTCACACAGGGAATAAGTTTTAGAATTAATCCCTTCATTAGTTCTCTCTCTACCACACAACAAAATCCTTACAACTTTTAAAGCATGTGCAGATTATGAATGACATGTGGTTCAAATGATACAATTTGATAGGGCATGATAGGGCAGAAATATTGTGGGAAAAGGAGAAAATGCTGATTACCTGTACCATATTTCCCGGACAATAAGCCGCTGCACTGTATTAGCCGCAACCTTTCATTTTAACCATTTTAGAAATAAAATTTATTATATAGGCCGCGGCTGATACGCTTGGTTAATGCACAGTGTCATCCATCTTTAGGCATATGTATGTATTATAAAAAAAAAAACAAAAAAACATGAAACAAATAATCTGTTGTTTTTCGTTCCATTGGAGTGATTTTCCCCTTTTGTAGATAAAATCACTCGGAGGACTTCTGACCGTTATCATTCATTCATCCCATGTCGAATATTTTAAGGAAATTCAAAATTGTCAAATTGTCGCTTCGATTGATTAATTGACAGTACAAACCAAATAACACCTTTAAATTGTATTGGTAGTTAACCAATGATTGGTACCAGCCAACATTATCAATCAGAAGGTGTGAAAATCAAGGCTGGTCATGTGTTTTAGCACTTTCGTAAGTTTGCCAGTCGATTAATTTTTCTACCAGTTAAACGGGTATTAGTCCTCGAAAAATACATTTGGGGCGTGAACCAAAATGGCACCCTCGTGGGTAATCATGGACAGGATTCCTTAATTTCCTGTTTTACAGGCCGTACAAAAAGACCAATTAGAAAAATAAAATTAACGTATAAGCCGCTTCGTCTTACAGGCCACACCCTTGAAAATTTCCACTTTTTTAACAGATACAGTAGGCCATGGCCTATTGTCCGGAAAATACAGTAACGGATAATCAGACTTTCGTTGGCAAAGAAGAAAAAATTGATAATGAGCGTTTTTCTCCATTTTCCATGACACTTTTTATTCTTTCAATGACATATCTCATCTTATGGACATGTTAAACGAATTACCGTAGCTAACAACAGTCTTTTTTTGTTACTCTCTCTTACTGAGAGCAAGTTTTGTAAAAAGCAAATTAAGCCAAAGATCTCTGATAAGGTAGAAGAAACACTGTGGGAAAAGGAGAAAATGCTGATTACCAGCATTTTCTCCTTTTCCCACAATGTTTTCAAAAGCATTCTCCCTTAGGGTGGTTGAAACCTGGGATTGTTTTGCAAAGGGCTAAATTGTCATCTGCAATGCTTTGTATATGGATAGTTTTAGAAATATGTTGTTCAGCAGGGAGAACACACAATATAATGTGTAGAATTTAAGATGGGGTTATAGTGTATTAGAATATAATCACTTATTTGGATCTCAATATGATATACAGATGTAAAATCAAACATTGAGTTGCTTCACACAAGTCGCTTTTATGGCATATTTCTTTATTTAGAAAAGCATGTTTAGGGAACTTAAATTTATGGTTGCCAAGTGCCAGACGCTTCTGAGAAAAGTGTCACTTAAAGAGATTTGACTGTATGTACATGTGATGTGTTCTGTTATAGAATGACTACTCAAAATATATATACAGAATAAAATATGTTGTCATAACGTTCCTGCTACTTGTATTTGCTTTGAGCCACGTGAAAAAATTTGATATCACGTGAGACTGAAGGTTGAGCCAGATGTCAGAATTTTTTCACATAGTGAGAATCAAATACATGCACAAAAAAGATACTACAATATTATATTCTTTTATTACATGCGTAATAATCTCAATAACAAAATATAGCAATTATTGGAAAACAGGAAAAAATATAAGACAAGTACCAGTTAATAGTAACTTTGTTGTTAAGAATGGACGATGAGTATCTTGGCATAACTTTTTTGACGGGGTATGTTATCATACATACTGAGGAATGTATTTCACCCTGTGTAGATGCAATTTTTTGTTTCATTATACGTAATTCTATCTGCGTGCAATTCATGCATTTGAACTGGAAAATATATAGGTATATAATAAAACTTAATTCATACACACATATATACATACATATATACATACACATACATACATACATACATACATACATAGGGTAAACATGTGCTGTTCTCTGTTGCAGAATAACATCAAGACTGTTGATAACTGGGGTCTTAAACTACTGTTCTAGTTTGATCAAACTGAATCTGAGTAAATCACAGATAACTAGCCGAGGTAATGTATTTATTGTCTTACAGTGCTAACCATTCTAAACCCTTTATTAAATAATCCAGTGTCTTACCTACCCAAAGGAAGGGAAGCTTTTGAAAACATTGTTGGAAAAGGAGAAAATGTTGGTAATCAACATTTTCTCCTTTTCCAACATGTTTTCTATTCTTTCAGAAACAAATTCAATCATTTGATACAAGTTCAATTTGATCTATAGAAATGCTTTCACTTTGGATAAGTCTAAAGTTTTGTTGTGTGGTAAATAGTCAACCCTTTATCTATCGGACAAACAGGCTGAAGGCCTAAAAAGTATTGATAAACATTGTATTGTATTGTCCACATTGACAATGACAAATCAAAGATGGCTCAAATGATGGAATTTATTTCAAAAAGGGTAAAAAACATTGGAAAGGGGGAGGGGACCTGGAATGGACCACACCTTTATGAAATAATCATGAATTTAATGACTCTATTAAAACCAGATCTTAAACTACAATACTTTTGCCTTTTTAGCTGCACTGGCTGAATGCCAGCAGGCTTATGTCATGGCCCGGTGTCTGTCGTACATGCGTCGGTCCGTCCGTCCGTGCATGTGTGCGTGCTTTAACTTTTATTTCAAACATCTTCTTCTCTGAAACTACCCATCCAATTTTGATGAAACTTCACAGAAATGATCCTGCCATGGTCCTCTTCAGATTTCTTGAAAGAATTTGATTCCTTCAAAAACTCTGGTTGCCATGGCAACAAAACTGAAAAATATTGAAAATCTTTGAAAATCTTCTTGTCTGAAACCATAAGGCCTAGGGCTACCAAATTTGGCATGTAGCTTTATCTAGTGGACCTCTACCAAGAGTCTTCACGTTATAGCCCTGGGGTCAAATTTGGCCCAACCCCGGGGCTCACAAGTTTTATATGGGCTTATATAGTGAAAACTTAAAAATTCTTCTGGTACCTAGCCATAGGGCCTAGGGCTACCAAATTTGGCATGTAGCTTTATCAAGTGGCCATCTACAAAGAGTGCCCAAATTGTAGCCGTGGGGTCAAATTTGGCCCCTGCCCCGGGGGTCACAAGTTTTATATGGACTTATATAGGGAAAACTTTAAAAATCTTCTTGTACCTAGACATAAAGCCTAGGGCTACCAAATTTGGCACGTAGCTTTATCTAGAGGGTGTCTACCAAGGGTGCCCAAATTATAGCCCTGGGGTCAAATTTCGCCCCACCCCGGGGGTCACAAGTTCTACATGGGCATATATAGTGAAAACTTTAAAAATCTACTCGTACCTAGCCATTAGGCCTACGGTTACCAAATTTCGCATGTAGCTTTATCAAGTGGGCATCTACCAAGAGTGCCCAAATTATAGCCTTGCGGTTAAGTTTGGACCCAGCCCAGGGGTCACAAGTTTTACATGGGCTTTTATAGTGAAAACTTTATAAATCTTCCTGTTACTAACCATAAGACCTAGGGCTACTAAATTTAGTCCTGTCTCAGAGGCCTCATGTTTTACAGGGCCTTTTATTGAGGAAACTTTGAAAATCTTCTTGTTTTTAACCACAAATTCTAGCCCTGTATTAATTGGTATGGGGCTTTATCTAGTGGACCTGCACCAGGATTCAAGTTATTATTGCTTTGTGGTCAAAAATGGCTTTGCCCTGGGCTCATAACTTTCTCATAGGATTTTACAGAGAACATTTTTTATGTCTTCTAGTTTGAAACCAATTGGCCAAGTATTGTAATGTTTGGCTTGTAGTATTTTTACTTATTAGCCAGTGGAGCGATACAGGGCCATCTTGGCCCTCTTGTTTAAACTCTAAGTATCCAATTCGCTAACTTACTGATGATACATAAAGTTATTCATTATGTGATACAAAGGATTAATAATAATAAACTAAATGGCATTTAATGCCCCTTTCATTCTTTTTATTGATTCATTGCATGGTGTTTAACCCTTTACCGCACAATATTGAGTTTTAACGACCCTGAAATAGAAGGCTTTTGAAAACATTGTTGGAAAAGGAGAAAATGCTGGTCACCAGCATTTTCTTCTTTTTCCACAATGTTTTCTACCCTTTCACAGACAGATATTATCATTTGAGCACCATTTGATTTTGCTTCTGCAATTGCTTTCAGTTTGGTTATGTCAAAAGTTTTATCAATTGGTAATGGGTTAATGCTGTTTTCAACATTATTTAGTTATATCATGGTAGCCAGTGCTCCTATCCATGTACTTCTTGATTTTCATTGAGCATTAATTTGCACAATATTCTCCCATAGCCAACGGCTTCCTTCACACACAATCATCGTCGAAACAATGACCATGGGTGTAAGAGAAATGAATCCTGTGGTACTCCTGAAGCATTTCAACACACACAGTTTTGAAAATATGCTGGTAAAATGAGGACAACCAAACTTGTGAACAGGCTATATAAATATGTGACAAGATGTGAAACATTATGGCAAAATGAGGAATTACTTATCAGAAGCAATTTCTCCTTTTGACTTGATATTTGAGCAAGTTTTCTGCCATGGCCAGGTAGCCCAGTAGTTAGCGTATCTGACTGGTTACCCCTTTGAGGCAGACTTTCTTTCCAGCGGTTTTTCACCTGTCACCTCTGATGCATGTGAGAAAAGTAGTCCAAGTCAGTGACTTGGAGAGAAAGTTGTGTCAGTACTGGTGTGAGAAAGCCAGGAAACTCACATGTAGGTGCACTGACTGCCATGATGTGACCTAATCTGTTTAAACGGCATTAAACTCCAATACAAAGAAATGCTGTCAGCAGGTGGATAACATGTTAAATATGTCTTTGAACAGGTATTTTGGCCCTATCCCTTCCCTTCCTGGAAATGCTAAATTTGGATGGAACAAAAGTTGGTCCAGATCTCACAGTTGCTATGGTAACTGGATGTCCACATCTATCACAGATGACCTTGAGAAGTCTTGTTCCATTCACAAGAGATGATGAACTAGAAGAAGCTGAAATGGAAGTTGATTCCTGAAGATTGACAAGTTCTGCTAAGGCCTTTTTTTCTATACAGTCTATGGAAGCAGTTTTGCATATACAGTTATGTATCACATAAAGCAGAAAATGGCCCAGACCTCAAATTTGCCATGGAAATTGGGTGTCCATGCCTATCACTAGTATCTTCAAGACTTACTGCCACTTACAAGAGATGATGAAATAAAAGAAGCCAAAATGGAAGCTGATTCCTTACAACCCTTTACCACATGATAGAATTTCAGATTTGTCGAAATCCAAAGCATATGCAAACGCATAACCAAGTATGGCTAAAATTGTGGAATTTGTCTTTGGGAGGGTAGACAACATTGTGGGAAAAGGAGAAAATGCTGGTTACCAGCATTTTCACCTTTTCCCACAATGTTTTCAAAAGTCTTCTTTCTCAGGGTTGTTTCAAGTTGGCATTGTGTGGTAAACGGTTGAGATTTACAAGTCTTGAAAAGGGTTTTTATCCAGTTTATGGAAGTAATTTTGCTGGTTATGTAGCACATAAAATAAAAATTTGACCAGATGAGGATTGCCATGGTAACTGGATGGCCATGCCTATCACATATGACCTTTAGATGAGTCCTGCCGATTTCAAGAGATGATGAAACAGAAGAAGACAAAATGGAAGTAAATCTCTAAACAGTCTTGACTTTCTTTTTATTATTCTGTAGTTTTGTGTTTATAGTTATGCAGCAAACAAAACAAAAAATAGACCAGATCTCCCTGTTGCCATGGTAACTGGATGTTGACACCTATCACTCCGCTAATGCCTATCACAGATGAGCTTGAGAAGCCTACTGCCATTTATGAGAGATGAAGAAATAGAAGATGCAGAAAAGGAATTTGTCTCACAAAGATTCAGGATCATGTTTTTTTAACCTCTTACCTCTTGCTGAGGACTTGCCTCCTGTCATGCAATCTGCAGTGTCGAAGAAATTTGCAAACTTTTTTTTTTGCAACAACCTTCATATTGCAACTTTAGACTTTATATGCAGCCTAAAAATATTTCTTTCCCTATTTATGTCTTTTATCCACATCATACAGGTTATTTATGGACAAAATTAGGCTGCTTTTAGAAAGTATCAGGGTTTTTAGCTCACCTGAGCACAAAGTGCTCAGGATGAGCTATTGTGATCACTCACCGTCCGTCGGCGTCCGTCATCCGTCCATCCGTCGTCCGTCCGTCTGATCACATTTCTTTGTTTACACTCTAGCATCTACAATTATTAACCAATCAGCACCAAACTTGGTCAAAATATATATGACCATAAGATCTCGGATGACTTCGATTATGGGTCTAATTGGACCAGAACAACTGGAGTTATTTGCCCTTGAATTAGAAAAATTGCTATTTTTGACTTTGTTTACACTCTAGCATCTACAAATATTAACCAGTCAGCACCAAACTTGGTCAAAATATATATGACCGTAAGATCTCGGATGACTTCGATTATGGGTCTAATCAGACCAGAACAACTGGAGTTATTTGCCTTTGAATTAGAAAAATTGCTATATTTGACATTGTTTACACTCTAGCATCTACAAATATCAACCAATCAGCACCAAACTTGGTCAAAATATATATGACCATAAGATCTCGGATGAGTTCGAGTATGGGTCTAGTCGGACCAGAACAACTGAAGTTATTTGCCTTTGAATTAGAAAAATTGCTATATTTGACATTGTTTACACTCTAGCATCTACAAATATCAACCAATCAGCACCAAACTTGGTCAAAATATATATGACCATAAGATCTCGGATGACTTCGATTATGGGTCTAATCGGACCAGAACAACTGGAGTTATTTGCCCTTGAATTAGAAAAATTGCTATATTTGACTTTGTTTACACTCTAGCATCTACAATTATTAACCAATCAGCACCAAACTTGGTCAAAATATATATGACTATAAGATCTTGGATGACTTCGATTATGGGTCTAATCGGACCAGAACAACTGGAGTTATTTGCCCTTGAATTAGAAAAATTGCTATATTTGACTTCGTTTTCACTCTAGCATCTACAATTTTTAACCAATCAGCATCAAACTTGGTCAAAATACTTATGACCGTAAGATCTTGGTTGAGTTTGATTATGGGTCTAATTGGACCAGAACGATTGGAATTGTTTGCCCTTGAATTAGAAAGTTCTTTAGAATAGTTCTTTGTCTGGAGCATAACTTTGTCATCTCCAGTCCGATTGACTTGAAACTTGGCATTTGTGTTTGTTGCAATAATACAGAGTGCAGTAAGAAAGAACCATAACTATACCTCGTACTGTCTATGAGTTATTTCCCTTTGATCATCATTTTTACAGCATTTTCTGCTTGTCTGGAATATAACTTTGTCATCTCTAGCCTGAACATCTTCAAATTTGGTATGCATGATTGTTGAAAAATTACTGAATGCAGTGAACAAGAATCATAACTCTTCCTAGCACGAATTTTGAGTTATTCCCCCTTTGACCTTCGTTTTTATAGCATTTCTTGCTTATCCGGAGCAAAATTTTGTCATCTTAAGAAGGAATGACTTGAAACATGGTATGCTTATTTGTTGCAACATTTGGAAGTGCAGTGCACAAGAATTGTAACTCTATCTCGTGCTGTCTTTGAGTTATTTCCCTTTGATCGTCATTTTTACAGCATTTAGTGCTTGTCCGGAATATAACTTTGTCATCTCAAGTCAGAACGACTTCAAACTTGGTATGCATGTTTGTTGCAATATTACCGAGTACAGTGCGCAAGAACAATAACTCTACCTAGCGCAGATTTTGAGCAATTTTACTTTGATCTTCATTTTTAGCTCCACTGGCCGAAGGCCAGCGGGCTTATGTCATGGCCTGTTGTCCGTCGTCCGTCCGTCCGTTAAATTTTTTTTAAATTTAATTTATTTAGCAGAATAAGGATTCAGAGGTCTGCTACATAACAAACAAAGATACTGCCCTTAAAAATACAATGATATGCTCAGTCACAAAAAGAAATTCAAAATGAAAGCACAGCTCCAGATAAGAGAGAGTGATCATATTCTAAATCCATTATTTCTCGTTCAAACCCTATGTTGTGGGTTACATATTTCAGATTCTTTGCTAAAAATTTGATCTGGCAATGGACGTGGCTGCTGTGGGCTTGGCTTTATTAAAGATTATAACTGGTTATATGATTTAAGTTTACATACTGATAAAAGGAAATAACTCTTGTTCTGTCCATGCAAATATAAATGCACTCAAAACATTGCTGTTCCAGTACATTATAATTTATAGTCTACATCTTTTTTCCTTGCTTCAAAGTATGGTGGAGAATTTTAAAATCTTCTTGTCTGAAACCATAAGGCCCAGGGCTACCAAATTTGGCATGTAGCTTTATCTAATGGTCCTCTATCAAATTCCTTCATATTATAGCCCTGGGGTCAAAATTGGCTCTGCCTTGGAGATCACAAGTTTAACATGGGCTTATAGGGTGACTGTAATTTAGAATAGTAATCAAGGGAAATAACTCCTGTTATACAAGATAAAGTTTGTTACTATTTACCTCCCTTGATTATCAAACTGCAGTTATACGTTATTGGAGTTTGGTATTCAAGTTTTTTGGAGAGGAAATGTTCTGTTTTAAGAGAGAGTTTTTTTTAACTGTATTCTTTTTTACTGTACCAAGTTTAAAGCCATTGCAAAAAGACAAATTGAAAGTAGCTTAAATGACTATTTCTGTCCTTGATAGTTAGGAAACGTTGTGGGAAAAGGAGTAAATACTGGATGACAACATGTCCTATTCTTACGATGTTTTTGAAAGCCTTCTCTTTCAGGGTCATTAACACTTTGATTTGTGTAGTAAAGGGTTAAAAAAGCCAGTGGAGCGATACAGGGCCATCATGGCCCTCTTGTTACAGTATTTCTTGCTTGTCCGGAACGGAACTTTGAAGTCTCAAGTCAAATTGACTTGAGACTTGGTAACATGTTTGTTGCATTACCTGCCCTTTGCAATTATTATACCTCTCGACAACTGGCGGTGGGACGGGCATATCTTGCGACAATTTGCCGCTCTTGTTTCATTATCATTTGGCCTTGAACCTTGATATTTGGTATTTATCTTCATTGTAGACCTTTATTGCTTAGTACTCAGGTGAGCGATATAGGACCATCATGGTCCTCTTGTTTAGACAGTATCACTTATTGGTACAAGTGACACAGAGAAAACTCTAGAAGGAAAAGGAAACTCTCTCTTTTGAATGATTCGAAACATTCTTTAAAAAATGAAAAAAAATATGAAGCAAGCATTCTTTCTTTTTCCACAGTGTTCCTTTAAGACTGTGTAAATTAGCGGGCTTCAAAACTTGTAGATAATTATGATAACTCTTTACCAAGAGACAAAATTTTGGCCCAGACAAATTGAAAGCATTTGCAGACAGCATAATAAATGTGACTCAAAATTTGTAGGGGAGAAAACATTGTAGGAAAAGGAGTAAATGCTGGTTACCAGTATTTTCTCCTTTTCCAACAGTGTTTTCAAAAGGCTTCTTTCTCAAGGTTGTTAAAACTCTGTATTGTATATTAAAGGCTTCAATGGCAAGTTTTACAAATAAGCTATGCTCTATGAAAGGGGACTGAACTCTTTACAACACAAACCCAACTTTTAATGACCCTGAGAAAGAAAGCTTTTGAAAACATTGTGGGAAAAGGAAAAAATGCTGGTAACCAGCATTTTCTCCTTTTCCCACAATGTTTTCTACCCTTCCCAAATCGAATTTCGAATTTTGATTCTCATTTATTTTGTCGTCTGCAAATGCTTTCAATTTGGACCAGTCCAAAATTTTGTCGTTTGGTAAAGAGTTAATACGTCTGCAAAGAATATCTAATCATGTTGGCCTGTCCATGCAGGCTGACATGGGTCGAAACTTTTTCGCTATTGGTCAGTTTTCTGCGGGTCCATTCTACCTCAGGATTCAGCCGTTTGTTAGGCAAAATAAATTTTATGGATCTATAATTATGTAATGACTTGCCTGGTATGATGCATCACATAAATGCATCATACCCTATTTTGCTGGAGCACAGCTCAAATGTATATATGTACACAATGTACATGTATATTACATCCATTAATTTGTATATTCTCAAATGAGAAAAAAAATGTTCTTTTGTATTTTAGGATCTGTAACTATACAAATTTTTACAACCTTACATTTTAAAGTTTTGAAGACACATTGTGGAAAAAGGAGCAAAGGGTTGTTAAATGCACAATTGACATTTTTTCTATAATGGTTTCCATGGTGTTAAAAAAACAGCTGTCTTCTCTGCTTTAACCCTTTACAACACAATCACAACTTTTAGCATCTTTGAAAAAGAAAACTTTTGAAAACATACTGGGGAAAGGAGAAAATGCTGGTTTCTACCCTTCCCAAAACAGATTTTAATTTTTGAGTTACATTTATTTTGTTATCTGCAAATGCTATCAATATGGAATGGTCCAAAATTTTGCCATTAGGTAAAAAGTTAATCCATTATCACACAATCCAGCCTTTAACAACCCTGGGGAAGAAGGAATTTGAAAATCTAGAGGGAAAAGGAGAAAATGCTGGTAGCCAGTATTTTTTTACTTCTCTCACAATTTTTCTTATTCTTTGAAAGGCAAATTCTATAGTCTTTTTTATATTTTGTATTTGATTTATAGACTGGTATTTTTTTCAAATTGGATGGGTCTAAAATTTTATCATCTGGTAGAGTTAAACTTTTAACAAGAAAATTTTAGGTTCATTTACTTATGGAGATTAAATTTGCAGACAACAAACTTAGTAGAGTTCAAATGATACAATTCATCTTTGACTGGCCAGAAAACTTTATGGGGAAAAGTGAAAGGCTGGTTACTTGCATGTTTCTAAAAACCATTTTCCATATGGTTCTTAAAACGCAAGATTGTTTGGCAAGGGGATGAATATTTTTCATGTATTTTTTCAAAATGTATACTGAATTATTTTAGAAGGTTTGAGTTTTCAATACCCAGAAACCATGTTGTGTTCTTTGATTGTTATGAACAATAAAGCTATAATTGTCTGTCTTTGGTTGCTGTCCTTATACATTATGCAGAAGTTTTGGGATGCTGAAGTATTGAATGAAGCTGTCAGAAAGATCAACAAATACATAAGTTTGTTTGACTGACTGAATGATTGACTGACTGAATGACCAACTGACCTACCAACCAACTTGACTGACTGACCTACCAACCGACTGACTGACTGGCTGGCTGGCTGGCTGGCTGGCTGTTTATTTATTTATTTATTTATTTATTTTCAACATTATCTCACTCGTATCATGGCAACAGCTTACTTAATCATATTGATATATGTCCTTGGTCTCACCAGTATTAGGCCAGGAATGAGAAGTGTAATTTTATAGCACTGTCCTATGAAAAACTCAGTGCTTGAAGTGAGGAACAGACCTAGCCATGCAGGAACCTGCATAACTCGAGTAACAATCCTGCCAATAAAACCACTTTGCCTTGCCTTAGCACTGAATGCAGATAGTATATGTTTGGTACTTAGCACCATTTTCAACATAATTTCAGTTAGATCTGGGTGGCAAGTGCACCTGTCAATGCTTCCATGGAATTTCTTTTACAAGTACTTTATACACCGTTCTTTTGAAACCACTGGCAACTTTCTCATACAATTATAGTTAAAACAATGAAATGAATCTTGTTGCTGGGACTATCATCATTCCTTGGAAAGAATTTAGCTGAGCTTGAGATTGAACCTGTGATCCCGGAGTCACATGCCCTGTATGTTTCCAACTGAGCTACTGAGCCCGGCTTGAAGCTGCTTCTGTCATACAACCAACCAACAGTTGTTTCAAATGCAGCGCTCAAAAAACAATGCAGCCAACACAACCACATTGCCCAGCTTGAACATTGTTCAGATGCTATAGTCCAGCCCACAGTGTTTTCTCCCGTGTCAAAGATAAGGCTTTCATTACATCAGTTCCCTTCTCTGATACAGCTTTGTTATAGCAGTAAGTTTATGTACAACTGGGACCGGTATTGCCTTCCATTGTAGTCGTATTCATGTGTCGTCTGCATAAAATGCACTCTACGAGGATTGTTCGATATGTAATGTGTATTGTACGATATCTCAAAAGCATTCGACTCAAATAGTGAAATAAACATAACATCCCTTCAAAGTATTCTCCGTAGTTTGAAATACATAATTTCAATCTCTGAATCCATTTCTGAAATGCGTCACGGTACGCTGATTTAGGTAGACCTCTGAGGCACTGACTGATGGCTGAGCCAAGGGCTTGTCGGGATTTGTAACAACGACCAGATAAGAACTTTTTAAGTTTTGGAAAAAGGAAAAAGTCACATGGGGCTAGATCTGGAGAGTATGGTGGGTGTGGCAAGACAGTAACCTTCTCCGACTTCAAAAATTGCTTCACAAGATCAGATGTATGTGATGGAGCATTATCATGAAGTAGACGAACATGCCTACATCCTGACACAGGGCATCGTTTAAGATAATATTTCTTGACCTTTTTTTAGTATAACGACGACCAGATAAGAACTTTTTAAGTTTTGGAAAAAGGAAAAAGTCGCATGGGGCTAGATCTGGAGAGTATGGTGGTTGTGGCAAGACGGTAACCTTCTCCGACTTCAAAAATTGCTTCACAAGCTCATATGTATGTGATGGAGCATTATCATGAAGTAGACGAACATGCCTAAATCCTGACACAGGGCGTCGTTTAAGATAATATTTCTTGACCTTTTTTAGCATCTCGGTAATACCGACCTGTAACACTTTTGCCCTTCGGCACCAGAATTTGTACGTCTACACCATCACATGAGAAGAATATGCAATAAAGAACCTTCTTTGTGCTTATGCTTCTTTTGGCCACTACAGGCCTTCTACCGTGTTTAGTTAGCCATATTTTGTTTCAAATTTTTCTTACTGGTTCGAAATAGTGAACCCATGTTTCGTCACCAGTAACAATGTTTGCAAGTTGTCTTTGATTGAATTTGGGAAACATTTTGAGCAATTGCTTAGCAATTTGTACTCATACCCGTTTTTGGTCATCTGTCAATATATGCGGTATCCACCTGGCAGAAATCTTTCGTACTTTCAAAATACACTTCAAAATGAAATGCACCCGCGATAGTGATATGCCAACAGCGTTGGCAATATCACGAATCGTGTATCTGCCATCACTTTCAATTATTTCCCTGACTTTTGAGACATTTGCCTTGCCTGTTATAGTCACAGGTCGGCCAGATTTTGCTGCATCTTTGACGGACTCTGTGCCTATCAGAAATTTCTTTCTCCACCTACGAACTGTCTCATAAGATACCTTATCAGACCCATAAACTTCCCCCAATTCAGTAAAAATCTGCATTACCGAATGACCGAGTTTTGTGCGAACTTTTATATAAGCTGTAATTTCTTTAATATTCTTAAGGCCGATGATATTTACCCGACAGTCGTGTACACACTGAAGAAATTTCATACTGCGAGTCCGACTGTCGTGTACTCAATGAAGGAAAACTCGTTGGGTGCCCGACGGTCGTGCACGGACTGATGAAATTTCGTCTTGGGGGCACGATTACGTGCCCGCAATTTCCGATTTCTTCATTGAGTACACGACGCGGTCGTGTACGCACTGAAGAACTGGAGTCTTACGTACACGTGTAAATGGGTTGGGCCAAAACGCAGACTTTTACGTGAATCGGCACGGCGTAGACAGTCTCATTGGAGCACACGGCAATAGTCATGCAATAGAGTAATTTCAGGTCCTCAGGGGCCTCTAGTTGGATAAATGGATTGAGGGGTGGATGTATGAATTTATGGTATTTAACACTGTCTTTGACATAGTTTCAATTACACCAGTAATTTTACGAGAAACTCGAATGTTTTCTGCAGAAGTTTTCAGAGAGTAGAATATGTCGTTTGGAAGAGTGCTACTGCCTGCTAAAATTTGCCGGGCAGTGTCAAGTAAACATATCTGCACAAATTTGTTGTTGTACGAATTATGATTCAATTATCTGAGGGGAAAAATCCTTTTCCCCCGTTTCTATAATTTGCATATTTTCATATTATCTTCAACGTTTGAAATAGATTACCTTTGAAAGCTTAGTAATGGTGAAAATTCCTAACACATCGCCCACCACGCCACTCTCAGGACTATCAGTCCTTTGATTTTGATAGCTTGGAAGTTATGGCCTGAACAGAAATTCAAGTGAAAAGTTGGCTATTTCAGAAGTCAAGGGTAGATAATTTCAGAATATAAACAACAATCCAAATTTTGAGAGTCACATGCACAACTAGACATCATGGGGATTCATTGTGGCAAGTTTGAAGTAGATCTAATTCCGATGGAAATTGTAGGAGTTGCGCACACAAATAACTGCTAACGGACGGACGGACGACCGGACGACCGGGTGTATAACATAATACGACCCTTCGGGCATGACACCCTGTATAAATGACTATTGCTCCACTGAGACGGTTTACGCCGTGCTGGTTCACATAGCAGTCTGCGTTTTGGTCCAATCCATTAATACGTGTACGTAAGACTCCAGTTCTTCAGTGCGTACACGACCACGTCGTGTACTGAATGAAGAAATCGGAAATAGCGGGCACGTCATCGTGCCCCCAAGACGAAATTTCATCAGTCCGTGCACGACCGTCGGGCACCCAACGAGTTTTCCTTCATTGAGTACACGACAGTCGGGCACCCAAGAAGTTTTCCTTCATTGAGTACACGACAGTCGTACTCGCAATATGAATTTTCTTCAGTGCGTACACGACGGTCGGGTAAATAGTCACTTTCTATTCTTAATCCGTTTCCCAACCATTTTTACAACAGTGGTCAACGACTAGCTCTATTGAAATGACTGTAAGTTTAAAACTATGTGGAGCTGAAGGCTCGTGTTGATACCGTTGGAAAGGTATTGAATAGAGCTATTCAAGCGTATCATCATCCACAAAATCGTGCAAAGCGTTATCGCGCTGTGGTACAATATACATTACATATCGAACAGCCCTTGTATTTGGACCTGTCTAAAATTTTGTCGTTTGATGAAGGGTTTATAAATTGGTTATTGCGTAAGCCATTACAAAAACAATTGCAAGTTTTATGGACCGTGGGGAAGATGGCTTTTAAATAATTGTGAAAAAAAACAGAATTTTGCATACTAGCATTTTATCCTTTCCCAACGGTGTTTCATCCTGTTCAAAGATAAATCCCACAATCTGAGCCAAAATTATCTCTTACCAAACGACAAAATTTTAGACTGGTCCGAATTGAAAGCATTTGCAGACAACAAAATTAACGTGACTCAAAAATTGAAATTTGTTCTGGGAGGGTAGAAAACATTGTGGGAAAAGGAGAAAATGCTGGTTCCCAGCATTTTCTCCTTTTCCCACAATGTTTTCAAAAGGCTTCTTTTTCAGGGTCATGAAAACCAGGGATTGTTTGGGAAAGGGTTAAATTCTGCAACTGCTCTGAATTAGGTCTAAAGACCAAAAATGTGTTGCTTGGTAAAAAAAACCCTTCACAACATAATCCCGAGTTTGAATGATCTTGTTGGAGAAGGCTTTTGAAAATATTATGGGAAAAGGAGAAAATACAGCTAACCAGCATTTTCTCCTCTTCCCAAAATGTGTTATCATCCTTTGAAAGTCACCATTTAAGTCATTTAATTTGTTGTCTGCAAATTCTTTGAATTTGGACATGTTCAAAAATTAGCACTTTAATAAAGATTTAACCCTTTACCACACAATCCTGACTTTTAACACCTTGAAAAGGAAAGCTTTTGAAAACATTGTGGGAAAAGGAGAAAATGCTGGTAACCCACAATGTTTTCTACACTATTAAAAATAAATCTGATCATTTGTCGTCTGCTAATACCTTCGATTTGGACCAGTGTAAAATTTTGTCGTTTAGTAAAGAGTTAAAAGAGTTGGGCTACCACCTGGAATTTTCCATCCAGTACCGTCGTGTCCGGTAATCTTGCGCGTCCGGTAATCTTGCGCACTTAGGTAGATTCCGGTTCAGCGAGATTGTTTGATGAATTCTATCCGTTTCTGCAGTGTTTCTTAGACCACAGGCATTTGGAATAACAGAGAAACCTTTAGGAAGTAACTTTAACCGATTTTTGTATCTGACAGTGTCTAAAGTTTGTCTATGACATCACGCTGATTAATTATTCATAAACACGCCCTATGACCCAATTTCCGATGAAGCTGTTGTAACACTTTTTATCTGTCAGTTAAACGAGTATTTCACGTCTCATCACAAAGACAAATCGGTAAAACACATATTTTAAAACTTTGTAAGATATTCAGAAACGGTGCATGGAAATACCGGAATGGACCGGAACGGATCGGAATGAACCGGAACGGACCGGAATGGACACCGGAACGGACCCGAATGGACAGTGAAATGGACCGGAATGGACACCGGAACGGACCCGAATGGACAGTGGAATGAACCGGAATGGACCGGAACGGACCGGAATGGACAGGAATGGACCGGAAGATACGATGAAAAGTCTTGCATTACATCCTTTATTTGATATTCGAATAGAAAAAAGCTTCAACATATTCATTTAAGCATAACGAGGAACCTGCACGACGGAGGCTATAGGGAAATGGCTTTCAACTTGAAGGAAAGAATATCGGGTAAGACAATAACCTTGCGAGTAAAATCTAGTAAAGAAGGTTAGGTAAGCTTGAACGGACCTTTACAGGGCATGAAAAGTTGGACATAACGACTTTAAAAACAAAAAAGAACTTGGGGACAGACCTAGACTTTCATAATTTATTTATTTTTATTTTTTTAAAAGAAGATGGAATATCAGACGTGGGAATCCTCATGCTCTTAAGTGAAAAATATCTGATTTTGGAGAATTAAAAAACCGGAACGGTCCTGTAAAGACTCTTAAACGGGAACCCGTGAACGTAAAAAGAGAAGAAGTCGGAAAATGACCAATATCTTATCAGTAACATAAAATACCTTTTAAATTTTTTTTAAGACTTAAAAGACTTAAGACTTTCAGACTTAAAAGTCTGAAACGTCAGATTGAACATGAACTGAATTGAAAATATGTGATATTTGATTATAGAAGGACCAGAACGGAGCCTAACAGACCCTTAATGGCGTACCTGTGAACTTAAAAAAACAGTGAGGAAACTGGGAAATGGCCAACATTGCACAATATGAGTATGGAAAACCCGGAACGGATGGTAACGGTACATGAAAAACCTTCACAGGAACTGAAAAACACATTTGGAAATCGGGAAAGGAACAAAACTGTTGTAGAAATATGAAATCTGCGACGTAGGAAACATTAAAATGAACATGAACCGAATTGAAAAGATCCGGTATGGACTAGTGAAATACTGGAACGGACTCGAATCGACCTTTGACAGCGTTCATAGGAACAAAAACCTATATGAAAAAATGGGGAAAAGACCAAAAACCTTATCAGAAATATGAAATATTGGACGTAGGAATGAACATGAATTGAATTGAAAACATCCGATGTTGGAGTATGGAAATACCGGAACGGACATTAACCGACCTTTAAAAGTCTTCATAAGGAGTAAAAGCTTCATGTGAAAATCGGGAAAGGACCAAAATCTCATCAGAAATATAAAATGTTGGACGAAGGAATCCGTAAATGAACATAAACAGAATTGAAAAGAGTCGATATTGGAGTACGGAAATACCGGAACGGACCTGTACCGACCTTTAAAAGCCTTCACAAGGCATAAAAGCTTCGTGTAAATATCGAGAAAGGACCAAAATCTCATCTGAAATATAAAATGACGCACAAAGGAATCATTAAATGAATATGAACCGAATTGAAAACATACGATATTGGAGTATGGAAATACCGGAACGGACCTGAACCGGCCCTTAAAGAACCTTCCCAAAGGCTGAAAGCTTCATGTGAAAATCGAGAAAGGACCAAAATCTCATCAGAAATATGAAATGTCGGTCGAAAGTATCATTAAAATGAATATGAACTGAATTGAAAAAATCCGATGTTGGAGTATGGAAATACCGGAACGGACCTGAACCGACGCTTGAAAAACCTTCCCAAAGGCTGAAAGCTTCATGTGAAAATCGAGAAAAGACCAAAATCTCATCAGAAATATGAAATGTCGGTCGAAAGTATCATTAAAATGAATATGAACTGAATTGAAAAAATCCGATGTTGGAGTATGGAAATACCAGAACGGACCTGAACCGACCCTTAAAAGTCTTTATAAGGAGCAAAAGCTTCATGTGAAAATAGGGAAAGGACCAAAATCTCATCAGAAATATGAAATGACGGACAAAGGAGTCATTAAATGAATATGAACAGAATTGAAAAGAGCCGATGTTGGAGTATGGAAATACCGGATAGGACCTTCGGCCCTTAAAAACCTTCCCAAAGGCTGAAAGTTTCATGTGAAAATCGAGAAAGGACCAAAATCTCATCAGAAATATGAAATGTCGGTCGAAAGTATCGTTTAAATGAACATGAACTGAATTTAAAAAAAATCCGATGTTGGAGTATGGAAATACCGGGACGGACATTAACCGACCCTTAAAAGTCTTTATAAGGAGTAAAAGCTTCATGTGAAAATAGGGAAAGGACCAAAATTTCATCAGAAATATGAAATGACGGACAAAGGAGTCATTAAATGAATATGAACAGAATTGAAAGTATACGATGTTGGAGTATGGAAATACCGGAACGGACCTTAACTGGCCCTTAAAAGTCTTTATAAGGAGTAAAAGCTTCATGTGAAAATAGGGAAAGGACCAAAATCTCATCAGAAATATAAAATGTTGGTCGAAGGAATCATTAGCTGAACATAACGTGAATTGAAAAGATTCAATATTTGAGTATGGAAATACCGGAACGGACATTAACTGACCTTAGAAAGCCTCCCTAAAGAGTAAAAGCTTCATGTGAAAATAGGGAAAGGACCAAAATTTCATCAGAAATATGAAATGACGGACAAAGGAGTCATTAAATGAATATGAACAGAATTGAAAGTATACGATGTTGGAGTATGGAAATACCGGAACGGACCTTAACTGGCCCTTAAAAGTCTTTATAAGGAGTAAAAGCTTCATGTGAAAATAGGGAAAGGACCAAAATCTCATCAGAAATATAAAATGTTGGTCGAAGGAATCATTAGCTGAACATAACGTGAATTGAAAAGATTCAATATTTGAGTATGGAAATACCGGAACGGACATTAACTGACCTTAGAAAGCCTCCCTGAAGAGTAAAAGCTTCATGTGAAAATAGGGAAAGGACCAAAATTTCATCAGAAATATGAAATGACGGACAAAGGAGTCATTAAATGAATATGAACAGAATTGAAAGCATACGATGTTGGAGTATGGAAATACCGGAATGGACCTTAACCGGCCCTTAAAGAACCTTCCCAAAGGCTGAAAGCTTCATGTGAAAATCGAGAAAGGACCAAAATCTCATCAGAAATATGAAATGACGGACAAAGGGGTGATTAAATGAATATGAACAGAATTGAAGAATACGATGTTGGAGTATGGAAATACCGGAACGGACCTGAACCGACCCTTAAAAACCTTCCCAAAGGCTGAAAGCTTCATGTGAAAAATGGTTAAGGACCAAAATCTCATCAGAAATATGAAATGACGGACAAAGGAATCCGTAAATGAACATAAACAGAATTGAAAAGATTCAATGTTTGAGTATGGAAATACCAGAACGGACATTAATCGACCTTAGAAAGCCTCCCGAAGGACTAAAAGCTTCATGTGAATATAGGGAAAGGACCAAAATCTTATCAGAAATATAAAATGTCGGACGAAGGAATCCGTAAATGAACATAAACAGAATTGAAAAGAGCCGATGTTGGAGTATGGAAATACCGGATCGGACCTGTACCGACCTTTAAAAGCCTTCACAAGGCATCCAAGCTTCATGTGAATATCGAGAAAGAACTAAAATCTCATCAGAAATATGAAATGTCGGACGAAGGAATCATTAAATGAATATGAACCGAATTGAAAACATCCCATGTCGGAGTATGGAAATACCGGAACGGACCTGAACCGACCATTAAAAGCTTTCCCAAGGACAAAAAGCTTAATGTGAAAATCGAGAAAGGACCGAAATCTCATCCAAAATAAAACGATCTCAGACGAAGGAATCATTAAATGAATATGAACCAAATAGAAAACATACGATGTTGGGGTATGGAAATACCGGAACGGACCTGAACCGACTCTTAAAAACTTTCCCAAGGACTAAGTGTTTCATGTGAAAATCGGGAAAGGGCCAAAATCTCATCAGACATATGAAATGTCGGATGAGGGATTAATTAAATGAATACGAACAGAATTGAAAATATCCGATGTTGGCGTATGGAAATACCGGAACGGACCTGAACCGACCCTTAAAAATCTTTATAAGGAGTAAAAGCTTAATGTGAAATTTGGGAAAGGACCTAAATCTCATCAGAAATATGAAATGTCGGACGAAGGAATCCGTAAATGAACATAAACAGAATTTAAAAGAGCCGATGTTGGAGTACGGAAATACCGGAACGGACCTGTACCGACCTTTAAAAGTCTTCATAAGGAGTAAAAGCTTCATGTGAAAATCGGGAAAGGACCAAATTCTCATCAGAAATATGAAATGTCGGACGAAGGAATCTGTAAATGAACATAAACAAAATTTAAAAGAGCCGATGTTGGAGTACGGAAATACCGGA
This sequence comes from Hippopus hippopus, assembly GCA_946811185.2. NCBI lineage: Eukaryota > Metazoa > Mollusca > Bivalvia > Cardiida > Cardiidae > Hippopus > Hippopus hippopus. The sequence continues at coordinate 28,708,273 of OX328108.1, read as the reverse complement.
ACGGACCTGTACCGACCTTTAAAAGTCTTCATAAGGAGTAAAAGCTTCATGTGAAAATCGGGAAAGGACCAAATTCTCATCAGAAATATGAAATGTCGGACGAAGGAATCCGTAAATGAACATAAACAGAATTTAAAAGAGCCGATGTTGGAGTATGGAAATACCGGAACGGACATTGCCCGACCCTTAAAAGTGTTAATAAGGAGTAAAAGCTTCATGTGAAAATTGGGAAAGGACCAAAATCTCATCAGAAATATGAAATGACGGACAAAGGGGTCATTAAATGAATATGAACAGAATTGAAAACATACGATGTTGGAGTATGGAAATACCGGAACGGACCTGAACGGCCCTTAAAAGTGTTAATAAGGAGTAAAAGCTTCATGTGAAAATAGGGAAAGGACCAAAATCTCATCAGAAATATGAAATGTTGGTCAAATGAACGATTAAAATGAATATGAACCGAATTGAAAAGATCCAATGTTGGAGTATGGAAATACCGGAACGGACCTGAACCAAGCCTTAAAAGCCTTCCCAAGAACTAAAAGGTTCATGTGAAAGTCGGGAAATGGCCAAAAGGTCATCAGAAATATGAAATGTCGGACAAAAGAATGATTAAATGAACATGGATTCAATTGAAAAGTTCCGAAGTTGGAGTATGGAAATACCGGAACGGACCTGAACCGACCTTTAAAAACCTTTACAAGGACCAAGAGCTTCATGGGAAAATCGGGAAAGGACTAAAATCTCGTCAGAAATATGAAATCTTGGCCTAAGGAACGATTAAAATGAACATGAACCGAATTGAAAAGATCCTATGTTGGAGTATGGAAATACCGGAACGGACCTGAACTGACGCTTTAAAGCCTTCCCAAGGACTAAAAGCTTCATATGAAAATCGGGAAAGGACCAAATCTCAAGGTTGAGGGCTAAAAGGTTCATGTTAAAGTCGGGAAAGGGCCAAAATTTCATCAGAAATATGAAATGTCGGACAAAAGAATCATTAAATGAACATGAAGTCAATTGAAAAGTTCCGAAGTTGGAGTATGGAAATACCGGAACGGACCTGAACCGACCTTTAAAAACCTTCCCAAGGACTAAAAGCTTCATATGAAAATCGGGAAAGGACCAAAATCTCAACAGAAATATGAACTCTTGGCCTAAGGAACGATTAAAATGAACATGAACCGAATTGAAAAGATCCTATGTTGGAGTATGGAAATACCGGAAGGGACCTGAACTGACGCTTTAAAGTCTTCCCAAGGACTAAAAGCTTCATATGAAAATCGGGAAAGGACCAAAATCTCAAGGTTGAGGGCCGATATCACTCTTCGGCCCTCATCAGCAAAAAAAAAGGGGGGGGGGCGAGGGCGGATTTCGAGGTGGCGTGCTGTTATCACTCTCCGGCCCTCATCAGCCGTGTACATGACTCAGCGTAATTACCATTTTAACGATCTCGGATTTTCAAGTGTGGTCTTTTACGATCATTGAAAAAGAAATGCTAAAGCATTTCAGAAAAATCTTTGTCACCGTTAAAAGCCATGTTACAGTTAAAAAGCAATGCTTATGCAGTTGAAGGTTGAGACTAGAATATCCTTCATATTTTTTCGAATGTAACTTTTCCTGAAAAGAAAGTGTGAGAAAAAGTTTGATGACGCCGATTACTTGCTTGACAGGGAATTATCAGCCGATTTGAATAGGTAGATTTAACACCATGCTTTACGTGCTCGTAAATCTATTAATTCGAATGACCAGCCAGATTCTAGATCTTGAAATCAAAAGGTTTTGAGCTCGAATTCCGGGTCTGCATAAAGTACAAAGCATTTTTCTTTCGTATATTTATACATGTGGAATAGGGCGAACCGTGAAGAAAAAGAAGATAGTTCCTTGACAAATTTGTAGATTTATGTCCAGAAATATAACTTTGGAATGATTATTGGTTCACATACTTGTAAAGACCATTTTACGGGAACATTTTCTCACTGCGTGTTGATATAGATATATAAAAGAGGGACTTAGATTTTTACAAGGAATCGATCAGTAGGTTGGGAAGACTATTGAGCAGTAAAAGGAACTTCAGGAACGCATGTTAGGTACACTTGCCGCCGCAATATACGCAATAAAAAAATCTTTTTTCAATTCTTCGTTCACAAACATACAAAAACAAAATCTTTCTTTCATTTCTTCGTTAGTGCACAGGTCTACCCATGTTTTACATAGAGTTTCTTTAAAAAATCAGTGTGTGTAGATCGCTAGAATTAGATTGTATGTCATTTTCCTTTTTGATCCCATTTTCTTTCCTACACGTCCATCATTGAAACAGTGATCAGTGCATTGACAGGAATGAATTATGTGTAATGACTAGATCTAGGTCTATCATCAGTCCTAGGAAAAAAATTTGCCGAGTTTCGGATAGATAGATCTAGATCTAGCCAACTTATGGGGGAAAAAAACGCCAAACTTTTAGATCAATCAACACGATTTATTAACATATAATAAATGAGCCATGCTCTGCGAAAAGAATCGACCCATGTCAAGCCCCGCAGTCGGCACAACCTGACCTTGGTCGAAACTTTTCCCTATAGGTCAATTTTCCGTATATCCAAGGACCAGTCTGCCTTGTGATTAAGTCGGTTGTTTAAAAATAGCTATTATGGATCCATAACTATCATCTATGAGATGACTTGCTCAGTATCTTTCATCACGGTGGTGCGTGAAGCCCCCTTTCGCCAAAGCGTGGCTGAAAAATATTTGAGCCATATTGCGGTAAAACAGGGAGGGTTTAATGCATCTCGTATGGTCTATAAGAGATGTGGAATAATTTGGAATAATTAAAGATTGTTAACTGTGATCCAATCCTAAGTTTTAATTTCATGTCCAATATTTTCCAACTTCCCCCAACCCCTCCCAGTTTCCTCCAATAACTGCCAAAAGCCGTGTCTGGGACGAACCCATTGTAACAGAACTTGCACACAGGTATTGGCGCTAGCAAAATAACTTTGGAAGCATTTGGTAAAAAAACCCGGAGTCCGTTACAGCGACTTTTGAATTTACGTCGGTATGCAGATGGTTGTAGTGTCCGCACAGAATTTAATAATTATATATCAATAATTATATTAATAATAATTAAATATCAGAGTATTTTAGCTTGCAATGATATATGAAGATTATTGAATGCTTAAAACATTTTCGATCATTTTCGACACATTTCGATCTCCCCTTGCACAGTATTAAATTACATGACGCGAGTCACGAACCTACGGTAAACCATTAGGACCACGGTGAGTGCATGTATATATAGATAAATACGGGTAGAGGACTGATCAGAATATTCACGATCGTTTGATTGAATTTCTTTGCACTTCATGGTGCTATAACTATGTGGCGCTGATTTATATATCAGTATCCCGATTTTACATAGTCTTTTGTAATTAAAAATATCGTTGCAATACAATACAATTTTTTATTGACGAAATAAGGCCTCAGGCCCAAAATAAAAACATATAATTCATTTAACAAATCGACACAAAGTGATGTGTTAATACTCTTATTAGATGTTCTCAATGGGTTATGACATGTAAAAAGCTAATTTTTTCATTACTGATGTTTGCAGATGACGTTGCCAACTGCTCTGATACATTTACAAACCCGGTTAAATATTATAGATGATTTTTGTAAAGAAACAGGTATGAATATTAACCTAGAGACAACAGAGGTAATTGTGTTTAGAAACGGTGGACCTGTGCGTGATTCAGACAAATGACAATTTCGGGGAGTGAATGTAAAAGTGACATCATCTTATAAACATATGGGTCTACTTTTTACCCCAAAACTATCTTTGTATTTAGGAAACGGAAACTTGCAGCACAAGCCAGAAAAGCATTTTTTTTTTTATTTACAAATTTCAGAAACCATTTGGCAAATTTCCATACAAAGAATGTTTCAAAATCTTTGATTCTATGGTAACTCCTATTTTAACATATGGATCTAAGATCTGGGGGTTCCAGTTTTCTAAACCAATTGAACAAATATTTTTTGGGTCTACATACTTCCACAAAGAATTTCATGGCATTAGGAGAATGTGGCGCTATCCACTATCCATTCATTACAATACTAAATTATCAAATAATGGATAAAGCTCTTAGAAATTGAACAAAATAGGTATCCCGAAAATTGCACAGTTAGACAATTCTTATTTAGATATGTTTTTTGGTATTGTTTGGTTATCTCAAGAGGTTGGAAATGTACCATATTTTATCAAAATAATTTAACAAAGAAAAAAAGACTGTTGTATTCAAGAATACGATATGCTAGACTCCACTTGACGTGACTTTTATAAATCCTTTTAAAGCTTACTGAACGTAGAGAAATTTACCATTCTACCAGGTACGCTCTCTAGCACGTTGTCGTTGTTCGAATCATAAACTAAATATAGAATACGGCCGTCATTTCAAGGTAAACAGAGAAGACAGTTTGTACCTACTTTTTTATGCATAAAAATATCTTAATATTGGAAGACGAATATCATGCTTTTTTTTTAACTTTGAAAAATTCGAAACAATACCTAAGACATATTTATTTCCCTTATTTAGCGATACAGCCCAGTAAAGAAAATCTAGATATGCTGTTCCAACATGAGAATGCATCAGCTAGGTTGGCGCCAGCCAAAAATTTATAGTAGCCAAAAGTTTTGTCCGTCAAAACCCGGGATCAGTCAATGAGCCTAATCACTTTTACTTGGTCTTAATGTCATTTTCCGAGTATTTCATGGCAATGAGTCCTGTATGGTAAATATAAATCTAGATCTACAGCTTTGCATCACCGATATAATTTTTAAGTCGTTGTTCTTTTAGATATTTTTTATGGTCTCATTACATACATCAGAGAGCCAAGTATTGAAAGTCAGCTACAAATTCCTGTGCTTATAGGCTGGTGAATGATAAAAAAGTTCCATAAAAGAAAATAAAATGTGTATTTTAATCAGGCTTAACCTTTTACCACACCAGGGATCGTATATCCTCAGTTTGAACAATCCTGAGGAAGAAGGCTATTATTAATGCTAGGAAAAATGTGAAAATGGTGGAAACCAGCATTTTTTTATTTTTACAACAATGTTTTCCACTGTCCATTCCGGTCCGTTCCGGTCCATTCCACTGTCCATTCGGGTCCGTTCCGCTGTCCATTCCGGTCCGTTCCGGTCCATTCCGGTATTTCCTTGCACCCGCTGGTTACCATCAATGTTTCCTATAAGCTGTTTTTCTCTGACAGGGTCATTCAAACTCTGGATTGTTTTGTTACAGTCTGGGGGCATTACGTTCACCCATAAGGTTAAATATATATGGGCCATGCTCTGGTAAAAGGGGGCTTAATGCATCTCCATGATGCATTAAACCTGGCAAGACATCTTATAATTATGGATCCTTAAAATCCATTTTGTGTAACATTCGATTTGATTAAGAGGTTGTATGGTCCTGTGACATTCAGAAAATTGACGACTACCAAAAAGTTTCGACCCATGTTAGCCTGTGCAGGCTGACGTGGGTCGATACTTTTTGCAGATGCATTAAGCTCCCTTTTCACAGAGCTTGCCATATATAGTTATAGGTTTTTCAGGATTAAGCATAAAACTGGCTAAGTGACCATGTCAGGTGGATTGACAGCTGAACAGCTGAGGAGAATTGAAGAGAACAGGAAAAGAGCTTTGGCTAAACGGACAGAAAAATCCAAAAGCCAATCAGTGTTCTCTGATATACATAGTAATCACAACAGTATCAAAAATGAGTTGAATACAGACAAGAATAAAAGTTCATCAAGTGTTGTAGTGAATACTAGCAGTACAGGAGAATCAAACAATAAAACTGGTGTGATTGTATCACAGATAGATGGCAGACAGACAGACACATATGCTGTGCAAAATAAGAACACAATCATTCCTGTGCCTTCACACAAAGACAGCAGACAGACAGACAGAAATGTTGTACAAATTGAGAAAACTGTACCAGTGCCTAGTGTATCTAAAGACACACCACATTTCAATAATACAAGTAATCAAGACCGAATAGAACAGAATAGGTTGAAAGCATTGGCAAAAAGGGCAGAGAAGGCGGTAGATTGCCTACAGAAAAATTATACATCATCATTTTCATCTCATAAACCTTCAGCAAAGACTACTGGCAGTTCTCTTATAGCAAACATAAATAAAGACAGCATTTCGGCACTGAGTGCCCAGTCAAAATGGTCTGCTAGCATGGTAACCAATGGACCAGGTTCTTCCAATATTTCATCATCTTCAACTACACCCATGTCATCTGATCAGCATTCAAAAAACTTTTCCTCAAACTCTATATCAAGTGCCAAAGCTCAGTCTACAGTCAGTGATAAACCACAAAGTGGATGGAATGCATTTGAGTCTGTGGGTAAAGGGACAGTGAAAGGAAAATGTGTACTTGTTTCAAGGGACAGATTTAGTGTTGAGATTGGTTACAGTTCCCCTTTAATACAGTTTTTCAAGACTATGGAGACAAAACTCTATGGTAAGTACACAGGCAACTGTTTTTTTAACCTGTTACCACATAGTCCCAAGTTTCAACGACCCTGAACAAGAAAGCTTTTGAAAAAATTGTGGGAAAAGGAGAAAATGCTGGTAACCAGCATTTTCTCCTTTTCCTGCAATGTTTTCTACCCCCATCAGTGATCTTCGGCTAATTTGAACCAATTTTGAATTTGTCGTCTGCAGATGCTCTCAGTTTCGAGGAATCTAACATTTTGACATTTGGTAAAGTTAATACAACTTTGCACTGTTTAACCCTCTACCACACAATCGCGAGTTTGAACGACTCAATAGAAGAGGCCTTTAGGAAACATTGTGAGAAAAGGAGAAAATGCTGGTAACCAGCATTTTCTCCTTTTCCCTCAATGTTTTCTATTCTGTCTAAGACAAATTCCACCATTTGAGCCACATGTACGAGGGTTGTTCGATATGTAATGTGTATTGTACAATATCTCAAAAGCATTCGACTCAAATAGTGAAATGAACATTACATCCCTTCAAAATATTCTCCGCGGTTTGAAATACATAATTTCAATCTCTGAATCCATTTCTGAAATGCGTCATGGTACGCTGATTTAGGTAGACCTCTGAGGCACTGGCTGATGGCTGAGCCAAGGGCTTGTCGGGACTTGTAACGACGACCAGATAAGAACTTTTTAAGTTTTGGAAAAAGGAAAAAGTCGCATGGGGCTAGATCTGGAGAGTATGGTGGGTGTGGCAAGACAGTAACCTTCTCCGACTTCAAAAATTGCTTCACAAGCTCAGATGTATTTGATGGAGCATTATCATGAAGTAGACGAACATGCCTAAATCCTTACACAGGGCGTCGTTTAAGATTATATTTCTTGAACTTTTTTAGTATAACATCTCGGTAATACCGACCTGTAACGATTTTGCCCTTCGGCACCGGAATTTGTACGGCTATACCATCACATGAGAAGAATATGCAATAAAGGACCTTCTTTGTGCTTATGCTTCTTTTGGCAAATACAGGCCTTCTACCGTGTTTAGTTAGCCATATTTTGTTTCCAATTTTTCTTACTGGTTCAAAATAGTGAACCCATGTTTCGTCACCAGTAACAATGTTTGCAAATTTTTATTGTTTTTGATTGAATTTGGGAAACATTTTGAGCAGCTGCTTAGCAGTTTGTACTCATACCCGTTTTTGGTCATCTGTCAATATATGCGGTATCCATCTGGCAGAAATCTTTCGTACTTTCAAAATACGCTTCAAAATGAAATGCACCCGCGATAGCGATATGCCAACAGCGTTGGCAATATCACGAATCGTGTATCTACCATCAGTTTCAATTATTTCCCTGACTTTTGAGACATTTGCCTTGCCTGTTACAGTCACAGGTCGGCCAGATTTTGCTGCATCTTTGACGGACTCTGTGCCAGTCAGAAATTTCTTTCTCCACCTACGAACTGTCTCATAAGATACCTTATCAGACCCATAAACTTCCCCCAATTCAGTAAAAATCTGCATTACCGAATGACCGAGTTTTGTGCGAACTTTTATATAAGTTCTAATTTCTTCAATATTCTTAATCCATTTCCCAACCATTTTTACAACAGTGGTCAACGACTAGCTCTAATGAAATGACTATAAGTTTAAAACTATGTGGAGCTAAAGGCTCGTGTTTATACCGTTGGAAAGGTATTGAATAGAGCTATTCAAGCGTATCATCATCCACGAAATCGTTGAAAGCGTTATCGCGCTGTGGTACAATACACATTACATATCAAATAGCCCTCGTATGTTGTCAACTGCAAATGCTTTGAATTTGGACAAGTCTATAGTTTTGTCATGCGGTTAAGGTTTAACTTAATACATTAGACAAGGTCTACAGCTGTGGAATATGACCCCTTGCATTCCTAAGTATTTTTTCCATGTGTGTCATGCTCTGGCAAAAAGGGGCTTAATGCATCTCAGTGATCAATGCATTACGCCAAGCGAATCATCACATATTTATGGATCCATAAAATCCATTGTTTTTAAATTGGATCTGGAGGATGAATGGTCCTTCGCCATGCAGAAAAATAACCGATAGCAAGTAGTTTTGACCAACTGCACGAACTGCGCAGGCTGACATGGGTAGATACTTTTTGCAGATGCACTCAGCCCCCTTTTCACAGAGCATGGTTTATATATTTTAAACCTGAAATTTTTACATGGAAATAACAGTTACTTTTACTTACTTTTATTGTGTTCCACAGTTGTCTATCTTTGCTCTGGTACACATGACAGAACAAATTTACGAATAAAGACAGTTACAAAGATAGAAACTTGCGAGACTGTCAAATTTTTCTCTTCCCTCCCACCATGAGACGGCAATTTTAATACCATCATGAATTATTTAAACAAATCTGATTGGTCAATTCTACTTTTAGCAGCTAGCAGGTATTTCAAAAACAGATACATGTAGCTTAGTTTCAATAACCAATTAGTTTCATCTACAATGAGATCATTGCTGTTTGCTTGCATCAAAGTTTTTCCTGGTGACAAATCAAAAGACCAACTACTGAGTTGTGAATGAAGGTTTGATACATGGATACAGGTGAAAAGATTGTGGCAGACAGAGAAATTGCTTGTTACAACTTCTCTTTTGTGACATTGTTTTCAAAATTGATGTTACTTGACAAAATATATCATCTACAGGTGGAAATATGTTTTTGTAATATATTCCAGATGCTGTTACAAAGAAATGGTCCTTTAGGCTGGTGGACTATAACAAGTTTGGTGAGCAGTTGATACCTTTTAGCGGATTTGTATGGCGAATCCGCTTACTGTGATCGTTTTGACCGGAACCAAATACATCATGCGTAACGACACATGCGTGCTAACTCTCTATCGGTTTGACCTGAACCAAAAATACTGTCATACACGCTTGCGCTGTACCAATTCTACTTTCAGTTTCAGCTAATACACCTCAACCTTGATTTTGTCACTACCGTATATACAGTCCTACACATGTATATAGTCTGTAATCTAATACCAGCAAAAACTGCGTCAGATTGGCGGATCAAATTACAACTCCTTTGAAAGTAATAGGAAAACAGTTACTGTGAAGCCCACTGGGCAGAACAACTTTGACTTTCCTAGTCCTTGCTAACTCCATTTTAAATTGTTTATATATACATGTGTATATGTGTATTATCTTTTTATAACAACATATTACAGCTTTATGCTACTCCACAAATCCACTTTCCAGGACTTTGAGTCCTTTGATTTTGCTATTGACTTATTACATACTGTATTTCTCATATAGGTATGATATCATTTTGTTGAAACATTTTCTGTTAGAAGTAAACACAAGCCAGAGCTTATGTTGGTATATTAAGAAACAGATTATGACAAATCTAAATTCTTTCCTAATTATTCTTTTCAATACTTCTAACTGTATATGGTATTTAGCAGAGTTTTCAAAATAATTTCAGTCAAACCCAGGCACCCAGTATATGTATCCATGCTCTCCTGGAGTTTCTTTTTGTACATTTCTATGGTTTTAACATCAATTTTGGCACTTCAGTTATAATGTGGCATCCAGTGCTCTGCAGGACTTTCTTTTACCAGTACTTTTCACAGTATTCCTCATAAGCCACTGGCTGCTTCTCCACATAACTATCATCAAAGCAATGATCAGCAAGTGAGAAAATGGATGTTTGTATGAATGGCGGATTAAGATTACAGCGTAACATTTTGACCAATCAAATCGCAAATCTTAGTGCATGCTTAGTCCATGCATGTTATACGTCATCATACCATATTTGGGACTGTATTTCACAGTGTGTAGATACGGGTTTTTTTTTTCTGTCGTGTGTGTTATTTCATTCGATTGCAATACATGTATTGGAGCCTGAAAATTTACTGGTTTATAATGATACACTTTATTTCAGTCAATAATGTGAAAGCTTTGAAGCCTGCTGTTGAGATAGAGCCCCTTCCTAAAGCAATACTTCAAGCCTTTGATGCCCAAGTAAAGGGAGGCAACCCAGTCAGAACAATTCCAATTGCAGACCTCTCTAAAGTAGAGCCTAATCTTGTTAACTCCCTTATGTCCTTTCAGCGTGAAGGAGTCAAGTAAGTGTGTAGTTACTGCTATTGATTTTGGAACTTATTTGTAAGATTGCATTATGTTACCCTTAGAGCACTTAATAAATGAAAAGGGACCCTTAAAATATATGTTGGAAAAATAGCTGACATATTGCTATTTCATAGTTGTTTTGGCGAGGATGTGTAACAAAGTAACGGACAGTCCATATTCAAGATCAGACTGCACAATCTATGCAGTCTGATCTTAGTCTAGACTGTCCACAAAAGACAGTCAAGCCAGTTCCAGCACTATTTCAGTTAAGCATTACAACATGAATACATTTGAAAACATCGTGACAAGTGGTGAAGTTCTTTTGAAGTAGTTTCTCCCTTTGCCAGTAGTGGTCTATTATGTGTTACTCCATTGTGTGAGTATCCACAACATAGGTTTTGGATCAGGAAAATCAGCACCTATTGTTTGGTAGAGGTTTTAGTCTTTACCACACAACCCCGACTTTTAACGACCCTGAAAGAGAAGGCTTTTGAAAACATTGTGGGAAAAGGAGAAAATGCTGGTAACCAGCATTTTCTCCTTTTACCACAAAGTTTTCTTCACTATCAAGAAGAAATTTCACCCATTTGAGCCACCTCTAATTTGTAGTTTACAAATGCTTTCAGTTTGGACAAGTCTAAAATTTTGTCGTGTGGGAAAGATTTAAGAGACAAATCTCGTCATTTAGGCAACATTTTATTTGTTGTCTGCAATTGTTTTGGATTTGGACGAGTCCAAATTTTGTCATTTGGTAGAGAATTCAGAATGGATTAAGTGTATGATCCCTATGACCTTGTATTTTTAGTTATGGCGTGTACAAGAATGGCCGAGTTCTGATAGCTGATGACATGGGACTGGGAAAGACCATACAAGCTATTTGTCTGGCATGTTATTACAGGCTGGAGTGGCCTTTATTGGTTGTTGTGCCATCCTCTGTTAGGTTTGACTGGGCTCAGGTACGGATACTTCTATTGTTATAAACCCCTAAAGTGTCTCAAAACCAGATTTTATATTGCTGAAATTTAAAAGAAATCCTTACATTAACTGTTATTTAACCCTTTACCACACAATCCCGACTTTTAACAACCCTAAGGAAAAGGCATTTTGAAAACATTGTGGGAAAAGGAGAAAATGCTGGTAACCAGCATTTTCTCCTTTTCCCACAATGCTTTCTACCCTTTCATAAGCAAATTTCAATTTTTGAGTCACATTTATTTTGTCATCTGCAAATTCTTTCAAATTGGACAATTCTAAAACTTCTGTTGTCTGGCAAAGGGTTTAACTATCTGCATAGGTGGCCTCTAAACAACAATATTGGCAGAAACAACATACTGTAAAGAAAGCGGAAGTCTCTGTTGTGTATTTATACACAGGGTTGGTTTGTAACTTTTAGAGCAGGTGTCTAGCAGCCATCATTTAGAACATTGCAAGACAACTTACTTTCCAAAACGCTATTTCTCAGGTATCCTTTTTTTAAAGTCCAATGATACTACTGACATCAATCCTTGTTTTTGTGCAGAACTATTTTGGTGAAACTCTGTTTCGAAAAGCTTTAGAAAGCTTTAGAAAATTTAGATACTACTTTTATCCATATGGAACCACACACACATAATTTTTAGCTCCACTGGCCGAAGGCCAGCGGGCTTATGTCATGGCCTGTTGTCCGTCGTCCGTCCGTCCGTCCGTCCGTGCGTTAACTTTTTTTTAAAACGTCTTCTTCTCTGAAACTACCCATCCAATTTTGATGAAACTTCACAGAAATGATCCTGCCATGGTCCTCTTCAGAATTTCTTGAAAGAATTTAATTCCTTCAAAAACTCTGGTTGCCATGGCAACAAAACTGAAAAATTTTGAAAATCTTTGAAAATCTTCTTGTCTGAAACCGTAAGGCCAAGGGCTACCAAATTTGGCATGTAGCTTTATCTAGAGGACCTCTACCAAGTTTCTTCAATTTATAGCCCTGGGGTCAAAATTGGCCCCGCCCCGGGGGTTACAAGTTATACATGGGCTTATTTAGGGAGAACTTTAAAATTCCTCTTCTACCTAGCCATAGGGCCTAGAGCTACCAAATTTGGCATGTAGCTTTATCTAGTGGACCTCTGCCAAGATTGTTCAAATTATAGCCCTTGGGTCAAATTAGGCCCTGCCCGGGGGTAACAAGTTTTACATGGGCTTATATAACAAGTTTTACATGGGCTTATATAGGGAGAACTTTAAAATTCTTCTTTGACCTAGCCATGGGGCCTAGGGCGACCAAATTTGGCATGTAGCTTTATCTAGTGGACCTGTACCAAGGGTGTCCAAATTATAGCCGAGGGTCAAATTTGACTTCGCTCCGGGGGGTAACATGTTTTACATGGGCGGGCTTATATAGGAAAATCTTTCGCATCTAGCTATAAGGGCTAGGGCTATCAAATTTTGCATTTAGCTTTATCTAGGGGGTCTCTATCAAGGGTGCCCAAATTATAGCCCAGGGGGTCAAATGTAGCCCCACCCCAGGGGGTCACAAGTTCTACATGGTCTTATATAAGGAAACTTTAATAATCTACTTGTACATAGCCATATTTAGGCCTAGGGCTACCAAATTTTGCATGTAACTTTATATAATGGGCCTCTACCAAGAGGGCCCAAATTTTAACTTTGGGGGTCAAGTTTGACTCCACACCAGGGGTCACAAGTTTTACATTGGCTTTTATAGTGAAAACTTGATAAACCTGTGTCATGGATCACATATTTTACAGGGCCTTTTATTCAGCAAACTTGTTTTACATGACTTTTTATTGGGCCAGATTAAAAAGTCTTTTTGTTTATAACCACACATTCTAGTTTCATATTGTAGGTCTGGGGTCAAAATTGCCTTCATTCCAGCGATCGCAAGTTTAACATGGGCTTCAAAATATTGTCACTTCAATTTAAACATTAATCAAGGGAAATAACTCTTTTTATGAAAGATAAAGTTCGTTACTATTTACCTCCCTTGATTATCAAGCTGCAGTGATACATGATTGGTGCTAGACAAGTTTTTTAGCTCCACTGGCCAAAGGCCAGCAGGCTTATGTTATGGCCCGTTGTCCGTTGTGCGTCCATCCGTATGTTAACTTTTTAGCTCATTTGAGACCAACGTGCTCAAGGGGAGCTTTTAGCATTTGTTTCAACTCAATAAAAGAATTTTCAATCATACACCAAAACAAAAAATTATCCTCCACATATCTGACTGTGTTTACAAACTATGAAGTGTTCATATTAATACACCATGTCTACTGTTTGATGATGACTAGCTTAGAAAAAGTATTAATAAAATAAGTTTGAAAAAAAAATCTTAGTGATTTATTATGACAATTGTTAGCACACATGTAACTCATTACCAAACGATAATATTTTAGGCTTGTCTAAATTGAAAGCACTTGCAGACGACAAAATAAAAGTGATTGAAAATTTGAAATTTGTTTTGTGAACAGTAGAAAACATTGTAAGAAAAGGAGAAAATGCTTTTCTAAAGCCTTCTTTCTCAGGGTCATCAAAAGTAGGGATTGTCTGGTAATAGGTTAAAAAGATATATTTCAAACTGAGATTGATGTATATACTTGTTTTTTTTACTGGCACTGAAGGTCCGTCCATCCATCTGTCCGTGCGTGCATTAACTTTTATTTCAAACATCTCTGAAACTACTTATCCAATTTTGATGAAACTTCAAAGAAATGATCCTGCCATGGTCTTTTTCAGAATCCCATGACAGAATTTTATTCCTTCAAAAACTCTGGTTGCCATGGCAACAAAACTGAAAAATATAGAAAATTTTCAAAAATCTTCTTCTCTGAAACTGTAAGGCCTAGGGCTACCAAATTTGGCATGTAGCTGTATCTAGTGGGCCTCTACCAAGTTCCTTCAAATAATAGCCATGGGGTCTACCAAATTTTGCATGTAGCTTTATCTAGTGGGCCTGTACAAGGAGGGCCCAAATTATAGTCCTTGACCCAAGTTTGTCTCCACACCACGGAACACAAGGTCACCAGTTTTACATGGGCTTTTGTAATGAAAACTATCTTAAGTCATCATGTTACTAACCATTATAAAGACTAAGGCTATTAGATTTAGCCCTGTCTCATGGGTTTCATGTTTTACAGGGCTTTTCATTGAGAAAAATTTGAAAATCTTCTTGTTTATAACATTCAAGAACTGAATTATTTGGTATGGAGCTTTATATTGTGGACCTCCACCAGGATTCAAATAATTATAGCTTTGCGATCAAAATTGGCTTTGCCCATGGATCACAACTTTCTCGTAGGATAAGATAGAAAAATGTTTGCATGTCCTCGTGTTTGAAATCAATTTGCTGAATATTGTAATGTTTGGCTTGTAGTGTTTTTACTTAATAGCCAGTGGAGCGATACAGGGCCATCATGGCCCTCTTGTTTATAAAATCTACGCTATAGTTTCTTCATTTTCAGGTAGATAAATGTAAACTGAATTTTCTTGTCTCTGTCATGGTAGAGCTCCAAAATGTGTGCACTACACTACAATACAGTACTATACAATACAAAATTCTTTATTAGAAAAATAAGGCCTTATGCTAACAGTACAATTGTGCAACACTTAGTTATCCTTTCTTTTTCAGCAATTACAGCGCTGGGTACCATCATTAGATCCACAGTCAATCAACGTCGCTGTCAGTGGGAAAGACAGTTGTGTGTCAGGCCTTGTAAACATTATAAGCTATGATCTTATGGCTAGAAAAGACAAGGTGTTGAGGGCTAAAAAGTTCCAAGTCATTATTATGGTATTATTTGTAAAGTACTGTTTTTAATTTAACGTTCGTGTGGCTATACCCTTTACCACACAATTCTGTGTTTTAAGAACTCAGAAGAGGAAGGCTTTTGAAACCATTTTGAGAAAAGGAGGAATGCTGCTCATTAGCATTTTGTCCCTTTTCCACAATGGTTTCTACCATTTCAAAGACTAAAGCCTCCTTAACTCTTTACCACTTGACGAAAAAATGTGGACTCATCCAAATTAAAAGGATTGCAGATAAAGATTTAAATTTGACTCAATAAAAATCGTCTTTGGTAGGGTAGAAAACATTTTGGGTAAAAGAGAAAATGTTGGTTACCAGCATTTTCTCCTTTTTCCCACAATGTTTTCAAGATGCTTCTTTGTCCAGGTTGTTATAACGTTGGATTGTGAGGTAAAAGGTTAAGGAAGGCATTTGAAATTATACGAAATGAAAAAGATATATGTATCAATATATGCTTTGATTTAATTGATGATGTGAATTTAACCTTTCATAGATTTTTGGTCAAAAAAGGGCAGGTTCAAAAAGACCTTTCAGGTAAATATTTCCAATCTATGTCTTGCATTGAAAGCCTTTTCAATGCTGTTTTAGTTATACCATGGTGTCCAGAGCATCTATCCACATATCTCTCAAGTTTCTTTACTATTATTTCCCTTGTGTGGTGTCCATGGTTGTGAGGTATAGTGTTGGCCTCGTCACCATAAGGTCCCGAGTTTGATATCCGGGGGCGGATGTCAATTTTTGGAATGTTCATAGGGTCACACATTTGGCATGAGTGCTTGTGTAGTTTCCAGGAAGTAGAATCGAAAGAGAAAAGTTGTAGAACTTGTTTCTCAATTGATGTAAAATAAATATGAGCCATGCTCTGGCAAAAGGGGGCTTAATGCATCTCCTTTATCCATGGTACCAAGCAAACCATCACATACTTACGAATCCATAACAACCACTTTTTTTAACAACCGACTTAATCATGAGGTAGACTGGTCCTTCGACATGCAGAAAATTGGCCAATAGTGAAAAGTTTCGGCCAAAGTCAGCCTGTGCAGACCTGGGTCGAAACTTTTCTCAGATGCATTAAGCCCTCTTCTCACAGAGCATGGCTCATATGTTTCAAACTAAAAGACTATTTCCTTCAGACCCTGCCTAAGCATTATGCTGCTTTCAAATAGTGTAGCTTTTTTTTTTTTTTTTTTTCAATTCATTATTATCTCTTAATTTCCAGGATGAATGTCATCTTTTAAAGAATTACAGAACAGCCCGATGCAGAGCTGCAATGCCATTATTACAGGTCAGAAGAGTTTTAGATTTGTAGGTGTAATTTTCTCTATTTGTTCAACAAATACAGGGTCTCTCCTTCAAACATTTGTATTTAGGTTCAGGACAGTCCTAGAAAGCCATCCATTGGTTGGGTTAGTCTCTACGAAGTGTCGTAGGAAACTATGAAGAACTACAGACTAGTCTTGACATAACTTTGCACAGACCTTGTTGTTTCTTTATCTGTTTGTATAGTGATCAGTGCTGTTTCGAGCATTATTTCAGTTATGTTGCAGCTACCACTGCACCTATCCATGCTTTCCTGTAGTTTCTTTCACCAGCACTTTGTATGATTTTCTACCCAAGTCATTAGTGGCTTTCCTGCATAACTGGCAAAACATTGATGTTAAACATGCCTGTAATAACTATCATGTTAAAAGAAAATAAAAGCTGTATGACACCAATACTTTGAATTTTTTACCACTGGAAAAGTTTTCACATATTAACTCTTTACCACACAATCCCGACTTTTAACAACCCTGAGAAAGAAGCCTTTTGAAAACATTGTAAGAAAAGGAGGAAATGCTGGTTACCAGCATTTTCTCCTTTTCCCACAATGTTTTCTACACTTCCCAAACCAAATTCCAACCCCCCAGTCACATTTATTTTGTCGTCTGCAAATGCTTCCAATTTGGACAAGTCTAAAATTTTTAATATTAAGCTTTAAAATTGCATTTTTCCTGTAATTTTTGTATCTTCTTGGATCCTGTTTGTGTTAAATATACTAAAGCTGTAGATACATGTATATATATTTTTTTTTATGCCAAAGTCGCTGCCATTTTTTGGCTTCGTTGCCGTTGACGTCATGTGACGTTGATGTCATCAGCCTTTAATGATAAACAATATGTCCCTTGACATATAATAACGGAAACTAGTCGGGATTAAAATATTTTTTAAAAGTGACACTTGGAATTTGATCTCTTTTTATTCATTTATTGGCAAAACATTGATTAGTTGTGAGGTTAGAATGAATCCTGGAGAGACATTAACAACTGAGCTAATGCTGTGAAATTATTGCCCTTAGGAAGAGGTCTTTTGAAAATAATTGTGGTTAAAGAAGAAATTGGTGCTTACCAGTATTTTCTCCTCTTTCCACAATTTTTTTCTACCTTTCAAAACACAAGTTCCATCATTTGAGCTACACCAAATTTTTGTCAGCAGATGCTTTTAATATCCACAATTTTAGAATTTTAATGTCTGGTAGACAGAATGTTCTGAATTTCAAAGGAGAGCTATTTGTGATTGAGTAAACCAAAGGGTGATTGGCTAAACAAAATTGTTTAGCTAACCAGAAGTTGTAATATTGTCTAAAGTTTTATATTCTAATTAGCTAAACCAAATTCTTAAGCCAACCAGGATCTGTGTTACTTTCTTAATTTAGAATTAGAATTCAGTTTAGAACAGTTGGTGAAGAAGGACCCTGATGTTATATTGCAGAGTGCCAAAAGAGTTATAATGTTAAGTGGTACGCCAGCTCTATCCAGACCCTCGGAGCTTTATACACAGATCAGTGCAATATGTCCGTTTCTCTTTAAATATCATGATTTTGGAGTCCGCTATTGTGATGGAAAAAAGGTAAACCTAAAATGTTAATCTCTTTTCATATAATACTGCTATCTACAAAAAGCTTTTTTCATCTTTCAGCAGACTGCATTGGAAAACCTTGTGATAACAAGACAAATTATGAGTCAGACTCTGTGAAAAGGGGGCTTAGTGCATTTCTATGATGCATCATTCCAAGCAAGCCATCACATAAATATGGATCCATATGGCTTGCAACACGCGAAAAGGGGCATTCGGACATTTGCGTAAAGTGTCGTCTCCGATTAGCCTGCGCAGTCCGCTCAGGCTAATCAGAGATGGCACTTTACAACTACATTAGATTTTGTGCTACAGTAGACTAGTGCATAACAAAAAATTACATAAAAACGGAAAGTGTCGTTTCGGATTAGCCTGCGCGGACTGCAAAGGCTGATCCGCGACGACACTTTACGCAAATGTCCGAATGCCCCTTTTCGCATGATGCATGCCATATAATCTTTTTTCTATAACAACTGAATGAGTCATGAGATACACTTGTCCTTTGAAACATAGAAAATTGACCAATAACAAAAAGTTTCCACCTAGGTCAGCCTGCGCAAACTGCAGAGGCTGACCTGGGTAGAAAATTTTTCATTTCATATGCATTAAGCTCCCTTTTCACAGAGCATGGCTTATTTTTACAAAGCCATTTCTTTGTGTGCCACAGTGCTTTGGCTTGTATTAACTTTGTGCCATACAACAAAATTTTAGAAATGTCAAAATTGGAGGCATTTGCAGATGCTAAATTGTGGTTTAACAAGATTTGTCTTCGACAAAGTGGAAAAAATTGTAGGAAAAGACAAAAAAGTTGGCTGCCAGCAGTTTCTTCAGTTTCCCTTTATGTTTTCAAATGCCTTCTTTTTCAGGGTTGTTAAAACTGGGGATTGTTTAGTGAAGCTTCAAACCTGAATTCATATTGTTTAGCAATATTTTCCTTTTTTTGGTTACCAGCATTTTCTCCTTTTCTTGCAATGTTTTCAGAAGCCTTCTGGCCCAGGGTCGATAAAACATGGGATTGTGTGGTAAAGGGTTAATTTGTTTCAGGAGAGAACGAGGTAACCCATTTCTGCACAGTCTATAAGACTTTTCTGCCATTATAGTGGGCAGCTTTGAAAATCTTTGTTGGGAAAGGAGCAATTTGCTTGTAGCAAGCAAATTCAATTTTATTTTTCATGATGTTTTCCAATATTTCTGTACTGTTGAAAAATGACTTTTTTTCTTTCTTGTAAATGCTTGTTCTTTATGTAATATGTATCGTTAGGTCTTGCCAAAAAACCTATGAAGGTATTTGTTCACCCTTTATCAGACCACAAAATTTTGGACTTGTCTATCTATATTGAACGCATTTGTAGACAACAAATAATTCGTGGCATAAGTGGTGGAACTTTTATCAGAAAAGACAAAAACATTTCAGGAAAAGGAAGAAATGCTGGTTACAAGTATGCCTTCAAAATCCTTCTTCCACACGGTTGCCTCTTTATACCCTCTGTACATGTGTAAAAGGCAGTCAGTATTTAAATACAAGAAGTAGTAAAAGACTTTAAAAGAATTTTGTTTCTCTAATTGGTATTAAATGTTCAGGTACATATGAGCTATGCTGTGGCAAAAGGAGTTTCAGTACACCTCCATGATGCATAACACCAAGTCATCACAATTATGGATCCATAAGATCCTATTTGTTTAACAACAGACCCAATCATAAAGTATTTTCACTGGTCCTTTGACATGCAGAAAATTGATTTGTAGCAAAAGGTTTTGATTCGTGTCAGCCGGCATGGACTGCTCAGGCTGACATAGGTCTAACACTTTCTGCAGATGCATTAAGCCCCCTTTTCACACAACATGGCTCATATAGAAAGATGCAGCAATTGCTGCCGAAACTTGCCACAATGATTAACTCTTTACCAAACGACAAAATTTTAGACTGGTCCAAATTGAAAGCATTTGCAGACGACAAAATAAACGTAACTCAAAAATTGAAATTTGTTTCCAACAGGGTAGAAAACATTGTGGGAAAAGGAGAAAATGCTGGTTACCAGTATTTTCTCCTTTTCCCACAATGTTTTCAAAAGGCTTCTTTCTGAGGGTCGTTAAAAGTCAGGATTGTGTAGTAAAGGGTTAAAGCTGTAACAGCTCAGAGAAATAGAACAATGTGAGTGCTTTTATTCGGTGGAAGGGGTTGACATAAACTGGTGTCAATATTTGTTTTTTAGTTACCCTGGGGATGGGATTTTAGTGGCTCATCCAATATGGAGGAATTACAACTCTTGTTGGAGGAGAAAATTATGATAAGGTCAGTTCTGAGTCATTGTGGTTTTTTTTAGCTCCACTGGCCGAAGGCCAGCGGGCTTGTGTCATGGCCTGTTGTCCGTCGTGCGTCCGTCCGTCCGTCCGTCCGTCCGTTAACTTTTTTTTAAAACGTCTTCTTCTCTGAAACTACCCATCCAATTTTGATGAAACTTCACAGAAATGATCCTGCCATGGTCCTCTTCAGAATTTCTTGAAAGAATTTAATTCCTTCAAAAACTCTGGTTGCCATGGCAACAAAACTGAAAAATTTTGAAAATCTTTGAAAATCTTCTTGTCTGAAACCGTAAGGCCAAGGGCTACCAAATTTGGCATGTAGCTTTATCTAGTGGACCTCTACCAAGTTTCTTCAATTTATAGCCCTGGGGTCAAAATTGGCCCCGCCCCGGGGGTTACAAAAGTTATACATGGGCTTATTTAGGGATAACTTTAAAATTCCTCTTCTACCTAGCCATAGGGCCTAGAGCTACCAAATTTGGCATGTAGCTTTATCTAGTGGACCTCTGCCAAGATTGTTCAAATTATAGCCCTGGGGTCAAATTCGGCCCTGCCTGGGGGTAACATGTTTTACATGGGCTTATATAACAAGTTTTACATGGGCTTATATAGGGAGAACTTTAAAATTCTTCTTTGACCTAGCCATGGGGCCTAGGGCGACCAAATTTGGCATGTAGCTTTATCTAGTGGACCTGTACCAAGGGTGTCCAAATTATAGCCGAGGGTCAAATTTGACTTCGCTCCGGGGGGTAACATGTTCTACATGGGCGGGCTTATATAGGAAAATCTTTCGCATCTAGCTATAAGGGCTAGGGCTATCAAATTTTGCATTTAGCTTTATCTAGGGGGTCTCTATCAAGGGTGCCCAAATTGAGAAAAATTTGAAAATCTTGTTTATAACATTCAAGAACTGAATTATTTGGTATGGAGCTTTATATTGTGGACCTCCACCAGGATTCAAATAATTATAGCTTTGCGATCAAAATTGGCTTTGCCCATGGATCACAACTTTCTCGTAGGATTAGATAGAAAAATGTTTGCATGTCCTCGTGTTTGAAATCAATTTGCTGAATATTGTAATGTTTGGCTTGTAGTGTTTTTACTTAATAGCCAGTGGAGCGATACAGGGCCATCATGGCCCTCTTGTTTCATTTCCCAAGATAATTATATTTGTAGACAGTTTGTAATTCCAATGATAAATTTTTGCACTAAGAGTTAAAAAGTTAGTATTTTTCATTGAATTTGTTGCTGGTATAGTTCGACTAATTCAATGTTTTGACCCATTTTTGTCTGCATCTCTTTGCAATGGGCTTAGGTATTTTAAGTCAAGATAGCTGTTAAACATTTTATGCTTTAGGGGATAGTATAAAACACAGGATGAAATTCATCCTAAGTTATGCTTTGATCTTAAACATGCACTATGTATAACACTATCCTAGGGCACCTAAATTTTAAAATTTCAGACAAAAGACTATAGGTAAATAGCCACACTAAGTTTTCGTGCATATATAGATATTTTCAATATGTAAATGGAAACCCTGCATGTAATAGAGTGAGAGATGTGAAATGAAAAGAAAGTACCGGTAAAATACCATATATTTGAATCTGATTCAGATTTTTTTATTATAAAAAAAAAAGAAATATAAAAAAGATATCAAAGTAATACATTTTCTGTTCAAAAAAAAATGTTCACAAGTTTTGATGTTGTACAATGAAAAAAAGTAATTTATCTTTAACCATTCCTATGTTTTAACCACCCGGCGGATAAAAGCAAAAACAAAGTTGATATTGGAGAAAATGTTTTCTCCTTTTTCCACATTGTTTTCTTTCCTTTCCAAGAAGAAATCCATCATTTGAGACACATCTAATCTATTGTCTGCAAATGCCTATTAAATGGACATGTTCAAAATTTTGTGGATAGGTGAAGAGTTAATCCTTTATAACACAATCCCGACTTTTAACGACCCCCAAGGAAAAGGGCTTGTGAAAACATTATGGTAAAAGGAGAAAATGCTGATAACCAGCATTTTCTCCTTTTCCCACAATGTTTTCTACCCTTTGAAACAAAACTTTCATGTTTTGAATAACAATTAATTTGTTGTGTACAAATGCCTTTAATTTAGACAAGGCTATAGTTTTGTCGTTTGGTGAAGCATTTAGGCAAAAGTGACTGTAACATTTAAAATGAAATTCCAGATTCTCATTTTTTAATTTAACCATCTATTTAAAAACAGGAGACTAAAGAAAGATGTACTATCAGAATTACCAGACAAAGTAAGACAGATGGTTCAGCTTGACCCTTCATTCATCAAAGTTGATAAAGTACTTAAAAATGCTTCCAAAATCATGGGAAAATTAAAGGTAACTGGTGTAAGACATTATTTTATAGACATTCACTAATCATATGAAATACGTGAGATGCCATTGTAAATCCTGAAAATTACATACATTACGAATGTGAAAAAATTAAATGTAACTGAAATGATGGTAATTGTCTGTATAAGTGTAGAAAACCTTACTGGTAACCAGCATTCTCTACTATTCCCATAAGGTTTTCAAAAGGCTATGTTAAAACTCAGGATTGTGTGATAAAGACTTAGCTGGCTATAGACAATTTCGAAGACAGTGTATATGCATGCACTCTTTTCTCAGGACTATGCTGTCTGATATGTTTGATGTTACTTGGGCAAAAAGCTAGTAATATCTGGAATTTCATTTACTTTATTAGTTGTACGGTCAGGTGGCAGGGGACTTGGAAACTTGTTCATGGCTATGGTGAATCATGTCGCCCCGAGCCGAAGGCGAGGTGGCGACATGATTCACCACAGCCATGAACAAGTTTCCAAGTCCCCTGCCACCTGACCGTACAACGAATTTATTATACTGCAAAGTTTTACCCTTTCAAAGCTTGTTAAGCGAAATTTTCCTGTTTTATAGTCTCACGAATCTAGTATGCTGACGAAATAAAAATTCCCTTCTAATTGCCCCAATTCGTTGAAAACTGACGTCACTGGGAACTGACGTCACTAAAACGTGCAGTTTGGTGCATAAACGTGCAATCTGGTGATCGATCAACCCAGCCATTTTGGATGTTGTGTTGCAAGTGTAGTAATGTATACAGGGCACTGAAAAGGGAAACTGGTTTTACGTGGTTTTTGCCAGTGTACATGATATATATGTTCGGGGCATATTATCCAATCAGATCACGAGAAATTTCTTTGCAGTATAATAAATGGAAAAAATCTGATTTGTTGTCTGCATATGCTTTAAAAATGGACAAGCCCAAAATTTGGTTGTTTGGTAAAAGGATAAACAAGCCTAAAATCATGAAACTTTTCTCAATCCTTTACTACACAGTCTCAAGTTTTAATAGTCTCAAGGGAGAAGGGTTTTGAAAACACTGTGTGAAAAGGAGAAAATACTGGTAGCCAGTATATTATCCTTTTTCCCAAAATGTTCTCTAGCTTTTCAAAGACTAATCCCATCATTTGATAATTTTAGCCATGTTTAAGTTATGGTCTGCAAATGCATTCCGATAAAACAATTCTAAAAATTTGTCAAGTGGCAAAGATTAAAATGGGTAGAAAATACTGTTTTTACAAGCATTTTCTTCTTTTTCTCACATTGTCTTCAAAGTCCTTCTGTCTTGTGGTTGTGAAAATATAAAATTGTTTGTTAAAAGTTTACGCCTTTTTCAAACAAACAAATTTTAGACTGATCCATATTGAATGCTTTTGTGAACAACAAGTGAAATGTGGCCCAAATGATAAGATTTGCTTTTGATAGAGTAGAAAGCATTGTGGGAAAGGAAGGAAATGCTGGTTACCAGCATTTTCTTCTTTTCCCATAATGTCTTCAAAAGCCTTCCTCCTCAGAGTAGTTACATATATAACACAAAATTATTTGGTAAAAGGTTAAGTGTCCTAACTTATAATCTTGTGTTTCCATCTACCAGAAAACAGAAGAAAGAGGGGCCTTGCTGGATTTCTTTCACAAATCTGGAATCGCTAAAATCAAGGCAATAAAGTGAGTGATTTTTATATTTGAAGGGATTGACTTTGTGTTGTATCTAATTTTATTGTGAAGAAAAGAATTTAAAGCCAGTGAATGGAGTGCTTTTTATATCAAAATGTTACTGACTTTGTATAATGTATAATTTCATTGTGGAGAAAAAAAGAACTAAACTTATTATTCGTTTCAAATTCAGATCTAGCAAGAATTAGAAAAAGTGACATGAGGGATAAATTAATATTTGAAGGAAAAGAAAGAAACCTTTTTTGCCACATTTCCCTGTGAATAGACTTGCAGGTAGATATATTAGCCAATAGTGTGCAACAAAAAGAAAACACTAGTATTAAACACTTGGGTGCTGAGCACAATTTAAGTAATTTTTGCAGATATGTAAAGTAAGACAAAACAGCCTTGTAGTAGCCTAGTGTGTATGGAGAGATCAGGATGCACAGGATGCAAAAACTTGCAGTCTGGTCTTCGATACACATTGTATGCTTTATTTGTGAAATTTGGCATGGCTATGTTTAGATTCTTTATTTTTCCGACGAAAATTATCATTTTATGTATTCAGCAGTTTTAAGGTTAATAATAATTACATTAAAAAAGAGGATAGACAATTTTGTTGTCAAAGGAAATAAGCCATGCTCTATGAAAAGAGGTTTAATATATCTGCAAAAAGTATCCACCCATGCCAGCCTGTGCAGGCTGACTTGGGTGGAAACTTTTTTCTATCAGTAAATTTCATGCATGCCCAAGGACCATTTTCCTTCATTTTACTTGATTCAGTTGTTGGTTAGACAGAATGGATTTTATGGATCCATAATTATGTGATAACTTGCTAGTAAACATGTGTCATGGAAATGCATTTAACCTCGTTTTCCCAGACTATGGCTCAGTTAGACTGTCAAATAAAAAAGAGCTGTGCTAAGTGAAAAGGGGGCTTAATACACCCGCAAAAAGTATCGACCCAGGTCAGCTTGCGCAATCTGCGCAGGCTGACCTGGGCGAAAACTTTTTGCTATTGGATAATTTTCTGTATGTCCAAGGACCAGTCTACCTCATTATTAAGTCGGTTGTTAAACAAAATTGGCTTTTGTGATGGCTTGATTGGTATAATGCATCACGGAGATGCATTAAGCCCCCCTTTACCAGAGCATGGTTCAAATGTTTATATTCCAAAGTATTCTTCGAGGTATTTGAGCAATAGAATTAAAAATTTTCCCATGTAGCAAAAACAAGTTTCAGGAAAGTTACTGCAACATAATATTCAGTATGTAGTCAAGTTGCTAAATGAAATTCTGATAGCCCTGTTTTCCTTCCTACACAGAAACTATGTGACAGATTTACTTGATGGGGAAAAGAAGTTTATCATATTTGCTCATCATGGAGATGTTTTGGATGAAATAGAGGTCATAGTACATTCAAAGGTCAGGCTGTCTGACAGGCTGTCAGACTCTCACTCTCTCCTTTTCTGGTAGTCAGAGGTTAGACTCTCTGACTCCCTCTCACTCTCCGACTCTCTCTGGTATAGTCAAATGTCAGACTTTCTCCAATCTCTCTCTCTCTCTCTCTCTCTCTCTCTCTCTCTCTCTCTCTCCCCCCCTCCCCCCCGTGATGTATTTAAAAAAGAATTTACCCCAACTGCCGTGAAAACGGGCGATTGTTTATGAAAGGGTGAAGAAAAATGTTTCAAGTAACTGCATGCAATGAAAACCAAGATTTCACTGTAGCACATTACTTTCTTTCAGATTGATTCCAACTACATCAGAATTGATGGAAAAACAGGTTCAGAACAGAGGAATTTCTTTTGTAAAAAGTTTCAACACAATGATTCTACTAGGGTGGCCATATTATCAATTACAGCAGCTAATGCGGGTCTGAATCTCTCGGCTGCTAATCTAGTTGTGTTTGCTGAGCTCTTCTGGAACCCAGGGGTAAGAACATTATTTCATCAACTCTTTACCAGACAACAAAATTTTAGACTTGTCTAAATTGAAGACATTTGCATGTAGCTCATAATATAATAGGATTTGTCAAGTAGAAAACATTGTGGGAAAAGGAGAAAATGCTGGTTACCAAGATGCTTTCAAGTCTTCTCTCAATATCTCTAGAGGTATTCTATGTTCTACAGTTTTTGTGACAGATATGATTATCCCTTTACCACACAATCCCGAGTTTTAATTACCCTGAAGAACAAAGCTTTGAAAACATTGCAGGAAAAGGAGAAAATGCTGTTAACCAGCATTTTCTCCTTTTCCTACAATGTTTTCTACCCTATCTAAGACAGAAGTCAGTTTTTGAGCTACATTTAATTTGTCGTCTGCAAATGCTTTCGATTTGGACAAAGCTAAAATTTTTTCGTTTTGTAAATATTTAAAGTAGTGTAACCAAATATAAAAACATCTGAAGCATATACATGTTGTACACACAAAATAGAAGGTCATCATATGGCAGAAATAGGGTTGCTTTAGGAGTACGCTTCAGTATGTTTACAATGTGTCTTATTCTATGAAATGAAATTTGAAAAAAAGCCAACTCTGTATCATAATTCCACGATGACCCCTTTTGCCTGTAATGTGCTATAATTCTACAGTGACCCCTTTGGCCTGTACTGTGCTGTAATTGTATGATGACCCCTTTTGCCTGGAGTGTGCCATAATTGTAGAATGACCCCTTTGGCATATACTGTGCTACAATACTACTAATCCCTTCTGCCTGGAAAAGGTAGGGATTCACCATTTAGTGACCCATTGCTCATCCCAGATCCTCTGCAGGCACTGCAAGTATCTCAATTTCACATCCCTATGGCCTCTATAACCTAACTGTAGTACAAATATGACAGAGGTCTTGCTCAGTGTTCTTTTTTTCTTATGTTTTGCATGGAAAGGCAAATGTATTAAGATAAAAATGTGCACTTATGATCTGTCTACAGATATTGGTTCAGGCAGAAGACAGGGCGCACAGAATTGGTCAGCAGGATTCAGTTAGTGTCCACTATTTGGTGGCCACAGGAACATCAGATGACCATATATGGTAAAATTCCTGTCTATTTTTGTGCTTCATGTAATTTTCAACATTATTGAAGTTTTATTGCAGCTGTCATAGTATTTAGTCATGCATTCCTAGAATTTTTTTTTTTTTACAAGTTACACGAACAACACAGTTTTCAAGTCACATTCCCCAGAAACAATGACAAAATAATGTTCGTCAGTGAGAGAGGAATGACTCATGTTGAAGTGACTGGTCAAAAATTTCATATGTACCCTCGGAGACTAGAAATGTATAACATTATATCTGTTTGAACATGATTCTATAAAACCTGGTCACTTAGTAAAGGTTGAACTAGACAAGAAGTAGTGATATATTTCAGGCCTATGATACAGAAGAAGCTAGACGTTCTGGGCAAAGCTGGATTAACAAAAGATAATTTCTCGTCAGCCGAAACTACCAAATTTCTGGTAAGTCTTTTTTTAGAGCTGTCTTTCTGTTCAGTTATTGCCCAATTTTGTTATGCAGATGACTTTTTTTTATATATTTGGCAGGCAATTTATTCAAGTATTGTGATACAGAGAGATTTGAAACCACTGGGGTCCTTTGTGGCTCAGTGGTAAAGTGTAGGGTTTGTAATCTGGAGGCCCTTTGTTCGACCCTCACTGGAAGCACCAAAACTTTCATTGGAGTGTCCTTGGGCTAGACACTACAGAGCCCTAAACCTTATACTGGTAAAATCCAGGACATACATGAATATGTGAAGTGTCACCATCATTTTACTGAAATATTGTTGAAAGCAGTGCATTACACTGTTCAATCAATCACTTGAAACCACCTGTTTGTGCAAATCACTTACTCTTTACCAGATGACGCAATTTTTGCACTTGTCCAAATCCAAAATATTGCAGATGATGAAATAGAGGATATTTGTTTTTTTCGGTGAAAGATCGAAATTTATTTCATCGAGTGAACATCATCGGCAATACTGCCGATGATGTTCACTCAATGAAATAAATTTCGATCTTTCCCTGCACCACTCGTGAAAATTTTGCGGATGATGTTCACTCGGTGAAATAAATTTCGATCTTTCACCGAAAAAAAATATTCTATTTATTTCATGCTTCTAACCCTTTCTGGGGGGGAACTTGATCAAAATCCACTACAGTTCTTTTCGGTTATTCCCCGTGGTGTACCCCCT
Organism: Hippopus hippopus; assembly: GCA_946811185.2. Classification (NCBI taxonomy): domain Eukaryota; kingdom Metazoa; phylum Mollusca; class Bivalvia; order Cardiida; family Cardiidae; genus Hippopus; species Hippopus hippopus. Next base: position 28,679,447 of record OX328108.1, on the reverse strand, counting down.
CCGCATAGCAGCGCATTACAAAATTACGTCAAGCACGAGAAATGTAAGGTAAATTACGTCATATTTCCATCTGGTTGTGAGGCACGCTCATTTTACCTAGGTAACTAGTGCGCGGGAACAACTGTTTCCGCCTTCAATTGAAGAGTTAGAATATAAAAATTGGTATTTTCACTGGCCGTAACCATGAAATATCGAAAAATATTTCACCGCTATTTCTCGATAACCTACCTGAAAGCATGAAATAAATTGAGGTATTTATCTTTGAAGGAGTATAAAAAACTTAGGTTAAATTAAGAGCTGGAGTTTTTTTACCTGAAAGTGAGGTGTATCTTATGTACTGTTGAAAGCTGGGCAAACTCCCACTCAAAGAAACAAGCAAAACTTAACTTATGCAGATTCTAGAATACAGATACTGTCAACAATTCAACCATTTTTTCCCCCAGGATCAACAACAAGAAGAAATAACAAAATTCTTGGAAGAGTCTTTTTCTACTGATACCGAGTATTTAAACTGCACAGAACAAGAAGAAGAATCAAAGGGAGATGCTAAGTCATCAAGTAGGTGAATTTGCTAACATATTCCATTTAAACTTTTATCACAGATCTTTGCGTACTAAACCCAGCCTTCAGTGGTTTCTGTAACAGCATTGGTTCATGCTAGAGATACCTTTGAAAACTAGCAAAGTCAACAGAAAAAGAGGAACTAGAGACAGACGCTTAACTGTGTTGTGGGTGAATTTCATAGCATAATATATGTAGCCTTTAACTCTTTACAGCACAACTGAATTTTAGACTTGTCCAAGTTCAAAGCATATGCTGATGACAAACTTAAGGTGGCTTAAATAATAAAACTTGCCTTTAATTTAGTAGGAAACATTGTTGAGATAGGAGAAAATGCTGATTACCTTTTCCAACAAGTTTTCAAAAGCTTTCTTTCTCAAGGTTGTTAAAACTCGAAGATTGTGTGGTAGAGGGCTAGAAAACTTGGCACACAAAGTCCAGCTACAGCTACCACTACTTTCTTTAAACTTGTTGATCCATGCTAGACATTTATTCTTATCAGTTGACAAAATTTTAGACTTCCAAATGGGAGTCCTCTTGGAAAGGATTCCAAAAAACAGACTTAAATATAGAGGATTAACCGAGTCAAAAATATTTTGAGGGTTATCTGCCCCATTGGTAAGCTGATTGAGTGGTTGTATGGTGTTTAAAGCTGTTTCAAACAATATTTCAGTGTATCGCGGTGGCCAGTATACCTGACCATGCTTTCCTGGAGTTTCCCGAACCAGTACTCCACACAATACTCTTTCCAAGCCACTGACTGCTTTCCAATATAATCATCCTCAAAACAGTGGTGAGAGACGAATGAATTGTATTGCAATGACTATTGTCAATCCTGGAAAGAAATTGGCTGAGCCGGGGATCGAACCAGGGACCTCCTGTTCTCAAGTCCTGCATGCTATTGACCGAGCTACCAGGGCTTGGTCCATTGGTACAAGTTCCTCTCTTACTAGTTAGCAACTAGCCTGAGTTTTAAGTATGTATCTTCAGCAATGACTTACAGATTTCAAAAGAAAAGGAAAATTGCTTATAACTTGCAATTGCTCTTTTTCCAACAGTGTTTTCTGAAGGCAAAAAAAGTTTTATAAGAATGGTGAATAGCTGAATAAGATACTTGCCAATTGTTCAATTTCTTTGTGTGATCCGAGGTAAATCAATAAAACTTTTTGCCCAAATAATAGAGGAATGTTGTTTGCTCAAATAATCATAAAAAGTTTTTGCCCAAATAATCAATACAGCAGATATTTTCTTATCTTTTTTTTTATGTTTCAGTGTCAAAGCAACAATCAATACTGAAATACACATCACCAATGAAGCAATTACCAAATCCTAACATGTCTTCCAAACACTGTAGTACACCCACAAAGAAAAAAGGTCAAAATAACCTTTTCAAGTATTTTTCTCCAACCAAAGCTTCATCCAGTAATTCAGACCAAGTTCAAGGTCGATGTCAAGGTCAGTGTGAGGTCAAAGTTGACAGACAGTTGGAGGATGAATTCACTGATGATGACTTTGATGAATTACTAAGTGATTCTGACCTAGATATAGGCATTCCACCGAACAAGAAAATGAGAACTTAACCTGATTTGTAAAAATGTAATATTTGGACCTGTATTCCCCAACCATTCTTAAGAACATTCTTTTTCTTATTCTAGATTTAGATAGTAACCCAAGTTCTGATTGGCTAAACCATATAGTTTAGCCAATCAGAACTTGTGTTACTTTCAAATTTAGAAAATGTTGGAGAATAGACTAAAAAATGTTCTTAAGAATGGTTGGTAAATACAGACCTTGATCTTAGCCAAACTTGAATCTTTAGTTGAAATAGCAATTTCTAAGTGCACTTAGTTTTTCATGAATTCTCAAAAAATGTTTTGGCCAAGTTGTGCGCTGAAACAGTGACCCCTTTGATTTGAGATCTACCAGGTTTTAGCACTTGAAATAGGTACAGAACACAAAACAGAAATGTCTAGAACCATGCTGTGTTGAGAAACAGAAAATTGCAATCCTTTCTCTGTGTGTCTCTCTCTCTTTCAACGCCCCCACCGAAATTTCAAATTATCTTTGCATGTAACTATGTAACTGTTTATTTGGTTAAATACCATTTACATGTGTTCATCAAAACTTAACCCTTTACCACACAATCCCGAGTTTTAACGACTCTGAGGGAGGACCTTTCAAAAACATTGTGGGAAAAGGAGAAAATGCCGGTAAGCAGATTTTTCTCCTTTTCCCTTAAATCTATCCTGTCAAAGATGGGCTGACAAATTGCATAATTTGTGCTATGTTTGAATTGTTGCCTGCTAGTGCTTTTGATTTTGTCATGTCTGCATTTTTGTTGTGTGGTAAAGATTTAACCCTTTACCACACGATCCAGAGTTTTAACGATTCTGAGAAAGAAGCCTTTTGAAAACCTTGTGGGAAAAGGAGAAAATGCTGGTGACCAGCATTTTCTCCTTTTCCCACAATGTTTTCTACCCTATCAAAGACAGAAATCATTACTTGAAATACCTTTAATTTGTTGTCTGTAAATGCTTTCAATTAGGTTGAGTCCAAAATTTTGTCGTTCAGTAAAGAGTTAATAGGCATATAAAACTAAATAATGCCTGCAAAATGGTGTGTAGGTCAAAAAGTCAGAGAATTTAAAAAAAAAGCATAGCTTTTTCACTTGTTTAATGTTTGTTTTGAGTTTAATTCTTTCCAAATAAAAGCTACGTGTGCATTGGATTGATTGATTGTATGGTGTTTAATGCCATTTTCAACATTATTTCAGTTATATCGTGGTGGCCTGTGCGCCTATCCATGCTTTCCTGGAGTTTCTTTAACCATTTATTGCGCACAATATTCTTTCCAAGCTACTGGCTGCTTTCCTACAAAGCCATTGTCGAAAAAATGGTCAGCAGTGAGAGAAGAACGAATCCTGTCACAATTACTATCATCAATCCTCTAAAAGAAATTGGCCAAGCTGGGGATCGAACTAGGGGACCCTGTTCTCAACCCCTGTACGCTACCAACTGAGCTACCAGTGTTCGTATTCACCAACCATTCTTAAGAGTATTCTTAGACTAATTCTCAAGAATTTTCTAAATTTGAAAGTAACACACCTTCTGATTGGCTAAACCAAATGGTTTAGCCAATCAGACGTTGTGTTACTTTCAAAATCCAGATTTAGACCAAGAATATTCTTAAGAATGGTTGGTGAATATGGGCCCAGGTCTCAGCTACTTGTGCATTGGAGTGATGCCATTATACTTAAACTGCAATATAGTGTCTCCTGAATACTAACACAGGGTCAATATAAAAGTATATCCAGCCTTTTCTTCTTTTCCCACTATGCTTTCTACTCTTCCAAAAACAAATTTTAAAATTTTGAGGTACTTTTATTTTGTCTGCAAATTCTTTCAATTTGGACCAGTCTAAAATTTTATCATTTCGTACTGAGTTTTTCAACTGCTCTATATCATATAAAGTCCACCTGGTTTAAACCTTACTAGGTAACACACTATCGCTGTTAAACTTTAACCCTTTACCAAACAACAAAATTTTAGATTAGTCGAGATCAAAAGCAACTGTAGACAACAGATTAAATGTGACTAAAAACTGAAATTCCTCCTTTGATGGGTGGAAAACATTGTGGGAAAAGGAGAAAATGCTGGTTACCAGCATTTTCTCCTTTTCCCACAAGTTTTTCAAAAGCCTTCTTTGTGAGGGTCGTGAAAACTTGGGATTGTTTGGTAAAGGGTTTATTTCTTTGTCAACATTTTTTGGTACAACAAAACAGTGTAGCAGTAGATCAGATTGTTCATGTAAGCAATGAGGTCTGCTCCTACCTGGTTTATTCCAGCATATACCACAAAATTATGTATAATTCGAACTGACTTGCAGATTTCACTGTCCTTTACCCTTTACCTAATAACCAAGATTTCTAACAACCTTGAGGAAGAAGTCTTTTTGAAACATTGTGGAAGAAGAAGAAAATGCTGGTCAACAGTATTTTCTACTTTTCCAAAAAACTTTTTGTACCATGTCAACAACTAATTCAGTCATTTTAACCATACTATGTAATTTGAAATTTGCAATTACTTCCAAAATGGACAAGTCTAAAACTTGTTTTTGGTAACTATTTTAACTCGTTACCAAACAACAGAGTTTTAGACTTGTCCAAGATTAAAGCATTTACAGATGACAAAATAATTGTCACTCAAATACTGAAATTTGATTTGGGAAGAGTAGAAAACATTCTGGGAAAAGCAGAAAATGCTGGTTACCAGCATTTTCTCCTTTTCCACAATGTTTTTAAAAATCTTTTTTCCTCAAGATATTTAAAGTCAGGATTGTGTGGTAAAAGGTGAACAGTGATTTTTAAACAGATACTGTGACTTTAACATTTCTCAATGATTCACTTTCCGAAAGTCCTCAAAATTGTCTAGATTTGCTATTTCTTCATCTTGCTCAGTAAAACTTCATTTTTTCGGCACTCCTGAAAAAAGAACAAAAAGTCAAATTTATAATTTCAACAAATGACTGTAGACTTTTTTAAGTACTTGAAACAACTGTGAAACAAGCTCTACAGCTTATAGGTGTTTAACTCCTTACCAGACCGATGGTAAAAACCCAAACAATGTTATTTGAAACTTTGTTTTGGAGAAAAAGATCTCCTTATTGGACAGTTTAATAGATCCAAGATCAGACTGTGCAGTCTGATCTTGATCTACACTGTCCGCAAAAGCCGCAAAAGGTCAGTAAGTCACATTTGGCAGCATCAGGGTTAATCACCCTTGATCAGTGGTTTCTGAAAACGAAACCAGAGCCTCCCTCCCAACTCCTGTCAATCTGGGTAGTGTCAAAAGTTTAATCTGACCTATCAAAGGATTTGAACCTAAAATGTGATTTGGGAGGCTAACAGAGCACTCTACTCTAATATTTTTGTAACCAAAATCTTAGACCGGAAACTTTAAATGCAATAATAATTCTGCATCTACAAACAACACAACAAGCTCTTTACAAGACCAAAAAGTTTAGGAAAGTCAAGGTTCAAAGCAATTGCAGATGACAAATTATCTTGAATAAGGGGTGACTTTTAAAGGGTAGTAAAACATTGTGGAAAAAACTATCTTCCTCAGGTTGATTAACTTGTCACCAAAATTTTTTGAGTCCTTCAGATTGAAGGTATTTGCAAATGACAATTTAAATATGGCTGGAATGACAAGACTCAGCTCTGAAAGAGTAGAAAACATTGTGGGAAAAGGAGAAAATGATGGTTACCAGCATTTTCTCCTTTTCCCACAATGTTTTCAAAAACTGTTTTTCTCAAGGTCCTTGGAACTCGGGATTGTGTGGTAAAGGGTTAAAGTACTGGACTGCTTGGTAAAGGGGTAAGATAAGGCGATTACAAATTTATCTTTTGTAAGTCTTAAACAGTTACTTTTTCCACAATATTTCATTACTTTCAAACTCACCTCTTTGAAATCTTTCACCGTTTTAAAGTAGAGTCGCTGTTTTTCAACCAAATCAAGGTATGTATCGTTCAGCTGGTCTCTCCTCATTTTCTCCTCTTGTTTCTTTTTCTCTACCTGTGATAGAAAGGTGAAAGAACTTTTCTCCATATAATGGATGATAGATATTTATTTGTGAATCTTCACCTCAAAATTTCACTGTAAAAATATTTATTTTTTCTTTTTCTCTATCTGTGATAAAAAGGATAAAAAAGTTTCTATATATATGTAAAGGCTCATAGATACATGTATTTCTTTGATAATCTTAAACTCAAAATTTCTCCGTGAAAATTATCGTATTTTTGCAGGTGAAATTAACAGTAGTTCCCCACAGAGAACATCACATCGTTTTTGTTTTTTGATACACTGCACAGAAAACTAGTAGAATTTTGAAAAAAATGGGATACTTTTCGTCTCGGTACACATTGCTTCCCTCTTGACCAAACGATCCCAAGGTTTAATGAACCTAAGGATTAAGGCTTTTGAAAACATTTGCAGATAACCAGCATTTCCTCCTTTTTCCGCAATATTTTCTACCCTTTCAAAGACAAAGTTTGTCATTTATTTCATGCTTTCCGGTAGGTTATCGAGAAATATCGATGAAATATTTTTCGATATTTCATGGTTATGACCAGTGAAAATACCAATTTTTATATTGTTACTCTTCAATTGAAGGCAGAAACAGTTGTTCCCGCGCACTAGTTACCTAGGTAAAATGCGCGTGCCTCACATCCAGATGGAAATATGACGTCATTCACCTTACATTTCTCGTGCTTGACGTAATATTGTAATGCGTTGCTATGCGGAGGGGGTACGCCATGGGGAATAACCGAAAAGAACTGTACTGGATTTTGATTAAGTTTCCCCAAGAAAGGGTTAAAAGCATGAAATAAATAGAATATTTTTTTTTACGGTGAAAGATCGAAATTTATTTCATCGAGTGAACATCATTAGTAATATTTTCACGAGTGGAGCAGCCACTCATGAAAATATTATCGATGATGTTCACTCGATGAAATAAATTTCAATCTTTCACCGTAAAAAACAAATATCCTCTATTTATTCCACATTTCATTTGTCTTCAGGAAATGCTTTCAGTTTGGTCTTGTGTAAAATTTGTTCGTTTGGTAAAGAGTTAAAATTTCATGACAATATGTTTGTAACTAGTATGACTTTTTATGACATTAGAATTAATAACTGTACAATTAAATCCGAACATAAGTTTACTGGAATATGATGCAAAGATTGATCTATGAATTTAAGCACAGAAGACAGAAAAAAACCTTTTACACTTGCATTTGATCGAAATTCTGCTACATTTCTGTGCAATGTATTGAAACAAAAACCATATGATTTTCAACCTTAAACCCATTGAGTACTGATTTCATGAAATGCACCTTATCACTTAAGCACAACAGCTGTACTATTGTTAATTCAGGGCTCTGTTTTCCTAGATAATGTTACCAAGTTTCTCACATTACAGACCCAAGATTAGATTATATGTTCTGTGCAGTCTGATCTTGAACTATACAGTTCTCAATTTTAAGTTGTGCTTAGTACTTTGAAGGGTAATTCACTGCTTGTGCACTTTGTTTCATTATTAGAGAGAGTTTTGACATTTTAAGCTGGAGTGTCTTGCCAAAGGATACTCCCACAAAAAAACCCAGTGCTTTAAAAGCGGCTTGAACCCGGGGCCTCCAGATAACAAGTCCTACACTTTACCACTGAGCCACACAGGACCCCTGGAGAGGAAGGAAGTTAAGTCCCTGATCAATTACTTGGGCGAAAAGGACAACAACAACACAAGAGAACCGCATGCAAGTGCCAATGCTTGGCTGCAGTTGCTTGATTTTCAGTGAAAATTCTAAAAAGAGGCATACTGTGTCAGAAATATTTTGATGGATATTTCATTGTATGGGTTCCCCTTTTACAAACGAGCAACTTGTCCAAGTTTGAAGTATCGTAATAAAAGAGTAATTATAAAATGTCAAAAGTTTTTGCATGATGACAACACAGATGACAACCCAGGGCTACGACAACATCTTCAACAAGAGGGCCATGATGGCCCTGTATCGCTCCACTGGCTAATAAGTAAAACCACTACATGCCAAACTTTACAATACTTGGCAAATTGGTTTTGAATATGAGACCCCTGAAACAGGACTAAAATTGGTAGCCCTAAGTCTAATGGTCAGTAAAAAGATTTCTAAAGTTTTCACTATATCAGCCCATGTAAAACTTCTGACCCCTGGAGTGGGATCAAATTCAACCCTATAATTTGAGCACTCTTGGTAAAGACCCACTAGATAAAGCTACATGAAAAATTCGGTAACCCTAGGCTTTATGACCAAGTAAAGGGAGATTTCTAAAGTTTTCACCATATATGCCCATGTAAAACTTGTGACCCCCGGGGCGGGACCAAATTTGACCCCAGGGCTATAATTTGGGCACTCTTGGTAGGAGCCCACTAGATAAAGCCACATGCAAAATTTGGTAGCCCTAGGCCTTATGGCTAGGTGCAGGGAGACTTCTAAAGTTTTCTCTATATAAGCCCATGTAAAACTTGTGACCCCCCAGGGCGGGGTCAAATTTGACCCCAGGATTATAATTTGGGCACTCTTGGTAGAGGCTCACTAGATAAAGCCACATGCAAAATTTGGTAGCCCTAGGCCTTATGGCTAGGTGCAGGGAGACTTCTAAAGTTTTCTCTATATAAGCCCACGTAAAACTTGTGACCCTCGAGGCGGTGCCAGTTTTGACCCCAGGGCTCTAATTTGAAGAAACTTGATAGAGGTCTACTAGATCTACACACCAAATTTGGTAGCCCTAGGCCTTATGGTTTCAGACAAGAAGATTTTCAAAGATTTCCAATATTTTTAAGTTTTGTTGCCATGGCAACCAGAGTTTTTGAAGGAATCAAATTCTTTCAAGAAATTCTGAAGAGGACCATGGCAGTATCATTTCTATGAAGTTTCATGAAAATTGGATGAGTAGTTTCAGAGAAGATGATGTTTGAAATAAAAGTTAACGGACCCACGACGGGCACCGGGCCATGACATAAGCCTGCTGGCCTTCGGCCAGTGGAGCTAAAAACAGTCAAGCTAAACATTCTGTTGTGACCATGAACTTTTTACCACATGACAATTTTTTAGACTGACTGAAATTGATATGCTTTGCAGACAACAAATTCTATGTACCTCCAATGAAAGAATTCGTTTCTAGAAAAGGTTGAAAACATTATGAAAAAAAAAAAAAATGCTGCTTACCAACATTTTCTCCTTTTCCCATAATGTTTTCAAAAGCATTCTTCGTCTGGTTCGTTAAAACATGGGATTGTATGGTTAAGGGTTAAGCAATGATTACCTTTGCTTTATTATTTTTCACTCCATCCACAATCTGTTCAAATTGCTTCAAAAATTGATCTTTGTTAGCTTGGGACTGCATTGCTCTGAAAAATAAAAGAGAGATTAGCCATTTTTCTGATTTTTCAAAACCACTGTGGGAGGCGGCCTCTCACACCAAGGGTTCTGGGATTACATCGCATGAAAAGTGGGGTCAACCCTCGGAACTAACTACATCATGGTGTGAGTATTGGTTCAGGTTTCCAGGAAGCAGTCATCATGAGTGAATAATGTAAGTTGTAAGAACTTGTTTCATAATTGATGTAAAATAGATTTCTAATTACTCTAAAACCATTCCCACATCAATGATAATCCCTTAATTGCTTGCAGAAGACTAGATTAATTCTTTACCAGATGAAAAAACCTTTAACTTGTCCATATTGAAAGCATTTCCAGACTATAAATTTTAAAATGGCCCAAAAAAGGGTAGAAATTAGCATGCTGGTTACCTGCATTGTCTCCTTTTTGCACAATGCTTTCAAATGCCTTCTTTTTTAGGGTTGTTTAACTCTTTAGCAAATGACAAAATTTTAGACTGGTACAAATTGAAAGCATTTGCAGACTACAAAATTAATGTGGCTCAAAAATTGAAATTTGTTCTGGGAAGGCTGGAAAACACTGTGGGAAAAGGAGAAAATGCTGGTTACCAGCATTTTCTCCTTTTCCCACAATGTTTTCAAAAGGATTCTTTCTCAGAGTCGTGAAAACCCAGGATTGTTTGGTAAAGGGTTAACATAGGATTGTTTGGTAAAGAATTAAGACTGAAATATGAGAACAAATGATAATATTGTGGTAAAAGGGAAACCAGTTGTTAAGAGCACCTTCTCATTTTGCAACTATATTTTTATAAAAGGATTCTCGGCAGAACAGAAAGAAAAAGAAAAATCAATGAGTGGAAATTTACTGATATTAAGTTGTGATGATCTGATATAAAAAATACTAGAGCGGATTTCAAGGACTGCATAACCTACACAAAAAATTTCTGTTTAACCCAATAACACTCAATCCCATGTTTTAAGCACCCCTAGGAAAGAGGCCTTTGAAAAGATTATGGAAAAAGGAGAAAATGCTGGTAACCAGCATTTTCTCCTTATCCCACAATCTTTGCTACTGTTTCAAAGATACCTGAGGATCTAAGGTCTCATACTAGGCTAATCGTGTTTCATGAATGACACAAATATGAGATACAAATTGAACAAGAGGCCCTTGAGGGCCTGGATCACTCTACTCTCAGTGATTTTGCTTACTTTCTAGCATTATGTAGGCATGGTAAATTGAAAAAATTGTGAAATGATTGAAGCTAAATTTCTCAAAACCCATTGTTTGGAATCAAGCCAATTTGACAGTGTTTCAGTGCTCATTGTATAAAAAAATTCCCGCAGTTTTCAAACAATTATGACTGATAACATGGACTGTGTTGGATAAACTTTAAATGGCTACTTTTCCCTAACAAACTCTGATTTTTTTCAAAATCTATAGGGTTCAAGCTATTTATGATATTAACAAACTGCAAGTTTCATGAAAATCCGACCACAAATGCAAACTTTATCTCGTGATCAAGAAAATAACCAACACACAGACAATGGAAACCATGCCATGACATAAGATCTGCTTGCTTTCAGCCAGTAGAGCTAATAATAGCTTTCCAACAAGTCAACTCTTTATTCCAACATGCTTTTATCTATCTTTTCCTCAATCCAAGGTTGTCTATTACAGGTTCCCCCCCTCTCTTAATATTTTTATCTGAAAGAATCCAAAAGAAGTGAGAAAAATATTGAATTAATTTATTGAATAAGTCAATATCTCTAACTCTCTTAAATTCAAAATAACAGGAACCAACACTAGTCATCAAAGCTGACCATGTTTACTGACAATTTGCTTAACATTCGATTGTCCAAATTCCTGTTATTTAACCCTTAGGCTGCTAAGCGCAACTCAAGGACTATGTGCGGACAGTGTAGATCAAGATCAAACTGCCGAGAACATGCAGTCTGATCTTGGATCTACACGGTCCAATAAATAGATTATTTTCCTCAAAAAGATAAGTTTGAAATAGCAATATTTGGGTTCTTATTATTGGCTTGAAAGTTTTGCTTAACTGTTTTAGCAAGTTAAGGGTTAAAAAGATCGTGTATTACTTACACTGTGAAGTTTTCTTGAATAGAATTCAGCAGATTGAACTGAAATCAGACATAAACATAATATTATTATACATTTAAAGAAACCCACAATGAGAGACAAAAATTGAAGGCAACTTGTAAAACTCTCAATAGATTCAGGATAAACATGACATGACAACAAAATGTATATGCATGAAATAATGTTATTTAAAATTTGACATTTTATGGTATCTCCATCATTACAGAAATATTTGCTTCAAATTTAGCGTACTAATTAACCCCTAACCAAACAATCACGGCTTTTAACAACCCTCAGGAAGAAGGCCTATGAAAACATTGTGGGAAAAGGAGAAAATGCTGGTAACCAGCATTTTCTCTTTTTTCCCCACAATGTTTTCTACCCTATTAAGGACTACTTACATCATTTGAACCACCTTTAATTTGTCATCTACAAATGCTTTCAATTCGGACATATCCAAAATTTTGTTGTTTGGTAAAGAGTTAACTATCAAATAAAGAACCAATACCAATAGGGCAGCTAACCCTATTTTTTTTTTTTTTGACACAGGTAACCTAACCACACAATTCGGAGTTCTAACAACCCTGTTGAAAAGGGACTCTGAAAACACAAAGCTTTTTTACACTTTTAGAGTCAAATCATGATTTAAACCACATTTAATTTGTTGTCTGCGAATGCTTCCAATTTCGAGAATTCTACATATTTATTGTCTGATAAATGATGAATCCTCTTTGTCAAGTTAGAATTTTTACTGAAAATTAACTTCTTTTTAATATCTTCATTATTATTGAAGATGTTCACTTCACACTTGGACATTTCAATGTATTTAACCCTTTACCAAACAATCCCGGGTTTTCATGACCCTGAGAAAGAAGCCTTCTGAAAACATTGTGGGAAAAGAAGAAAATGCTGGTAACTAGCATTTTCTCCTTTTCCCACAATGTTTTCTACCATTCCCAAAACAAATTTCAATTTTTGAGTTACATTAGTTTTGTCGTCTGCAAATGCTTCCAATTTGGACTAGACTAAAATTCTGTCTTTTGGTAAAGAGTTAAATTGTGCCGATTGCTTGAAACCAAACATGCTCAATATATATTTAAGCCATGCTCTGTAAAAAGGGGGCTTAATGCATCTGCAAAATGTATAGGCCCAGATCAGCCTGCTCAGTCTGCACAGGCTGGCCAGGGCCGAAACTTTTTTGCTACTGGCCAATTATAACTTTGTTAGAAAAAATGGATCTTATGGATCCATAATTATATGACTTACTTGGTATGATGCATCACTAAGGCACATTAAACCCCCTTTTGCCAGAGCATGGCTCATTTCTAAATGCATCAGCAGCCACTCATTGGCATCCACATGGGGTACTCTTGATCTTGGTATAGTCTATAAAGCATCGGAATTAAAATAACTTACCTCTTTATTCAAATACAGCTTTGTATCATCCAGTGTGTTATACAGAGTATAAAACTGTTTGGTTTCTTTATGTGTGCTGGCCACTGAAACATAATAATACTTTATCTCATTTTCCATTATCCTATCAACCTCATTTACACTCAGGTTGCTACACACACCTCAATTCATAATCAAACAGATCCTTAAATAAGACTACACATTTTCTAAAAGAGCACCTAGAACTATCCTACCCTGGCAAGACCAAACAATCACAAGTTTTAATGAACCTGAGACAAAGAAAGTGTTTGAAAACATTGTGGAAAGGGAGAAAATGCTAAAAGCCAGCACTTTCTCCGTTTCCCATATTTCTTGTCCTACCGAAAACAATCCCATCATATACGCTAAATTTAGATTATTTTATATCTGCAAATATTTTCAAAATGGTCATGTCTACAATTATTTTGTCTGGTAAATAGTTAAACAACACTGACCTTAATGTCTTTGACAAGTCATTCATGGCAGACTGCACACAAAACATACTATACAAAATTTCAAAATGGAAGCAACCTGTATGCTAAAAATATATGATTTTATTGTCAAAAAAGGCATATGCACATGTGCATATTTAACACATGGCATTGAAAGAACGATAGTCACATAGTGATTATATTGTATGACAAATAGGTGGATGCTTATATTCAGATGAGAAAAAGTACATGAATTTATACTTAAAAAATACATACACGAATCCAGTGAGAGTGATATGCAATTTACATCATGCATATCTCAGAATAAGAGAGTAGAAAAGACTGGGAATGAGAGAGAGACAGACAGACATACAGAGAAAGAGAGAGACAGAAAGAGTGAGAGAAAGAGAGAGAAAGGTGACAACAGAATGTTACCTTGGTTATACAGTTCCACAAATCTTCGCTGGTACTGACTTAATTCAGCCCTGGATGGCACCTCGTCTATCTTCCGTTGTAGAGCAGCTATCTCCCTGTTCTTTCTTGCCTACGAAGGACAGATTACAATTTTAGGTAACAGTAGCTCATTGATGCTTGCTACTAACTGGGCTCAGAAAGCTCAGCTACTTGATTCTTTAGCCATTACTGTATGGTACAAATGTGACTTCATATGCTTGTAAAGGGTTTGTTACAACAAATACATGTAAAAAAAATTAGACCTCCCCTCCTCCCTCCCTCTCTCTCTCTCCTCCATAACCCCGTCCCATTCCCTGCCTCCCCCACTACCTACATGTAGAAATATGACTTACCAGCAACAATCGGATCTTGTGAAGTTTCTCCTTGTCTGCCTGATACTGTTTTCCAATCAATCCAGCTCTCTCCTAAAGAAGCATACATAACCCTTTTTACACAATCCCAAGTTCTAACAACCCAGAGGAATAAAGCTTTACAAAACATTGTAGGAAAAGAAGAAAGTGCTGGTAACCAGCATTTTCTCCTTTTTCGACAATGTTGTCTACCATATCAAAGATACGTTCTACCACTTGAGCCATCTTTGTCATCTACAAGTCTTTTCAATTTTGACTAGCCAAAAAGTTTTGTTGTTTGGTAAAGAGATAATAATTTCAAAATCCTTGTTTTAAGGTTTTAATCCTTTATAAAACAATCCTATGTTTTAATAACCCTCAGGGAAAAAAAGGAGTTTGAAAGAATTGTGGTAAGCAGCAATTTTTCCTTTTACCACTATGCTTGTAACCTTTAAAAGAGAAATTCTAACAAGTAATCTATGTTTATCTAACTGTCATCTAATTGGAAAGACTTCTCTTTGTTTTTAAAATCTTTGAAGCTGCTTTAGCAGTACTTCACACAGGTCAAAGTAGCCAGTGCACCTATCAACATTGTATGTGCATTCCTTTATTCCAGTCCTATGAGCAGAATTCTTTTACACTGTGTGGCTGCTTTCCAATAGATACCAAAGAATATTTGAAAATCAGAAAGTAAAGAATCCTCACAAAGACTATTTGGCAATGTATGACTTATTGGCCTGCTTTTTTAGCTATTTTTCATACTGTTTTGAATAGTTTATACAGAAGATGCATCAAAAAGTGACAATAAATATGAAAGTACAGTTTAATCCTTTACCACACAATCCCAACTTTTAACCACCTTGACCAAGAAGGCTTTTGAAAACATTGTGGGAAAAGAAGAAAATGCTGGTAACCAGCATTTTCTTCTTTTCGCACAATGTTTTCAACCAAAGCAAAAATAAATTTCCATCATTAAGGCACATCTGTTTTGTCGTCTGCAAATGCTTTCAATTTGGACAATCCTAAAATTTTGTCATTTGGTAAAGAGTTACATACCTTATCATCCGACATTTCCACATCTGTTTCGGCTTTCAGCTTTTCAATATTACCCTTCAGTCTGTTCATTTCCTCTTTACAGTGAGCCTTAAACTCTTGTTCTTGTTTCTTCAGGTTTTCATTCATTGCTACAAGTGACTTCAATGTTTCCAGGATTCTAAAAAGAGAAACACGTTATCATAGATTCTGATTAATTTGCTTGTTTCAAGTTCTGGTCAGAGGGAAACTTTGTGCATGTGTGAGGTTTTGCTTAAAACCAACTTACCAACTGTTTACAACACCATTAAATCTTTAGATTTTACCAAATTTAAAGCATTTGTAGATAACCAAAAAAATTGCCAATAAACTGATGGAATATGCTTTTGGAAATAGTGAAAACATTGTGGGAAAAGGAGAAAATGCTGGCTACCAGCATTTTCTCCTTTTTCAACAATATTTTCAAAGGCTTTTTTCTCATGGTCGTCAAAACTTGGGATTGTGTATAAAAGGGTTAGTCCTTAACCAGACAATCCTAAGTTTGATTACCCTGAAGAAGAGGCCTTTTCAAAGCATTTACTCCTGTTTCAAAAATGTTTTCTACCTTTTCAAAGACAGATTTCATCATTTAATTAGTAGTCAGCAAATGCTTTCAATGCGGGTCACACAAAATTACCTTTCAGACAAGTGGCTGTTAAACACAGATGCTTTTATACCGAAAATGTCGATTTGGGAAATTAAAATGCAAGTGACAGCTAACCACAAGTGGTGGCTAACTGCAGTTTGGCTCCAGTTACTTATTCCATGGATTCCAGTATTTGGTACTCCTTTGCCAAAACAAATATATATCTGCTGTGTCTTAGAGGGGGAAAAAAAAGCACATGAAAATTTTTTATAAGTTTAAGCTGCATAAAGCTGGATTCTTACCTTCAATTGTTTATTACAGTATAATGTTGATAATTTGTAAAGATAATACACCATTTGGGTGTGACTGTTTCAGGATTTTAGTACAGAGAACAAAACACAAAAACAATTTGCCATTCCTGAGATTTAAACCTGCAATTTTCAAAACCAGGAAATCTGCACAACTAAATGTACTGTGTATTCGCCTACTGTAACGCAATATAGGCTACCTTATCACAAACAAAATATGACTTTACTGAAAACAAAAAAAATAGACATATTCAAATGTTTTCTAAATGTATGTCTGTCTATATCTTAGATTTAAAACATCTTTGCAGGCCAAAGATAAAACCTAAGTTTTCATTAAGATTTTCTCAAAAGCTTGCAAAGCAAAATCTGGCTGCATGTGACTAACTGTTCTATGGTTTTCCTTTTAATATAATAAATGACAAACCCTTGGTTTTCTGAGGTTTCCAATTCATTGAGTCTCTCCATTTCTTTATCAATCAACAGGCTCTTTTCTTGTGCCTGTAGGAAATATCAAACATTGTATAGAGTATATAAGGTAGATATCAAAATCTGGAACTACCCACATCATGGCTTGAGTACTGGATAAGGTTCAAGGAAGCAATCATTGATATATGTTTAAAGACTTTATTTTACAATCATTGTAAAATAAACACATTTAACATATCAAAACAAATAATGAAACTCAATGTGTTCTATCAGCAGTGTAATACATCTAATACACTGGTAAAGCTATAAATAAATGAAATAAAATATCTTATCCAAAAAAACAGTCCAAAACATGGCAAATCAATGGTGTTCTTGTCACAGTACTAGTATTTCACAGAAATAGCCCAACATGCAGCTCAAAGGTCAAACTGTGTATTCTATACAGTTCTGATCTTGATCTACACTTTCTGCAAAGGGCAGTATGGTCTTGATCTATACTGTCTGCAAAAGGGAGACTGTACATGATCTAAATTGTCTAAAAAACCAACTTCAGTTGTGCTTAGTACGAACTCTGCTGATCAGTTTGCAAACCCTTAGAGCCAAATATAAACCCTAAAACCATTCTCATTTTAGTGAGAGCATACAAATAATTGCAACTTCAAGGATGCTTTTGTCTATAGTGCTTCGGCAAAGAAGACAAAGTAGATAAATGATCAGAGTACATGTTCTGTGCAGTCTGATCTTGATGTATACAGGGTACAAAAGCAACCATAGTTGTGAGAGGGTTAACTCTTTACCAAACAACAAAATTTTAAACTTGTCTAAATTAAAAGCATTTGCAGACATCAATTTCAATCTGGCTTAAATGATGCAATTTTTCTATAATGGGGTAGAAAACATTGTCGGAAGAGGAGAAAATGCTGGTTACCAGCATTTTCTCCTTTTCCCACAATGTTTTCAAGAGCCTTCTTCTTCAGGGTTGTGAAAAGTCGGGATTGTGTGGTAAAGGGTTGCTCTGGCAAAAAGGGGTATAGTACATCTCTGTGATGCCTTATTCAGAGCAACTGATTATGCAATCACTGACCCATAAAATCTGGTCTTCATAACAACCAACTGATTCAAGAGGTAGATTGGTCTTTTGACATGAAAAAAATTGACCATTAGCAAACATATTTTATAAAAAGTTTTGCTTTTGTCTTTTATTTTTTGCATGTTTCAAGCAGACATTTTAACAAAACAATATTCCTTGCATTAACTTTTTACTACAAAATAAAATTTCAGACTTGCCCATAATGAAAGTATCACAGACCAAAAATGAAATGTTGCTTAATTGTTAGAATTTCTGTCTGATTTGGTAGAAAAACATTGTGGGAAATACAGAAAATGCTTGTTACTAGCATATCCTCCTTTTTCCAACGATGTTTTCAAAAACTTTGTCCCTCAGGGGTGTGTAGTGAAGGGTCAAAGCAAATAAAAAATATAAGAATCTAGACTCTATAATGTTTCTATACTATTTTAACAGATACATTAAGCCCCCTTTTCACACAGCATGGCTCATGTGTATTTACAACATTATAAAACCGTTACCTCCTTCAGTTTGTCCTGGGTTTCCTGGTATGATTTCTGTAGTGCTGCATGCTTAGCTTGTACCTATTTATTGCAATAAAAAAAGGTGTGAAAATTTTTGAGAAGTCCTCTTTACTTACCACAAAAGTGAATTTCTCATGCTGCTATCAAAGTACATGTACAAATATCACATGACATCAAAAAAATATCATTGGCACACTTTTTCTCACCATATCAAAATAAGTTCATGAACAATAAGTCTACGGTTTTGAATCCGTCTAGCATGTGAGTGCTATGGCTACCAAAATTACCTCCCTTCCATTAATGCAAATGAGGTATGGTAGACAGTGTTGGTATGCTTGTGTAGGTATATAAGCAGAGGCAGAAGCATGTCTATGTAAATGTCGAATGCCTTCATCTGTTTGTCTGCAACTACATGTAGCTGTTTAAGCCATCTAATTGGTGTCATATACTCTTTGTTGCAACTCACTCGTCAAAACAAAAGTTGTTTGGTTCGATCAAAGTCTATTTCATTCACAGACACCATAGTTGGTGCTTTAACCTTAATCACACAATCCTGAATTTTAATGACTTTGACAAATAAGGCTTTTGAAAACATTGTTGGAAAAGGAGAAAATGCTGGCAACCATTATTTTCTCCTTTGCCCACAATGTTTTCTACCCTTAAAAGACAAAGTAATTTTTTTGATCCACATTTCTTTTGTAGCCTGCAAATGCTTTTAATTTGGAATAGTCTAAAATTTTGTAAGTTGGTAAAGGGTTACAAAAACTTTTTCAGTCTAAATCTTAGTAATCAAAACGTGACATAACAATAACCAAAATATCTAATCAACTGCTACAGGAAATAAGGCTTCAAACAGTTTACCTCCTCAAGTTTAGAAGTCTGTTGCTGTATCTGTTTACCCAGTGCTGCTGTAATACGTTTATGTTGTTGTACTCCACCCACTCTCTCACTCTTCTCTATCTGCTCTATTTCTGCTTGCTGGTAAAAAGATCAACAGTATTTTTTGTAAATCAACTGTCAAACGAATTGCAATAACACTAAAAAAACCTACATGCATAGCAGACCCAAGATGTTGCTAACCAAAATCCAGTCATTATTAAAAATTAACATTCCAAACAGATACCCTATCCATTTACTTGTATTGATTGATTGATTGTATGGTGTTTAATGCCGTTTGCAACATTTTTTCAGTTATACAATGGCCAGTGCACCTATCCATGCTTTCCTGAATTTTCTTTTACCAGTACTCTGCACAATAACATTTCCAAGCCACTGGCTGCTTTCCCACATAACCATCATCGAAACAATGGTCAGCGTTGAGAGAGGAATGAATCCTGTCGCAATGACTATCATTAATACTCGGAAAGAAATTGACCGAACCTGGGAATGACCCAGTGACCCCCTGTTCTCAAGTCCTGTACACTACAAAATGAGCTACCGGGACTCGGCTCCATGTACTTGTACAGTGTTCTCAAAATCTGAAAGTA
Organism: Hippopus hippopus; assembly: GCA_946811185.2. Taxonomy (NCBI): domain Eukaryota; kingdom Metazoa; phylum Mollusca; class Bivalvia; order Cardiida; family Cardiidae; genus Hippopus; species Hippopus hippopus. Next base: position 28,659,718 of record OX328108.1, on the reverse strand, counting down.
GACTAAAATTGTTGCAGGCTGACAATTACTTCCCCCTGCCCTACAGGTTACTCGTCCCTAGATCAAGGAAAAACATTCAAAGGTCAGCTGCAGTTGCTTTTAGTGAAAATTTAAGGTCGAAAAATGGGCATAACTATGTCAGGTATATTTTGGTGGTTACCTCCCCCTTTTGTATGTGTTCCCATTTTGAAACTTACAAACTAGTCCGAGTTTGAAATAATGATAGAGATATTATAAAATGTTGAAGATTTTGCATGAGAATGACACAGACAACACCAGGGCTACGACCATACCTTGACATTTCCTTGGAAAACAGCTGAGCTAACAAGAGGAAAAGAATAATCATCAACTCTTCAGACAAACTACAAATATTACAATTTTATGCCAAAAAAGACACTTTCGGTCATTGTTTAGAACCAAGAAGTTGGAAAAGTAGATCCAAAATTAGATTACACAATCTTTACAGTATGATCCTAATCTATGATCTTCTGAAAATATAACTGTTTAACGTTTTTGTCTCACACAGCATTGAAAAGTTAACCCTATCCCATGCAAAAAATTTCATACTTGATAGTAACAGTATCAAAATCATTTGCAGACAACAACTTAATTGTTGCTAAAATGATGGGTTTTTCCTTTAAATGGGGAAAAGGGAGAAAATGCTGGTAACAAGTATTTTGTGCCTTTCCCACAATATTTTCATCAGACTTTTTCCTCAGGGTCCTGAAAAGCACTGGCTTATTTTGAAAAAGGCTAAGGCTAAATTCATTCACAAATTAACCAAAATCATGCAAGTACCTTTTCAGCATACTCTGAGGCTATTTGTTGTATTTCCGCCGACTGCATTCCAACAATAGAACCAACAGCACTCGCAGTCAACTTGCCCTATTCAACAACAATAAAAACTAGCATAAAAAATACATGCAGGGTAAGCAAAAACAAACAAAAAAAAAAAAACCACCAAATGAACTTGAGAGACATTCTTCTTCACCCACGAACAGGTACAAAAAATAATTATTTAACACTTTACCAAACGACAAAATATTTGTCCAGTTCAAATTGAATACATTAAGAAACAACGAGTAAACAATGGCTAAAATGATGTAATTTGACTGGATTCTGTCAAGAGAAAACAATTTGGGAAAGGAGAAAATGCTGGTTGACAGCATTTTCTCCTTTTCCCACAATGTTTTGAAAGGCCTTTTTTCATGGCCATTAAAACCTGGGATTGTATGGTAAAGGTTTAACATACAAAAATGCCTTTCACAACTACAATTGCCTTTGTGGCCAGTGTAGATCAAGAACAAACTGAACAAACGTGCAGTCTGATCTTTGATCCTCAGTGTCGGCTTTGGTGAAACTCCACTGACCAAAGCAACCATGAGTCAACAATAATTTGAGTGTCATATCAAGACTGAAAATGTCTGAAGGGTTTGTTTAGTCATTGTATGGACTCACATGAAATCCTTGCAATTTCAAAAAGATTTAAAGGAAATAAAAAGTGAAATTACAAAAGAGCTAAACCTTTACCACATGGCACAATTTTAGACTCATCCATATTGAACAACAATTCAACTGATTTTCAAATGATAGTATTTGTCCTTGAAACCTGGTAACCAGCATTTTCTCCATTTCTTACAGTGTTTTCAAATGCCTTCTTTCCCAGGGTTGATAAAACTCAGGATTGTGTGGTTAGGGGGAAAAAAAATCCAAGACATAATTAGTTTTGTCTTGCAGCTGACTACTTTTGAAAACAAAGACAAAACGAGCTATTTTTCTCTTTATGACACTGTTTCTTTTTTTTCTCATGCATTCATGCAATTAACCCTTTACAAGGCAATCAATATCTAGACATGTCATAGCTGAAAGCATTTTAGGATGACAAGTTACATGTGGCTCAAAGATGATTGCTGTCCTTGAAAAAGTAGAAAACGTTGCAGAAAAAGGAGAAAATGCTGGTTACCACCATTTTCTCCTTTTCCCACCATGTTTCCAAAAGCATTCTCTTTCAGGGTCGTTAAAACTTGTGACTGTGTGCTAAAGGGTTAACCCTTTACCCAACAACCAGGATATCAGTGTATTTTCAGATTTTGGCAAGAATTATGCAAAGGTTGATGGGGGAGTCATATGATCAAAGTGTGGCAGTTTGGGGGAAGAAGCTCAAAGGAAGACATTCAATCTGGTTTTCACATCTTTTATTTTTGTCACGCGTGCTCCGCGTTTTTTCCATCCAAAAAAAAATGAGTACTACTTCCCCACCCGCTCGATCTGCATTATGTAAGAATAGTTCCGAATGTTCGACTTAACTCTTATCGATCAAAACTGACCAAAACTCATCCACTGCACAACCTACCATGTACACAACAAAAGGTATCGATTATGTGGGATTGTATTCAAAGAAGTACAATGACAACAGTATGATATCACTAAAAAAAACGAAGCTACTGATTTCTAAGTTACTTAAGCGTTATTTGAATGTCAGATTTGCAACTTAATATTGCACATGTCTGTCCACTTTCTTTTCACTTGCGGAGAAAAGTATACTCTGTACTATTCATCAGTGTCAAACAACAATTATACTTCCAAGCAAAACAATCTGAAAAGGCCCCTCTGATTTCTTATCAGACAAAAAGGATTAGAAAGCATTAGAAGACCATTTATCACTGAGGCTCAAGTCAAGACATTTTTCTCTGATAGGCTAGAAAACACCGTGAGAGAAGGAGAAAATATTGGATATCTGCATTTTCTCCTTTTCTCACAATGTTTTCAAAGGCCTTCTTCTTCAGAGATGTAAAAATGCTAATTGTGTGGTCAGGAAATAAGAAAGAAAAAGAAAGTTAAAGATAATCAATTTGCATTACAAACATTTGCTAAAAATTAGAATTGCCCAACATTCAATCCAGAAAGTGACAAAATACATTCCATCATGCAAAATTGAAACAAATAAGAACATGCATACATGTAGGAAAACAATGTTCAACTACCATTACTATGAGCAATGTTTTTTCACACTTTATCTAACATTACATCAGTTGTATCATGGCCACAGCTCACTTTTTTTATGTGTTTTGTGGGTTTTACCATAATTAGGCCAGGGCCCTGAAAAGTCTTACCCAAATACACTCAACCAAAAAACCCCTTGCCTTCAGTGAAGATTGAACCTGGGACCACCGATTATGATACCTACACCTTCATCACTGTGCCAAGCAAAACCCAGATGGACAATCAACAAAAACTCACATCAACATTTGCCATAGAGAGCTCACAGCAACAAAAAATCGCACAGTAGATGAATTATTCAAATCCAGATCAACATATCAGTCATCATTCCAAGGCATGAAAAGGAAGACTCAAACAAAATTTCACAAGCAGAGAAGAAAAAAAATTTGCTGAAGTCTTACCTCCTGCATAGCTGACATACCACTCATTAACATGTTGATTCGTTTCTACAAAAACAGAAAACAGAAATTATAACAAAAAAACATTCCTATTGTTTCAGTAACAATCTAACAGTACAAATCTGAGCATTTTCCCCTATTTCCACAATGTTTTTTTACACTCTCAAAAACAACTCTTATTATTTGAGCTACATTTTTTCTTTCAAATTACCTTTTTTTTTTCAAACTTATTTATTCAATATCAAATACAAAACAAGTTTTATAACTTACATCAATTACACACAATGACTGCTTCCTGGATGCCTTACCCAGTGCTTGTACTGTTTGTAGGTTAAGTCCCAAAGCTTGAACCTGCTTTAAACTTTCACCTAAAAATCCCAAGTTTTAACAACCCTAAAGCAGAAGACATTTGAAAACATTGTGGGAAAAGGAAAAAATGCTGGTAACCAGCAATTTTTCCTTTTCCCACAAAGTTTTCTACAACTCCAAGTGTAAATTTCAGTGTTTGAGTGTTATTTATTTTTTCATCTGCAATTGCTTTCAACCTGTGCAGGTCTAAACTTTTGCCATTTGGTAAAAAGTTAAAGGAGTTCAACCCCAGAACCTCTTATGTGAGAGGTTTACACTCTACCTCTGCACCACTGTCTCCAACATTCAATTTCTTATCTATTCACAACAATTTTTTTTTTTGGAAGAGAGTTAAAAAATATTCTGTTTAAAGGATAGATTTAACTCTCAACGCTTTACCACACAATACCTATTTTTATTGACCCTGAGGTGAAAGGCTTTGGAAAACATTGTGGGAAAAGGAGAAAATGCTGGAAACCAGAATTTTCTCCTTTTTCCACAATCTTTTCTACTCTTTCAGAAACAAATACTATCATTTGAGCAATGTTTGATTTGCTGTCTGCCATTGCTTTGATTTTGGATTGTTTGATAAATTGGTGTTTAACACTGCTTTCAACATTATTTTAGTCATATAGTGGTAACAGCTCACATATTCAAGTATGTCCTGGATTTCTTCAATACGAGGCTAGGGCTATGATATGTCTTACCCAGGGACACCTGGGTTTTTCCTGGACTATTTCATAAAGGGATCATTTGACCCCCTTCAAATGATTTTAATAAGGCATATACACATGTTTCTTAATTCTAGGGACATTCAGAAAACGTGGGGGTCAAAATTCAAAGAACCAGGGGTCAGGGAAATCCCAGGGACACTCCCATGAGAAAAATCAAGTAAGGATTGAAACAAGGGCCTCCAGCTTGCAAATCTTGACCCTGATGCACCTAGGACCCCTTTAGATCTTTGGGCTGGTCTTAAATCTAAAATTGTGTAAAGTGTCTAGCAATTTTTAGAGCCTATTTCACACTCATAATTATGTCCTTCACATAAACCTTGGACCTACCTCTTCTTCAGCCTGCAGTTCTTCTTGAGTTTTCTCCTCATCTCCTCCACCTAGCCCTGCAGCTGCTGCCTTCTTCTTGGCTGCTTTCTCTTCATCCTATAAAAAATTTCCAAACAAAATGATAAAGAAAACTGAAATAATTATCACATGTACAACTACATGTACATAAATAACACTATCAACCTCTATTATATCACAGCAACAGCTCACTTACACATGTTTCCTTGGCTTCATTAGCAGGGAGTCAGCTGGAGCTCTGCACTGTATCCCCATAGAACTCTGCTTTAAAAATCAGCATGGCAAGTGACAATCCAACCCAGAACCTTTAAATTACAAATCCACCACTTTAACCTTTTACCAAATGACAAACTTTTACTCTTGTCCAAATTGAGAATATTTGCAGACGACAAACTCACTGTTGTTCAAATCATGTGATGTGTCTTTGAAAAGGTAGAAAACATTGTCAGAAAACAGGGTCAATGAAACTCTGGATTGTTTGTAAAAGTATAAACACTAAGCAATACTAGATAAAAATAGTAATTGATAAACCAGTGCTACATAAAATACTTTTTCAAAGTCACTTGCTGTTTTCCTTATGAACAAAGTCAAATCTGTTTCAAAACCACTCACAGTTTCCTTCTGTTCAGATTTACTGTATCCATAGCGTCTGCCGTACTCAAGTAGTGTTGACTGGACCCTTGATTCTTCATCCTTCAGTCTGTCTGCATCATGGCGTTTGTATTTCCTCTCTGGTTTATATACATCCTGTAATCATACAGAGAAATAATGGTTCTCTGTTGTCAATAAGCTTACAGTCCTTTAACCTTTCATTACATTATCCTGAGTTTTAACTATATAGAGGAAGAAGGACTATTGAAAACATGGTGGGAAAAGGAGAAAATGTTGGTGACCAGCATCTTCTCCTTTTCCCAAGATGTTTTCTTCCCTTTAAAATGCAAATTTCAGTTCTTGATTCACATTCACTTTGTAGTCTGCAATTGCTTTAAATTTTGACAAGTCACCCCAACTAGATTAGGGCTATGTAGTGCATTGCCCAGGAACATTCCTATTTCCAGTTGGGAATATTTTCAGGATTTCCCTATTACAAGTTCAATTATTGGCTGTTTTCAACAAAAAAACAAAAAAAAAAAAAAAAAAAAAAAACCAAGAGTTCAAACACTGAGAAAAGGAAATCTGTTTTATAACAATTTTCATTGATCATTGAAAAGTTTTGGCCCCAAAGTGGTTGCTAGAGCCTACAATTCAAGAATTACCAGTCTTTTTTGTCATATGAACCTAGCTATTGCAGTTCAGCTTAAACATGGAACAATGATTTCAGTAAGAGAATGTCATAACCATACCCAGTCCCAATTCTCTTCTCATCTTTTCCACAAGATACAAAAACAAGAGGGCTATAAAAGCCCTATATTGCTCCACTGCCTTTTAAATAAATGTGCCATACAATTTATATGCACTGAGAGACATTACGGTATAAGAAGTCTGTTTCAAAGAGAATATAAGCTTAACCAAGAGAAAAATATATTTTTGTCATGACAAGATGATGAAAGTAAGCACAAAACAGGTCTAAACATACCAAATATCATTGAACTCTGCCAAAGGGTACTCTAACAAGAAATATTCAAAACTTAGAAGAAAAAACTTTTTTTTCTATGACACAAATGGTTAAGTTTTCAAAAAAAAAAAGGAATGATACAAACCTCACTTCATGTCAAACATTCAACTCATTTGAGAATAACCATTAACATCAGAATAAATTGTTATCACTTAAAACTGAAAGTTTTCTATCAAAAAAGCTTGTAAACAATACGCATCACGTTACTGTGCAGGTTGACAATTAACCCTTTACCAGACGACAAAATTTTAGCCCTGTCCAAATTGAAAGCATTTGCAGACGACAATTTCATTGTTGCTCAAGTGGTGCAGTTTTCCTTTGATAGGGTCGAAAACATTGTTGGAAAAGGAGAAAATGCTGGTTACCAGCATTTTCTCCTTTTCCTACAATGTTTTCAAAAAGCTTCTTTCCCAGGGTCATTTAAAGTCGGCATTGTGCGGTAAAGGGTTAAGGGAGATAAAAGGTAACAAACTACATGTACAACGTATCTGTAAAGAGTAAAATATGAGTTATTTTCCTTGATCACTATGAAAAGCTTAAATGTAGCTTTTTATGATATAAAATTAAGCAAAGCCCACAGCAGCAGTGTTCTTTGCCAAATAAAAATTATACCAAGAAACCTTAACCCTTTACCACACAATGCCCAGTTTCAACAACCCTCAAGAAGAGGCCTTTTGACAACATTGTGGAGAAAGGTGAAAATGCTGGCAACCAGCATTTTCTCCTTTTCTGACAATGTTTTCAACCCTTACATAATCACTTTTCCAGTTTTGATTCATAATTATTTTTTTTTCTGCAAATGCTTTCAATCTGGGCAAGTTTGAATTTCTGTTGTCTCATAAAGGGTTACAGAGGCCCACCAAACGATCATTTATTCCCAAATTTGAAGAAAATTCAAACCTGCCATTTTGGAAAAACTTTTCAAAGGTTTTTAATCTTTTTTAAGTTTTGTAGCCAGAGTTTTAAAAGGAATGAAATACTTCCCAAAGAGCACCTTGGCAGGATCATTTCTTAAAGGTTTGATCGAAATTTAGGATTAGTACTCTCTGAGAAGATGTCTGAAAAAAAAGTTAAAGCAGATATACATGTACTATTGCATCACTGACACAGTGCCATGAAATGAGCTATCTGGCCGTTGGTAAGTCGAGAGGACAAATACAAAATGGGTTATGTGCTAATAAACCTACCTTGATTTCTCCAACAGACTTTGTGGCTTTTACTTTCACCTCCTCAAATGCCTCATCCTTAAAAATGCAAAGGTTAACATACTAATAAATATTAACAATTTTGTTTGCAATTTCTTACTGTTTTACCCTTTATCAAACAATCTAAAACTTTAACAAACCTGAGGAAAAAGGTTTTTGAAAATGTTGAGAGAAAACAAGAACAAGCTAAATACTAGCATTTTCTCCTTTTCCCATAATATATTCTACTCTTTCAAAATCATCTCCTAGCAATAGAGACACTGTCTGTTCCATAGGTACTGTAATGAATTGTTTAGTAAATGTTTGATGCTGAATATTTTTCTCCCTTTTTGTGTGAAGTACAAAGTGAATTTTGGAAAGTATTGCACCAGTTCAAGTTGAAAAGGCCTTGAAGGAAAACATCAATAGCTTCACTGGGCACCATTACATAAATGAAACATGTACTGTTGAAAAAAGCATTAAGCTTTCACCAAACAATCCTGTGCTTGAATGATCCTTAGAAAAGAAGGTTTCTGAAAACATTGTGGGAAAATGAGGAAATGCTTTTAACCATGGCGAGCAAGGAGTTACAGGTTCAAGTCCTAGTCAGGCCTCTACATATATCTCTTTGGGTACCATACACTGTTTTCAATTCCAGTTGCTGATCATTGTGTCAACAAGGCAGCCAATGACTTGGGAAGATCATTGTTAGTACAGGTAAAAAGAAAATACAGGAAAGCATGGACAGGTGTGCTGGTTGCAGCAATTAAACTGAAATATGATGAAAACAAAGTCCAATACTATGCAAACAAATGCAATAAGAGATGTTTATGCAAATGTTGTTCTATCAGTAACTGGATAAATCTCATCCAAATGGCAATGGGTCACAAATGTTTGCACAGTAAACTATGACCACCATGTACATCCAGTCAAAATATTTGCCCCTTTACCTAACAATCCTGTGTTTTACAGACTCTGCTAGAAAAAAATAAAATTTTGAAACATTGTCATAAAAGAAGAAAATGTAGGTTACAAGCATTTTCTCCTTTGCACACAATATTCAAGAAAGTCCCTTTCCTAAGGGTCAATAAAACACAGGATTGTTCAGAAAAGGGATTGCTGGGATTGTTTGGTAAAGGGTTGAAAATGAAATGTGTTCATATAGTCTAAATCAGGGTTTATTTACATCAAGTGATAAAGTAAGTCAGACCACAACTAGACAGTGATCTGATATCACACCATCAATATCATGTCATACATGAACTTGTTATGTCTGAATGACAGACAGTACACCCATTTATCAACCCTTACCTACACCACAGAATGTACTTTAACACACATCAAAATGGTATACTGGTCTAAATTGAAAGCATATGGAGACAAACTGACTGAAGTGGGGAGATATGTCTTCCAAGGGGTCAGAGTCATTGTGGAAAAAAGAGCAAATCCTAGTTATCAGCATTTTCACTTTTAAACCTTTTAACATATAATGCCACCTTTTAACAACCCTGAGGAAGAAGACTTGAAAACATTGTGGGGAAAAGCAGAAAATACTGCTAACCGTCAAGAATCACTTTCAACTTTTGAGTCCCATTTATTTTGTCGTCTGTAGTTGCTTTCACTTTTGATAAAGCTAAAATTCTGTCATTTGGTACACTGTTACCACAATTTTTAAAAAAAAAAAACCTGTTCCTTAGGAACGTTAAAGGTTGGTAAAGGATTGACCAGTTACCTCATAATTCTGCATTTTAGCAACCCTCAAGAGTTCTGAAGAAGGTTTTTGAAAACACTGTTGGAAAAGGAGAAAATGCTGGTGACCAGCACCTCCTTTTTTTCCCCAAAACGATTTTTTACCTTTCCAAGAACAATTTTCAACCTGTGGCCCAATTTTGATTTTTCATCTACAAATACTGTAAATCTTAACAAATCTGAAATTTAGTTATCTTGCAAAGGGTTAACTCTTTACCAGTTGACAAATTTTTCTTAAACCTTTACCACACAATCCTGACTTTTAACGACCCTAAGAAAAAATCCTTTTGAAAACTTTGTGGAAAAAGGAGAAAATGCTGATAACCAGCATTTTCTCCTTTTCCCACAATGTTTTCTTCCCTTCCAAAGGTAAATTTCTATTTTTGAATTGCAACTGTTTTGTCCTCAGCAAAAGCTTTTTAATTTGGCTAAGTCTAAAATTTTGAACGTGTGGTAAAAGGTTAAGCCACTGAATTGAAAGGATTTGCAGATCACATACCAAACAGGGATCAAATGATAAAACTTGCGTTCTGACAGATAGAAAGCATTGCTGAAAATGGAGATAAGGCTAATTATCAGCATTTCCTCCTTTTCCCATAGTATTTTGTAAAACCATCTTCCAAATGGTCACTGAAGTATGGGATTGTTTTGTATGGCATTAAACAAAAATCTATACATAACTTATAAATACCTCTGGTGTTTTGTGATCCTTATTAAACTGTGATACTGAAAAGTTTCGAATGTAATCACCCAGTTCCTCCCTTGTCTCAATGGCCCGCTTCACCAACCACTGGAAGTAGAAAAATTTCAGTCATACCTGTGTCTGACTTGAATATGTTCTTCCATTCTTCTACACATCCCTCAACCCTATAGGCCTTAGAGTGCCAAACAAACCCTTAAGACATTTAAAATGTCAAAAAAAGACGCAAATAAATGCAGTGTCAAGGTCAAACAGTGTGGACCAAAGATTAGGATGCACATTTTTTTTGCAGTTTTATCCTGATCTACACTGGACAAAAAAAAAGCAACTATAGTGGTAAAAGGCCCTTTATGGTTAAACTCTTTACCAAATGACAAAATTTTGGACTGGTCCAAATTCAGAACATTTGCAGATAACAAATCAAAGGTGGTTCAAATGATGAAAGTTACCTTTAATTAACCCTTTACCAAACGACAAAATTTTAGACTCAACCAAATTGATTGATTGATTGATTGTTTGGTGTTTAACGCCGTTTTCAACATTATTTCAGTTATATCGCGGCGGCCAGTGCACCTATCTATGCTTTCCTGGAGTCTCTTTTACCAGTACTCCGCACAATTTTCTTCCCAAGCCACTGGCTGCTTTCCCACATAATCACTGTCGTAACAATGGTCAGCGGTGGGAGAGGAATGAATCCTGTCGCAATGACTATCATCAATCCTTGGAAAGAAATTGGCCAAGCCAGGGATCCAACCAAATTGAAACCATTTGCAGACGATAAATTAAACATGACTCAATGATGATTTCTGTCTTTCGAAGGGTAGAAAACATTGTGGAAAAAGGATAAAATGCTGGTTACCAGCCTTTTCTTCTTTTCCCACAATGATTTTAAAAGGTTTCTTTCTCAGGGTCGTTATAACACGGGACTGTGTGGTAAAGAGTTAAGTAGAACACAAGTGGAAAAAAGGAGAGAATGCTGGTTAGCAGCATTTACTCCTTTTTTCACAATGTTTCCAAATGATTACTTGCTCATGGTTGTTAAAACACTTGTTTGGTAAAGGGTTAACCCTTTACCAAATGACAGAATTCTAAACTGGTCCAAATTGAAAATACTTACAGACTACAAATAAATCCTTTACCACACAACACAATTTAGACTCGTCCAAATTGAAAGCATTTGCAGACAACAAATAAAACTGTCTCAAATGATGAAGATTGACTGGGAAAGGGCAGAAAACATTGAGGGAACAGGAGAAAATGCTGGTTACCAGCATTTTCTCCTTTTCCCACAATATTTTCAAACCTTTCTTCCTCAGGTGTCATGAATTGATGAGTCTGGGATTGTTTGATTAAGGGTAAAATGTAGCTTGAATGATGAAATTTGTCAATGAAAGGATGGAAAACATCCTGTGAAAAGGAGGAACTGACGATTACCAGTATTTTATCTTTTTCCTCCAATGTTTTCAAAAGCCATTTTCCCTCAGGGATGTTAAAAGTCAGGATTGAAGTTTGAAGGGCACTATTGTCAGGATATCTAGCAAAGAAGCAGACATAATATATAGATCAAGGTCAAACTGTACATTCCACTAAATCCAGGTTCAAGGTTCCAAAAACACCCACCTGCACAACTGGGTAAATATGGATAAAATCAAGACCCTGGATCTGATGGGGCTCAATCCTGTGCGGACATTTCATCCGGGGTAACACAGCAACAATCTTCTCTGTTAGGGCACTGAAATCAATTTAATTGAAAAATCAGCATTTATCAAATTTTACACTGGTTTCTGTTTGTGTGAATGGAGTTTAACTATTCACCAGACGATAAAATTTCGGACTTGCCCAAATTCAAAGCATTTCCAGATAACAATTTTGATGTGGCCCAAATGATGAGATTTAGGTGTGAAAGGTTTGAAATCATAGTTGAAAAAGGAGAAAATTCTGATTACCAGCATTTTCTCCTTTTCCCACAAAGTTTTCTACCTTTTCCTTGACAAATTCCCATATCTGTTATCTGCAAATGCTTTCAAACCAGACAAGTCTTTAATCTTGCTGTTTGGTAGAGAATTAATGCAAAGTTGTTTAGAAGTTTAGAAATTTAAAAAAAAAATGTTCCTTATACAAATTGTTTTCTTTAACCTTTCGCCACACAATCCCAGGTTTTAACAACCCTGGAGAGAAAGGCTTTTGAAAACATTGTGGAAAAAGGAGAAAATGCTGGTTACCAGCATTTTCTCCTTTTCCCACACTGTTTTCTACTTGACAGGTTTCGTCATTTGAATCATATTTGTCATCTGCAAATGCTTTGAATTTGGACAAGTCTAAAATTCTGTTGTTTGGTATAGAGTTAACCCTTCACCAAACAACAAAATACTCCATACTTGTCCAAATTTAAAGTATATGCAGACGACTAAAAAGATTTGGCTCAAGAATTGAGATATGTTTTTGGAATAGTAGAAAACATTGCAGGAAAAGGAGAATATGTTGGTTACCAGCATTTACTCCTTTTCTCACTATGTTTACAAAAGCTGTCATCCACAAGGTTGTTAAAAGTTGGGATTGTGTGGTAAGGGGTTAACACAGATTGGATTATACATGTACTTACATTTTCTGACCAATAGTTGAGTTTTCTTGAAACAGCAGGTCCACATCAATGTCAATATTACAGGTAGTTATACACCAAGTCATTCCACCAACCACCTGCAATCAAATTTACCCTTTACCACACAATGCTTAATGAACCTTGAGGAAGAAGCCTTTTGAAAATACTGTGGGAAAAGGAGAAAATGTTGGTAATCAACGTTACTTTTTACCTTTTTAAAAAATACAATTCATTTCTTGAGCCCTATTTAGTATGTTGCCTTCAAAATATTTTCAAATCAGCCAGATCTTAATATTTGTAATCTGGTAAAGACTTTATTTATCTCAGAGTGGTAAGTCACCTATTTAACTTTCCTTGACTATTTTAAACCAGCATATTACCTTTGGCTTTCTACTAACTCACTGCTTACCCAGTGAATTTTTATTTTCATCCTTCACCACACAATCTCGAGTGTTAATGACCCTGAGAAAGTCAGCCTTTAAAAACATTGTTGGAAAGGGAGAAAATGCTGGTTACCAGCATTTTCTCCTTTTCCCACAATGTTTTCTACTCTTATAAATACAAAATCCCTCATTTCAACGGAATTTAATTTGCCATCTGCAAATGCTTTCAATTTTGACCTAAGATTTTGTTGTCTGGTAAAGAGATACCGGTTGGGTCTCATTATAACCACTTTTTTAGGGTTTAGTTTTTTAAGCAATTCCTTTAAAAGTACAAATCTAATATCCCTGTAATTGACAGCTTTGGAAAACATTGCTGGAAAAGGAGAAACTGTAACTTAATATCTATCATTCTTTTTCCTATAATGTTTCCTACACAGTAAATCATATTTTCCAAGCCTTTCACTATTTTGTGACATGAGTATTGTAAAACTAGCTGGTAAAGTAACATAATTATACTCATAACTGTGAATACTGTATATATTCATATGAGTCATGCACTTTGAAAAGATGCTTTAATGCGTTGTGTTTGTTGTTTTATAATACAATACTATATGTACATCAGTGAATGTATGCCTTACCAGCTTCAGCCACGCCTCTTAGCTAGAGTATCTTAATACTATATATACTCTGTCTTGTATGTTAATCTTTGTTAGTATTAAATATTCTGTTTAGCTTAATTGTTGTTGTTTCCATTAATATCCACATATATAACATAATGCATCTGCAAAAAGTGTCGACCTATGTCAGCCTGTGCAGTCTGTGTCGGCTGACCATGGTCAAAACGCCAGTGTTCAGATAAAATGGACCCAGATTATGTGATGACTAGCTTGGTGTAATGCATTATAAAGATGCATTAAATTCTCTTTTGCCAGGGTGCCACTCATATCCTTTGGATGCACTTGATATAAATACCTTGTCAAATGGTGACAGGCCCTTTATCCTAGCTCTGAAATAGCCCGCTGCCAACAACAGTTCAATAGTTTGATTGAGTTTAACATTCTGTTCCTCATCTTCTCGCACATCAAACTACAATATAAAGTATGATCATATAATCTTAATCCCTTTATTAACCCATTACCACACAAGGCCGACTTTTAACGACCCTGGAAAAGAAGCCTTTAGAAAACATTGTGGGAAAAGGAGAAAATGCTGGTAACCAGCATTTTCTCCTTTTCCCACAATGTTTTCTATCCTATCATAGCAAAATTGCATCATATGAGCAACACTGAAATTGTCGTCTGCAAATGCTTTCAATTTGGACAAGGCTATAATTTTGTCGTCTGGTAAAGGGTTAAACAAGTCTGAGGTTAATGACCGGGAGAAGAAGGCTTTTAAAAGGACTATAGTAAATGTAGAAAATGTTCCAAGCCTGCATATCTTTTCTTTTCCAACATTTTTGTTCTTAAACATTTGAAGAAAGATTCAAATACATGTACTTGAGTCACATTAAATGTACCACAAGCAAATCTATTCAGTTTAGTCTAAAGTACAGTGGTCTGGTAAAGAACTGAGCAAATATCGCAATTAATTTGCCTTTCATCTTTTCACTTTGAACCAGAATTGTAAATAAGCTTTTTCAAGTTGCTGGTTTCTTTCCTTATGTAGGATATCGTGACATGGGCATTATTTACTGACAATTGAATTTAAAAGTTGAAATCTTTACTGAAGAATCTTATCAATTAATCAATTGATTGAACAGTGTTTTAAGCTGCTTTCAATATTATTTAAGTCACAGTCACTGTGACAGCTCACATATTCATGTATGTCCTGGGTTTCACCCATATAAGGCTAGGGCTCTGAAGTGTCTTGCCAAAGGACACTCACACAAAAAGCCCCATGATTCCATTGAGGCTTGAAACAACTGCCTCAAGATTACCAGTCCTATACTTTACCATTGGGCCACTCAGTATCCCTCCAATAAATGTTTTAGCAATACCTAGGAAAAAAGCTTTTCGGCACTGAAAATAAGTGGGGGGGATGCGTATCAAAACCATTTCATGTGCTTTGAGGTTGTATATAAATACAATGTACAAAAATTTTTTGAAGAATTTTAAAGAACTATATATATGAGCTATGCTCTGACAAAATGGGGCTTGAAGCATCTCCACCATGCTAATTTACAGAGGAAGTCAACACATATTAAGGGATCCATAAAATCCATTCACTCTTACGACTGACTGAATCTGGAGGAAGAGTGTACCTAGGTCATGCAAAAAATTGACCAATAGCAAAAACTTTTGATCCATGTCAGTCTGCGCAGAATGCATAGGCTGACATGGGTCAATACTTTTTACAGATGCATTAAGCCTCCTTTTCTCACAGCATGGCTCATATCCAAGCGATTATTCTGAGTCCTTAGTTACACAAGACATTTTGTTAACTCTTTACCAGACGACAAAATTTTAGACCTGTCCAAATTGCAAGCATTTGCAGACGACAAAATAAACGTGACTCAAAAATTGAAACTTGACTTTAGAAGAGTAGAAAACATTGTGGGAAAAGGAGAAAATGCTGGTTACCAGCATTTTCTCCTTTTCCCACAATGTTTTCAGAAGGCTTCTTCCTCTGGGTCGTATTAAACCAGGGATTGTTTGGTAAAGGGTTAAGCAGAGTTGAATTTTGTAGAGCAGAGTTGAATCTTGAATTTGATTAAAAAAAAATGGGCAAACTCCTCCATCCCAAACATGGGCTGATTTAAAACTCCAAGTGAGCCATTTAACCCTTTATCAGATGACAAGATTTTGGCTTTGTCCAAATTAGAAGCATTTGCAGACAACAATTCCAATGTGGCTCAAGTGGTACAATTTTTCTATGATAGGGTAGAAAACATTGAGGGCAAAGGAGAAAATGCTTGTTACCAGCATTTTCTGCTTTTCCCAGAATGTTTTCATAAGGCTTCTTTCCCAGGGTCCTTAAAAACAGGCATTGTGTGGTAGAGGGTTAAAACAATGACTAAACATAAGACAGAGACCCAAAGAGTATGTACTAATTAGATCTGTCACAATGAGGAGATTGTAGCAAGTATCAACAACATAGGATTAACCCTAGTCTGTACTGAAGACTGCAGAAAAATTCGGCGAGAATCTGTATCTTTGCATCATGATAAGAGATTTTAATTCCTGCTTAATGCTTTAGTCAGTTGTTACAGGAGATCACTCCTTCCTTACTGCACAGCTTCATCCCATATAAAATCAATACCTAACAACTGCCTTAGGAAGAATTCTCTTTAACTCAGTGGTTATGGTATTGGTCTTTTAAACCTCGAAAAACGAGGATCCTTTGCTGCATGGATTCCAATCCCTCCAAGTACGGTTTGTATTTGAGCTATGCATTTTTTGAAAATTGAGCTCGAAATCACTTGGGATCATGTTCTATTTGAGAAAATATGGAGACCAGACACTCAAATGAAGACACAGGCAGGAATTTTTTGGGTTAATCATCAGAAGAGAGACTGCCTGGTATGGGTCATCTTTTTTTTGTGGGCTTTCTGCAGCAATCATTACTATATTTGGAAAACATGTCATACATATATGGTACATGGGGATTGAGTCAGTAAAAGAGACTGTGAATTAGGAATCATGATTTCAGAATGACAGATCTAGCTTTCTGAATTAGTAGTTTTCATTGTCCTTCTTTATATTTTGTTTGTTTGAATTGTCTTCTTCTTATGAGTGATACAATACTAGATAAAGATTTTGTTAGTTTAAATCAAGACTTACATATGCTGGATTTTCGCACGGCAAATTGATAAATAGGGGGAAGAGGGCAAACAAAATAACTTGTGGCAATCCTGCAATGCCGTGCACTAGATGCAATCCTACAAAGCTGCTTTTTTTCTTTTTAATATGGAGGTAGTTTAACCATTGACCATACAATTAAAGATTTCAGCCTTTGAAAACATTGTGGGAAAAGAACAAAATGCTGGTGATCCGAAGTTTTACTTCAAATTATTACCTATAGCATCTTAATTAAGATACTTAAACAAAGATTACGTATTGAATGTTATAAATGTGCTGTGGTATATCATTTTCTCCAATGGCGTACCTGTGGCGTAATTTACTGTCGTGGCGTATACTGGTGTAACCGAATTTCGCCAACGCAAGGGAAACTGCTCTTGTGGATTGCACAAAACAATAATAATTTTCTTTCTGGTTAAATATCTATGTACTTGTATTCAAATACTTTTGTAAAAATAATTTTTACCACTTAAACATCTAAATTTATCTGTCAAAACATCGTTAGAAGTGAGACAGTACAAAGTCGCCATCTACAAAAAGAGTAAGCTAATTTCGACAACTCTGGTTTTCCAAAAATTAGAGGCCCCAGAGAGGGTAAAATGAAATAAAAGATTCACAGCATCATTTCAGCAATATTCATTGCCTCCCTTGGATATTAATTCTACATTTACTTCCTACAAGAAAACCTGAAGAAAATAAAACAAAACGCAGTTCTCAGAAAACAAAATCGACAGTTATGACATTTTTTGTGTAATTATTTCTGCCGTGGCACTGAAATATTATAATCTAAATCAGGATGACAGTGTTGGGGATAAACAGGCTGTAAATCCAAAAAAGATAACCTTTTGTAGCTCACAGAAAAAAGGTATCTTCTTGTCTTTATAGTGATTGTTGTACCTGATTCAATCTGTTTTCTTAGGAAAAAATGAATAAGGACTCCTCTTTCATTCATATGGATATATTTCCCTTTAGGTGCCCTATACGAAACTTTGGCTATTAAAGTTCAAAAGATAACCTGTCAAACCGAAAATAGACGACACAAAAAAGTTTTAAGCTGAAAGGATCTTTTAAAATCTGCATATAAAGGAGGCACCTGAAAAGTGATAATAAAATGGCAGGGAAAAGCATGTGAGAGGTTGCTTATGAACTTTTTTCTTATTGATAGGTATTTTTCTGTCATTAGATTCAAATCACAGTTTAAAACATCTTTGCTGCTAAGATATCAGTCATTTCCCCGAATGGATGATGTCACAGATACGAAAATATTGTCCAAGAACATAGTTGGCGAAATTCGATTACTGGCGAATTCGCTTACGCTCCTATACTTTAGTCTTTAGTGTGACCTTTTTGTCTTACTACATTATTCTTTACCCTTTAGAAGACAATCTTTTGAGCTACAATTAAATTGTTGCCTTTAATTGGTTTAAGAGGATGAGAAATAAGTTTCCCAACATAGGAAATAATTCTTTATCATTTTTAAACCCTTAAACTTTTCTACTGCAGCTGCTAGAACATAGAATGGAGACTCATACATCGCAAATATTTCGCTGAAATGGTGACCGATTTATTCAGTGACAGTTTATCCTTAAAAAAATGAAAGCAATATTATAGGCCATCTAATAATATGAATATCAATTAAGAGTTTACTTCTACTTCGTTTCCATCTGCATCAACGGTAGGTGCATTTTTACTGGAACCAGTTCTAGGTCTTCCAGCAAAGACACTCCTACTAGCGGCCATCTTGTCTTAGTCACATGATTTAGGGTTTGGAGTTACTCGGATGATATCCTAAGCGAGAAAAATCTTCAATGAGTTCCGGATTCACGACGTAATTTGCCGATTTGTTGTCGTGAGGTGTCGCTCACTGGCCACTTTTAGGTCAAAGATTGTCAACAGATCTTTATTTCAATAGTCTATAAGACCTTTTTCGGTGATATTGCATAAAAATGAAAATCATCATAAGTTAAAACAGGGATCCTATATATATGTGTATATACGATTAAAATATCTAGATTATGTATATACTCCAATCTTCCTTCATCCAACTTAGTTTTCTTTGCAAATTTATCTCCCTACAGGGCAATCAAATCTCAGATGAGGTACGATTGTGTATCTATCTTTAGTCGGACACTCTTATTCTTTTGTCAATAAGCATTAACAGACCTTATACGATTGGTCGCGTTTTACTACACGCTCAACAAAACTGTAATCTGATTGGTTGATATTACATGAGACCATCGGTGTTGTGGTCATGTGATCGATCAGGCTATCAGCTGGAGAAAACATAACACACGGAAGGTGATATCGTGTCGAGCCACTTTAGCTATAGATATATCTCATCAGATGCTGAAATCGTAGTATTTCGGCTGCTGATCTACAGGACACATCTATTGTTTCAAGTATGTATCAATATTTTTTCTACATTTCAGCAAAGTTATTGTCTTTATCTTCAAATAATCTGAAGACGTATGCCGGTGAAAGATTTCAGATTGTGTGAATGAAAGATTGGAACAGTTTCAAATACATTTTGTTTCACTTCAGATCAAAGTTGATAATTGCCGTAAGATCTTATAAGTTGTGAGCGCCATTTATTCTTGTCTCCAGTACTTCAGAAGCTCAAAATACTATATATATATTCCAACCCATGAAACCATAGCCATAGGCTAGATATCTATTAGATGTATTGAGATGGACCAAAAACTTTAAATACACAAATAACAAACATGGACGAAAACAAAAATTTTCAAACAGTTTCCAAAAACATAGCAGCTCTAGTGATGAGACTGTAGTGACAATCAAAGCTTGGATATTTTGCCCATTAAGTGAGAGTCTTTGTTTCGCTTCTCATACTGGCCACACTTCCCCACATGGAAACCACATTAGTGGTATCAGAAAGGGTTCCATAGAACCTGGAGAGTGGGAAAGCACCGGGAAATCAGGAAAGGAACGAGTTAAGTGGTAGTTGGCGACATAGATATTGAGCAGTCTTGGTAGCTTCGTGGTAGAGCATTGGCCCTGTAAGCTGAGGGTGCTAGCTTCCAGCCCTTCTACAAGCCATACTTTTTCTCCGAGAAAAAGAAATTGTATAGTGTTATCTACCAGTTTGAAGACAAATCTCGTCAGTTCGGGTACATATAACTTAAACTCTGCAAATGCCACTCATTTGGACAAGTCTGACACTGAACTGTCTGATAAAGAGTTCAGGGTTTTAACCTTTCGCCACAATAAAATTCTAGACTTGTCTAAAGTGAATGCATGCATATGCAGACAAAATATCAAATACTGTTCAATAATGTGGATTGTTTGTGAACGTTTGAAAATATTTTGGGAAAAAGAGAAAACGCTTGTTACAAGCATTTTCTCTTTTTCCCAGAATATTTTCAAAAGGCTTCAACCTCAGCGTCATGAAAAATGGGATGGTTTGATAAAGGGTTAATCTTACTGAGGTCTGTGTCAAAACAGGATTATCAGACAAAATTGGTCTGCAGACACTAACTGCACTCTATAAACTATTGTTTTGATCTCAAAACCTTGTTATACGAAAAGTTAAGACTCCTTTTGACAGCATTTGCAAAAGACAGGCTTAGTGTGTCTCAAATTAATGGATTTTAAACTTGAAACTGTCAGAAGGCATTGAGGAAAAAGGAGATGATTGTTGCCAGCACTTTTTTTCTTTCTCCACAACGTTTTCAGAAGCCTTTTTCACAGCCTCAAAAGCTCTGGAATGTTTTATTAACCTTTTTTCAACACCACCTTAAATTTTCTTGACCCAGAGAAAGCCTTTTTAAAATATGGTAGGAAAAGGAGAAAATGCTGGTAACAAGTTTTTTTTTTTCAAAATTCCCACAAAATTTTATAACCCTTCAGAAACAAATTTCAAGTTTTGAATTTCATTTATTTCATTGTCTGCAAGTGCTTTCAATTTGGACTAGTCTATTCTAAAATAATCATTAAATTTTTTATTTAATGTCATGTTGTGCAGAGTTAAGGGTTTATTTTTGTCTAGACCAGTCACCATGTAGATAACCAACTTTTTCAGCATTATCAGCGAAGGACAATTTGACTTTCCATCATTTTTCCAAGGTGCTTTTGACAAAACTTTTCAGTGAACTTGGGGATTAAGAAATTTTTAATTTGAGAAAAAGAATACAGAAGCAGTATTGATCTTTGTGTCTTAACCCTTTATCACACAACAAACATGCAGACTTGTCCAAATTGAAAGTATTTGCAGACAGCAACTTAAATGTGACTCAAATGATGTAATTTGTCTATGATAGGGTCAAAAACGTGGGAAAAGGAGAAAATGCTGGTTACCAGCATTTTCTCTATTTCCAACAACGTTTTCAAAAGGCTTATTTCTCAAGGTCGTTAAAACTCAGGATTGTGTGGTAAAAGAGTTAACCCTTTACCAACTAATCCTGTGTTTTGACAACCCTGAATAAGAAGTGTTTTGAAAACTTTGCAGGAAATGGAGAAAATACTGGTAACCAGCATTTTCTTGTTTTCATAAAATGTTTTCTTTCCTACCAGAGAAGTTATGTTCTTTTGTACCAATTTCTAATTGCCATCTGAGCATGTTTTTGATTTTGAAGAGCCTAAAATTATCATTTGGGAAAGAGTTAGGTTTATCCGCATTTTTATTGAACATTATTTCTATGACATTTATATAAGTGGTCATATATATAATTATGTTGAAAAACAGTCAGTGGCTTGGAAAGAATGATTTGTAAAGTACTTGTTTTAAAAAAAAAAAAAAGTATAGATAGCTGCTGCAAAATGAGTTAACCCTTTACCACACAATGACGACTTTTAACACCCCTGAGGAAGAAGGCTTTCGAAAACATTGTGGGAAAAGGAGAAAATGCTGGTAACCAGCATTTTCTCCTTTTCCCACAAAGTTTTCTACCTAATTTAAGCAAAATTGTACCATTTGAGCCACTTTGAAATTCTCGTCTGCAAATGCTTTCAATTTGGATAGGTCTAAAATTTTGCTGTGGTAATGGGTTAAATCATGGGAAAAAAAAATGGCATAAAACATCAAACAAACTGCAAGCTTTTCTGTCGCATCTATTCAATCATTATTGTATTGGTTTTCTCTTACAGTATCTGTGATAATGGCAACAGCTATGCAACTGATGGTCAGAGGGGCAATTCTCTTCTGTTTTGGGGTATTTTTCTCTCTGCTACTCAACTTGCTGCAAGTCCACCGAGAGTTGTTGGAGCCCGGACAGGAACCTGGAAAGTTTGATCATTATGAGTCTTCGTGGTGGGTTCTTCCAGTTTGTGGAATGACTGCAGGTTAGCTACATTGTTACTTCATGAAAAATGCTGTGGCGTCTGCCATGCTTAACTCTAAAACGCAACAGAATTTTATACTGGTCCAAATTGAAAGTATATGCTGACAACAAATTAAATATTAATAAAATGAAAGTTTTTTGTTAGTGAAAGGGTAAAAAACAGCTTGGAAAATGGAGAAAATGCTGGTTACCAGGATTTTCTCCTTTTCCAACAATGTTTTCAAAAGCCATTTCCATCAGGGTCATTAAAACTGGGGATTGTGGTAAAAAATTAAGCATTCACCACACAATCCACAAAGTTTTAAGGACTCTTTGAGAACTCTTGAAAATGTTGTGAAAAAAGGAGAAAATGCCCATATTTTTTGGTCTGCAAATGGTTTCAGTGTAGGGAAGTCTTAAGATTTTGTCATTTGGTAAAGAATTATATCTTTACTACATGACCCACATGTAGACTTGTCCAGATTTAAATGTCAATACTGAAGATATATACTTGGTATTTCATTTATTCATCATTGCCACCAGTTGTCCATTCCGGTGATGCCCTCAAAGGATTGTTAGTTATCATGTTATGGGGGATGGTGCAAGATACAGGATGAAACCCACCCTAAGTTATGCCTGGTTCTTTAATACACGCATTGTATAGCACTATCACACTGGCCTTAGATTTAATATCTCATCCGAAATACTTTTGAGTAATTTTAGGTGGCCACCTGTGGGGATCGAATCCACAAGTGACCAGAGATTGACATTCACACGTCTCATTCTGTACCACCAGAGCTGTTAGGGCTATTTTTAACCCTTTACCACACAGTCCCGACTTATAACGACCCTGAGAAACAAACCTTTCGAAAACATTGAGGGAAAATGGGGGAAAAATGGTAACCAGCATCTTTCTTTTTCCGACAACATTTTCTTCCCATACAAAGACAAATTTCAGGTTTTGAGTCACATTGAATTTGTTGTCTCCACATGCTTTCAATTTAGTCAAGTCTAAAATTTTGTTGTTTGGTAAGGAGTTAACTATCAAAAGGGGAACCTATACTTGAAGGGCAGATAATGCTAGAATTATTTTTGACTCGTATGTGCCACGTTTTTATATAGAACTTTGACTGATAAAACAATCACAGCCAAGCATGGGTACAGTAACCACATGTAGATCTCTTCTTTATTGATTGAAAGTAAATGAATAATGATAATAATTATTTATTTTGTTAAGGTAAAAACATTTAGACATTTTTTCAACTAAGAAATCTTGAACCTGAAAAGAAGTCTTTTTACAATGCTCCCTCCAAAATAAATGATAAGAGAGTCACACTCTGTGAAATGTGGGTTTAATGTTTCTACAAAAAGTATTGACAATTGTCCACCTGCACAGGCCTATATGGGTCAGAACTTTTTGCAGTTTGTAAATTCTGTGGATGTCCAAAGACCATTCTGCCTCATAATTCAGTCAGTTGCTTTATAAAATGGATTCTATAAGTCCATAGTTATGTGATGACTTGCATGGTATGATGCATCCCAGTTTGTCCCATATACTAGTTTATTTCACATGTTTTGCGGTATGAAGATAAAGTCTCTTTTGTATGGGATATATTTACACTAGTTATCAAGAGACTCATTTGAAGGCTGGAAATTTAATGTGGATGGTCTTGAGATGAAGATAGTCAAGGAAAAAAAAATAGGTCACTTAACTCTTTACCACACAATCCCGAGTTTTAACGACCCTGAGGAAGAAGCCTTTTGAAAACTTTGTGGGAAAAGGAGAAAATGCTGGTAACCAGCATTTTTTCCATTTCCCACAATGTTTTCTACCTCATCAAAGAAAGAAATCATCACTTGAGCTACATTTATTTTGCCGTCTGCAAATGCTTTGAATTTGGTGGAGTGCAAAAGTTGTCATTTGGTAAAGAGTTAACTCTTTACCAAATGACAAAATTTTAGACTTGTCCAAATTGAAAGCGTTTGTAGACATCATAATAAATGTGACTCAAAAATTGAAACTTGACTATAGAAGAGTAGAAGACGTGGAAAAAGGAGAAAATGCTGGTTACCAGCATTTTCTCCTTTTCCCACAATGTTTTCAGAAGGCTTCTTCCTCTGGGTCGTAAAAACCAGGGATTATTTGGTAAAGGGTTAACCTTTTACCAAAACAAAAAATGTGGAAAAAGGAGAAAATGTTGGCAAACAGCATTTCCTCCTCTTTCCACAATGTTTTTCTACCTGTTTAAAAACAAATTTTATCATTTCAGTTACATTTAGTTTGTTATCTGCAAGTGCTTTGAATGTATACAGGTCTAAAAATTTTGTAGGCAACTTTCACATCATGTAGCAGAATACTTTTCAAAACATTGTAGCTAGAGGAAATATTGCACAAAAAACGTCCCACTTTATCCCTTGCCGAGTTCAAACTACCCTGGGAAAGAAGACTGTTGAAAAACATTTTGGTAACCAGCATTTTCTCCTTTTCCCAAAATGTTTTCTATCCTTTCAACGTTTTCCATTGTTTGAGCTACATCAAATGCTTTCAATTTGGACAAGCCCAGAATTTTGTTGTTTGGTAAAAAGAGTTAATATATATTTATATTATGCAAGGGTGTTTTCAATAAAAAGCCGTGTGCGTAGCTATGTTATTTCATTTTTTCTTTGGTTTCAGCTTTTGTTGGCTTATTGTATCCGTTCCTGGACAAAAGACTAGAAGAGCCACTAAAATATAAAGGAGAATGGTCAACGGTGATGCGTTGTGTTGCTGTCTTTGTAGGAATTAACCATGCCAGTGCTGTATCCTTTACTGTAGAATACATCTTTTTCTGTTATTGCACCTTCCACAATGTGTGTGTGTGTGGGGGGGGGGGGGGGATGTACTGGAATTTGGTTTTCTATCCATCTGTCAATGCAATTTTGTGACCCCTACAATCTTCAGCTATTTCGGCTGAAATTCTAATTAAAGATTTCCCACCATGAGGATTTGTGTATCTGCAATGTTTATGGTGATTGGTTGACTACTACAGGAGTTATAGCCCTTTGGTATTTTTTGCCTTATCCAGAGACAAGGGAACAATTTGGGGGCGAGGGGGTATTTTGCAACTTGCAGCTGTTCTTGCTTACTTTATGCAGTTCAAAGCAAACAGAAAATGTTGTTTTCTACCAGACATCAAAATTTTAGACTCTTCCATATTAAAAGCATTTGCAGATGACAGATTTAATGTTTGCTCAAATACTAAAATTTGATATAAATGAAAGGGTAGTAAACAGTTTTGGAACAGGAGACAGTGCTGATAACCAGTATTTTTTTCTCTTCACACACTGTTTTTGAAAGCTGTTTTCCTCTGGACATAAAAATATGAAACTGTATTGTTAAAGTGTCAATGAACTGTTCAAGCTTAACTCTTTTGCACACCATAGATGACACCAGAAGCTTTTGTGGACAGTGTAGATCAAGATCAGACGGCACAGAACTTGCATTCTGATCTCTGATCTACACTGTCCACTGCTACATTCCAGATTATGACCGAACTTTCTCTTGATCTTGCAGAGGAAATGTATTTTCAACCTTTGAGAAAATGCAATTTATCTATTCAGTCGTAAAAGAGTTAGAAAAGTTATGATTGTACTTAAAAAAATCAAAAATATCAAACGTACCATCCTTAACTATTTAACAGAAACTTGATTTTCAAAATAATCTACACATGTCTCTCACACTGGCAGCCATGTCTATTGGGTTGTGGTGGTTGTTTGACAGATCAAAAAGTGGATTTGGTCTCGGTGTGGGAATCGCCATGTTAGCCACTATACTTACACAATTCCTAGTCTATCAGGGTATCTATAAGTAAGTATATATTTCTTACCACATGACTAGCCACTCCAGCCAAAAGTGTTAAAAAGTAGCCATCCATTTATCTATGCACTGTCATGCCCATCGACCATAGCGACCAGCATTCAATATGGTTTTCAATCATTTTTCTGCTATGACAGTGTTGTATGTCGTTTAGAATAGTTTAAGCTTCCAAATATGGGAGAAGGCTTCCACAATTAAACATGAGTGGATGACAAGACCACAGTTTATGGATTTTGTTGTTGCCGTGCACTTCTACAAAATACATCTGCCAAAATGTCAGCAGGGTCATTTTTGTTTCAGTTTCAACTACGACTATTGACAGCATTGTTCTGGCCAGTGTCTTGCAAATGGAATTGTTGCAGGGAAAATAGATAATCACATGAGTAGCAGCCCTTGACTGAAACATGCTGATTAACTAAGAATCCATGCAAACCTTTTTCTTGCGAATTTCTCATTTTTGCGCAGTGCCACTGTGGTATGTATTTATGTACACACATTTTACACATTAACATACATGTAGCTTTTTTACCCATTAATTAGGTGTAAATAGCAGATAATATTCTATTTTTTCCATTTCAGATATTCCAAAGCAGACTTTATGTTTGTCAGATCATGGTTGCCATGCATATTTTTCTCAGGAGGTGTGACTATGGGAAACATAGGGCGACAACTTGCAGCAGTAAGTTTATATTCAGGGCTCCCTATTTGCCAAAGATTCTAAATTGTATTCTTAGTCTTATTTTAGATTAAGAATGTAACACAATACCCAGTAGGCTTAACCTAATTGTTTAGCCAATCAGAATTTATGTTACTTTGAAATTAAGATAGTTTTTAAAAAAAATACACAGAGTGATTCAAAGAGTAGTTGGTAAACAACAGGCCCTGATTCAGTATTTAATTTTTTACCACATGGCAAAAATGTAGACTTGTTCAAATTGAAAGCATTTGCAGAAGGCAATTTAAATGTGGCTGAATTAATGGAATTTGTTTTTGATCAGATAGAAAACATTGTGAGAAAAGAAGAAAATGCAGGTTGCCACCATTTTCTCCTTTCCCCTCTCAACTTTTAGGGTTGTTAAAACTCTGGATTGTGTGGTAAAGGGTTAACAAATGGTAGAGTTGTTACAGCAGGGGCTAATTTTCCTATCCTATTACCATGCATCTATTGTAGAAGCATATATGTAGTTCAAATTAATTTCATCTGGAAATGATGATACATTTATCATTTTCTGATTTGGCTTTCAAGACGCATTGTTAATCAGAACAAAGATTTTCAGAGAATTTGTATGTTAATTTAAAGAAGCCTGCAATTGAACGATACAAAGTTTTACACTTGTCCAAATTGATGGCATTCATTTCCTATGGCATATTAAGAATCCTGAATGGGGAAGGTGTTAAATATGCTATCTGAAGGTCTTTGGTTTGATCCACAATGTTTTCGGTATTCATGAAAATGACCTTAGGGAGCTGTACGTTGATGGTTTTTATGATAAAGAAGAGTTCCAGTCTTACAATTATTTTGTATGTAATATTTTCTTTCTGTCTCTCTTCAGTATGATGACAAGCCAAAAAAGGACTGAACAGCATTGATTTGACTTGAAGTGTTCTTTGGTTAAATGCAGACTGCCTCATCATCACCAATGGTGTTGTGTAATAATATGATCATGTAGACAGCATCAGGATCAGCATATCATATTGTGTAGGATTTTTATTCACATGATGGTTGTACTTTTGTATGTCATTGCAATATCATTCAGGAACTAGATCAGTGTTGCATAAGTGATATGTGTGATAAGTTAGATCAGTATTGGAGATGGTGTAGGATTGATTTGGGAATAATGGTCTTACTTGCAAAAATGATGTTGGTGGTGCCTATGACCAGATTACTGTAATGGTTTTGGAATCAAGATCATTCAAAACCTTATGGTAATATTGTATTAGTCTTGCAATCAAACATGATCATGTAAATGCTTATAGCGATGATGTAATGTATTTACATTCAAACACGATCATGTATCATGCTTGTATTTCAAGATGATCACTTAGGTGGTACTGTAATAGTCTTGCATTCAAGATCATTTAAATGCTTATGGTAGAACCATAATGGTCTTCCAGTCAGACTTGTGCATTTAGGTACTATAGGAATTATCATATAACATGATACATATATGTGGGATTTGCCAGTATGGTCGGACATGACATAGTCATCTGGCAATCATTAGGGAGGTATATAGTAGTGGGTCTGTGACATTTTTCCGTGATTGTGCCAAAATATGACAATGTCTTGGTATTGATTGTGATGGCCTAGAGTTGCCATTTATGCAAGTGGTTAGGAGATAGGTATATGAAGTGTTCATGATGTACATCGAAGAGTTAGTGTATACAATGCTAACGAATAGGTATGAAAAGTTAATAGTATTTCAGTGTTTGGTAAATTTTAGTTTGTTGAATCTTTTACCTCTTTACCCTTTCTTTCATACAGATTACTATTTATGCATCTGCTTAACGGTTTACAAAACAATCCCATGAAAGATTCCAAGAAGACATAGGAGAACACTATTTTCTACCCTTTTAAAGACAAATCAGATTATTACTTTACCCCCACTTAACACTTAGGCTGCTAACCGTGACTTTGTGGGCTTTTGCGAACAGTTAGATCAAGATCAGACTGCACAGAATGTGCAGTCTGATCTTTGATCTACATTGTCATATATGACAAGATTCCTTTGAAAAGCAAAATTTTTAAATCATAAACTATGGGTTTGGTATAATTTATTTAGCATCTCAAGGGTTAACAGAACTAGGCTACCTGACTCTTTATCAGAAGGTATAGTTTCAGAATTGTCCAAATACAAAGCATTATAAGACGATTATTTGCATTTGCCTCAAGTAATGGGATTTGGTTTTTAAAAGATAAAATAAGAGGAAAAAGGTGAAAACGCTGGTTACCAGCATTTTCACCTTTTCCCACGGTACTTTTAAAAGCCACTTCCATCAGTGTGTTAAACCTGTAGAATAATTGAGTAAAGGGTAAAGACAATATAGTTTTTTTAGCTCCACTGGCCGAAGGCCAGCGGGCTTATGTCATGGCCTGTTGTCCGTCGTGCGTCCGTCAGTCCGTCCGTCCATCCATCCGTCCGTCCGTGCGTTAACTTTTTTTTAAAACGTCTTCTTCTCTGAAACTACCCATCCAATTTTGATGAAACTTCACAGAAATGATCCTGCCATGGTCCTCTTCAGAATTTCTTGAAAGAATTTAATTCCTTCAAAAACTCTGGTTGCCATGGCAACAAAACTGAAAAATTTTGAAAATCTTTGAAAATCTTCTTGTCTGAAACCGTAAGGCCAAGGGCTACCAAATTTGGCATGTAGCTTTATCTAGTGGACCTCTACCAAGTTTCTTCAATTTATAGCCCTGGGGTCAAAATTGGCCCCGCCCCGGGGGTCACAAGTTTTACATGGGCTTATTTAGGGAGAACTTTAAAATTCCTCTTCTACCTAGTCATAGGGCCTAGAGCTACCAAATTTGGCATGTAGCTTTATCTAGTGGACCTCTGCCAAGATTGTTCAAATTATAGCCCTGGGGTCAAATTAGGCCCTGCCCGGGGGTAACAAGTTTTACATGGGCTTATATAACAAGTTTTACATGGGCTTATATAGGGAGAACTTTAAAATTCTTCTTTGACCTAGCCATGGGGCCTAGGGCTACCAAATTTTGCATGTGGCTTTATCTAGTGGGCCTCTACCAAGAGTGCCCAAATTATAGCCCTTGGGTCACATTTGACCCCACCCCGGGGGTCACAAGTTTTACATGGGCTTATTTAGGGAAAACTTTAGAAATCTCCCTGTACCTAGCCGTAAGGCCTAGGGCTACCAAATTTTGCATGTGGCTTTATCTAGTGGGTCTCTACCAAGAGTGCTTAAATTATAGCCCTGGGGTCAAAATTGGCCCTGCCCCGGGGGTCACAAGTTTTACATGGGCTTATGTAGAGAAAACTTAAGAAATCTCCCTGTACTTATTCATAAAGCGTAGGGCTACCAAATTTCGCATGTAGCTATATCTAAAGGCCCTTCACCAAGAGTGCGTAAATTATAGCCCTAGGGGGGAATTTGATTCACCCTGAGGGGTCAGAAGTTTTACATGGGCTTATATAGTGAAATCTTTAGAAATCTTCTTGTTACTAACCATATGAACTAGGGCTACCAATTTTAGTCCTGTTTCAGGGGTCTTATGTTCAAAACCAATTGGCCAAGTATTGTAATGTTTGGCATGTAGTGATTTTACGTATTAGCCAGTGGAGCGATACAGGGCCATCATGGCCCTCTTGTTTTTAAACCTGTCTCATGTTTATGATGATGCAAGAATGAATTTTTTTTTCTCTTTGTTTCTTTCAATTTTGTAGGGGTACCCTGTCATACCATGCTTCAGTGTTTAATTTGTTGGGCTTGATGTTAGGCCTAACCAAAAAATATCTGTGTTTAGAGTTTTGGTCCAAGATGCTGTAGGTAGGGTAGGTAGGGATTTTTTTTTTTTTCCCCAGAAACTTTTTACATGGACCATGTACCAAAATCACACCCGACAGATTCTTTTTTTTTTTTTTTTTTTTTTTTTTTTTTTTCCCATTCGTAGCGTAAAAAGTGTAGGGTCAGCAGCATTTTCTAGGTAGGGTCGGGAAACTCTAAACACAGATATTTTTTTGATAGGCCTTATTAGAGGTTCTGGGATTTTTTCCCACCTGCTGGCTCTCCTTTTTGGATGTCCGTAGGTAAGACATTTCAGAGTTGAGCTTAGCTTAGTACTGGTGAAACCTTAGAAACATGTGAATAAGTCAGCTTGTGTTATTGGATTAAATATTTTTAAAGTGATAAGTAGTCTTTCAGAGGTTTGAAAACATTGTGGGAAATGCAGAAAATGCTGGTTACCAGCATTTTCTCCTTTTCCAACAATGTTAACTAAAGCCTTCTATGCAAGGGTTGTTTCAACAGGACTGTGTGGTAAAGGGTTAATCTTTGTTGTTTAACTCCTTACCAAACGACAAAATTTTGGACTAGTCCAAATTAAAAGCATTTGCAGACGACAAAATAAATGTGACTCATAAATTGAAATTTTATTTGGGAAGGGTAGAAAACATTGTGGGAAAAGGAGAAAATGCTGGTTACCAGCATTTTCTCCTTTTCCTACAATGTTTTCAAAAGCTTTTTTTCTCAGGGTCGTTAAAAGTTGGGATTGTGTGGTAAAGAGTTAAGGTTTGTAGTTTCGGAGGAACTGAAAAGGTCTAGTTTTTTTTTTTTTTTTAACTTAAGGTTTGAAACCCATGTTTACAATTTTAACACTAAGAGTGCAAAGCACAACGGCTGTTTCTTCTGCAAACAGTATAGGTCAAGATTAGACTTGACAAAATGCACAGGCTGATCTTGGATTTCCTTCAGTATTTTCACATATTCTTTGCAAAAAACTGCAATAAATTGCCACTTGATGGCTGAAATGCTGGAAATTGTCTTTTGTCCCATTACCAAACAAAAAAATTTTGACCTGACCAGATCTAAAGTATTTACAGATGACAAAGTAAATGTTGCTTAAATGATTATTTCTGTCTGCTATAGGGTAGAAAACATTGTGGGAAAACGCGAAATGCTGGTAATCAGCATTTTCTCCTTTTCCAACATTTTTAATAACCTTCTTTTTCAGAGTTGTTAAAACTCGGGGATTGTTTATTAAAGTGTTAGAGGGTAGTAAACATAGTGAGAAAAGGAGAAAATGCTGAGTACTAGCATTTTCTCCTTTTCCCTCTATATTTTCAAAAATTCTCCATAACATAGTGAAAACATGGAATAACGTGGTATAGGGTTGTTTTGTGTTTCAAGTTTGAAACTTCTCTCCCAGAAACCAGCAATATGTCATTTCGTTGTTGTTGTTGTTTTTTTTTTTTTGAGATTGAAATTTCCCTTGCGTAAAGCAGCCAATCGTCTGAACAGTGCTGTGTATTGTTATAAGTTCTCACTAAAGAATAAATTTGAATGCATTGGTGAACAGGTTGCTGTGAAAGGTTAATAAAACTGGCATAAAAGAGCAATCAAATGTAAAATATGTTGTGATACGAAAGAATTTTTTCCCATTATTATAGTATTTTTTTTCCATATGTATATAAAATTCCTTTTGTTTTTTTTTTTTCCTGTGATAATTTTTATTGTGAATTTTGGTGAATGATTAATGTTGGTGAATGATTAATGAAAGTTCACGATTAGAGCATCGGTTCACACATATCGATGATGTCATCCTATTTCACATTCAGGTATCTTTTCTGGTTTGAAAATAGAACCTGGCCTGCAGCAGATTTGATGATCTAAGTTTGTTTTGATTGTTATTACCTCAGTTTATTATTGGATAGATTCCTATCTGAAGGAAAAAAAATGGCATTTTTGTTGATATGTGCATGTAAAGTTATGTGTACAGGGTGTCCCATAATACCTGTTACCATTTTAAGTGCTTCTAACTTGTATTTAGAACAAAGATTCATATAATTGTATGACAATGTTATGTAGTGAATAATTTTCTTTTTATTAGCCTATTTATAAACCCCTGCATTTATTACAACATCAGAGAACAGTATATGGGTTTATTACAATTTCTGCTCCAATTACACCCTATTTTTCTAAAACAGCATTGTAACATGTTCTAAAATTGTTGAACAGCATGGCTAGTTTCAATGCTTATGTGACTAAAACTTCCACCATTCTAAAACGTCTCTCAGTCTGTATCTTTGGCTAGTTTGACTCTTTACCAAACAACAAAATTTCAGACATGAAAGCAATTGCAGATTACAACTTAAAGGTGGCTCAAAAGGTGGAATTTGTCCATGATGGAGTAAAAAACATTGTGGCAATAGGAGAAAATCCTGGTTACCAGTATTTTCTCCTTTTCCCACAATGTTTTCAAAAGGCTTCTTTACCAGGGTTGTTAAAATCTCGGATTGTTTGGGAAAGGGTTAAATGCTAATGTGACTAAATTTCCATCATTTTAAAAATTCTTTCAATTCATATCTTTAACTAGTTTAAATGCTCATGTGACTAAAATTACATCACTTTAATTTTTTTTATCTATATCTTTGATAACCATTTTCTCTTGAGATGCTGTTATGCCATTTCTATGAAAATTGTGGTTGGAGAAGTTGCACAGAACAGGTTGACAGCTTTACAGTCAAATCTAGCAAACAACGCCATTATGAAAAAATAAATCCCATCAAATGACATTTTTTCCTTTTAAAAAGAAAAAATAACTTTCCTGCTAATTTAGTGGAAATTTTAATATGGCATAAAGATTATCAAAATCTTCCTACAGGTAGATGTTACATCTGTTTAGCCAAGAGCACCAAATAAACTCAACCTACACTTTCAGTCTAGAGATATGACTCAAGTAAAGGAGCCACGCTACAGCAAAAGGGTGCTTAATGCATCTTTGTGATCCATGGTACCAAGCAAGCAGTCACATAATTATGGATCCATAATATCCACTTTTTTTAAAATCCAACTTGATCATGAGATAGACTTGTCCCTAGATATACAGAAAATTGACCAGTAGCGAAAAGATTCGGCCCAGGGCAGACTGCGCAGGCTGACCTGGGTCGATACTTTTAGCAGATGCATTAAGCCCCCTTTTCACAGAGCATGGCTCGAATGCAATTTCTCAAGGTTTCTTTTGTCCAGAATGTCTCGGCAAAATGGACAGTGTAGGTTTTAGATCAGACTGCATGTTTTTTTGCAGTCCGATCTTGATCTACACTGGCATCAAAGGCACTTCTAGTTGTGAAAGGTGCTTTTTCTAGGGGTTAAAATGGTAACATGTCCAGGGACACCCTATATGTGAAACTGTAGGTTTGTAAAGCCTCTGTTTTAATACATAAACTCTTGAGATTTTGCTTTATCAGTTACTACTACTCGGTGTTAGTGAGACGATACCATATAGATGCTAGTCTTTACCCATTTCGCTGAACGGCTGTTGAAAACATTGTGGATTGGGAAGCCAATGCATGTTACAAGCAAAAATTTAGCCTATAAAGTACTAAATGAATTAACTCTTTACCAAACGACAAAATTTTAGACTTGTCCAAATTGTGAGCATTTGCAGACAGACAAGTAAAACGTGGCTGAAATTTTAAATTTGTCTGTAAAATTGTAGAAAACCATGTGGGAAAGGGAGAAAATGCTGGTTACCAGCATTTTCTCCATTTCCCACAATGTTTTCAAAAGGTAATTTCCTCAGGGTTGTTAAAACTCAGGATTGTGTGATAAAGAGTAAAAAAGTTGAGGCCAAAAGTGAATCTGTAAAAAATTATAATTTTTGCAGGAAAAATTAGACGTTATGGATCCAGATCAGACTGTACATTCTATGCATTCTGATCTAGGTCTATACTGTCTTCAAAAGCAAGCTCTGTCAAGCAGCACCAGAGTTGCTAACTTTTTCCATTTAACCCTAAGTTTTAACAACCCTGAAAGAGAAGACTTGAAAACATTGTGGGAACAGGAAAATATGCAGGCAACCAGAATTTTCTCTTTTAACCATAATGTTTTCTACCCCATCAAAGAACAGAAATCTTTTTGAGCTAGATTCAGTTTGTCATCTGCAAATGCTTTTAATCCAGTCAAGTCAAAAATTTTGTAGAATGGTTTAAAGTTATGAAATTTTGCTTCCCTTCTGTTCAATCAAGTGTTTCACCTTTGTTACTCTTGCTTTCAAATAGTGGTAGGTAGGTCAGAAAGTAGTTATCACGTGGGAGTGTGTGTAACAAGTAGTTGCTCCTTTTACCACAATACATGTATTTTCAGTTTCTGTCAACTGCAGGAGCATCAAAAGTTGTGTATGTTTTAAGTGGTTATTCATAAATTTTTGTTAAGTCTCAAGGGTTAGAAAAACACAGTGGAAATTTTTGTATAGATAAGAACATTGTACAATAGTATTGTAAATATAGAAGAAATATGATCTTATTTTTATCTTAGACTGGTAAAAGCCTATTATTAAATACATGACTTCAAACATTCAGCTGTAGTTGTTCTGTCTCACCAAGCAACCCCGTCTTTGATTGATTATATGGTGTTTAACACCGTTTTTAACATTATTTCAATTATATTGCTACAGCCACTGCACCTATCCATGCTTTGTGTTTCATATGCCAGTACTCCGCACAATATTCTTTCCAAGCAGCTGCCTGCTTTTTCCACATAACCATCATCGAAACAATGGTCAGAGGTGAGAGAGGAATGAATCCTGTCACAATGACTGTCATCAATTCTTGGAAAGAAAATGGCAATCCCGTTTTCAAGTCCTGCACTCTACTGACTGAGCTACTGAGGCTTGTGTTTTGACAGCGCTGAGTAAAGCGGCTTTTGAAAACACCAAGGGCAAAGAAGAAAATGCCGGTGTCTTGTCTATAAATTAATGCTTTCTATTTGAACCAGTGTAAAATTTTGTGGTTTGGTAAAGAGATAAAGGCATTTTAAACTTCAAATCTCCTTTCTTAACATCTCATCGGGGCCATTTGTGGCCAGTGTAGGTCAATATTAGGCTGCTGAAAACATGCAGTCTGATATTTGATTTACACTGTCCAATTTGCCGAGACATTCTGAACAAAAGCAACCTTGATAATTACTACTCTTATTGTCCTAACAAAACTGTTCAATACCATTTTAATCCTCTACCTCACTCTCCCAAGTTTTAACTACCCCGAGAAAGAAGCCTTTTGAAAGCATTGTGGGAAAAGGAGTAAATGCTGGGTAACTAGCATTTCTCCCTTTCCAACATTTTCTTACCTATCAAAGACAAGTTCTTTCATTTGAGCCACATTTGAATTGTTGTCTGCAAATTCTTTCAATTTGGAAAAGTTTAGTTTTTAGCTCCACTGGCTGAAGGCCAGCAGGCTATGTCATGGCCCAGTGTCCGTTGTGCATCCATGCGTGTGTGCCTTAATTTTTATTTCAAACATCTCTGAAACTACCCATCCAATTTTGATGAAAGAATTTCTTGAAAGAATTTGATTCCTTTCAAAGACTCTGGTTGCCATGGCAACAAAGCTGAAAAATAATGAAACTCTTGTCTGAAACCAAAAGGCCCAGGGCTACCAAATTTGGCATGTCGCTTTATCTAATGGACCTCTACCAAGTTTCTTCAAATTATAGCCCAGTGGTCAAAATTTGCCCAAACCCCGGGGTCACAAGTTTTACATAGGCTTATACAGTGAAAACTTTAGAAATCTTCTCATACCTAGCCATGAGGCCTAGGGCTACCAAACTCTGCATGTAGCTTTATCTTGTGGGCTTCTATCAAGAGTGCCCAAATCAGAGCCTTTGGGTCAAATTTGACCCCATCCCGTGGGATCACAAGTTTAACGTGGGCTTATATTAGTTTGGCCCTGCCCCGGAAATCACAAATTTTACATGGGTTTATGTTGTGAAAACTCTAAGAAATTTCTCATTCCTAACCATTAGACCTAGGGCTACCAAATTTTGCATGTAGAGTTATCTTACGGACCTCTGCTTAGATTGTTCAAATTGTAGCCCTAGGGTCTTAACTGGCATCTTCACACAAGTCACAAGTTTGACATGCACTTATCTAGTGAAAACTTAAAAAAATCTGCTTGTTTCTGATAGTGAGCTATAGATGTGATATTTTATGAGTGTTTTATGAGTATTATCCTCTAGTAGGCCTCTTCAGAAATTGGCCCCAACCTATGGGTCAGTGCTTATACAGTGAAAATTCTAAAAATCTTCTTCCTTGGAACCATAAATCCTAGGGCTACCAAATTTGGCACATAGCTTCATGTTGTGGTTTACTTTTGAATTTGTTCAAAATTTAGCCCCAAGATCGAAATTAACCCTGTCTGAGGGGTCTCATGGTTTACAGGGCTTTGTATTGAGGAACTTTTGAAAATCTTCTTGTTTATAACCATACATTCTAGATCTGTATTATTTGGTATGGGACTTTGGTTGTAGGGTTTTCACTTGTTAGCCTGTGGAGCGATACAGGGTCAACATGACCCATTTTCATATTTGTCCCAGATAAATTTATTATCAATACATGAACTCTGACATCCCCACAAGCCTTTGAAAAATTTTAACAAAAATCTAAAAATACACAGTTGAGAAGTAGGATCGTAGCTGTAATTTCCGCAGCAGTGTGTTGTCACTACCAACTTTGGTAGAACCTGAAAATTGTTTAAAATATTGGTTGACAAGGTTTAAAATGACACATTTGCATTTTTCAGCATAGCTGAATGTGCTGGATTTCGGCATACTTCTTGGTACTGGTAAACTCGATTTGCGTTTGATAAAAAAATGTGGACATGTTTATTCTGCTACCATCTTATACCCTCTCTTTTGTATTTATTGATGACTTTCTAGCGATTACCTAACTTAACTAGGTCATAAAATAACTAAAGCTTAAATAAAATATTTGTACAGCCCAAATCAGCCCCTTTTAAAAGAAACAACAAAGACTAGAAAAGCAACAGATATCATTTTTAATGTAATCTTTCTTTACACAGTGTTAAAATGATTATAATAAATATGCTTCAACATTACTTTCAATTCTTTGTGTCATAACACTTATATAAAAATTTACCTAACAATTCTGTGTTTAAACTATTCTAGAAAAGAAGGTTTTGTTTCTGCAAACAGCATTTTTCTCCTTTTTACAACAATGTTTCCTAGCCTTTTAAAAACAAATCCCATCATTAGAGACACATTTGAATTGTCATCTTCAAACGATTTAAACTTGGACAAGTATGAAATTTTATTGTTTGGTAGTTAAAATATTTAACACACAATCTCAATTTTTAATGACCCTGAAAAAGAGAGAATTTGAAAACATTCATTGTGGGAAAAGGAAAAAATCCTGGATAGCAGCCTTTTCTCCTTTTCCATTTACATTTTCCATTTCAACGACATATCCCATCATTTGAGCCATATCTGATCTGTAATCTGCAAATGCTTTCAATTTGGACAAGTGTACAATTTTGTCATTTGATAGTGTTTAACAATAATTGCAATCAACTAGCTAAATCACCATCCAGGCTATTTTTGGAAATGCCACCTACATGTACAAAGACACAAAGGAAAAAAATTGAGGGAAAGGAAAATATCCTGTCTCTGTGTCATGAAAAACTAATATGAGAAAAAAAAACACTCGCTTGAAACAAGTAATTCTTCATTTTCTACCATGTTTTCAAAAGTCGTAGGCTGACCTGTGTTGAAACAAGGACCATTCTTCCTCATCAGATCGTTGTTAGACAAAATGGATATTATGGTTCCATAAATATGTGATGACTTGCTTGGTATAATATGGCCTGCAACACGCAAAAAGGGGCATTCGGACATTTGCGTAAAGTGTCGTCTCGGATCAGCCTTTCCGTTTCTATGTAATTTTCTGCTTTGCGCAAGTCTACTGAAGCACAAAATCTGAAGTAATCGTAAAGTGCCATCTCGGATTAGCCTGCACGGACTGCACAGACTGATCCGAGACGACACTTTACGCAAATGTCCGAATGCCCCTTTTCGCGTGTTGCAGGCCATATATCATGGAGATGCATTTAACCCCATTTGGCCAGAGCATGGCTTATATAAAATTCAAACATCTGTAAAGATAGACCTTTACTTTTAAATCCATGAAGCGATTACTGTATAAATACTGGAATGTTCGTAGGACAACTGACTAACTGTAACACAAACACACAATATAATCACGTAAGTCTGAGTTACAGTGTTACTAGACCAGCCTGAATAGCTCCAATGGTAGAGTGTAGGACTTGAAAACCTAAAGTCTTGGGCCACTTAAGGGTGTGGATATGAGCTGAACAGCTGGCCATCTAAAAGTACTTAAACATTTTCAGATGAGATGTTAAACCAAAGTCCCATGTGGTGGTTCTATACACTGAGCATGTTAAAGAGCCTGGTATAACTTGGAATGAAGTTTTTTTCCTCCTTAACATCCTAACAAAACTAACAGCCTTCTAGGGCCTGGCCCATAAGATCAATCAGTGGCGACTTTAACAGAAAATCAATCAAAGTACATGTAAAGTGTCCAAAGCAGAACAGTTCAGCGATAGTAAATATATTTTCAGATGACAAATTATTATTAAAATAAAGTGAATGATTTTAAATAGGGCAGAAAACCTAGTGGCAAAATGAAAAAATACTGGTCTTCAGTATTTTTTTCATCCCACAATGTTTTCAGAAGCCTTACCTCCTCAGGTTCATGAAAACACAGGGTAGTTTGGTAAAAGGATTTGGTAAAGAATTGACTCTTTACCACACGAGAAAATTCAACATTTGTCCAAAATGAAAGCATTTGCAGGCAACAAAGTAAATGTGACTGAAAAAATGAAATTTTTTTTTTTTTTTTTTTTTTGGAAAAGGGTAGAAAACATTGTGAGAAAAGGAGAAAATGCTGGTAACCAGCATTTTCTCCTTTTCCCACCATGTATTCAATATCTTGAGTGGTAAGGGGTAAAGTAATTTACTAAATTTCTCCCCAGGAAAATGTTCTCTAATGACCATGATTTCATAAAACTGTTTGTCTAAGTTTAAAACATCATAATAACAGATTTGTATTTCCTTCCCACAGCCAGTTTACCTGCTCAAGCATACTTTTTTCTTTCTTACATATGCAGGTTACACAGAATCTAATCTAGAATGACAAAATCTAATCATTTTTCTAATGAATTTCTTGGCAAAAAGTAGAAAACTTCAGAAAACTAGAAAAAAACGAAATCCCTTTAATAGTTCACAAAAAACTTGAAGAGTATAAACTGGGGGATACTTGTCAGCAATTGGTCCCAAACACCAAAGAATGAAAAATTAAAACCATATCTGAAAGATACAAAATGACAAGTTTTTCCACACAAAAAATTGCTAAATATTATGCAAATAGACTGAAGCATAAAACCATGAGGGAGAGAAAGGGGGTCAGACAGAGCGAGAGGGAACGGGGGGTATTCAAGCTAGTTTTAAGCATTTCCTACTTTTCCCATGCTGCTTTGAAAAGCCTTCTTCCCCAGAGCCATTAAAACTCAAGATTCTCAATTAACTCTTTACCAAACAACAAATTCTTAACTGTTCTAAATTGAAAGCATCTGCAGACAACAAATTTTAAACACAATTCAAATTAGCTAGACTTCTTTGATAAGGTAGAAAACATTGTGGGAAAAGGAGAAAATGCTGGTGACCAGCATTTTCTCCTTTTCCAACAATGTTTTCAAAAGACTTCTCCTTCAGGGTTGTCAAAACACCTGATTGTGTGGTAAAGGGTTAAAGAGTTAATGTACAGTTCACAATGTACACAGCTCTATCAAAAATAGTACCACTATCTGCACAGATAAATATTTGAACAGGAATGTTTCAATGTACACAATAGAGTGCAGGTTAAAAAAAAAAATATGTGAAATAATTATGTTCTTGAATATGTAACCAGGAAGAAAAGTACATACTCTTTACATGAAATTAACATGTGATGAGGAAGAAAGTAACATGTTTTTACATGAAATTAGCATATAATAAGGGTGAAAAGAACACATTCTTTACATGAAATAAACATGTTACAAGGAAAGTACATATTTTAAGAACCTCTTCCTCTTTTAAGAATCTGTAACATGAAAAAAAAGATGAATATTCTTCACACGAAATTCAACTATAATTCAAAAAAAGTACATGATGTTTCTTACATGAAACTGTACCTGCTATATGAGAAATAAATGGTCAAATTGAATTCTGTTGTAACATGAAAAACTAGGGGCACTTGTTCCTCATAACCTTACACAAAATTTAAACATCGTTAATATTATTTGTTTGTATTGTATTTTACATTCCTTTCAACAGAATTTC
The DNA here is from genome assembly GCA_946811185.2 of Hippopus hippopus. Lineage (NCBI taxonomy): Eukaryota > Metazoa > Mollusca > Bivalvia > Cardiida > Cardiidae > Hippopus > Hippopus hippopus. Next base: position 28,618,866 of record OX328108.1, on the reverse strand, counting down.
AGTTATTTTGCAACAGCAAGTTCACACACCAATGCATTCATGAAATTTACATGCACACAAATTCTTTCCAAATAACAGGCTGCTTCCCCCTCCTTGAATTCAACTGTTGAAACAATCATTATGGAAAAGTAAAATATTCCTTAAATGAATTTTCACATAAGATGACATTTAATTAAAAAAAGAATAATTTACATAGAATTTCTCATTGCTAAGAAAAATACTTTTTTTTTTCCTTGTTTGTTTTTACCAAATTTAGTGTGTTGCCAGTTAACCCTTTACCAAACAACAAAATTCTAGCTTATTCCAGATTGAAAGGATTTGCAGACTACAAAATAAATATGACTCAAAAACTAAAATTTGTTTTTGGAAGGTTAGAAAATACATGTATTGTGGGAAAAGGAGAAAATGCTGATTACCAGCATTTTCTTCTTTTCCCATAATGTTTTCAAAAGCCTTCCATGTCAGGGTCACTGAAACTCGAGATTGTGTGGTAAGGAGTTAATGTTCCTTTTCTCAAATTTATGCAAAATAATCCATGTCAATGAAAAAAGAGATTTACAATAAGCTTTTTGCAAATCAAAAAAAAAGTTTTTCTACTAACTACATTTAACGTATTGCCAAGAGACATTTACAAAAATTTTTGAATAACACATTAAACAATCTAATCATGTTCCTTACATGAAAATTTACATAATGTGACAGGTATAGGTACTATGAATGTGCGTCTGCGTCACATGAAAATTTACATAATGCAACAGGTGCATAATAAGGTTTTCGCAATATACATGTAGTACCATATGCAAATTTTGCCAGTAATCAAATTTCACCAAGTCTGTTCCTAGACCATAGCTTTGTCTTTGTGATATCATTCATTCACAAAAACAAATTATATTGGCAAAGGTTTTTTCAGTTTGCATTCCAGAAAAATACCTATCAGTGGGGCCAAAGTTCATCTGTGACCTATCACATGCTTTTTCCCACCATTCTATTACCACTTTTCTGGTGCCTCCTTAAAAGTGCACATTTAAAAAGACTTTTTTGGCATGACATGTCATTATTTGAATTATGATATGATCAGCCAGAGTTATGTATGATGTGCCAACAGGTAAATGAATTCATATGGATGACAGAGGGGTACTTATTGATTTGAAGAAAACAGACTGAATCAGATACTATAATCATCTACTAATGCCAATAGATACCTTTATCTCTGAGCAACCAAAGGGCCTCTTCTTCAGAATTTACAGTCTCTTATCCTAAATACTGCTATCCTGATTTAGACTGTAATATTTCAGTGCCAGCAGAAATAATTACATGAAAAATCATGCAACTTTTTTTTTTTAATCCTAGCACCTTCGTTTTGTCTTGTTTCCTTCAATTATTCTCCAAGGAAAGGGATGTACAATCAATATTCCAGGATGAAAATAAGTATTACCAAAATGATGCTGCAAATTTTATATTTAACCCTTAAACTGCTAAGCACGTTGGCCTTTTCCGGACAGCGTAGATCAAGATCAGACTGCACAGAATGTGCAGTCTGATCTTGGTTCTACACTGTCCAATAAGGAGATATCTTTCCACCAAAAAAACTTTTGAAATAGGGAAAAACTGTGTTTTTACTATCGGCTTGAAAGTATCATTTCTTTTATTTAGCAGGTTAAGGGTTAAGTTTATCCTATCTTGGATCTCTAATTTTAAGTAAACGAGTTGTCAAAATTGGCTAACTCTCTTTAAAGATGGCAAATTTGTACCCTCTTGCGTGTAAATACGTTTTCAACATATATCTAGACTTGTAACACGTAAATATTGGCTTACTCATTTTACATATAGCAAACTTTTACTATCTCATGTGTTTGACAAAAATTTACATTTGTAACTGGTAAAATTTTTTTCAAAGTGGTATTTGAATAAAATTACAAAGTTACACATCCAGATAGGAAATTGTCTTAGCTTTGTGCATTCCACAATTTTGCTTGTGTTGGCAAAATATGATTACACCAGCATATCAATTTTTGTCTACCATGACAGCATGTTCTCCTTTTCCCACAATGTTGTCAAAAGCTTTCTTATTCAGGGTCATTAAAACTCAAGATAGTGTGATAAAGGACTATACCTAAAAAGAAAATGTCACCATAATAATGGATTATGACAAACTTGGAAATTTCAACAAAAACCTAAAGAAATAAGAGGGGAAAAGAATCAAATAAATGTTTCTACAGAGAAAACATTCAGGTAAAAGGTCTGCAAAATAGTATTTTCTTGAGTAATTTTCTCTGTTGCAATGGTAGAACAGGAATCAGAACAATAGACAGAAAAGAGACTTGTATTATTCAGACTCTTGCACAAATTAAACAGACTCTCAAGATTTTTAAAAGAAAGTATTACAGGTTTGGCAAAAATACCAAATAAATCAATAGAGTACATCAAACATCAGAATTCACCTTTTTTGCAGCCCAATCTGAATCTAAACTGTCAGCAAAGCACCTAAGAAAGGATTACCAGGCTTGTTTTATTAATTTCTTAAAGGCCCAATACTGGCCAAAAGTAAACAATGAGGAGTTAAAATGTATTTAGATTTAAATCATACCATTTAAAAGTATGGAAACTACTGTGAAGATGACAGTCTGTTATTGTGCCTCAATTTCAAGTGTTGGTCAATGGTGAAAACTTTATTTTGAAATCAGGTAAGAAGTAAACAAAAGATAGAGCAACCTTGCAACTTTTAACCTAGTTGTAGATTTCATTTCTTTGCCAGCAACTAACACATGGACTGACTCTACAATATCAGGCTGTTATCTTCACAGTACATTTACATACTTTTAAATGGTATGATTTGAGTTTAAATGCATTTTAAAACCAACATTCTTTACTTTTGGCAGCTATAGGGCCTGTAACTCTTTACCAAATGACAAAATTTTAGACCAGTCTAAATTGAAAGAATTTGCAGACAACAAATTAAATGTGACTCAAAAATTGAAATTTGTTCAGGGAAGGGTAGAAAACATTGTTGGAAAAGGAGAAAATGCTGGTTACCAGCATTTTCTCCTTTTCCCACAATGTTTTCAAATGCTTTCTTTCTCAGGGTTATTAAACATTGGGATTAAGTCACTGCTAAATGTTAATATTGTTTAATGTTAAAGGGTTAACGGCTTATCAAATAGCAAGGGATAATTTGGAGCACTTAAAGGACTATGTCTAGTTTAGGAAACATATGAGCCATGCTCTGACAAAAAGGGGGCTTAATGCATCTGCAAAAAGTATCAACCCAGGTCAGCCTGCGCAGTCAGCGCAGGCTGACCTGGGCCGAAACTTTTCACTATTGGTCAATTTTCATAATGTCTAGGGACCAGTCTACCTCAGGATTAAGTTGGTTGTTAAAAAAAATGTGGCTATTATGGATCCATAAGTATGTGATGGCTTGCCTGGTACAATGGATTACGGAGATGCATTAAGCCCCGTTTTGCCAGAGCACAGCTCATATTAAGATGAACACAATGTATCTGACACTATACAGACTTTATGAACACAGACATAATTATATGAGCCAAGCTCTTGCAAAAGGGGGCTTAATGAATCTCCGTGATGCATGACACCAGCACAAGTTATCACATAACTATGGATCAATAAGAGCTGGTTTTTTTAAACATCCGACTTAATCATGTCGTAGACTGGTCCTTTGACATATAGAAAATTGACCAATAGCGAAAAGTTTCAGCCCAGGTCAGCCTGTGCAGACTGCTCAGGCTGACCTGGGTTGATACTTTTCGCAGATGCATTAAGCCCCCTTTTCACAGAGCAAGGCTCATATTGATAATACAATCTTACATATTTTAACTCTTACAGCGCCTTTCACAACTTTATTTGCCTTTGTGGCCAGTGGTGTAGATCAAAACCTGACTGCACAAAAGATGCAGTCTGATCTTTGATCTACACTATCTGCTTTGCTGAGACATTCTGGGCACCCTTGAAAAACATGGCTTTCTTTCCCCACAATGTTTTCTACCTTAACTCTTTACTACAGAATCCCGACTTTTAACGACCCTGAAAAAGCGGTCTTTTGAAAACATTGTGGGAAAAGGAGAAAATGCTGGCAACCAGCATTTTCTCCTTTTCTCACAGTGTTTTCTACTCTTCCCAGACCAAATTTCAATTTTCCAGTTACATTCATTCTGTCGTCTGCAAATACTTTCAATTTGGACCAGTCTAAAATTTTGTCGTTTGGTAAAGAGTTAAGCAAATTCCAACATTTGTCATCTGCAAATTCTTTCAAATCAGACATGTCTAAAATGTTGCTGTCTGGTAAAGATAATTTATCAACTGCAAATGCTTTCAATGAGGACCATTCCTCAGTTATTTCCCTTGATTTCTCTCCAGTACTACATTGGTCCTGATTTGGGGATTACTTGGTTTTTATCCTTGATTTTCTTGCACTGAATTGCTATGTTCTTGAGATAATATTTCAAGCAAATCTAGTTAGATTGTTTTACACAGCGATATATACGCAGTTCCTGATGATTAAGAACAGAATTTAATTTGAATTATATGGGGACCTTATACATATATCATAAATCATTATCATATGTATCGCAACATCCCCAAGGGAACCAAGGATAAAGACAAAGAAATACCGGTGAAAGGACCAATCTGTTATTTGGTTACCCTTAGTCTGTATCTGGCAAGGGAGACAATTTAATTTACAGGAATGGCCCCCAATTGGATAAGGTTTTTTTTTATTACCTGGTAAAGATTTAAGTATGCAACAGGTCCAAGTAAGAGAATTTGTTTCCAATAAGATTAAAGAAATATTTAAGAGATCAATTTCTAATGTAAAGATTGAAACTAATACAACACATTTATGTTCCCTAGAGCTTAAGTGCACACACATGTTAATCTTACATATATGGTACATATATAGACACATATGTACAAAAATATATATCAAATGTCAATATGGAATGATAACGTGAGATATCAGTTCTAAAATTCGTAACATAAACAACTATTTGGCTGCATAAATAATCTTTGTAGTTTGTAGAATACAAATCCACCTTATTTTTTCTATCATACAAAAACAGTGACCTATTACATTCAAATCATTCATAAACCTTACTGCACACATAGGAGCTACCTTTCAAACCTCTGCAGGAAAATCATGTCTGTAAACACTTTGACAAACAGAGAAATTGCTAATCTTAAGCTTTTGTAGTTTTTTTTTGTCTTTCCAATGTCTCCTTGGCACATTTATTTCATGTTTTATCATGGTTGACTGGTACTTTCATATCATTTTCAACAGTGCCTTACCTAGTTTTCAAGTTGATAGATCTATCTATTTAGGTAATCAGTGGCATGATAATGATGATGAGCATGGTGGTGGTGGTTGTAGTCATGATGATAATGATGATGGTGGTGGTCATAATGATGATGATGACAATGATGTTCCTGGGTCTATTTTCCCCAACTGAATACAAGTACATTCAGTTTTAATTACTGGTATTTGGCACTCACAGGGTTAGTTTCAACCTATCTAAACAAGGTCTTCATATCTACAGCCTAATTCTCTAAATGAGACATACATGTACCGTAATGTTCCATTTAATGCCCTCGGCGACATAATATTTTTCAAAAGGGGGGTGATTGATAGATTTAAAACGACATAGAATTTTCTGCAAACAACGATAACATTGCAACTGGTTTTTAGTCAGTGCCTACAGCGAAGCAGTCACCATGTGACAAACCCACTGTATTTAATGTAGACTGTCATTTTTACCTCCTATCATGATTCATTTGGACATCAAATAGCATTCACGATTCATAGGAGACCCTAAGATTCTTCCATACTTTCTCTAACTTCAAGTTCTTCCAAGTCAATTGACAATTTTATGTTACTGGAAGTTTATAATGTTATCCGAAGTGTGTGTATATTCATATACCTGTAGTAGGTGTTTAATTGGCATCAACTTGGGAAATTAAAAGGATTATGTTGATGCTGTTAGTTTATTCCAACTAATTTATTTCAACTATATTGATGGATTGGCCATTTGGGAAGTCCATTTTCAGTGAGAAAGAACCTCGGGAAGCATTAATAACAGGGCACGTCAATTCTAAATCAAATCTTTATCTAGTTTTTATAATCCTATTAAGTATTGCAGTGACTCACACAGCAAAACCATCATTTTATTTACATAACAATGAACTATGCAACACATAGAAACACACACTCTTTTGCCTAACTGGGGATATACACTATCACATGCCTACCTTGAACAACATTCTTACCTAACTGTGTACCAAACTGATTTGCAATGTATTTGAAGGTAACATTCTTCAGTAAAACACTCTCAAGGTGGATTTTAACAAAATATCTCTTCAATACATCAATTTTTGTACAACATTATACAAGTTAACAACCCTGTCTTGACCAGAGCAACACCTTTTATTTTCCTCATGCATATGCTGGTTGTATTTTCCTTTTTACTGACTCAAATGAAACAAAAATTGTACGATAAGATTTCACACTAAATGGTTCTTGGTTTATGGCATGTTTGGTTAACTTTTCAGAGCCAAATAATATCATATAAACTCAACCTCTTTTTGCTGCTGAGAGTACAATCTATTGAAAGAATTTTATCTTAAAGGCTTCATTAACCAAGCAGAAAGCATAGATCCACAATCAGACTGCAACATTCTGTGTAGTCTGAACTGATCTATGCTGTCCCTAAAAATTCCTGGTTTCACCATGGCCTTGAAAGGTTTAGCCCTTTACCACATAATCCCTAGTTTTAACAACCCTGAGAAAGCTTTTTCTCCTTTTCTCACAATGTTTTCTTCCCTTCCGAAAACTAATTTCAATTTTTCAGTCAAGTTTATTTTGTCATCTGCAAATGCTTTCAATTTGGGATAGTCTAAAATTCTGTAGTTTGGTAAAGAGTTAAGAACCTGTCTAAGTTTGAAGTACATATCTTCAGTAATAACAGAGATACTAGAACATGTTAAGCTTTTTGCACGACAACGCAAACAAACACAGAGATGATGAAAACACAGACAACGATGCCAGGACTATGACAATAACTTGTTGTATTTTTCAAAAACAGCCAAGCTAAAAATGGGGATAAAAGCATTTGCTCCTTTTCCCACAATCATTTCTACAGCCATCAACTGCAGCAAAACTTTGTATTCATATGTCAATAAATTTTTTGTATTTGTATGACAATCAGAAAAGAAATTGGACAAGGTCTGAGTCAAGATATGGGTTGCTTAGCAACAACTCTTCATCTAAAAATGTTTTTATATTCCAAAAGAATATATTCTACAATACGACTCTGGTACACCATGCTGGTTGCTAGGTTCTGAGTTTGAATCTCAGGCCAGATCAGCGTGGGCCCAAACACAATGGCAAGTTGATGAGCATGCATTTTGTTGCTTTTACTTTGTTCCATAACACTGAAAATAAAACAGAATACAGTTTTTTAGCAGATTGCCTTGGAAAATACTGTTGCAAAAAGAGAACAGCTCAACAGACAAATTTCTCCATTTGCTGTAATCTTTTCACATTGCATTTTGATACTCAAACCTGAATACATTACTGGTTGGTTGGTTGTATTGGGGTTTAACGCCACTTTAACAGCTAAGGTCATATCATGGTGGTCGGTGACGCACATATGTTTCCTGGCTTTCCCACACCAGTACTAACACTACTTTCTTTCCAAAGCCACCAACTACTTTTCTCACATGCTTCAGCAAAGGTGAGAGGCAAAAATACGCCGGAAAGAAAGTTCGCCTCAGCCGGGTATCGAACTCACAACCACCAGGTCATGAGTCCGACACGCTCACCACTGAGCCACCCAGGCGGGCGAATACATTACTGTGTACATCCACTGTAAGTAGGTAGTTGTCTACAGGGAGGAAGGGAGAGAGACAAAGAAGAAAAGACAGAGAAAGACAGCCAGCCAAACAGATAGATAGAGATGGAAGAAATGAAAAAGAATTATAAATCTACATAACTCAATATAAGTGGGGAAGGAGCTGGGGAAGGGGCAGGGGAAGAGAGGGAGAAATAAGAACGATTTAGAAATCCAAACAAACCAGCCAGCACAGGAAGGAGAGAGAGAGAGACAGAGAGACAGGGAGACACAGAGAGAGACAGAGAGATAGAGACAGAGACAGAGAGAGAGACAGAGAGAGAACAAAGCAAGAAAGAAAAGGGAAGAAATAAAAGCCAAACAGAAATACAATTGTTTGATTGTATCATGTTTAATGCTGTTTTCAACACCATTTCAGTTATATCACAAAGCCAGTGCACCTATCCATGCTTTTCTGGAGCTTCTTTTACCAGTACTCCACACAATATTCTTTCCAAGTTGTTTCCCCACTTAACTATCGTCAAAACAATGGTCAGTGGTTAGAGAGGAACGAATCCTGTCGTAATGACTATCATCAATCCTTGCAAAAAAATTGGCCGAGCTGGGGATCGAACCAGCAACCTGCTATTCTCAAGTCCTGTACACTACGGACTGAGCTACCGAGGCTCGGCAAGAGAAATACAAACAAACACAACAGGTTTACTCACTTTGTAAGATGTTTAAAGAGAACTCTGACAGTTTCATAATGGCACTTTGGAAGTTCACCTACAGTAGCTCGGATGGCTTTTAATCTATCACTGGCAATTTCTTTCACTGAAAACCAAAACAAGATATCAGTTACCTCTTTATCACACAATCCCGACTTTTAACAACCCTGACGAGGAAGGCTTTTGAAAACATAGTGGGAAAAGGAGAAAATGCTGGTAACCAGCATTTTCTCCTTTTTCCACAATGTTCTCTAACCTATCAAAGACAAATACCCTGATATTAGCAGCATTTGATACGATGTCTGCAAATGCTTTTAATTTGGACCAGTCTAAAATTTTGTCATTTGGTAAAGGGTTAATCTCTTTGCCATAAAGTCTGAGTTTTTACAACCCTAATCTAGAGTGCTTCTGAAAACACTGTGAGAAAAAGAGAAAATGCTGGTAACTAATACAATGAGAGATTTCTCAATTTGCCATAACGTTTTAACACAGTCCTATGAGTGGAAACTGTTTTCCTATTTCCCACCACCATGTTTTCAAATGCATTCTCTTAATATTGTATTGTAATTCTTTCTGATTATTCGTATGTTGATGAATATTTTTTACAGTTTTTTCGCAATCAATTTGATTAACTCTATTATGGCCTGCAACACGCGAAAAGGCGTATTCGGACATTTGCGTAAAGTGCCGTCTCGGATCAGCCTTCTCAGTCCGCACAGACTAATCCGAGACGGCACTGTACGACTACATTAGATTTTGTGATACAGCGGATTTGCACAAAACGGAAAATTACATAAAAACGGAAAGTGCCATCTCGGAATAGCCTGCGCGGACTGCACAGGCTGATCCGAGACGACACTTTATGCAAATGTCCGAATGCCCCTTTTTGCGTGTTGCAAGCCATATAGACTCATCCAAATTAACTCTTTATCACACAACAAAAATGTAGACTTGTCCAGATTGAATGCATCTGCAGACGAAAATTTGAATGTGGCTCCATTGATGACATTTCTCTTTGACTTGGAAGAAAACAATGTGGGAAAAGGAAATTCCGGTAGTCGACATTTTCTCCTTTTCCCATTATGTTTTCAAAAGGCTTCTTCCTCAGGGTCATTTAACCCCGGGATCGTTTGGTAAAGGGTTAAAGCATACTATATAAGTGGAAATTTTTGCGACATGAAAATTTTTGCCATTGTGCAAATTTGAAAAATTCGCAAACTTTTCTATTCGTATATTTTACGAGTATACCAATAACTAACGAGTGTCTTGAATTCGCAAACATTTCCCAATGCAAAATGTCCATAATCGTTAATTAGCAAATTTTTCAGCACGCGTATGTATCTACGTATACAGTATGCAGACAATTATTAGTATTCCTTTACAAAAAATGCACTAGATGCCTTCAAAAATATGGGTAATCAAAATGAATTTGGTTATTCCATTATCCTTTATCACACAATCCCAAGTTTTAACAACCCTGAAACAGAAGCCTTTTGAAAACATTGTGGGAAAAGGAAAAATTGCTGGTAACCAGTATTTTCTCTTCCTGGAAGGTTTTCTACCATAACAAATATAGAAATCATTGTTAGCGATACACTCAATTTTGTCGTCTGCTAATGCTTTCAATTTGGTGAAATCCAAAGTTTTGTCTTTCGGTAAAAAGTTAACACATAAATGCATGTGAAACCATGGCATCAAAAAGAGATCTGCCCTGCTTATGGTAGTATAATCAATTTCTTTTTTTTTTTTGTCAAAATGATTTCAGAACTGAACAGCTGCAAGATGAACAATACTGTCTCTTGGTTGAAATGATAAATGAAATTTGGTGACCAGCATTTTCTCCTTTTCCAACAATGTTTTCAAAAGTGTTCTTTCTTCGGGTCGTTAAAAGTCGGTATTGTGTGGGAAAGGGTTAAAACTAGGGATTAGGTGGCAAAGGGTTAAATGAGGCTCAAATGATGGGATTTGCATTTTAAAGGTTAGAAAAAATTGTGAGAGAAGGTAAAAAAGGAGCATCACAAGGGGATGACAAAGTTCAGAGGCGGGAGCTTTTTCAGTGAAAATTTTAAGTCCAAAAATAGGCATAACTGTGTCAAAAATGTGTTTAGAGTTATCAACATTTCTGGTATTTGTTTGGCTTTTGCTAGCAAACAACCAACTTAAGTTTGAAGTAAATATCATACATAATTATAACAGAGATATGACGAAATGACAGAGTTTCTGCATGATCTACACTTTACAATATATTTACAATATATTTGAGCCATGCTCTGTGAAAAGGGGGGCTTGATGCATCTGCGAAAAGTATGGGCCCAGCTCAGCCTGCTCAGTCCACGCAGGCTGACCTGGCCAGAAACTTTTCACTATTTGTCAATTCTCTGTATGTCCAGGGCCCAGTCTACCTAGTGATTAAGTCCGTTGTTAAAAAACTTGGCCATTATAGATCCATAATTGTATAACAGCTTGCTTGGTTTCATGCGTAGTGGGGATGCATTAAGCCCCCTTTTGCCAGAGCACGGCTCATTTGTAAAATAAGGTCCTTCATTTCAAATTACTCCAAAAACTATACTTACAAAAACTCTTGAGAAATTTATCAAACAGCGCATAAGTAAACAGTGGTTCCTTTAATTCACGGAAAAATAACTTTAACGTCCCTGTTAATACGTTAATATCCCAGAAGGTATCATGTAAGTCGTATTTCTCACCTGAAATAAACATAAAATAAACTTTCCACCACACAAGATACTTCTAGACTTGTACAAATACAAAACATTTGTAGAAGACAAATTAAACATGGCTGAAATGATCGGATTTGTCATTGAAAAGGTAGGAAATAGGGTGGAAAAAGGAGAAAATACTGGTTTCAAGCCTTTCACACAATGTTTTCAAAAGCCTTCTTCAGCAAGGTTGTCAACACCTAGTGTTATTAGCACAGGCGTTATTTTTTTGACCATCAAAAGTTGAAGGCCATAATCAAAGTCTGAATTCCCATTTACTTAGGTGTATTTCCAACTTTATTTCTTAATTTATAGTGGGTGAAGTACTGAATAGATTAATTGAATGCTGTTTTATGCCGCTTTTAACATTAAATCAGTCATATCACAGCAACAGCTCACATATTCATGTATTGCCTGGGATTAACAAGTACTAGGCTAGGGTTTTGAAGTGTCTTGCCCAAGGACACTCCCACAAAAAACCAGGGGCCTCCAGGTCATCAGTCCTACACTTCACCACTTGGCCGCGCTGCCCAATGTGAAATACTGAAGCTATAGTTATAAAAACTTATCTGAAAATAAAGCTAAGTGAATTTTACAATGAAATATGTATTTTTAAACTCAATACAATGTGATATTATATAAATACAGCTGTTCAAAAAGTAATAAATATTTTCAAAAACTTTGTTCTACATTGACGTCAATGGCGACATCACCAAAATTTAGCAAAGAAATAACACCATAGATAGCTACAACTATGTCATAGAGAGCTACAACTTTGATATACGGTGACAAACATAATAAAATATTAATGTAAAGAGCTCCAGTAACCTCACTTTCTACCAGTATAGTTTTCCTTTTGTTAGAATTATCAGAAACAGCGTTATTAATTTTCTTGCACAAGAATACATATAAGTCAATGAAAAATCTGAACATGAAATATTTATGGCCACTTACTGTATATATATGGAATATTATGTTGTAGTAACTTTCCTGGTGCTTGTATTTAATTCGAGTAGCATGAGAAAATTTGAAATTGCACAAGACCAAAGGCTGAGCACAATGTCAAAATTTTCTTACACAGTGAGAAGTAAATACAAGCACCAGGAAAGTTACCACAACATAATATGCCTATAATTCTATAGCTACAACTTTCAATGACAACATTTTGCAATTACTGACAATTTATTTGGAAACGTGAAACAAAATGAGACAATAATGCAGAGGGTAGTAACTCTGTTTTTATGAATGGCGGATTAATATTACAGCGCAACATTTTTTTAAAATCACAAATCAATGTATGTTTAGTCTGTGCGCCAGATACATCATATCATATTTTGAACTGTATTTCACAGTGTGTAGAGAGGGATTTCTTTTCTGTCATGTGCGTTATTCTATCCGATTGAGACGCATGTATTTGAGCAGGAAAGTTTACTGGTATGTACTAAAAAGTAATATACAAAACAGTATCCAACTGTATTACCTATGGTGTATTACCCTCTAACATTTGTCAGTATATTTTTACACATTTCTATTGCTTGATGGAAAAGGTCATGAATCTGACCATGTTTTGTGGTAATTTATCTTCCATCTGGTACATATAATTGAATAAATGGATTACGAAGCATGTAATTCAGGCTGAAATTTTGGATGTGAACAAATTTTCGACATCCCGCCGTGAAATAAAAATTCTAATACAACAGTGAATGTGTTGAACAAATCCGATTGGTCAGTCTATAAATCTGTGATTCTTAAATTAGTTTTGACCGATCATATTCATCCAATGTGGCACAATGGCATCCTATATCTCTTCAGAGCAACTTACCCTGATCTACCATACATCTGAGTTTCTGTATCTGAGCTATGTTCCCACCAATACGATATATACCCTCATGCTCCAAACCTGTGGGAGAAATATAATCAAAGTACTGGAAGTCTAACGAACCTAAAGATCTGAGCCATCTTTCCACTATTCTGATAAAACATTCACACTACAGACCTACAGGGAATATAAGATAATCAAAGGACTGAAAGTCTTGTCAACTGCACATTAAGTCATACAGCTTATTACTAATATTTAGACATACCTCTAACCTGTGTTACAGATACAAAGATGGAATATTTGAACGAAAATAAAAATGTCCTTTTTAATGACATGGAAAACATTGTTGAAAAAAGAGCAGTTGCTTATTACAATGAATTTCTCCTTTTCCTACAAAATTTTCAAAAGGTTTTGTCTGCAGCATGGTGGAGGGATTTTGGTTACCAGTCATGGTAAAAATGGGTAAACTTAAAGAATTATGAGAACAGCAACTTTCTTACACTGATTTAAAAAAAGAATAGGATTCTGGTTGTTACTGAAATAGTCCCTACAAGTGTGAAACAAATACATGAGAAATTTTGGATTTTAATTGCATAAACAAAAATAAACCATCAAATGGCAGAGTTTAAAAAAAAAAAAAAGGATCCAAAATGCAAACTCCATCATATAAACCAAATATTTACAAGTTTGGCTTAATACATGTATGTCATCATTTTAAAAAAAACAAATATCTTTCATTTCACTTGGCCCAAGTTCTAAGTGACAGAAATATAACCAGAAAAGTCTCATGAGGGTTAGATCACATAAACAGACTTAATCTCATCCACAACTACATGTCTAATGGACAAATACAGAGCCAACATCAAAAGGGTCTATTAGACAACAGAAACAATGCCATGACATCATTTTGTCTTCCCTTCTGTCAGAAAAGCTAACATGAGCACCGCATGTGGAGCCAGTTTGTTTAAAACCATAGACCCATGTATGCCTGCACAGTCCACACAGGCTGACAAGGGTCAAAACCTTTTGCTACTTGTAAATTATCTGCATGTCCAAAGACGATACTACCTCATGATCAAGGCAGTTGTTATGAATTTTATGGATCTATAATTATGTGACAACAACTTACTGAATCATTAGGGACACTGGTACTTTGACATGTAGAAAACTGACCTACAATTAAATGTTTTGAACCATGTCAGCCTGCGCGGACTGCCCAGGCTGACTCAGGTCAATACTCTTTGCAGATTCATTAAACCCCCTTCTCACAAAGACTAGCTCATATCTATACCTCTTTTTTCAATTGCTTCAATGGCTCTGACAATGAAAGACGGGACCTTCGATTTCTCTCTGTCACAAATAACCTTTAAGTCTGCCCCAAACACCGCATCTGTAACAAAACACTGACATCATTATCGTAGCTCCAGCCAGTCAGGCAACAACCCTACTCAAACCGTCATAGACTGACTCATAAATCCTTTTCCACACATAACTACCTTTTAACTCATTACCAAACAACAAAAACTCATCCAACTTCAAGGCTTTTGCTGACGACAAATTAAATGTGGCTTGATTTTTGAAATTTGTCTCTGAAAGGGTAGAAAACATTGTGGGAAAAGGAGAAAATGCTGGTTACCAGCATTTTCTCCTTTTCCCGAAAAGTTTTCAACAGGCTTTTTCCTAAGGGTTGTTAGAACGCAGGATTGTTTGGTAAAGGGTTCACAGAGGAAGAACACTTCTGAAAAAATGGTGAGAAAAAGGAGAAATTGCTGATAACCAGTATTTTCTCCTTTTCCCAAAAAGTTTCCAACCCTATCGAATACTAGTTCCATTATTTGAGTCACAATTAATTTGTTGGCTGCAAGTGCTTTCCGTTTCAACAGACGTGAAATTTGTCATCTGGTAAAGGGTTAAATTTTTAACTGCCAAATAGATAGACTGAAGTTTCATTCACAGTCTGTGCAACTTGAGGGCTGTTTTGCACCAAATTAAAACACAAAATACTGGACAGTGTAGATTCAGGATCAAACTGCATGTTGCATGCAATCTGATGTTTATTGGCACTGTCTATGATAAAAACTTAACCCTTATTCTTTCTTTCCTGGTGTTTCTTTTACCAGTACTCTGCACAATATTCTTTCAAAGCCACTGGCTGCTTTCCCACATAACCATCATTGAAACAATGGTGGTGAGAAAGGAATGAATCCTGTCCCAATGACTATCCTGAATCCTCGGACAGAAATTGGCTGAGCCAGGGATCCAACCAGCAACCCCCTATTCCAAGTCTTGTGTGCTACCCGCTGAGTTACTGGGGCTTGGCAGTTTAGGTATGAAATTTTGTTGTTACAAAAAAACCTTCAGGAAAATGAAATGCTGAAAAGAATATGATCTGAATGACAATTTATCAATATACATCAGTTTACTAGCTTCTAGCTCTCTACATGGGCATCAATAATAAATAAGTGCTGAATACAACAACCCACTCCTCTACATTCAATTTAAGGACTACAACCACTTAACAATTTACCAAGTTTTACTGACCCTTAGCAAGAAAACATTGTGGAAAAAAGAGAAAATGCTGGTTACCAGTATTTTCTCCTTTTCAGTCATGTTTGCCACCCTGTCGAAGACAAACTCTATCTTTCATCACATCTTGTTTATCATCTGCAAAATGCTTTCAACAAGTCTACAAGATTGTTGTTTGGTAAAGAGATAACTGATACCTTTATAGACCAACAAGGGAGGGTGGGGTGGGATTTGATACTAGTGAAAATACTGTGTCAAAACAAATTATATAATGTTATGAGCAGTTTGTTCTGATAGACTTACATGGGAGCGTGGGCTGGGATTTGATACTAGTGCAAATACTGTGTCAAAACAAATTATCTCTTGTTATGAGCAGTTTGTTCTTATAGACCTACAAGAGAGTGGTCTAGGATTTGACACTAGTGCAAATATTGTCAAAACAAATTATATGTTATGAGCAGATTGTTCTTTTTACACCTTTTCAAAAAGTCCTGCTGCTACAAAGAAGTTGTCTGCAGGAGAAGATGAATGATTGAACAGTGTTTTATGCCACTTTCAACACTATTTGGTCATATCACAGCAACAAATTAATCGTTCATGAATGTTCTGGGTTTCTACAGTAGGTAATAGGTACACAACTGACACAGCATGATCACAAAAGCTCAGCCTGACAGTACTAGGTTAGGACTCTGAAGTGTCTTGCCCAAGGACACCCTCATGAAAAATCCAGCACTTTGGGTAGGGATTCAACCTGGGGCCTTTGGGTTCAAGGAGGCAATCAGTAAACCTTTATTCACAGATGTTTGTGAAGTAGTAACCTTGCCTCATGTTTTTCAATTAACCCATTACTACACAATCCCAAATTTTATCAACTCTGAGGCCTTTTGAAAACATTACAAGAAAAGTAGAAAATGCTAGTAGCCAGCTTTTTTTACTTTTTCCACAATGTTTCCTACCCTGTCCAAGAACTTCAGTTCATTTGTAAAACTTTCAGGTTTGTTGTCTGCAGCTGCTTTAAATTTAGAAGTCTAAGATTTGTCCTCTGGCAAAAGGTTTAAGAGAGATAGCTGCAACCACAAAAATCTTGATTCCATGATCCAAATAGAAAGGTCTGTTTGATAGATTACCTTTGTAAATACCCTTCTTTACGAGGTCTTTCTTTTCTGTACGATTTGTCAAAAACTTTGCAAGTTTATCCGTTATTCTACCTTTCCTTTCTAGAGTACTACCTCCGTCAGAGGGATTTCGACCATGTCGACCTGTGTATGTTATAAAAATGTCTAAAAACTTATCAAAAAAAATCATACAATTTTTTCAAATCTGTTTTACCCTTTACCACAAGACAAAATTTTAGACTTGTCCAAACTCCCACCATATGCAGATGCCAAATTAAATGAGACTAAAATTGTGGAAGTTGTCTTTGATAGAGTAGAAAACACTGTGGGAACAAGAGAAAATGCTGGTAACCAGCATTTTCTCTTTTTCCCACAATGTTTTTAAAAGTCTTATTTCTCATGGTTGTTAAAAGTTGCCATTGTGTGGTAAAGGGTTAAACCATTTACGAAACATCCCAAGTTTTAACAACTCTCACGGGGAAAGCTTTTGAAAACATTTTGGGGAAAAAAAGGAGCAATTTCTCAATGTCCAACAACGATTTCTGTCCTTTTATAGACAAATCCTACCACTTCTAACGTTTCTAAATTGTCATCTACAAATGCCTTGGTCAGAGTTGAGCAGCTGCCCACAGAAGCAACAAAACAGGCCTGTTGGGACAAATTGCTGTGAAACATACACAATTTTATGTACAACACATTTGGGAACCTAGAAGTGGTTGTTTAATTCAGATGGCATCTGAATGCAATCATTTACAAAATCATCAAAAATATAAGCTTTTGGCAAAAAGGGAAGGTTATCAAAAGGGTTGTAAAATGTTCAAAATGGTATAAACCAGTGGATTTACTGATTGGATGACCTGATGATTAATCTTTACTACATAATGCAGAGTCTTAACAACCCTAGAAAATTGAACTTTTTAAAACATTGTGGGAAAAGAAGAAAACATAACCAGCATTCTTTCCTTTTTCCATGATATTTTCTAACATTTCAGAAATGAATCTGACCATTTACATGGTGAGTAACAGTATGTTTCTGTATAAAATGATCATTACAGAAACATAATGAATATAAAACCTGACATATTAAATTTTGTCTCCTGTTATGTTTGGCATTTGCCTCTTTTCCCACAACGTCTTCCTAAACTTGCTAACTGACAGATTACGCAAAGATGTTTTTGTATGACAATGGTAGGTTAAATACTGTAATACTCCAGCTATTTGCAGCCCTATATATGTTTGAGTGTTATAAACACATAAACTACCTAGGCCATTTCATCAACCATTCTAAATTGCATTTGATTATGAATTCTAAATCTAGAGAATAACTAGATTTCTGATTGGCTAAACCATTTTGGTTCAGTCAATCAGAAATTGAATTACCGGTAGTTTTGAATTAAGAAAATTCCTGAAAATAAGTTGTAAGAATGCAATTTTTGAATGGTAGGTGAATACCGGCCCTGGATTCATCATGCAAGAATACAAAATCAGCTCTCTAAGCCAAAACAAGAAAAAACTTATTGCACACACACACTATTTCATGTTTGTTATGTGAAAAAAGTGATTACTCCTTTTGTCACAATGTTTTCTTATGTACCTATGTATAAACTTTAACAGACAATCAAATGCTATTATGACCCTGAGGAAGAAGATTTCTGGAAATGCTGTTGGAAAACTAGAAAATGTTTGTAGCGTTTTTTATCCTCATAAAGATAAATCATATCATTTGTTTAGTGTTTATCAACTGCAATAATTGCTTTCAATATGGACTATCTAGTTGTACCATCTTGTAGAGAGTAGATGTTCCTTTTATTTGCTGTCAGTAATACCTCAAAAACAGCTTGCAGCAACACTTTCCTCAACAGCAAAATTTAGACTGGTCAAAATTGAAAGCATTTGCAAACGGCAAGTTTTTGGCTGAACTGTTGACATTTGCTCATGAAAAAGGTAGAAAACATTGTCGGAAAAGGAGAAAATGCAGATTAGCTGCATTTTCTCCTTTAACAACAATGTTTTTGAAAACCTTCTTCATCAGGGTCTTTGAAACAGGAATGTTTGGTAAAGTGTGAAACTCTATTTACACGTAAATCTGAAAATCACTGCTTTATTTAGCTATTCCTCTATTTGCCACACTGTTATCATCACACACTCAACACTAAATTCATAGTTATCTTTATGTCTATTTTCGTTCTTTTCATAATGTTTAAGATGTACAATACAATTTCAAATATCACAATGAGAAATAATTTCACATGGAATTAACTTGAATATATCACATAAAGTATAACATCCTTTTTCAATATTTCAGCCAATGACATTTATCATGAAAAATAAATTTAATCTATTCGAACTGTAGCTTTACGCAGCTTGGCATATTTGTATAAAGTACAAACAATATGACATCAAGTGCTCCTGCACAATGCCTATAGTCCTGCTCTTTATTGGGTATGAGTCCATTGGTTTCAGAAATCTTTTATTCTATTCTTTTACCAAACAACAACCAATACTTCAGGGCTACTTTGGGGATAACTCCAAAATGACTGAGACAAAGGCACTCCAGACTAATTCTCAAATAAATCTGAAAGGGACAAATTTCCATGGAAAAACATTTTTTTTAAATTTAATGGGGCAATGTCCATCCCCAAATCTCTACCTAAGCAGTATAGTACTCTACCAAAATTATACCTTTAAATGATGGTTTCTTCGTTAGAGCCGAAGGTTGGTCTTGGGGTACAAGTTCATTTGGGCTTTCTATAACAGGAGGATCTGGGTTTCCACCCTACAAAATATAAACAAAGCAATATCAATATATATCTACAGAATTTTTATTAATCAATGAAGCTTTGAAACCTGATTTGGTTACTTCTGCAGGCAGTATATCAAGATCAGACTGCACAGAACATACAGTCTGATCTTATTTTCACTGTCCACTTCTTTGTCAGATATTCTGACAAAAATGGTCTTGAAATTGCAATACAAGTCTTTCATACTGACTTAAGATGTCCTTCAATTGGTCAAATTGAGAGCTGCTTAAATGATAGGATTTATCTTTGAACGGGGAAAAAAAATTGTGTTAACAAAGAAAATGTTGGTCACAAGGCCTTTCTCCTTCCCACAATGTTGTCAAAAGCATTTTTCCTCTTGTCATTAAAATTTGTGATTGTTCGGTAAAGAGTTAAGAATAAACCTTTCAATCTTTGTATATTTCATTTTCCTGAAATACATCAGTAATTGGCTTGGTGTTTTATGCCGTTTTCAATAGTATTTCAGTTGTATCACCACAGAAAGTGCACTCATCAATGTGTTCCTGTCTTTCTTTTCAAAAGTATCATGTATAACGCTCTCTCTAAGCCACTAGCTGCTTATCAATAAATCCAAGACAAAAACAATGCCCAAAGATACCGGTAGAACATTAAACGCTGGGCTACAGTTGCCTTTTGCAATACAGTAAATCCTGTATTAGTTGCCATCCCTATTGAGCAAACAAACTGTATTGAGCAAGCATACTTTGGGTTCCAGCAGGAGGCAATCATGTTGAAATGTAATTGTACAGACTCCTTCCCAGACCAAAGATTTTAGTCTTGACCATATTAAAGGCATTAGTAGATGGCGTATTTCAAGAGGCTCAAATCCGAACATTGCGTGTGACAAGGTAGAAAACATTGTGGGAAATGGAGAAAACTCTGGTTACCAGCATTTTCTCGTTTTCTCACAATGTTTTCAAAAGTTCTCTTCTCCAGAGTCGTTAAAAACGCTGATTGGTATGGTAAAGGGTTAAGCAAGCACCTGTCAACAGCAAACACATTTTGAGTGTCCCTTAGGTGCTTCCTTAATCCTCTACCACGCAATCCCAACTTTTAACGACCCCGAGAAAAGGGGCTTTTGAAAACATTGTGGGAAAAGGAGAAAATGCTGGTAACCAGCATTTTCTCCTTTTCCCACAATGTTTTCCACCCTACCCAAAACCAATGTCAATATTTTGAGTCACATTTAATTTGTTGTCTGCTGATGCTTCCAATTTGGACAGGTCTAAAATTGTGTCGTTTGGTAACAGAGTTAATACAGGGCTGCAATATATAGTGCATGTTTGATTTCAAGCAACAGTATGAGGTAAATCAATACAGGGGCATTGCTTTGTAAAATATCTTGAGGTATGAGTGCTCTATCAGTATGAGTTCACCTTTTGATAGTTAACAACCAGTCTGACTTTTAAAGTACATAAGAGCCACATTCTAGCAAAAAAGGGTTTGCATTATACCAAACAAATCATCACACAATTGTGGATCGATAAAATCCGTTTTGTGTGACAATTCACTTAATCATGAAGTAGAGTGTTCCTTGGACATGCAGAAAATTTACAAAAAGCAAAACCTTCTAGACCATGTCAGCCTGCACTGCCGGTGCCATTCTCTGGCAATAGGGGGCTTAATGCATCTCTGTGATATTATATGACCAAGCAAGTCATCACAAAATTATAGATCCATAACAGCCAATTTTTTAAATAACCAACTTATTTGTGAGGTAGACTGGTCCTTGAACATACAGAAAATTAACCAATAGTGGAAAGTTTGGCCCAGGACAGCCTGCGCGGACTGTGCAGGCTGACATGGGTCCATGCTTTTCGCAGATGCATTAAGCCCCCTTTTCACAGAGCATGGCTCAAATATATTTGTTTGTTTGTTGGTTGGTTGGTTTTAAATTGTAGTAAGTAGCTGAAATATATAAATTATAGATTCAAGTGAAAATATATTCACTTGGTTCTATAATTTATATATTTCAGTAATGGCAGAAATATAAGAAAATGGCAAAGTTTTTGTACAATGTGGGAGATGATAATCTTATGTAATGGCAATGTGCGAGATGATAATCTTATGTAATGACAGAAATATCACATATGGCTAAGTTCTTGCATGATGAGGCAGACGGTAATAGGCCTATGACAATACTTCAACATTTTAGTTGAAAACAGCTGAGCTAAGACATTAAATATCAAACACAAATACCAATTCCTGAATTTTTGTATGAAGTTTGAGAAACCATTCTTGCATTTTAGCTTCATCATCTGATTGTAATATCACCTGACCATCATTGGAGTTTATCTGTAATAAAGAAAAAATCAAACTTTCTTCAATAAACTTTTTTACCACACAGTCCCAAGTTTTAACGACCCTGAAAAAGAAGGCTTTTGAAAACATTGTGGGAAAAGAAGAAAATGCTGGTAACCAGCATTTTCTTCTTTTCCCACAATGTTTTCCACCCTATCAAAGACAGAAATCATCATTTGAGCCACATTTAGTTTTTCGTCTGCAATCTTTCAATTTGGACTAGTGCAATAGTTTGTTGTTTGGTAAAGAATTCACTGGTTTACACAATGTACTGAAACTGAAAGTTTAAAAGGCTATCTGTTCTTTAATCCATCACTGAACAATCCTGTGTTCTAGTCCTTTACAACACAATTCTGTACTTTAATGACCTTGAAGAGAATGGCCTAGGAAAACATTGTGGGAAAAGGAGAAAATGCTGGTAACCAGCATTTTCTCCTTTTCCCACAATGTTTTCTACCCTTCCAAAACAAATTTAAATCTTTGAGTCATATTTAGTTTGTTGTCTGCAAAGCTTTGAATTTAGGCAAGTTTAAAATTTTGTTGTTTGGTAAAGAGTTAAAGAACCTGAAGAAGAGCCTTTGAAAACATTGTTTGAAAACATGGCAACCAGCATTTTCTCAAATTCCCACAATCTTTTCTTCTATATCAGAGAATGTACGTGCTTTTAATTATACTTGTTTCAAATTTGTTGCCTGCAGCTGCTTTCAATTTGGAAGAGTCCAAAGTTGCTGTTTCTGAAAAAGCTGACTTTTTACTGAAAATGCTATTTTTAGACCTACTTACAGCTTTTACACATAAAAGAAGTTATCTATTCTCATGGAGACAATTAGGTCAAAGGCAAGTCTCTACCAATCATAATAAAAATTGAATGTGCACAAGAAACCATGGTAAAATGCTTCCTCTAATATTTTAACTTAACTGGTAGAAAACAGTGGGAGGAGAAGGGACATAAGTTGCATCTGGGAAAAGACAGACAGACGGACAACCTGAGCCCGTTTTCACCTACCATTCTTAAGAAAAGTCTTAATCTCCAAGCTGTTCTAAATTTGAAAGTAACAAAACTTCTGATTGGCTAAACCGAATAGCCAATCAGAAGTTGTGTTACTTGCAAATATAAAAAGTTCTGGAGAATAAGACTAAGAATGTTCCCAAGAATGGTTGATAAATTTGGACCCTGTTTCTAGCGTATTCCTTCCATTGTCTAAAACATTAGCACAGTCTGTAACATACAAGACTTGATATGAGGGAGTTGCTGGTTCAAATGCCCAGCTTGGCCAATTCTTTCCGAGTACTGATAATAGTCATTGCAACAGGATTCATGCCTTTCTCATCACTGATCATTGTTTCTAAGACGGCTACCTGGGAGAGTAGCCAAAGACTTGGGAAGAATATTTTGCTGGTAAAATAAACTCCAGGCAAAAGTATGGAAAGGTGCACTGGCCACTGAGATGTAACTGAAATAATGTTTAAAACAGTGTTAAACACCAAAAAACAACCATACTTCCACAAACTTTTTTGTTTGATAGCATAATGATTCCAGTGTACCTGTTCCCTCCTCCTCATTTTGATTAATTGATTGATTGTATTGTGTTTAAGGCCGTTTTGACTTTACTTCAGTTATATCAAGGCGGCCAGTGCACCTATCCATGCTTTCCTGGATTTTTTCCAGTACTTGGCATAATATTCTTTCCATGCCACTGGCTGCTTTCTCACATAACTATCGTCGAAATTATAGTCAGCAGTGAGAGAGGAATGAATCCTGTTGCAATGACTATCATCAATCCAGGGAAAGAAATTGGCCAAGCTGGGGTTCAAACCAGCAACCTCCTGTTCTCAGTTCCTGCACACTACCAACAGAGCTACTGAAACTAGCCCTTCTCCCCTCATTTTGTCAAATTTGGGACTGTTCATTGGCCACACATTCAGCGAGTAATGCTGTAGTTTCCAGGAAGCAGAATCGAAAGAGATTAGTGTAAGTTGCCGGAACTTGTTTCTTAATTAATGTAAAATAAGTATGTTTAAACTAAACTCATGTTATGTTAAAACTAAGTAGTAGTAGTACTAGTAGTAGTAGTAGGAGACACACTTACCAATATCATGTTCTTTTTCTTGCTCCCAACATCCTTTGGATCCTTTTCCAATGTACAATCTCTGAGGGCCAACATCTGTTCTGATTTCCCGTGGGGCTGACCCGTCTTTGGTTGGGACGACTTTTGGTCCTTATAGAATACAAGGTTGGTGGCTGTTAATTTAACATAGGATGGTGCCCACTTTTTCCTGAAGGATAAATATTGATTTTTTATCATACAATTCGCCATTTTCACACCATGAGAAAAAAGCCTTTTGAAAAAAATTGTAGAAAAAAGGAGAAACATTTTCTCTTTTTCCCACAATGTTTTCTTTCTTATTACTACAGACAAAAGACTTCATTTCAGCCATATTTAAGTTGTCGCCTGCATGTTCTTTCAAATTCGACAATTCTACAATAGTTTGTCAATTGGTAAAGAGATAAACTTTTCAATCATCTCATCATGTCAAACAGCTAAGGTTTTATTTTTCTCTTCAGTGAAAATATTTTGTCTAAAATTGGGACATAACTGTGTCATAAATACTTTGATAGTTACCTGCCCTTCTTGTATAGGTTTCCCTTTTGTTAGTTAAGGGCTTGTCCTAGTTTGAAGTAAATATCTTCAGTAATAATATATATGAGCCATGCTCTGTGAAAAGGGGGCTTAATGCATCTGCGAAAAGTATCGACCCAGGCCACCCTGCGCAGTCCGCGCAGGCTGACCTGGGCCGAAACTTTTCGCTATCGGTCAATTTTCTGTATGTCAAAGGACCAGTTTACCCCATGATTAAGTCAGTTGTTTAAAAAGTGGCTCTTTTGGATCCATAATTACGTGATGACTTGGGCTGTTGGGCTGGTATCATGTATCACGGAGATGCATTAAGCCCCCTTTTACCAGAGCATGGCTCATATATTACTGTACAAAATGTCAGAGTGCACAAAGACAAAGGTGTAGTCCATGCTAGGGCTATGATAATACCTCGGTGTTTTCTTTGAAAACAGCAGAGCTAAAAATCACGGAAGAAGCTTAACAAGACAGGATTTCCTGGGTTCAAAATCATCTTATTTGTGTGACAAATCTTAGAAAAACAGACAATCAAAGTGACCGAACATTCAGTGTAAAACAGAAAATCAAAAGCCCCCAATAAAAGGGAGGATATCCTGTCTTATACCAAGAAATCAGTTTTTGTCATTTGATCCAAAAATCATTCACAGAAACACTTGACTATCATAATTTACGTAAGTCCGTTTATGATATTTATCTGATATCAGATACATGTTCGCCATACTGTAACTCATTTCCTGTTTAACTCATTATCATATGACAACACTCTGAATTCACCAAATTGATAGCAGTTGCAGAGGACAAAATAAATGTAGCTCAAGTGATGACTTCTGACTTTGATAGGGTAAAAAACATTGTGGGAAAAGAAGAAAATCCTGGTTCACACAATCCCCACCTTTATCACTTTTATCACCCTTGAGGAGAAAGGCTCTTGAAAACATTGTGAGAAAAGGAGAAAAAGCTAATAGTAACCGGGTTTTTCTCCTTTTCTCACCATGTTTGCAAGAGCCTTTCTCCTCAAGGGTGATAAAAGTGATAAAAGTGGGGATTGGGGATACTGGTAACCAACATTTTCTCCTTTTCCCACCCTGTTTCCTCAATTTTCAAATGTAAATTCTACCATTCAAGCAAACACTTAGTTTGGCATCTGTAACTGCTTTTAAATTCTGACCAGCCTAAAATTTTGTCTTGTAGCACAGATTTAATACATTAATCATAAGAAAACAAAGATATTGGGAGAAGTTGCAAAGACAAAACAGGACCCATAAGGTGTAACACCAGAACAAAATGCTTCCGGGTTGAAGTAGTCAAAAGTAGTCCCATTTGAAAATTTGATACCAAGCACTTCTGCCACACTGTTTTATCATGAAGTGTGAGAGGTCTAAAATGTGTTTCTGAAGTTGATTATATTATTTCTCCAGAGAATGAATGGATTTTTTGCATTTCTTTCACGACTAATTTTTTAGTATGTGACCAGGCAAAGAGGCATGGTCCATCACCAGTTCAGGCCTAGACTGACAGCGATTATCCGAGGGTCGATGTGTTTGAAGAGGAATAGCAAAAAAGTTCATTGCTCAAGATGCCATTTTCTGCCGCTTTTTGCAGAGGACATTGGACGTATATTTGAAGGGAAAAAAACACAAAGCTCCCGCTTTGTCAGGGAATCAGCAGTGGCCAGTCGAAGACAGTGGTTTTTACTATATATTCAAGAAAGTTACCTGTGTGACACCTTAATAAAGTTGAAAAAGGGGACATAACTGTGTCAAAACTATTTCAAAATAATCTGCCCTTCTTGTATTGGTTCCCCTTTTAACTCTTTACCACAAAATCTAGAGTTTTAACAACACTGGGGAAGAAGCCTTTTGAAAGCTTTTTGGGAAAACGAGAAAATGCTGGTTACCTCTTTTCCCACAATGTTTTCTACCCTTTCAGAGTCAAGTTTCATAAATCAAGTTACAGTTAATTTGTCATCTGCTACAGCTTTGAATTTGGATGAGTGCAAGAATTTGTCATTTGATAAAGAGTTAATAGTTAACACTAGCCAAATTTTGAAGTAAAAAACTTTCCATATATTTTGAGATATGAAACAATGTCAATTATTTTTTCCAGGATGGTGTGCACACCACCAACACATGTGACAACATGAGTATGAAAATACCTGGGGTTTTCCCAAAAATAGCCTACCTCAAAATTGAAACAATCATCAACCAGATTATATATACTTACGATCCTTTCTTGCCATTGACCAGTTTACATTTGTTCAGCATTCCTTCGATGGGTTCCTGTAAGTCATTTGAAAGTATTTATAAGTATACCACCAAAATTTCTGCCCTTTATTACAATTTATAATTCTGTGTTTGAACTATTCTGAGGGAGAATATGAAAACATTGTTAAAAGGATTTTCCATTTTTCTAACACCATATTATACAATTTTATTATACTGCAAAGAAATTTCTCGTGATCTGATTGGATAATATGCCCCGAACATATATATCATATACTCTGGCAAAACTAACATAAAAGCAGTTTCCCTTTCGGGAGCCCTGTATACATGACTACACTATCAACACAACATCCAAAATGGCGGCGTCGATCAAGATTAACATCAAGATTATGCACCAAGCTGCACGTTTTAGCAAGGTTTCAGTGACGTCAGTTTTCATTGAATTGGGGCACTCAGAAGGGAAATTCTACTTTGTCAGTGTACTCATTTTTAAACCAAAAAACAGGTAAAATTTGCTTAACAAACGTTGGAATGGTAAAACTTTGCAGTATAATAAATTCGTTGTACAGTCAGGTGGCAGGGGACTTGGAAACTTGTTCACGGCTGTGGTGAATCATGTCACCACCTCACCTTCGGCTCGGGGCGACATGATTCACCACAGCCATGAACAAGTTTCAAAGTCCCCTGCCACCTGACCGTACAACTAATAGAGCCACGCTCTGGCAAAAGAGGGCTTAATGCATCTCTGCGGTGCATTATTACAAGCAAGTCAACATATAACTATGGGCCCATTAAATCCATTTTGTCCAACAACCAGCCAAATTCTGGGGTAGAATAGTCCTTTGACATGCAGAAAAAGGACCAATAGTGAAAAGTTTTGAACCAGGTCAGCCTGCGCGGAATGCGCAGGCTGACCTGGGTTGATACTTTTCGCAAATGTGTGAAGTCCCCTTTTGTCAGAGCATGGCTCAATTAGTTCCATCATTTTGAGACACTTTTACCTTGGTTGCCTATGAACACTTTCAATTTGGAAAATTCTAGAATATTGCA
The DNA here is from genome assembly GCA_946811185.2 of Hippopus hippopus. Taxonomy (NCBI): domain Eukaryota; kingdom Metazoa; phylum Mollusca; class Bivalvia; order Cardiida; family Cardiidae; genus Hippopus; species Hippopus hippopus. Next base: position 28,591,113 of record OX328108.1, on the reverse strand, counting down.
GTGTGGTTACGGGTTACCTTATATATTGGAGTCCCTTATTATTACCCATAGATCGCCATAATTAACTATTCACCAGGCGACAAAACTTTTAGACTAGTCCAGTTTGAAAGAATAAATTTTGCAGACAACATAATAAATGTGATCGACTGATGGGGTGTGTCTTTTATAGGGTAGAAAACATTGCGGGATGAAGGAGAAAATGGTGCTACAATATTTTCAAAAGCCTTTGTCTTCAGGGTCATTAAAAGTCATAATTGTTTAATAAACTATTAACCCTTTACCAAAAAATGCCATGTTCTAACAGCTCTAAGGAAGAAGGCTTTTGAGGGCATTGTTGGAAAAGGAGAAAATGCTGTGTTATTCTGATAATGTTTCTTACTCTTTCAAAGCCAGTCATATCATTCGGGCCACATTGGCATTCTGCAAGTAATTTCAGTTTGGACAAGTCTGAAATTTTGCTTTATGATCCTAGGTAAAAATCCTGCCTAGGAAAAACCTTTCTATGGCATAACCATCTATCAAACACATTGACCCTTTTCCATCAAAACAAAGTCAAGACAACCCTTTACCCTTTACCAGATGAAAAAATTTTACACAAAACCACCAAATTGAAAGCATTTACAGGTGACAATTTCATTGTAGCTCAAATGGTGAAATTTTTTTCTTTGATAGGGTAGAAAACATGGTGGGAAAAAGGAGAAAATGCTGGTTACCGGCATTTTCTCCTATTCCCACAATGTTTTCAAAAGGTTTCTTTCCCAGGGTCGTTAAAAGTTGGCATTATGAGGTAAAGGGTTAAAGGCGAAAGAAAAATTAATCTGGTGACAACGTTTTTTACAGCTCTGAAAGATCTAAAGATCCAAGTAAACCCAAGACATGTAAATACATAATAAATAAACAGTTATTATAATGCACATGGCCCAACCATAATTATTACAACCAACTGCCAGCTCCCCAATGTTTCATCTAGGCTGCAACATACATGTAGCACAAATCTGGCTATCAATTGGCCATAGACCTTCAAAACAAAAACCGTTAACTTGCTGGAAGGTGTCAAACTGTATTAACTCTTTACCAGACGACAAAATGTTAGCCTTGTCGAAATTGAAAGCATTTGCAGATGACAATTTCAATGTGGCTCAAATGGTGTAATTGTTCTTTGATAGGGTAGAAAACATTGTGGGCAAAGGAGAAAATGCTGGTTATCAGCATTTTCTCCTTTTCCCACAATGTTTTCAAAAGACTTCATTCCCAGGGTCGTTAAAAGGCAGCATTGTGTGGTAAAGGGTTAAATGCAAAACACCAACTCAATCCATTTGTCAATATTTCTCAAATATTACAAAAGTACAGAGGAAAAATTTGTTACTTTTATTGTCTACTGCATTAAGTTATTTTTGATCTGCTACATAACAGATGGATAAGTATAAGTCTTAAAACAGGGTGAAACTTTGGAGGTAAACAATTTTTTTTCTCATCTCCGCCGCTAAGTGGAAATTTTAGCACAGGGGTGTATCACATTGAATGAATCTGATTGGTTGATACTATTTTAGCGCCTAAACATTATTTCAAATGTTTATTGCTGTTTCATTGACAGATAATACAGTTGGACACCTTGTCTCATATATAAGATTAACCCCTTACCAAACAACAAAATTTTAGACTTATCCAAATTGATAGCATTTGCAGACGACAGATAGCAGGTGGCTCAAACTGCAGAATTTGTCATTGACAAAGCAGAAAGCATTGTTGGAAAGGCAAAAACTACTGGTTTCTCCTTTGCCCACAATGTTTTAGAAAGTCTTCTTTCTCAAGGTTGTTAAAAGTCTGCTCTGTGTGGTAAAAGAGGGCAAAGGTTGTCAAAAATCAAGTGCCCATGTGTGCTAATCTAACTTTTTCAGATCAAAGGCTCTTATGCATAGATCTCTGTCAATGGGAGACAAAAGAAAGTTACTTCCCTTGATAGCTCTCCACTACTAACTAGGTCCTGAATAAGGTATTACTTGGTTTTTATCCTTCATACCCTTTGCACTATTTAGGAATGTTTAGGGTTAAATATCTCCTTCAAAATTTATCAAACCACAAATTCGACCTATTTGATGCATTAAGATGGTAATAGTGAGTAAAATTCAATTTGCAAATATCATGAAGACCTTACATATATATCATCAGTCAAATAATAATAATCGCAACATCTCCTAGTAAAGCAAGCATAAAAACAAAGGAAATCAAATAAAAGGACCTGGTTGCAATTTGGTTACCTTGGTTTTTATCTAACAAGGGAGATAATTTGGATTTCACTTTTGTCTCCCATTGAAAACTAAGTTCTGAAACTTAAAATAGCAGTTTCCTTAACCCTTTCCTCTCCTTTTACCACACAATCCTAAACCTAAACGATCCTAAAGGAGAAAGCTTTTGAAAACATTATGGAAAAAGAAGAAAATGCTGGTAACCAGCATTTTCTTCTTTTCCCACAATGTTTTCTATCCTGTTGAAGAACTTCATTTTATTTGTATCATTGTTAAATTTTTCATTTTCAAATTTAGGTTTCAATTTTGAAGAGTCCAAATTCTGTCATTTGGCAAAGAGTAACCCTTTATTAATACAAGCCTGTGATTTGGAAGAAGGTCTTTGAAAATGTTGTTGGGAAGGAGAAAATGCTGGTAACCAGCACTTTCTTCTTTTCCCTCAAGGTTTTCTACCCTTTCAGAGAAAAATCTCCTCATTCGAGTTACTTTGAATTTGACGTCTGCAGCTACTTTGAATTTAGACGAGACTAAAGCTTTGTTGTGTGATTCAGAGTCGATATAGATAGCTGCTGAAAATAAAAAGTGCTATGTAAAGATTTGGCAGTTCTAATAATCTAATATCACTGGTATGTGATGGCAAAATGGCATGCATGATTCAATACATTTAACTTTCAAAATTCAAATAAACACATAAAATAACAATTTGCATGCAGTAAAATATCAAAATAATTCAACACAAACATAGATACACCATTATAATTATGAACATGCCAAATGCATCTAGTTTCGAAGTTATTTATTGTAAAAACATGTTTAAACTATTTTCGCAGAACTTCATACAAACTGCGGTATTCCTGGGCTCAAACATTCTTAACGCATTGCTACACAACAGATTTTTTTTGACTGAACTAAGACATTGAAATTAAAAGCATTGGCAGATGACAAATTGAATGTTGCTTAAATGTTAATTCCTGTATTTGAAAGGGTAGAAAACATTTTTAGAAAAGAAGAAAATACTGGTTACCAGCACTTTCTCCTTTTCCCAAAATGTTTTCCAAAGCCATCCCTGTCAGATCGTTAAAACTCAGGACTATGTGGTGATAGGTTAACAACATTTTTAGTCTAAATGGCAATAATTTTCTAGATTTCCAAGTATCACAATTTCTGATTTTTCAGATTGGCTACACCAAAATGATCAGAAATTGCTTGACCTTCCAATTCAGATTTTGACTAAGTAATGGTTGATCAATATGAGCCTAGTTGGGCAACAGGGTTTTATTTTGAAAGATCTTCCAAAAGTAAACAATGTGGGTATTAAATGCATTTGAATTTAAATCATACCATTTACAAGTATGGAAATCATTGTGAAGATGACAATCTGTTATAGTATGGTTAGTCCCAGTGTTAGTCATTGGCAGGAAAAACTAATTTCTAAAACCAGGTAAAAAGAAAAACATTACATACAGCACCTTGGCAACTTTTGACATAGTTTTAAATTTCTTTTTTCTGTCAGCAGCTAACACAATGACCAACCGTACAATAACTGATTTTATTTCATGCTTTCCGGTAGGATATCGAGAAACAGCAGTGAAAATATTTTTCGATATTACACGGGTACGACCAGTGAAAATACCGATTTTCATGTTCTTGTTGCCTAGGTAAATTGCGCGTGCCTCACAACCAGATGGAAATATGACGTCACTTACCTTACATTTCTCGCGCTTGACGTAATATTGTAATGCGTTGCTATGCGGGAGGGGTACGCCACGGGGAATAACGGAAAAGAACTGTACTGGAATTTGATAAAGCTCCTCCCAGAAAGGGTTAAAAGCATGAAATAAATAGAATATTTGTTTTTTTCGGTGAAAGATCGAAATTTATTTCATCGAGTGAACACCATCGGTAATATTTTCACTCGTGGCTGTGCCACTCGTGAAAATATTACCGATGGTGTTCACGAGATGAAATAAATTTCGATCTTTCACCGAAAAAAAAAAATATTCTCTATGTCATCTTCACAGTATTTCCATACTTTTAAGAAGTATGACTTAACTCTTTACCACATGTCAAAATGTTAGACTTGTCCAAATTGAAAGCATTTGCAGACGACAAATTAAATACAACTCCATTGATGAGATCTGTCTTAGAAATGGTAGAAAACATTGTGGGAAAAGGAGAAAATGCTGGTTACCAGCATTTTCTCCTTTTCCCACCATGTTTTCAAAAGCTTTATTTTTCAGGTCATTAAAACTCGGGACTGCATGGTAATAGGTTAAATTTAAATGCATTTTAACACCCACATCATTTATTTTTGTCATTATTGTGCCTTTAAGAACTATTTAACCTAATTTGTATGCATATACATATCATGGGTATACATTTCATACAGCAAAATCAACCCTGAAAGTGCTAAACACATCTTAAGTTGCTTTGGAAGCCAGTGTAAATTAAAAAAAGACTAAACAGAAAGTTCAGTCTGATCTTGAAACTACATTGTTTGGATTTTGTGAAATATATCTCCTAATGAAGCCTCAAAACTGTAAAATACTAATATTAAGGTGGGGTTTATTTTTACTCCTTTTTCTCCCCTAATCACAAAAAAGTTTAATACCAGCATTTCATGTACCCATATTTAGCAATGTATTTAGCACAGCGAAGGGTATTATTACAAATTACAGGTTATATGTAAATTAGCAATCATTTACATTGTATGTAGCATGAAACAGCTGCAAAGAATATATATGTACTCATGATCGAAATAATTGCATGCAACATCCATAATTCACTAAAACAAGAACTATAATTGACAACCAAAACAAACCCTCCCCCAACTTAGCAGGGAGACATTTATCAAATTTTTAATCAGTGACTTTGTTCTCGGACCAAGGCCACTCATATTCTGATTGTATGTATGAAATGTCATTATCCTACATGAAAAAATAGTAAATTAGAGACCTAAAATCATTTTTTCACAGATAGATTATTCCCCTTGCAGAGATTTTGTTCCACAGCCTAAGGCTCTGACCTAAAGTCATGGGCTAGGATCCGATTGCTTTTTCAAACAATGTAGATCCAAGATCAGGCAGAGTATGCAGACTGATCAAGAATCTACACTGTCCGCTACGTTGTTACTCCAAGTAGCTGGCTATTTGCTAAGCCTTTCTGATTTTTTTTTTTCCCAAAAAGCGTTTTTTTCAAAACTTGACCTTGAAACCACGGCTTCAAGGCTTCTGCCAGGTAATGTGCATTTAGCTTGTCACTGCACAGAGAATGCAGGTAAGAATGCACATTAGATTCACTCTTTACCATACAATCCTGAGTTTTAACAACCCTGAGCAAAAAGCCTTTTGAAAACATTGGGGAAAAGGAGAAAATGCTGGTAACCAGCATTTTCTCCTTTTTCCACAATGGTTTCTATCCAACTAAACACAAGTTTCGATTTTTGAATCACATTTATTTATCTGCAAATGCTTTCTTTTGTGGACAAGTCTAAAATTTTGTCATTTGGTAAAGAGTTAAAGGAATGAGATGATGATGCTGGTTTTGACAACAAATATTCAGTGATGGATCTAAGGCAGTATTAATGAAGAGCAAAAACCAAATCATTCTAGATCTACAAAGTCCCTAAAAGTTGTGACCAGGCCAGGTAGCTCAGTGGTTAGTGTATCCGACTCGTTTCCTGGAGGTTGCAGGTTCCATACCCGGTTGTGCCGAACTTTCTTTCTGGCGATTTTTCGCCTCTCATCTCTGATGCAAGTGAGAAAAGTAGTCAGTGGCTTTGGAAAGAAAGTTGTGTTAGTACTGGTGTGAAAAAGCCAGGAAACACTTGTGTGCGTCACTGACCGCCATTATATCACCTAAGCTGTTGAAATGGTGTTAAACTCCAAAACAAACCTTAAAGTTGTTCTATAAAACCAGAGACCAAAGGGTTTCAGGCCCTATATGTTACCAACTCAGCTATTGCACCCTGCACTCTGATACAGGATAGATTGTTTAGTAGTGTTTACTGCCACTTTCAACAATATTTCAGTCACATCACCATGACAGCTTACATATTCATACAAGAGGGCCATGATGGCCCCAAAGTTGCTCACCTGAATCTTTTGACCAAACATGACCCATTTTCAATCTCTTTTGAGATATCATGACAAACAATCTACTAAGCTTTCCTAATTATTGGACTGAAAATTTGGCCTCTAGCATGTGCACAAGCTTTTTCAAGAATTTCTCTCAGTGACCTACTTTTTAGCCAACCATAGGCAATTTTCCCATTGTCGATATTATCAAAACAAAGATCATGACCACCTGTCATAAGTATTGGACAGAAAATGTGGCCTATAGAGCATACACAGAGTTTTTCTAAGATTTGACCTACTGACCTAGTTTTTGACTCAACATGACCGATTTTCGAGGTGCTCTGAGATGTCATCAAGACAAACATTCTGACCAAGTTTCAAGAGTTTTGGACTGAAAATGTGGCCTCTAGAGCATACACAAGGTTTTTCTAAGATTTGACCTAGTGACATAGTTTTTGACACAAACATGAACCATTTTTGATCTCGTCCGAGATATCATCAAGTCAAACATTTTGACCAACTTTCAAGAAATTTGAACTGAAAATGTGACCTCTAGAGCGTACATGAGGTTTTCTTTAAGATTTGACCTAGTGACCTAGTTTTTATCCGACATGACCCAATTTCAAACTTGTCAGAGATATCATCAAGACAAACATTCTGACCAAATTTCAAGAGTTTTGGACAAAAAATGTGGCTTCTAGAACGTACACAAAGTTTTTCTAAGATATGATCTAGTGACCTACTTTTTGAAGAGACATGACCCATTTTCAAACTCGTCCAAGATATCATAAAGACAAACATTCTGACCAACTTTCAAGAGTATTGGACTGAAAATGTGGCCTCAAGAGTGTGCATAAGGTTTTTCTAAGATTTGACCTAGTGACCTAGTTTTTTGCACAGCATGACCTACCGTATTTTTAAACTCGTCCAAGATATCATCAAGACAAACATTCTGACCAAGTTTCATGAGTATCTAACTGAAAATGTGGCCTCTAGAGCATACACAAGGTTTTTCTAAGATTTGATCTAGTGACCTAGTTTTTGACCCAACATGACCCATTTTTACGATGGACAACAGACACAACACGATCACAAAAGCTCACCTTGAGCACTTTTTGCTCAGGTCAGCTAATAAGTCCTGGGTTTCATTAGTACTAGGCTGGGGCTCTGAGGTGTCTTGTCCTAGGGCACTTCCACAAAAGACCCATTGCATCCACTGAGGCTCGAACCTGGGGCCTCCAGTTTATGAGTCCTTCAGTTAACCATTGAGCCACAAAGAACCCCCCTCTGATACAGGAACACTGAGAGAAAGACAGTCACAGTGACTTGGTGTAATTATCAATCATATATTTTTATATATACATAAATGTATATTTTTGCCGGAAGTGTAGTACATGTAGCCCTTAATATCTTCACCAGGGGCACATTTCACTAAACTGCGTACGCACGAAATTTGCGTACGCAGTTTTTGTAAGCAAGCATTAAGTCTGAAAACAAGTTTCACTGAACTACATAACTTTACGATTTGATTAAGAATTTGGATAACATTACGCCACTTCGTATGTTTGGGTAAAGTAGGGATCCTACCTGTGTTTATTCAATCTCCAAAAGATTGGCGTAAATCTACGCAGTTTGTTGAAATGGACACCAGAGGTTTTGTTTGAGTGTCCGATAGAATGTTTTCATTAACCCCTTCAGTGTCAATTAGGCAAAAACAGTGGCAAGTGCTATTGCTTACAGTGTACCTGCAGCCTGATCTTATATCTAAAAGCACTATATGTTGCCAATGACATGGTTGAAGTGAACTTGTAACATTGTGACTTTAATAACCAACAAAGTCTAACAGGGTAATTCTCCTTTGTCTGACAGACTGAAAAGACAAAATGGCAATAAACAAAAGGTATATCCAAATATGTCACATGTCTTACTGTTTTTTTTTTTAACAGGCTAACGGCATGAGCAGTTCATTTGGCTCTAGGAGAACAGAACAAGCAAACTACTATTGCATGTCCGCTATCCAAATTTTGTATTGTAAAATTATTAACTTTTTTTCTACACCTAATACATGTGATAATCATGCAATAAATCTGAAACATTTATGCAAATCAAAAACAATGCTTATATACTGTTTTATGAAAATGATTGAAAAAATACATCCATTCATTCTATCTTTCCAATCATTCTGTCAGAAAAAAGGGAAATAAAAAAAGCGGGAAAGAAAATGGAAGGAAAAGGGGACCCAAAAGGGGAAACTGATGAAATGAACAAGGAAATGAGGAACTTACATTTAGTAGAACAGATTGAGAAAACTGTAAATCAGGTTGAGATATTTTGCTTCCTTCCTCATTCTCCTGCTACAAAAATGGGTTATAAGTGTAAACTATTTAAGTGGTGACGGTAATTAAATGAAAGATGAATTAAGAGTTTGACAATTAAAAAGAAAACAAAAAATCCTACACCAAAACCCAATTATTAATCAAATAGATATCTATTGGGATCCCAGGGGAAATAATTCTGCTTCAATTCAAAGAGGATTAATTCTTAAAATTCAAAGGATATAATTCTAATTTAAATTCAAGGTAAAATTTCTACTTGGATTCAAGGGGAATAACTCTATTCAAGAATCAGAGTAAAATACTTTGCAATTTTTCTATTCATTATAAAACTAAGCTGTACTTTACTGATGGCATCATATGAGCCATATTTTGGTGCTTTTGCTGACAGCAAAGGTTGTTTAACTATTTACTACACAATCACGACTTCTAACGACCCTGAGAAAACAGCCTTTTGAATATATTGTGGTAACCAGCATTTTCTCCTTTTCCCATAATGTTTTCTATCCTTTCCTGTACACCTTTCAATTTCTGAGTCATATTTGTTTCACCGTCTGCAAATGCCTTCAATTTGGACTTGTCTAAAATTTCCTTATTTGGTAGAGGGATAACCCTTTACCACACAATGACGACTTTTAACGACCCTGACAAAGACAGCCTTTGAAAACATTGTGGGAAAAGGAGAAAATGCTGGAAACCAGCATTTTCTCCTTTTACCACAATGTTTTCTACCCTATTAAGGACAAATTTTGTCACATTGGCCACCTTCGATCTGTCATCTGCAAATGCTTTCAATTTGAACCAGTCTGAAATTTTGTCATCTGGTAAAGGGTAAACTTCCAAGAGAGTGTGCTCCTATCTTGAATAGGCTGTCTTATACTTTAAAGAACATTCTAGGTAAAACACCCTACATTATTGCAATAGTTGGGTACTCTCAGATGGCTGACCAGTGTCCAAATCATTTACCAGCATATTCCCCTTTTCCCACAATAATTCCAAAACCTGTTTTTGTCAGCCTCCTTAACTCTTTATGAAACAACAAATTTTAAGATTTGTCCAAATTGGAAGCATTTGCAGACAACAAAATGTGACTCAAAAAATTTGTTTTTGCAAAGGCAGAAAACTTTGCGGGAAAAGCAGAAAATGCTGCTAACCAGCATTTTCTCCTTTTTTCCCCCACAATGTTTTCAAAAGCCTTCTTTATCCAGTTTGCTAATAAAAGTCAGGATTGTGGTAAAGGGTTAAAATACCTAATTGTATGGTTAAGCGTTAAGCACACAACTTTTGGTAAACATTATGGCAAAAGTAGAAGCTGATTTTAACAAGCAATTTCATATTTTGTCACAATCTTCTCAAATATATTTCATATATAAAACTTAAATTCCTTCTGTTAATCAATGTTTTAATTCTTTACCACACAAATCTCATGGCTTAACAACCCTGAGAAAGACAGATTTTGAACACAATGTGGAAAAAGGAGAAAATGCTGGTAACCAGCATATTCTCCTTTTCCCACAATGTTTTCTACTCTTTCAAAGTCAAATCTCATAATTCCAGTCCCACTTGAATTGCCGTCTGCAAATGCTTTCAATTTTGACCACTCTAAATTTTTGTCATTCTGTACAAAGTTTAGAGCATGTTTCTAGGTCTGCTGCAAAGGCTCAAGAAGTAATGAATAAAACATGAAAGTGCTCTAGTACCAATAATGTTGACCTTTGATTAGCAAATGTTTATGTCTTAACTCTTTACCACACAATCCCCAGTTTTAACGACCCTGAAGAAGAAAGCCTTTTGAAAACATTGTGGGAAAAGGAGAAAATGCTGGTTCCAGCATTTTCTCCTTTTCCCACAATGTTTTCTACCCTTTCTCAGACAATTTTTTCCATCTGAGCCGCTTTGAAATTGTTGTCTGCAACTGCTTTCAATTTGGACCAGTCTAACATTTTGTCGCTTGGTAAAGGGATAATAGTTACTCTTAAAAAGATTCCATGCAGAAGGACATGTAAGGAAAGCAATTCTGGCTTTTAAAGTGAAAAATCTCCTTAACTCTTTACTAAACCAAAAAATTCTAAACTCAACCAAACTGAAAGCATCTGCAGACGACAAAATCAATGTAGCTAAAGTGATGATTTCTGTCTTTGATAGAGTAGAAAACTGTGGGAAAAGGAGAAAATGCTGGTTACCAGCATTTTCTCTTTTTCTCACAATCTTTTCAAAAGGCTTTTTTCTCAGGGTAGTTAAAAGTAGGGATTGTGTGGTACAGGGTTAAATCTTTACCATAACTGAGACAACTCTAATGAGTACCCACAATATAGGTTTCTGTGAAAAAGTAATGATTTTAGACGTTTTTTGCACCCCCCACTTCCTGACTTAAGTCCACCAAATACGAAAATAATAGACTTTCCTTTATTAAAAGCTTCTGCAGACAAAAAATCAATGTGGCTCAGTAATGGATTTTTCTTTGAAAAGATGCATAACAGTGTGGGAAAAGGTAAAAATGTTGGTAACCTGCATTTTAATCTTTCCTCATTTTGTTTGCAAAAGCTTTCAGGGTCATAAAAACACAAGATTGTTTGGTATAACCCTTTACCACATGGCAAAATTTAAGACCTATCCAAATTGAAAGCATTTGCAGACAACAATTTCATAGTGGCTCAAATGACGCAACTTTTCTTTGATAGGGTAGAAAACTTTGTGGGAAAAGGAGAAAATGCTGGTTACCAGCATTTTCGCCATTTCCCACAATGTTTTCAAAAGGCCTCTTTTTTAGGGGCGTCAAAAGGCGTCATTGTGTGGAAAAGGGATAGGGACCTCAAGTTACAAGCTATAATTAGTTGTTTACTATAAATCTACTTCAGTTTCCTTTACCACATAATTTGACCTAATTCCTTGATAGACGCTATCAAAGCAGTCCAAAATCAAAAAGATATACATATTAAGCTCTTTATTGTGAATTATATCTTAAATTGATCCATTTTCAAAAAAAAATGTTGTGCAACATTGCTGAAAAAGGGGTAATGACTGGTATCAAGAAATCTGTTACATCAACATAATGGCCATTATCCGTGTTTTATAAAATAGACTGTTGTTGAAAAGAATTGCCAACAGGAATTGTAACTACGAAATTTGTTGTTTGTTTATTTGTTTGTTTGCTTGTTTGTTTTAAACTTCTGTAACATAGCCACCTGCGAGACAGCAGCTTTTTTTCCTTTTTCCACAATGTTTTCTGCCCTCTGAAAGACAAATTCCAATGTCCCAGCCACATTTCTTTTACGATAATTTAGCATGCAACAATTAATGCTGTCAATTTTGAAAAGTCCAAATTTTTGTCATCTTGAAAAAGGTTAAATAATGAAACGGATGAGAAATCGTCTTTGAAAAAAAAAAAATGCTCCTTGTAGACAATTTACTTTCGCCCTTACTAGAAGTTGTCCAATGCATTCATAAAATGCTGCAATTAGTAAATTATCAATTAACGTATGTATGAATGGCTAAATGCTTCATAAATGAAAACAAGAGTTTGTTACCAAAACGTTAAACTGTACTGTAAACAAGAGGGCCTAGATGGCCCTGGATCGCTCACCTGAATTTTTGAGAGGACCATAGCCATTTTTTTTTTTGAAGTATTGAAATTTTGGAAACAAAATCATTATTTTGCCAAGCAATTTTGAAAAGGTCACCTGTAAAAATCATTTTGAAATCTGTCACCACCCCTACAATCATCACCATAGCCATGTTTTTGACGAATCAGAATTCTGCAAATAAATTTTGGGATAGGTCACCCAAGGACCATTTCTTGAACAAGAGCAGATGCCCGATAGTGGCTAAAAATATTGAGTCGAACAAGAGCATCGCATGGGGGTGCCAACGATTGGCTGTTGGGTGCTGGATAGTAGGTTAAAATTTTAAGTTGAAAAAGGGGCATAATTTGGACAAAATGGTTTTAGAGTTATCTGCCCTTGTTGGGTTGCTCTTTTACTAGTGAACAATTATTCCAAGTTTCAAGTACATGTATTGAGTGGAAGCCGAGATATAACAAAATGTTAAAGTTTTTGCACAATGACAATGACACAGACAACAACAACAGGGCTATGACAATACCTCAATATTTTCTTCGAAAACAGCCGAGCGAAAAAAAAGGGCATAATATAAGGATCATTTCTGTGAAATTATTTCAAAATCTGACCAGTGATTTCAGAGAAGAATTTTTAAGAATTTCGACATGTCCGTATAGTGCAAATAGCCCCCCACCACCACAGCCATATTTCTTGACGGATCAAAATTTTGCGAACATTTTTTCAAAAGGGTCACCCAAGGAACATTTCTGTGAAATTATTTCAAAATCTGACGAGTGGTTTAAGAGAAGAAGAATTTCAAAGAATTTCTTTAAGTCCATACAGTTCAAAGAGCCCCCCCCACCCCACCCACCCCCACCGCCATGTTTTTCGACGGATCAAAATTTCGCGAACAATTTTTGAAGAGGGTCACCCAAGGAACATTTCTGTGAAATTATTTCAAAATCTGACCAGCGGTTTCAGAGGAGAAGATTTTTAAAGAATTTTAGAAAATTCCATTTGGTTGCCATGGCAACCAGAGTTTTTGATGGAACCAAATTCTGTGAGCAATTTTTAAAGAGGACCTCCCAAAGAACATTCCAGCCAAGTTTGGTCCAAATTGGCCCAGCGGTTTAGGAGGAGATGTTTAAGAATTGTTGACACCGCACAACGAAAAGAGTCCCCCCCCCATCACGGCCATGTTTTTCGATGGATCAAAATTTTGCAAACACTTTTTCAAAAGGGTCACCCAAGGAACATTTCTGTGAAATTATTTCAAAATCTGACCAGCGGTTTCAGAGGAGAAGATTTTTAAAGAATTTGTTAGAAAAATCCATTTGGTTGCCATGGCAACCAGAGTTTTTGATGGAATCAAATTCTGTGAACACTTTTTAAAGAGGACCTCCCAAGGAACATTCCAGCCAAGTTTGGTCCAAATTGGCCCAGCGGTTTAGGAGGAGAAGATGTTTAAAGAATTGTTGACGCCGCAAGACGCACGACGGACACAACGTGATCCTAAAAGTTCCCCTTGAGCACTTTGTGCTCAGGTGAGCTAAAAAACTGCAGGAAAAGAACAGACATTGCTGCTACAAATCTAAGCACAGAAAATACATTTGCAATGCTCTGTGAAAACAGGGCTTATTATGCATCTGCAAAAGTATTGACCCATGTCAGCCTGTACTGTTTGTGCAGTCTGACATGGGTTCTAGACATTAAACCTACAGAGCATTGTTAACATGTATAAACAAAGTCATCAAAATGGATATATAGCTTGTAAAGCAAACTAACATTCAACAAAAAGACAGATTTGTTGCAATAGTAAGCAGGGCAACACCAAGCAATGCTAAGCTTAGAACGGTGACAGAGAAGGTTTGTTGCACCAAGAAAGTTTGCATCACTATTTAAACCAAAATCTGATAAAAGCCAAATGGAAGCAAAACAAAAACAAGTCCATTACTATCCTCATCGTAAAAACTAAATGTTCTGTTGCAAGAAATGTTCAAATAAGAATGCATCTGAGTACATAAAAAATGTAGCCTTGATAGATTTCAATGAAAATTTTATCTGGTCCCCTCTAAGTGTTCATCTCCAACAAAAAATTCAGTTTCAGTCTTCTGATCCAATCCTTGAAGGCATTTTCTTAGTCTTTTCTATGTATACTATGAAGACCTGGGTCCATATTCACCAACCATTCTTAAGAACAGTCTTTGTATAATTTTCCAAGGTTTTCAAAATTTGAATGTAACGAAACTTCTGATTGGCTAAAACCAAATGGTTTAGCCCATCAGAAGTTGGGTTACTCTCTAGTTTAGAAAATTCTGGAAAAAACTCAGTCTTCTGATCCAATCCTTGCAGGCATTTTCCTAGTCTTTTCTAGGTATAATATGAACACCTGGAATGTTGCAGAACCAAGGTGTTTGCACTGGACAAATTTTTTATCTGAAAGGTACATGTATTTTTGGAGCCTTGGGAACAAAAAAAGTCACACAAGCAAGGTCTGGCAGATACAGAGTGTGAGGGAGCACTACCATTTTTTCCTGCTTCAATAGTCTTGCACAATAGACACCTTGTCATGTTGCAACCTGACACTGGTCAAACCTGTTTCAGGTCTTTATTTTTAGTAAGTCTTGTAAGACTTCGCAAGAACTCCCGAAAAAGAAATTTTATTGTGCCCATAAACAGAACATAATCATTTCATATAAAAAATCTATACGACCTATGCAAAGAGCACAACAATTATTAATATGGGACCATATTTCAATAGCATACTCTGACCTTCTACCAACCATTTCTGTATCAGTATACACCGGTAGGCAATGTGTAGCGTGGAACACACAGCTAAAATAAACTGATTTTAATGATGCGTAGCACGTGACACACACCTACAGTGAAGTGATTTTAATGGTGTGTAGCAAGCAACACACACCTACAGAGAACTGATTCTAATGGTGTGTAACAAGCCACACACACCTAAAGTGAACTGATTTTAATGGCGTGTAGTGAGCAACATACACCTAAAGTGAACTGATTTCAATAAGGATCCTTTTTGTCTAGGAAACGGCTGAACTAAGGCAATAGAATAGTCCTTTGCCATGCTGAAAATTTATGCATAGCAAAAAATTTCGACCAGATCAGCCTGTGTGGATCGAGCAGGCTGAGATGGGTCAAAACTTTTAGCAAATGCATTAAACCACCTTTTCACAGGGCATGGCCCAAGTATATTTATACAAAATATTTTCATCATTATGTCTACAAGAAAAATAGCAAAAACATCAGCATTTCATTTCCCATCAAACACATTTCAAACTGCTGCATAAAAAACAAACAAACAAAGCAAGGGCACAAAATGAAAACACAGCCAAAAATCTATGCAAACCCCCACAGAGCATTATCTGCAATACAAAAAAACATAGTGGCAAGCACTACAATGCATAAATAAAATGTGCAGATACAAGCACTAAAATGCAACATATAAAACATATAATTATGGGCACTAATATGTAACAAAAAACACTTAGATTCAAGAACTACACGGCAACACAAAATTTACCAAGATGCCAGCATTACGGCACAAGACATCTAACACATAGATGCAAACACTATGATGCAACACATAAAATGCTTTGTTAGATGCAAGCACTTAAATTGAACACATAAATCACTTAGATGCAAACACTAAAGTGCAACACTAAATCATTTAAATATCAGTACTAAGATACAACAAATCTAACACTTAGATGCAAACACTAAGATGCAACACATAAAACACTTAGATGCAAGCTTTAAGGTACAATGCACAAAGCCCTTGATGCAGTTATAGGTATTATTACACAGGACTGCCTCTTTTCAATTTTAACTTAAAGATTTATATGATGATTTCATTATTGATGATTTTGTATCTCATCGGGAGAAATCATTGTGGAGATTTGGTCACATCAACAGTATTTCCATTACTTGATGGTGTTTGTTTTGTGTTTACCTTTCTTCTACTGGTGCTTCGCACAACTTTCCTTCCAAGCCAGTGGCTGCCTTACCACATAACACTAGTGAAACAATGCTCAAGAGAAAAAGAAATGACTCCTGTCACAATACTATCATAAATCCTAAGAGAGAAATTGGCCATGTCAGGGAAATGAATTTGTGAACCCTACTTTTCAAGCCCTATAGGTCACCGACTGAGTAACTGGGTTACTGACTAAGCAACTGGGTCTGCATTATTTGATAGTGATGGCTTATCATAACAGGTATTACCATACAAAGACTTGTAACTGAAAAGCATTATGTGCTGGTTTCAGTGGCATTGCCATATTCATCTGTGTCCTGAGCTTCACCAGCATAAGGCTGGGACACTGCAATGCAATGCCCACTTCCACATGAAAAGTTCCTCCATTGGGGATCAGATCTGGACTTCCAGATTACAAGTCCAAAGCCATAAAGCTACAAAACTATGGAAGGCCTGATCCAACATGTTCCAGACTGGGGCATCAAAGGTCAGTTCTGTATGCTCAACCCTTCAAACGCCAATTGACCATAACAAATTTTTCAGTCTGGAAAAAGCACTAAATAACTGCCATTAAGCGCAGATTAAAGATCAGAGTGCACTTTGTGCAGTCCGATCTTGATCTTGATCTACTGCAAAAGTAACAAGTGAAAAGCGCTTTAAAGGTTGAAAAAATAGATATAATTTTTATACTCATAAGCCACTGCTAACATTGCACATAACGAAAGCATAACTACATGTATACAGTGTTCTTCTCTTTAACGAACGACCAATAAATAGACTTGTCCAAACCAAAAGCATATTTTTCAAACAAAAAATTCTCCTTTTCCCACAATGTTTTCAAAAGCCTTATTTCATAGGGTTATCGAAATTAAGGATTGTTTGGTAAAAGCTTGTAGCTGAATGTACATGGGAAGTGTGGCCATCAAAGTAAATTTTTACGCTTTGGCAGATACATTTATCTTTATTGGATGTTTAAGTTCTCCTACAGCATTAAGATAAAGTTTGTTTTTTACACTTATTCTTCAGTCGTATCATCTATCTCACCTGACATTGCAATATATTGAATAACTACAGACGAAAAATCTACAGTGTGTATCGACAAGTTCAAAATTACAATGGTATTAACTGTTAGGCTGCTAAGCGCAACTCACTGACCTTTTGCGGACAGCGTAGATCAAGATCAGACTGCACAGAACATGCAGTCTGATCTTGGATCTACACTGTACAATAAGGAGATTTTATTCCCCGAAACATACCTTTGAAATAACAATATTTGGGTTTTTACGAACGAACTGAAAATTTCATTTTAGTTATTTAGCAGGATAAGGGTTAATATACTTGTACCACAAAGACCACACATACTGGTCCAAGTAAATAGGTACCGGTAGATAAGGTATTTCTTTAATTACCACTGCAAAAAAAGAATTAAATTCTATGATTTTAAACATTTCAACGATTCGTCCTGGCTTTTTGCGTATAATTATGAGACTACTTTACACACCTTCATTGTGGAGAGTCAATTGTTTAAAGTAAATTCCTGACGCAGCCTATGTGGTATATCTATAATCAAAACTTTTTGTAGTCGATAAACAATTTGCTCATTTTTAGCCGAGAATTGACAATATTTTTGTAGTTGCCATCAAATGACAATCTCAGTGTTTCACTGACATTGTCTCCTTTTTTTCAAGTTTAACTATTTTCCAGAGGATAAACTTTCAGACCCCTCCATATTGGAATCATTTGCAAACAAGAAATTAATGGTATACAGATAAATTTTGGTTTTTTCCCACAACGTCCCCACAGCTGTAACTGTATCAAAACCAAAATATGTGTTGGCTATCCGTATTTTCCTGCTGCCAATTTGTTCCAGGAGGTTCTTAGTTGATCAAAAACACAAAGAAAGGCATAACATAATGCAAAGTAGTTGATGAGACAAACTAGGAAAATTTCTCGATAATACCTTTCATCAATAATAACTCCTTTTTTCTCATCTTTGAATAACAGTTTAAATTATGGTTTCTATTGATTTTGAAAACATGGTTATGTCCACGCTTAACCCTTTGCCACAAATTTTTAACAACCTTGAGAAAGAAAGCTTTTGAAAACATTTTGGGAAAAGGGGAAAATGCTGGTAACCAGCATTTTCTCCTTTCCCCAAAATATTTTCTTCCCTCTAAAAGACAAATTTCATTATTTTACCCTATCAAATTTGTTGTCGGCAAAATGCTTTAATGTGGACAATTCCTTAATTGTGTGGTAGAAGGTTAATGTACATGTATGTCTGTAGAAAGAAAGAAATTGAACATTGTCACTATGAGATAAAAACAAATTTCAAAGACCAGGGCATGTTTTTATCAACAACTCTGAACTGATTTCTTAATCTTATTCTAGATTTAGAATGTAATGCAAATTCAGATTGACTAGACCAAAAGTGCAGGTTCAGATTGTCTAAACCAAAAATACTACACCATTTGGGTTAGGCAATCAGAAATGCAACTTTAGATTGGCTAAACCAAAGTAACTACACCATTTGGGTTTGCCAATCAGAAATGCAAGTTCAGACTGGCTAAACCAAAAATACTACACCATTTGGATTAGCCAATCAGAAATGCAAGTTTCAGATTGGCTAAACCAAAAATACTACACCATTTGGGTTAGCCAATCAGAAATTATCTCACTGGCCAATTCAGAAAATTCTTAAGAAAGGGACTAAGAATGTTATAAAGAATGGAACCATTGGTAAATATGGGACCCAATACCTGAAACATGACAAAGGTACAAAAATCGCCCATAAAAATTGAAATTGTGATGACAACCTAGATTGAGTGATTATACGAAAAATACACAAGATAACTGATTACATTTCTGTGATTACAACAAAAATCATGCGATTTTACACTGAAAATATAGGAGACTATGTAATATATTACACTTTTCCAAGTTAACCCTTAAAGCATCTTTCACAACTATAGTTGCCTTTTCGGTCAGAGTAGATCAAGATCAAACTGTACGTTTTGTGTAGTCTGCACAAAACATACAATCTGATCTTTGATCTACACTGTCCACTTTGTTGAAAAGCTTTAGTCAACAGCAACCTCAAAATTGCTATAGTTACTATTGCCAGTTATTTGTCTTTGAGCAATGTTCTGCATATTTTGTAAGAAAATGAACAAGTCTTGCAAGACATACGATAGTATTTGGTCAGATACAGTGCCTGTAATGTAGATAAAGCATTCACTTATCCATAATGAGCATAACAGATTAGAAATAAAAGCCTGAATATACTTATTGGACACTGTATTGCAAGGAAATGTGCCTACATTTGGTAAAGATAGTTACATTTGATGTATTTCGTACAAATGTATGTTGCCATTGACGTTTGTTTATGCGTGGTCCTGGTAATAGGTCTAAATATGCCTTTAATTCGAAGAGTTCCAGTAATGGAAACATTTAACTCTTTACCAAAGGACAAAATTTTAGACCTGTCCAAATTGAAAGCATTTGTAGACGACAAAATAAATGTGACTAAAAATTTGACATTTGTTTGGGAGGGCAGAAAACATTGTTGGAAAAGGACAATGTTTTCAAAAGGCTTCTTCCCCAGGGTCATTAAAGGTTGGGATTGTGTGGTAAAGGGTTAATAAGTATTATTTGGGTATTTTTACAACACCGAAAATGTCTGCTGGATATATTGGAAACTCTAAGGGTTAATGTTTGAAAAAAGAACTTTTGTTATATATATTATAAAACAAGATTACAACAAGATACATGCTTTAAAAATTATGGGGGAATGAATGCTACAGTGTATGGAAATAGATGGATAATTACTACAAAATAAGAGGGAAAGAATAAAGATGGGTACCAACTTTAACTTACATTTTCAAATGACCCAGGGGTGCTAAAATTGGGTGGCAAAGTGGCAGATTTTGGCGGAGGCGGTCCTGTGTTCAACGGAGGACGATTACTGAGATGAAGATTTTCAAGCATGACAGATCGAGATTTCTGGAACCTGTTTGATACCTGATGACCCTGCCTGGGTCCCTGAACCAGGCCCTGTGTCGGGGGCGACTCCGGCTTTGGGAAAGGCTTTTCTGCAGATTCATTGGTCGGTGATTTTGTGGGGCTGTTTCCACCAGTTCTCTGAAAAAGAGATCACAGATGAATATTTACAACAACCTTATCTTACTAAAATATGCTCTTTGTAGTCTCTTTGACTTAAAATACACATTTTCCACTACATTTGACACAAAAAATATTTTTCAAAGAAAGTTAAATGGTGTGAGAGGTACAGGAACTCTTCTGTGGAACAACATGAACAAATAATTGTGCCACTGTCTTTTAACCCTTTACCAGACGACAAAATTTTAGTGCTGTCCAAATTGAAAGCATTTGCGGACGACAATTTCAGTGTGGCTCAAATGGTGCAATTGTTTATTGACAGGGTAGAAAACATTGTGGGAAAAGGAGAAAATGCTGGTTACCAGCATTTTCTCCTTTTCCCACAAGGTTTTCAAAAGCCTTCTTTCCAAGGGTCGTCAAAAGTCGTCATTGCGTGGTAATATGTTGGTTGGTTGGTTGTATTGGGGTTTACCGCCACTTTAACAGTTAAGGTCATATCATGGCGGTCGGTGACGCACATGTGTTTCCTGGCTTTCTCACACCAGTACTAACACAACTTTCTTTCCAAAGCCACCGACTACTTTTCTCACATGCTTCAGCAGAGGTGTGAGGCGAAAATACGCCGGAAAAAAAGTTCGCCTCAACCAGGTATCGAACTCACAACCACCAGGTCGTGAGTCCGACACGCTCACCACTGAGCCACCCGGGCGGGCGTGTGGTAATGGGTTAAAGGCCATTACATGCTTCTGCAAAAAGTATCGACCCAGGTCAGCCCTGGGTTTTTTTTTTATCAATCAATAAGTATTGATGATTTGCTTGGTATCATGCATCACGGAGATGCATTATACCCCCTTTTGTCAGAGTGTGGCTCAATTATAACAAAGGAGTAAACTTGCCAGCAATTGCCTCTTTTTTTTCCGCATTATTTTGCATTTGGTTGAAAAGCAAACTTTTGAATGAGATTCATTTTGCATGATAAGATGTCAATCCAGATCATTGTTGGAAAAGAAGCAATTGCTACTAAAAGTAATGTGTCTGATAATGTATGCAGGCATATCAAGAGTTATAGGTTCAGGACAATGCTTTAACTCTTTACCAGACGACAAAATTTTAGCCTTGTCCAAATTGAAAGCAATTGCAGACGACTTTTTAAATGCGACTCAAATAATGGAATTTGATCTTGACAGGGTTGAAAACATTGTAGGAAAAGGAGAAAATGCTGGTTACCAGCATTTTCTCCTTTTCCCACAATGTTTTCTAAAGGCTTCTTTCTCAGGGTCGTCAAAAGTAGGGATTGTGTTGTAACGGGTTTAATATATCAAATTACCAATTAGAACACGAAAAGGACTAACTTATCTTCTATTATGCCTTATTAATTTGCAGTAACATATGTTAGTGCCCCAAGGAGTCTATCAGCAGTAGAAAACCTGTATATTGTTGTCATATAATTATGTGCCCAAAAATTAAGGTTTATTTCAGGGCCAGTAGGATTAACATGTCCACTTTTATAACCAATCACAAATTACAATTATACTCCTCACAAAAAGTCAAGCAACAAATTCATATCTTTTTTTCTAGTCTTTATGAAATATTTGACCAGTTAACTTTAAATGTGAAGAAAGATATGTTATTTTCTAAAGGTAACAGTTTAAAAAGTAATCGCTAGACCACCAGTTGCACGTGCAAATAACCTGTGTTCATTTAAAGTTAACTGATCAAATATTTCACAGGACTAAAAAAAAATCAGAAATTCTGCATTTTGTAAAGAAATAAGAGAAAACAAGAGGGCCATGATAATCCTGTATCGCTCCACTGGCTTTTTAATCCTTTACCACACAAATTGAAGAGTTAATGACCCTGAAAGAGAAGGCTTTGGAAAACATTGTGGAAAAAGGACAACATGTCATCAGCCAGTATTTTCACCTTTCCCACAATGTTTCCTACCCTATTAAAGACAGAAATAATCATTTAAGCTACATTCAATTTGTCTTTGCAATGGCTTTTAACTTGGTCCAGTCAAAAAGTTTGTTTTTCAAAGAGTAAAATTAACGTATCATGCACTTAATTGGCATTGACAGATACATACAGCATAAAAAGCCTGTATGGTAATAAACTTACTTGAAAAACATAACCTTCCCCCTGCCCAACAAAATAAAGTCATATCTTTTTAAGTGCAAACATAATGTCAGTGAATGCAAGCAGGTTTATTCATTGGCATGAAAGGTAAAGTTCTGGAAAAGAAACAAAAAAAACTGACTGATAGAAACCTTACTTTAAATTAAATATCCCGCTCATGTGAGCATAACTAATAGTATCAAAATACGTAAATCACTCTCCCTGAAAACAGAACATTTTCTATCCAAAGAATTTAAATACCTAACTACAATCATGTATTACTGCAGTTTAATATTCAAGGGAAGTAAATAGTAACAAACTTGCTCATATTACAGGAGTTACTTCCCTTGATTACCATGTAAATTGAAGTCACTATATAAGCCTGTGTTAAACTTGTGATCTCCTTGATAGGATCAATTTTGACCCCAGGTCTATAATATGAAGAAACTAGTTAGAAGTCCAGTAGATAAAGCTACATGCCAAATTTTGTAGCCCTGGGCCTTATGGTTTCAGACAAGAAGATTTTCAAACATTTTCAATATTTTTTCAGTTTTGTTGCCATGGCAACCAGAGTTTTTGAAGGAATCACATTCTTTCAAGAAATTTTGAAGAGGACAATGGCAGGATCGTTTCTGTGAAGTTTCATCAAATTTTGATGGGTAGTTTCAGAGAAGAAGATGTTTGAAATAAAAGTTAACACGTGCACACACGCATGACAGACACCGGGCCATGACATAAGCACACTGGCCTTCGGCTAGTGAAGCTAAAAACATACCACTTTTACTAACAATAGTTTATGTACACCTGTAAAACTAGAAGCTGTCACAAAGGGTTTTTGCAGCTGCATGGAAAAGACATGTTCAAACCTAATGTAAATTACACACAAAAATGTCCAAGGGTGCTTTTTCTTCAATGTTTAACCCTTTGCCGAACAATCCCTTGTTTTAACAACCCTGGTGAAGAAGCCTTTTGAAAACATTGTGGGAAAAGGAGAAAATGCTGGTAACCAGCATTTTCTCCTTTTTCCACAATGTTTTTTACCCTTTATCTAAAGACAAGT
This sequence comes from Hippopus hippopus, assembly GCA_946811185.2. Taxonomy (NCBI): domain Eukaryota; kingdom Metazoa; phylum Mollusca; class Bivalvia; order Cardiida; family Cardiidae; genus Hippopus; species Hippopus hippopus. Next base: position 28,567,607 of record OX328108.1, on the reverse strand, counting down.
CCAAACATCTGAGTAAAATTTAAGGATAGGGCACCCTAATGGGATTTGTGTAACATCGCCTTTCATCGTACGGATTCCGCTAAGATTCAGGAAATCCGTTATTGATGCAGGGAACCAGCATCTATCTGCCGATCGATTACGGATTACCTGAGCCTTAGCCGAATCCGTACGTTTTTCGGCGATGAAAGGCAATGTTTCAGGAATCTGCATTACGGTGCCCTATCCTTAATTTGTCGTCTGCAAATGCTTTCAATTCGGTTGAGTCAGTAAATTCGTCGTTTGGTAAAGATTTAACCCTCTATCAAACAATCCCTAGCTGTTCTAACCAAGTCCTGAGGAAATAGACATTTAAAATATTGTTTGCAACAAAGCAAATAGTGGAAACAAAAGGTTTTTTTTTCCTTTTCCTACGATGTTGTCTACACTCTCAAAGACAAACTCTGTCAAATGGGCTACTTTTTGTTTAGTATGTGCAAATACTTTAAATTTGGACAAGCCTAAAATTTTACCATCTGGTAAAGAGTTACATCAATGAAAACAAGACCACCACATGAAATGCAAATGCTTGGATGCTGTTGCTTCATTTTCATATAATTCAATATTAGTTTATTTTATGAACACTGGAGAGTTCTGATTGGCTGAAAAATTTTGTTCATAGCTCCATAAAAAAAAATTAAGCAGCACCGGAACTACATTTGTAGTCAAACTAATGTAAACAAACATGTATATGAGATTTCATAATGTTTTGCTCTCTGATTTAGATCTATATCGAGCCCGAAGTTCAAACTGCTAGCTGAATTTATTTTCACTGAATATTGAAAAAAAAATCCAACAGTAAATTTAAAGAGAGAGCTGAAAACTAAGTGTCACTTTGCTGGGTTCGAACAATCTTATTTTCAACTTAATTCTAGCGTATTGAACATCTAATAATAAATCTACTAAATCTGTAAATGTTCATTACTATAATGAACGAGCAGTTTTACTGCGCTGTGAAATATCAATGAAATGGACATTAAATAAATATGCAATGCTGGATTTACAAAAAAACAAGCAGTTAGTATTATTTAAGTGCATATTTGTTGTCTGCAATATTGAATTATAAGGAGTGAAGAGAATTTTTGTTTTCATGGAGGTATGAAAAAAAAAAAGTAATCACACTGTATGAAACCGCTTTGCGGTTTCATACAAAAGTTTGATTAGGTTTTTTTTTTCATACCTCCATGAAAACAGAAAAAGTTCTCTTCATTCCTTAATGGAAATTTTAAGTCAAAAAAGGGGCATAACTGAATCTAAATATTTTGATGGTTTCCTGCCTTGACTGTATGGATTTCCCTATAGATAGTTAACAAATTGTCCAAGTCTGAAGTAAATATTGTCAGTATTCACAGAAAAATAATTAAATGTCAAAGTCTTTGCACAACGACGACACAGACAACAACAGGGCTTTAACAATAAACTTGAATTTTCCTTCGAAACAGTCAAGATAAAAAAAATATCATTTAGATTGTACATAATTTTCAATAATGACATGCAGCAAATGTACAACATACAAGTACATGTAGTTAAGCATGCATGATATATAAACATACATGTACATGTAAATCTGATGAAGTTGGAGAGATATTGTACGACAGAACAAAAGTAGTCAACAAAGACTTTGAACAATACACTTAACCATACAAAAAGATAAAATTTTAGACTTGTCCAATTCCAAAGCAATTACAAAGCCTTCCCTCATCAGGTGGTAAAACTTACTCTACATTTACACCATGTTCCCGGCAGCCCCGTTTGTCCGGAAAGTGGTGTGCTGTGAGATTTCATTCATTTTTCCTCCATTTACCAAGTTTAGTTAAGTCTCTTTACGGTACCTCAGGGTATCCGTGACGAGCCATAGAGGGAACCCTACGTTTACACCTTGTTCCCAGCAGCCACAGCAGCCATGTTACTGACAAAACAGGATTGATGTAATACAACGCAGAGGAACGGGATAAGCAAACTTGTCAGACCGTGATCGCCAGGGTTGCCGTGCCAGATTTTTTTACTGTTAAAAAAATTTCCACGGCAGTCCCGGTGCTGATGAGAAACCTAACAGACCATAGCGGAACAAGTTGATCGTTGCGTTCTACTACAGCCTGATCGACACCGGTGAAAAAACGGCTTCCACATCCTAACACAGATCGTGTCTGAGTCTTGTTACGGCTTGTTACGTGCTGGTAAGTTCTGATGTGATCAAGTTTGCTTGTTCTGTTCCTCTGTGTTGTATCATGTCAATCCTGTTTTGTCCATGGTTGTCAGAGATGGGGCTGCGGTGGCTGCCAGGAACATGGTGTTAACATAGGATTAGAACTATTTGGTAAAGGGGTAGATAAAACAGGAAATAAAGAATATCATTTAACCATCATTACTACCGGAAACTGATCTGAGTAAAGCAGCATTGTTGGGAACAAATACAGGACTTTACAATGGTACAAACCCCTTACCACACAAACCCAACTTTTAACAACCCTGAGGAAGTGGCCTTTTGAAAACATTGTGGGAAAAGGAGAAAATGCTGAGCATTTTCTCCTTTCCCTACAAGGTTTTCTACCCTATCAAAGACAAGCTCCATCATCTGAATGACATTTCTTTTGTTGTCTGCAAATGCCCTCAATTTCGACAATTCTGATATTTTGTTGTTTGGTAAAGAGTTTAAGAACTCATTCACATCTAATACTAATTAGCATATGACAAATACGAAACATGCTGGAAAAAGATAAATAAATTTATACGAATAAAACTTAGTATTTAAGGTTTTAAGAGACGACAAAATTTCAGCCAACAGTTCACAAAATTTCACAAGACAAATATTACCAAAATGACAGGGTTTGTCTTTGAAAGGGTAAAAAAACATTATAGGGAAAAAGACAAAAGGTTGCTTATACAATCAATTTCCTCTCTTCCCACTATGTTTTCAAGCACCTTTTTATTCTCAGGGTGATTGAAACATGGAATTGTTTGGTAAAGCCTTGAGAAAATCATTCTGCTGTTTCACTATTTACCATGAAATCCCAATTGTTTTTACAGCCCTTATGAAATAGGCATTTGCAAACATTTTGGGCAAAGAAGAAAATACTGGTTACTACGATCTTTTCCCACATTCAGTTTTCAACCTTTTCAAAGATTATAAGACTTCATCGATTCAGCAACACATAGTTTTTGGTTTACAAATGCTTTTAGAACCAAAGTGCCTAAAATCAGAGCTCCAGATTAGAGGGAGTGATGGAATTTTAAACCCATTATTTCTCTTTAAAACTCTATGTCTCAGAGAGACGATTCTAATGAGTACCCACAACATAGGGTTTAGTGGAGAATAATTAATATTTTCCCTCTATCTGGAGCTATGTAAAATTCTGTCGTCTGATAGATAAATAATACAGTACCAGTAAATAATTTTCAGAGGCAGAATTTTAGAAGATAGAATGTTGGCTGCCTAACTCAGGTGGCTGCTTTATAACGATTCGTTTCAGAAACAGGCTATACAGTTATATCAAACAAATCAAACAAGCGATATACCTCCCTGTCTGTCTCCTCATCATTCTCATCAAGGCAACATACGGCCTCACATTCGTCAATTTGAATTCTTGGCACAATACTTTTTAATTGTGATGCTTCGATATGCATCCATGGAATGTTTGTTTTTGGTAGCTTTACTACCATTCCAACAGGTTCTGTCATCATTGCTTATGCTATTTATTAATTTTTTGTTTAAACTGACTTTCCTTTTGGTCAAAATTTTTCCTTGTTACTGTAAAAACTCTAATTGATATGTAACTGATAGTGTTTTTTGTCTCGCCTAAATAAAACTTATCACTAAGGTTCACCACATCACCAAATTTCTATTGATTTTCACTTTCAACTCTCTTGTTCCAAAACTTTCGAAAAAGCATAAACATATTTGTTTTCTTTCGCTGTTTCTCTTTTGTTTCAATTATGACAGCTCCTAGAATGTCCAGAGTTATGCCAGTAAAGTAAGACACCTTCTAAATCACCAAAAATTACCAAAACAAAAATCTTAGACTAATATTTTCGTCAGACAAATATTTTTCAAAATTTCCAACAGAATGAATCAAAGATCAAACTGTCTATCCCTTTCTGATCTTGACATACTCTGTACAAAAAAAATACAAACAAAAAATTCCAGAAAGCATTCAGAAAGGTTGTGAAAATATAAGCCCATAAAGTTACCACTTCAGATGTTACTAATTTTAGCACTTTGATCTAAATTTCACCTTAGATCAAACCAATCAAAACAAAATATCTTGTGTTTATTGATTTGTTTGTCCTGTGTTGACCCCTGTTACAACCAATTTCAACAGTATTTCATTTATATCACAGTTGCCAGGGCAACAACCCATGTGTTCCAGGAGTTTTCTTAACCCTTTAAACGCCAAATAAACCCCTCAAATTTTTTAAGTCTAGAATAACGCCCAGACAATTGCAATTTCATGGTTGCTTTTGTCTATAATGGTTTAGCAAAGCCAACAGTGTAGATCAAAGATCAGACTACACGTTTTGTGCAGTCTGATCTTGACCATACTGTCTGCAAAGGTAACTTTCGTCCTGGACGGCACTTTAAAGATTAACATAACCAATCCTGAGTTACAATTAATATCTCTGAAGAAAACGGCTTTATGAAAACCTTTAGGGAAAAAGGAGAAAATACTGGTGACCAGCAACAAAATAAATGTGACTCAAAAATCAAATTTTGTTTTTAACCCTTTATCACACAATCCAGACTTTAAGGACCCTGAGAGAGAAAGCTTTGGAAAACATTGTAGAAAAAGGAGTAAAAGCTGGAAACCAGCATTTTCTCCTTTTTCTCATCATATTTTCTACTCTTCCTGAGATAAATTTCAATTCTTGAGTCACATTTTTTTGTTGTTGTAGTTGTTCTCTGCTGATGCTTTTAATTTAGGTTTGTCCAAAATTTTGTGGTTTGGTAAAGAGTTAATATTGTGGGAAAAAAGAGAAAATACTGGTAATATGCATTTTCTCATTTTCCAAATGTTTTCTACCCTTCCAAAAATAAATTTCAATTTTTGCATAACATTTATTTTGTTGTCTACAAATGCCTTGAATCTGGACAAGTCTCAAATTTTGTTGTTTGGTTAGAATTTAAATTTCCATAATTATGTTTGAACAGAACAAGCTAACCATTTTGTCCATTTGATAGTACAATTACTGAGTTTGATTGAAGGGAAGTTGCTATATAGATGAAATAGGAGCAAACCACTTGTAACAAGTACGGTAATAATTATTATCCTTTTCCTACACTGTTTTCAAAAGCCCTCTATCATGAAGTCATGAACATAATACATGTACATGTACTTGTATAAGTATAACTGGTTAACCCTTTACCACACAATGACGCCTTTTAACGCCCCTGAAAAAGAGGCCTTTTGAAAACATTGTGGGAAAAGGAGAAAATGCTGGTAACCAGCATTTTCTCCTTTTCCCACAAAGTTTTCTACCCTATCAAAGAAAAGTTGCGTCATTTGAGCCACTATGAAATTGTCTTCTGCAAATGCTTTCAATTTGGATAGGTCTTTAATTTTGCCGTGTGGTAAAGGGTTAACCCTTTATCAAAATTTCTTCAAAGACCCTGTAGAAAATGTCTTTTGAGAACTTGGTAGAACATGGTAACCAGCATTTGCTCCTTTCCTCACAATGTTTTTTACCCTATCAAACACAAATTCTACCACATTTAAATTGTTATCTATAAATGCTTTCAATTTGGATCAAGGTTATGACACTAAGACAAAAAGTGTTCCAAAGCATTGCAAGAAAAGAAGCCAATGCTGATATCCAGCATTTTCTCTTTTCCATAATATTTTCTATTCTTTTAATTTTTTATAAAACAGTTCCCTGGTTTAAATAGCTTTTGATAACTGCAGTGTTGGAAAAGGAGAAAATGACTTCTCCATCTCCCACAATGCTTTGTCCCCTTTTAAAGACAAATCCCTCCAATTTGAGCCACATTTGATTTGTTTTCTTCAAACATTTTAGATTTCAACAAGTTCAAAGTTTTGTCATTTGGGAAAGACTTAAAGACACATTATATCATTTTAGCTTAGTTGTTTACATGTAACTCAATGCCTACAAATACTTTGGACTTGGACAGGTCCAAAATTTTGTTGTCTGGTTAACACATTAAATAAAAAGGTTCAAACACATTTTCGAAATATTTCACATTATAAAACACCAAGTTAAAACCAAAAGAAATCCTACAGCCACATGATATTCCAAGTTACAGATCTTACAAATGAATTCACTTCCAAGTATTCATACAAATGAATTCACCAGGTCTCACAATGTAACAGTTGCTGTAACCTATACATCAGTCCCTGTTTAACAAACATCAATAGTTATGTATAAACACTGTGAGATTTTATACTGCATTACCCCATAACGGAAACCATCTAAAGAAAATGTTCAAGTGGGTTCAAGTTCCCAAAACCTCTTCCCAGTTTCGCCCTTTACCAAACCATAAAATTTTTGACCTGTCCAAATTGAAAGCATTTGCAAAAGACATATCAAATGTACCATAGCTTAAATGATGGGATTTTCATGAGAAAGGGTAGAAAACTTTGTAGGAACAGGAGAAAATGCTGGTTACCAGCATTTTCTCCTTTTCTCACAATGTTTTCAAAAGAATCTTTCCCTTAGGATCATAAAAATGCAGGATTGTGTGGTAAAGGGTGAATCTTCACCTGCGTCCCTGAGGAAGAACTATTTTGAAAACATTATGGAAAAATGACATAAAATTTCATTCTGGCAGATGGTTAACCCGAGTCTTTTTACAGCCTTAAGGAAGAAGGATTTTGAAAACATTGTGGGAAATGGAGAAAATAACCAGAATTTACTCTTTTCACAACAATGAGTTTGAGTATTATGAAAAAAAATTCCAAACTTTGGTATAGAATAATCCCTTTAACAAACCATGCCGAGTTTTAAAACAATCCCTGAGTAGACAGCTTTCAAAAACGTTCAGGAATAAAGATAAAATGCTGGTAACCAGCAAAGGGTTAATTCATGTGTTCAACATCCAAAAACCATCACATTAAACTCGGTGACAAACAACAAAATTCTTGACTTACCCAACTGAAAGAAAATGCAGAAGACAAGTTGAATATACGAAGCTCTGGTATCTTTTTTAAACAGGGTAGAAATCATTGTGGGAAAAGAAGAAAATGCTGGTTACCAGAATGTTTGCAAAAGCCTATGCCTAGGTTGTTAAACTCACGATTGTATTGTAAAGAGTTAAACAAAAAAGAATCACAAAAATCCACATAAAACATCTTCATTCTTTGTTTCCTGTACCTTTTGTTTTTTAATAATCCATCTTGATTAAAGATGGCCCCTTTTTTCTTTAGCAAGCTACAGTGGCACCTAACAAGATTACGCTTTGCAACTTCTTAGAAAATTTTTACAAGAACAGGTAGTTTTCATTCGTGGACAAAAATGGCTTTAAACTTCAATACAGACATATGCAGAAAACCTAAGGACTTATCAGTTTTTATGAGATCATGGTCCGTATTCGATACCTGCCATTCTTTAAAGAATATTCTTAGTTTGATTTTAAATTTAACAAAAGTGGCAAATTGTCGCAAGATACGCCCGTCCCACCACCAGTTGTCGAGGGGGTATAATAATCATAAAGGGCAGGTAATGCAACTAACATGTTTACCAAAGTCTCAAGTCAATTTGACTTGAGGTGACAAAGTTCCCTTCCGGACAAGCAAGAAATACTGTAAAAATGAAGATCAAAGTGGAATTACTCAAAATCCGCACTAGGTAGAATTATTGTTCTTGCACACTGTACTCCGTAATATTGCAACAAACATGCATACCAAGTTTGAAGTCACCTGACTTGAGATGACAAAGTTATATTCCGGACAAGCACTAAATGCTGTAAAAATGACGATCAAAGGGAAATAACTCAAAATTCATGCTAGGAAGAGTTATGGTTCTTGTGCACTGCACTCCGTAAATTTTCAACAGTCATGCATACCAAATTTGAAGATGTTCAGACTAGAGATGACAAAGTTATATTCCGGACAAGCACTAAATGCTGTAAAAATGACGATCGAAGGGAAATAACTCAAAGACAGCATGAGGTAGAGTTACGGTTTTTTCACTATGCACTCCGTATTATTGCAACAAACACAAATACCAAGTTTCAAGTCAATCGGACTGGAGATGACAAAGTTATGCTCCGGACAAGCAGAAAATGCTGTAAAAATGATAATCAAAGGGAAATAACTCAAAGACAGCACCAGGTAGAGTTATGGTTCTTTTACACTGCACTCCGTATTATTGCAACAAACACAAATGCCAAGTTTCAAGTCAATCGGACTGGAGATGACAGAGTTATGCTCCAGACAAGCAGAAAATGCTGTAAAAATGACGATCAAAGGGAAATAACTCAAAGACAGCATGAGGTAGAGTTATGGTTCTTTTGCACTGCACTCCGTATTATTGCAACAAACACAAATGCCAAGTTTCAAGTCAATCGGACTGGAGATGACAAAGTTATGCTCCGGACAAGGAGAAAATGCTGTAAAAATGACGATCAAAGGGAAATAACTCAAAGACAGCACGAGGTAGAGTTATGGTTCTTTCGCACTGCACTCTGTATAATTGCAACAAACACACATGCCAAGTTTCAAGTCAATCGGACTGGAGATGACAAAGTTATGCTCCGGACAAAGAACTGGACGTCGCCCGCCCGCCTGGACGCCCACCCGCCCATACGCCATGGGCAGGGTCCAAAAAATCCACTCGTCCGCTCGTATTTACGAGTAAGAAATGGATGAGGACGAGTGAAATATCACTCATACTCGTCCGGCAGGACGAGTGGTGAATAGGAGATAGTAAAACAAGTTTTTCAGATGAATATTTAACTTACATGAGACAAAACGGCCATCCAATTATTGAATAAGCGAATTAAGGGTATTCAGGAAATCAAATTTTGAAACAGAACATAAAACGTGCTGGTCCCCGCCCCAAATAAAGACCGGTTTCAAGTCAGCCTAATGATATAACCCGGGACCTTTCATTGCAAACAAAAATCTCATAATATGCTTCGGATATACCTAATTCAATCTGACCGACTTTGCTAATTATTAAAACGAACGATATTAACATTAACGCAAATACTTTCCCGAAACCAATTCGAAAAACTGTGTTGTTTTGGCTTTATTAATTTCTGTAAATTGACCGGATAACTGGTACCGGTTTTTAAAACCCGGTATTTAAGGTTCGTTGTAACGTTTCCGTTTCGTCTGAAAAAAAAAACCGTCAGAGTCCAATATTGGAAGGGTTTTTCTCGGCGGACGAGTAAGGATCAAAGCAGGGCAAGTGTTTTTTCAAAGTCACTTGTCCTACAGGACGAGTGCCTTTTCTGGAAATTTTTGGACCCTGGCCATGGGTGATCCCATAATATGTCCCGTCTTTGACGGGCGTATAAAAAGTAACATCATTTAGTTTAGCCAATCAGAAGTTGTGTTGCTTTCAAACTTACAAAATTCTGGAGAATATTGAGCCTATGAATGTTCTTAAGAATGGTTGGTGAATACAGACCCATACATGATGTCATTCCACCCATTTGAATATAATAACACATAATAGACACATGTTACTGATCATGTCACATTCCCAAAAACCTTCGCAACATTCTAGTTTGAAATCTTACAATACCCTAACAGGCTAATATCCCAATAAGGAAATACCATTAACAATTTTTATCCTTAGCACTTCCCTTTCTTATTTATTGATGGTTTGCCAACTATTGCCAAGCTGAATTCAGTGATGGAACTTTTTCAAGTTTGGTTTAATCATACAAATCTTAACAGCTGCCTTTAAAGATATATCCTTACAGCTAGAAAGCAAAAACGCTATTAAAACTTGAAAGGGTGCAGAATAGCTCAGTCGCGCAAACATACAATACCACTTGATTATAAAAAAACGTTTTAACTTCCACTTGAAGAACGAGCAACTTGCTTGTCAGTTTTGACATTGCTACAGCTCCTGGCTTAAAGCTCACTAAACAGCCATTACATTTACAATGCGAATTAACTGTAAGATCTCTGGAAAGATCTCGTGTAATTCAGATAGTAGACCATATTCCACCAGGAACAACTTCATTGCCTATCTCTGCAACAAGTCCCTGCTTAATGTGGGCAACAGGAACCAGTTGATACTGAACAAGGATAAATTGTGACCAAGATTATATCTTTCCTTAACCCTTTACCACACAATCCCAAGTTTTAACGACCATAAAGGGGAAGGCTTTTGAAAACATTGTGGGAAAAGGAGAAAATGCTGGTGACCAGCATTTTCTCCTTTTCCCACAATGCTATCTACCTTTTTTAAACACAAGCTCTGCCATTTCAGCCACATTTCATTTGTCTTACTCAAATATTATGAACATGAACCAGTCCACAATGTTGACATTTGGTAAAGATTTAAAAGGTCACAATATTAGCCATTAAAGCTCTGAGAGCACAATTTAAACCTGGAAGTGCCTTTCACAACTTGTGTTACTTTTGCTGATAATGACGATCCAGATCAGAATACACAGAAAAAGAAGACATGTCTTTAACCTACACTATCCACTTTGCTGAGACATTCTGAATAAAAGCAACTGTAAAATTACATTAACAGTTTAACTGGGTTTTCTATGTAGACAAACACAAGTCTGGTTGGGTGCACAACACTGACTACAAGTTAAGTTTTTTCTGCAATGCCAATAGGATCAGACTATGTAACATACCCTCTTAAAAAGACTGGAGATTGCAACACTCTGTTTTCCTGATAAAGTCTGTTTCATATTTTTTTGTACTTTGGGCATTGATGCTTTGAACTTTGCCCTCAAATATTTTAGTTGCTTTTGTAGACAATGAATTGTAGATCCAAGATCAGATCGCACAGAATGCATGTGTGATGCAACTTGTTCAAACTGCTCTAACAGAGCATAACAACAGTTTTAAAACAGAAAGGTTTAAACAATTCTCAAACAAAAGTTTTACACATCTTTCTGACTTTTTTTTTTCTTTTTGCACTCTGATCGTTAATTTTAATCCATTACCACACAATCCCAAGATTTAATGACCCTGATGATGAAAGCTTTAGAAAAGCATCGTGGAAAAAGGAGAATACGTAAAATTTATAAAATGATAGGGTGTTAGACCAATCCAAATTGAAGCAAATAAATGTTGCTCAAACAGCGTAACTTGTCTTTAAAGATCAGAATAGATTATGGGTATGGGAACAGGAAAAAATGCTGGTTACCTTTATTTTCTCCTTCTCCCACAGTATTTTCAAACCTTTCAGAAAAAAAATATTTCGAAGACAAACATCTTTAATTTTGCAACATTGGATGTCTGCATAAAATCTTTCAAAATTGACAAGCCTAAAATTGCTAAAACTGCTAAAGAGTTAACCTTTCACCATACAATCCTGAGTTTTAAAAGACCCCGAGAAAGAAGGCTTTTGAAAACATTATGAGAAAAGGAGAAAATGCCGGTAACCAGCATTTTCTCCTTTTCCCACAATGTTTTCTACCTATTCATGGACACATACATGTACTATCATTTGAAAAACGTGTCAAATGTGGCCTGCAAGTTCTTTCAATATAGATGAGTCCAAAATTTACATAAACAGTTAACTCTTTACCAAACAACAGAATTTTGGACTGGACCAAACTGAAAGCATTAAAATTTTATAGACAACTAATTAAATGTTGTTCAAATGATGATTTCTGGCTGTCTTTGATAGAGTAGGAAACATTGTGGGAAAAGAAAAAAAATGCTGGTAACCAGCATTTTCTCCTTTTCCCACAATGTTTTCAAAAGCCTTCTTTGGATTGTGTAGTAAAAGGCTACGCAAATTTCCTGTGACTCAACCTGATACATGAAGCAAACAATTGTACCTCTTTAAGTAATCTACCAAACAAATACATCTTTTTTTACCTTCCTGTAGTGGACCCATTTTTGTACAGAATATTTTAACCCTTTACAAGGTGACAGAAAGTTTAGACCTTTCCATATTCAAGGCAGTCACAGAAGACAAATTAAATGTGGCACAAATCACACAATTAGTATTTGATAAGGCAGAAATCATTGTGAGAAAAGTAGAAATTGTAGGTTGCTGCCATTTTCTCCCTTTTTCCAAAATGTTTTAAAAAGCCTTTTCCTTCAGGGTTGTTAAAAAATGAAATTATTTGGGAAAAGAATAAAAAAAAAAACAAGAGGGCCATGATGGCCCTGACTTTCTCATCACTAAAATGTTCGGAAAAGGATAAGCCAGCATTTTCTCCTGTTCACAAAATGTTTTCTACCCTATCAAAGACAGAAATAGTCATTTGAACTACATTTAATTTGTCATCTGCAACATCATTTGGTCGAGTCAAAATTTAATAATTTAATAAAAAGAGTTAACCCTTTCCCACACAATCCCAAGTTTTAACGACCCTGAGAAAGAAGCCTTTTGAAAACATTGTGGGAAAAGGAGAAAATGCTGGTTACCAGCACTTTCTCCTTTTCCCACAATATTTTCTTTCCTATCGAAGAAAAATTTCATCTTTTCAGCCACATTTAAAATGTCATCTGCAAATGCTTTCAATCTGGACAAGTCTGAAATTTTGTCTTTTGGTAGGGAGTTAATGAAAATTTTTCTCAAAGTTCTTATCTGAAACCTAATTATTGTTTATATGTATTACATTTAACCCTTTACCACATGGCAAAATTTTAGACCTATCTAAATTGAAAGCATTTGCAGACAACAATTTCATAGTAGCTCAAACGGTACAATATTTCTTTGATAGGAAAGAAAACTGTGAGGGAAAAGGAGAAAATGCTGGTTACCAGCATTTTCTCCTTTTCCCACAATGTTTTCAAAAGGCTTCTTCCTAAGGGTCGTTAAAAGTCGTCATTGTGTGGTAAAGGGTTAACACTTTACCAAATCACAAAAATTCAGGCTAGTGAAGACAAAAAGCATTTGCAGACAACAGTCAAATCTTAGGTCAATTTTTGGTACAGGATTAACACCATTTTCAACATTCAGTTGAATCGTAGCTGCCAGTGCAACTATCCATAATTTCCTTCAGTTTAGTTATTTTTCATTTCACAGAATTCACTATTGGGAAGAAACTGGCCGAGCTGGGAGTCCAAACCTTAGCAAGTCCCTAGTTTCAAGCTATGTATGTTACAGATCATACCACTGGAGTATGGCTACTTAGTATTTCCGTATTTAGCCCATGTAGACTGTGTAATGCTATCACTGATAACTAACCCAATTAGGATTGTAATTTACATAATTATTAATTGAAATGCTCTGATACAAGGTCAATCCCATTTCTTCATTGTGGCACCACTATATTTTTATTCGCTTTTGAGAAGTGCCTGTGGAGGTAGCCATATTGGATTCTGGGATATTTCAGCTCATAACAATTTTGGCCCATTACAATTTCAGCCCATAGTCGGTATACCAACTGAACAACACTTGAAAGTTTCCTTTCATGTTTGTCTGTCAGTTTGCATGCTCCTACCTGTCTGGCTATCAGTCTGTGTGTTGATTGATTGCTTTCATAAGAAATGTCCAGTCACCTCATATTGTTCACTATATGGACTGGTTCAGTGGTTTTTTTTTTAACATACATGTAAAAATATGGTACTTTCATTAGCAGATTGAGCCCGTACCAACTTTGTTTTTCTATTTGGACTGATGTTTTGTTTTTTAACATGTAAAATACTGTACTTTCATTGCCTGATCAATAAAAACCAGATCATATCCCAGATGGCCCAGAGTTTAAATATTTGTCATGTAGTATCACAACGTGGACCTCTACGAAGTTTGCGTAAAAAATTAGCCCTATTTCAGAAACAACTGATTTGTGGTGCCATTGACGTTATGCATCAGTTTTTTATTGTAACTAACCTGTAAAACCTCACTATACAATACAGTATTCTAAAAACTATGATTAAGAAGAAAGCTTATGGCAGCATTGTGAACAAAAATGCATTTTCTCCTTTTGCCAGCATGTTTCCGATCTTCTTCATTAGGATTGTATGATACAACAGATTGCTCGGTAAAGGATTAACACTTTAAAAAATCTCAAATTTTAAAGACTCTAAGGAAGACAGCTTTTGAAAGCATTGTGTAAAAAGGAAAAAGTGTTGCTTACCAGCACTTTTTTTTTTATTTATACCCTCTATATTTTCTATTTGTCAAGGTTATTGGAGACACACTGTACTTGTCATCTGCAAACACCTTGAATTTGGACAGGTCTAAAACTCTCACAACTGTTTTGTGTGGACAAGATTTAACCCTTTACCACAAAATCCCGAGTTTAAACGACCCTGATAAAGACAGTCTTTTAAAGCATTGTGGGAAAAGGAGAAAATGCTGGTAACCAGCATTTTCTCATTGTCCCAAAATGTTTTTTTTTCCCTATGACAGTCAAATTTCATGTTTTGAGTTACATTTAATTTGTTGTCTGCAATTGCTTTCAATTTGGACAAGGCCAAAATTTTGACGTTTGGTAAAAGGTTAACTGTTTAGCAACAACAACATTTTGAATTTTTTCAAAGCATCTGCAGATGACAAATCAAATCAGATTGCGCAGGCTGACCAGGGTCAACACTTTCGCTTTTATGCTATTTTCTGTATGAAAAGTGGTCATTCTACCTTACTATACAATCATTTTTGAACTATTAACTTAAATTGACCTGCACCATCTTTGATCTGTTTTCATCTAATTGATGTGTGGAATTCCCAGATTGTCCCTTTTTGCGCGACGGGTCATAAAATTTTAATGTGTCTCAAATAATGGTATTTGTCTTTGAAAGGGTAGAAAACATTGTGGGAAAAGGAGAAAATGCTGGTATCAGCATTTTATCCTTTTCGCACAGTGTTTTCAAAAGCCTTCTTTTTCAGAATTTTTTAAACATGATTGTTCCATATAGAGTTTAGTATCTCTAAAAATAACCCTTTGTTTGGTATTTTGTTTGGTAATTAACACTCTACCATACAATCCCAAGTTTTAACGACCCTAAGGAAAAAGGCATTTGAAAACAGTGTGGGAAAAGGAGAAAATGCTGGTAACCAGCATTTTCTCCTTTTCCCACAATGTTTTCTTCCCTAATTGATGCAAAGTCCATCATTTAAGCAATGTTGTATTTGTCGTCTGCAAATGCTTTGAATTTGGACCAGTCTAAAATTTTGTCGTCTACTAAAGAGTTAAAATCATGCACCCTATCCATGCATCCCTGGAAATAATTCTGTACCCTCAGAGTTAACTTTTTACCACATAGTTAAATTTTAGACTTGTCTAAATTGAAAGCAATTGCAGATGATACTTACACCCTTTATCATACGAATCCGAGTTTTAACGACCTTGACGTTAAAAGCTTTTGAAAACACTGTGGGAAAAGGAGAAAATGCTGGTAGCTAACATTTTCTCCTTTTCCCACCATGTTTTTTACCCTTTCAAACATTAAATACAACATTTGAGCGATTGTCATCTGCAAATGCTTAGAATTTAGAAAAGTCCAAAATTTTGTCGTTTGGTGAAGAGTAAAATGTAGCTGAAATCATAGGATTTCTCCTTTAATGAGAAAACAGAACACATTCTGGAAAAAGGATCGAGAAAAGGCCGGTTTCCAGCATTTTTCCTAATTTCTCACAATACTTTCAAAATCCATCATTTAAAAGTATGGAAATTATTGTGCAGATGACAGTCTGTTATTGTACAGATGGTCCAAGTTAAGTTGCTGGCAGAAAAATTAAATTCAAAACTAGGTAAAAACCTGCCAGGTCACTCTACCTTTTTTTTACTATTTGCCTGATTTTAAAATTCATTTTTCTGCCAGTGACTAATACTTCGACTGATCACACAATAACAGATTGTCATCTTCACAATGTTTTCCATGTTTTTAAATAATATGATTTAAATGTAAATGTCTCTTAACACCTGCATGGATTATTTTGGCCACTAATGGCCACTATAAGGCATTTGCAGATGACAAAATGAACTGTGGCTCAAAAGATGTAAATTTACTTGAGAAGGGTAGAGAACATTTTGAAAAAAAGCAAAAATACTGATTACCAGCATACTCTCCTTTTCCTACATTTTTTTTCAAACGCCTTTCGCCCCAAGGTAAAAAAATCACGAAACTGTTTGGTAAAGGGTTAATTATAAGGCAGTCTATGTTAGTTTAAAGTGTCCCAGGGAGAGATAACATACAATTTACAAGACATTTTAAACAGAACTAACAATTTTCTCCCCAAATACCCCAAACTAATTTAACAACCTTCTTATACCTTGGGGCTATCACAGTCTCCCAAGGTCTGAAATTCTGGTTTTTAATAGCCCTTACATTGAAAGGTTTTGAAGACATCATAACCACTGTTTTCTCTATTTCCCACAATGTTTTCTACCCCTTCAAAAACAAATTCCATTATTAAAACATTTCATTGGTCATCTCTACATGTTTTCACTTTGACCATGTCTAAAACTTAATCATTTGGTAAAAAGTTTACCAGCTTTAGCTCTGTACAGAAGAACAAACTTTTTGACACGTCCTTTTTCCAAGCATTAGCTGGCCAATTAATTATTCAGTGTGTTTCAAATGAGGGAAGTTGTCATTAAAAGGTCAAACCACATTAAGGGAAAAGGAGAAAATGCTGGAAACCAGCATTTTCTCATTTTTCCAGGAAATTTTTAAAGGCTTTCTTCCTCACGTGTGATAAAGGTTTAACTCTTTACCACACAATCCCGACTTTTAATGACCCTGAGAAAGAAGCCTTTTGAAAACACTGCAGAAAAAAGGAGAAAATGCTGGTAACCAGCATTTTCTCCTTTTCCTTCAATGTTTTCTACCATTTCCAAAACAAATTTCAATTGTTCAGTCACATTTACTTTGACGTCTGCAAATGCTTTCAATTTGGACTAGTCTAAAATTTTGTTGTATGTTAAAGAGTTAAAGCCTTCCAGGCTAAACAAATTCCGCAGACTTTTTCAGACCCAACTTAGAGCAATTTCAAGGTTGCATTTTGTCCTCGTTTTGTCCTGAATGTCTCAGCAAAGCAGACAGTATAGTTTACACATCAGACTAGAGGTCCTGTGAGGCTCAGTGGTACAGTGTGGGACTAATGCCCTGTGTAAAACACCAATCAATCAACATATCAGGCTGCATGTTCTGTGCAGTCTATCTTGATCCACATTAGCAAATGCTACTAAAATTGACAGAGGCACTTACAGCATTTTTCCCTAAGGGCTAATTTACAGGTTCCAAAGCTCTTTTATTTTCACAAATTGTTGGAAAAAATACAACTTTTCCTGTCCCTTTGCATAATTGGTACCTTGTGATAGTAATGTGAGAAAAGAACAAATGCTTTAAAGAAGCAATAGCCCCTTTTCTCAAATTGCTTTTCAGTGTTACTTAGAAAAAAAAAGTTATTTTTCTTTCCTCCAAATGTTCCTTTTGCAAGGCAGTGAAGCCAAACCTGGTCCAAACATCTTTGGGATAAAGAAGAGTGAACAGTGAATCTGTTTAAAATTCCTGCAATATACTCTAAATTCTTTGTATAAGAGGACCATAGGGGCCCTGTACCACTCAACTGTACTTTAAACAAATGTGCCATATCCTTATTTTGCATCACCAAAGACATGAATTTTATGCAAAATAAGTCTGTATGGGAATAAAGATTTGTATAGAAAACAAGATGTCTGTTTGTAAAACAGTCATGCCCCCTCTACTGCCACATTGATACAGGAAGTGGCACAGTTCATAAACTGATATCAAAAGAATTGATTGGGAAATATCGATGTCATCTTTTTGATTTATAGCCCACTTCAATTGTTAAACGTGATAATCTGTCAACAGTTCGCATAATTATACACACCGCCGTGTGTATACATACAAGATTGTAAACAGTAACCGATACACAGACTGGGTTATCGATTTTCTTTTCGGCATGCGCGTTTGACTTCCGCTTTTTCCCAGTCGACTTTGATGCTTACTACATCCCCCATAATATGCGAATATAATGTTGGAGCCACAAGTTGAGCCACATATGATGATTTTTGAGACATTTTAATTTTTTTTTAGCAAATGGCTCAAGTGGCGAACGGCAGCGCGGGCCCTGAATCATCTGGTGGTCACTGTGACCTTGACCTTTAACGGATTAACCTTAAAATCAATAGGGATCATTTACACTCCAAGATGAATATCTGTACAGAATTTGAAGGACCTAGGTCAATTCTGTGTCTAGTTATCATCTGGACAAGGTTTGGTCTATATATCATTAAGTTGAAGGCCACTGTGACCTTGACCTTTGATGGATTAATCTCAAAATCGATCGGGATCATTTACACTCCAAGATGAATATCTGTACAGAATTTGAAGAACCTATGTCAATTCTGTGTCTAGTTATCATCTGGACAAGGTTAGGTCTAAATATCATTAAGTTGAAGGCCACTGTGACCTTGACCTTTAATGGATTAATCTCAAAATCGATAGGGATCATCTGTACTCCAAGACGAATGTCTGTGCCAAATGTGACGAACCTAGGTCAATTCTGTGTCTAGTTATCATCCGGACAAGGTTTGGTCTGTATATCAACATATTGACGGTCACTGTGACCTTGACCTTTGACCGATTGACCTCAAAATCAATAGGGATCATCTGCACTCTGAGACGCATGTCTGTGCCAAATTTGACGAACCTAGGTCAATTCTGTGTCTAGTTATCATCCAGACAAGGTTTGGTCTATATATCAACATGTTGACGGTCACTGTGACCTTGACCTTTGACCGATTGACCTCAAAATCGATAGGGATCATTTGCATTCCGAGACATATCTGTGCCATATTTGACGAACCTAGGTCAATTCTGTGTCTAGTTATCATCCGGACAAGGTTTGGTCTATATATCAACATGTTGACGGTCACTGTGACCTTGACCTTAGACCTATTGACCTCAAAAGTGATAGGGATCATCTGAACTCCGAGACGCATGTCTGTGCCAAATTTGACGAACCTAGGTCAATTCTGTGTCTAGTTATCATCAGGACAGGGTTTGGTCTATATATCAACATGTTGACGGTCACTGTGACCTTGACCTTTGACCGATTGACCTAAAAATCAATAGGGATCATCTGCACTCCGAGACGCATGTCTGTGCCAAATTTGACGAACCTAGGTCAATTCTGTGTCTAGTTATCATCCGGACAAGGTAAGGTCTACCGACCGACCGACCGACATTAGCAAAGCAATATACCCCCACTTCGTTGAAGGGGGGCATAATAACATACCCTCCCCCTCTCCCCCAAAGTCTTATCATTTTTCACATACCAAAATGATATCATGTGCAGGTGCAGTGCAGGTTAAGAATTAAGGGGATGGATGTTAACAAACTACATTTTTTTCGAAGTTTTTTTAGGTTTTTTTTTTCATGAAAACTGACCCTAATATTCATTGGCTTTTGAGATAAAAATTAATTACATTTGTGAAGAAAAAATGTTATTAAGCTAATCAGAGGCTCCCTTTATGTTAAACACCCAAGTTACTTGTATGTTGGATACTACATATTTGTGATGAGTAAGCAGGAGTTATTCCCCTTGGTTTGCACATAGGCCTAATTCATTTTCCCTCTTATTAGCTATCATTAAGCCATGCCAACAGCAGCCATTGTTCTTTGCCTGATTAACATATCTGAAAAGGGTCTGCAACGGATCATTTCTGCCACTTAGAACAGAATTCAGTCCTGCTGTAATGAAGAAGATTATCTTTAACCTTTTACCAAACAACGTAAGTATAGACTAGTCCAAACTGAAGGCATTTCCAGATGACAAATTAGAATCTGATTCCATGAAAA
The DNA here is from genome assembly GCA_946811185.2 of Hippopus hippopus. Taxonomy (NCBI): domain Eukaryota; kingdom Metazoa; phylum Mollusca; class Bivalvia; order Cardiida; family Cardiidae; genus Hippopus; species Hippopus hippopus. The sequence goes on along the minus strand of OX328108.1, from coordinate 28,547,688 downwards.
AATTCAATTCTGTGAAGTTTAGTAGTAGTTCACAGATGAAGATCTTTGAAATAAAAGCTAACACACACCAAAGCTCACATATACATGGAAGATACAAGCCATGACATTAAAAGAACACCAAAATTTTAAAATTGTTCAAGTTGAAAATGTTTGCAGATGTTAAATGCACCACATAGTTTAATCTTAAAATGACAGAAACTCTTGTGGTAAGTGCAGAGAAATTCTAGTACTAATTGTTTTTCAAAGCCTTTTTCACCTCGATCATTTAACCCTTTGCCACATGATTCCGATTTTAAAGACCCTGAGGAAAAGGCCTTTTGAAAATATTGTGGGAAAAGGAGAAAATGCTAGTAACCAGCATTTTCTCCTTTACTCAAAATGTTTTCTACCCTTCTCTAAACAAATTTCAATTTTTCAGTCACTTTTATTATGTCGTCTGCACATGCTTTCAGTATGGACAAATCTAAAATTTTGTCATTTGGTAAAGAGTTAAACCCTAAATTGGGAGGTTGTAGGGTAAAATACACCATTTATCTCTAGCCCTGACCAAAAAATAATGGTTCTTTTATCGGGCGTTTTAAAAATTTCTTGGTAAATGTAACCATCTGTTCCTAAGTTTGCAGATTTACTACAATTTTTCAGGACACATCTGAGTGAGGAAGTTCATTACTTCCTGTTTATTCTTTTCCACCATCATTGTCCCAACACTGAAAAGCTTATTGTGGACAATATATATGTAATTCAAGCATCTCTGCAACCAAGAGCATGTTACTGGGCCAGTGTATTATTCCCTGATACGGCCTAAAAACTCTTGTTAAACCCCTGCAAAACAAATGTTTTCGGGGGTATACTGGAATCAGCCTGTCTGTCCGTCCGTGTGTCCGTCTGTGTATCCATCTGTGTACAAAATACTAGTAATTTTGTGTTGCGAACTCCTTCCACAGTTTTGCTGCTATTGTATTGAAAGTTTGTTGATACATTGATCCTATACTGAAGTTGTGCAAGACGCAGTTTTCAATCATCTATTCCCTATGATTCAAGGGTAATCTCCCCTTGAACTTAGGAATTTTTTTGTTAAATTGCCTGTTTCTGTCAAAGCGCTGGCGGGGGTATTAAGTCACATTCAGTGACAGCTCTAGTTTCTCCTGTTACCTTCAAATAGACAACATTCAATACTCATGTCATCAATAGCAGCTTTAGGTTGTAATATGCACAAACAAGAGAATATAGTGAAAATATTGTTGGAAAAGGAGAAAATGTTTGTAAACAGTATTTTCTCCTTTTTCCACAATGTTTTCTGTCCTGTCAAAGAAAAAATATATTCATTTGAGCCACCCTTAACATGTTGTCTGCAAATACTTTAAATTTGTCCAAAATTTAGCTTTGAAAAGAGTTATTCGATTGTAATAAGGATAACACTTTTCCATACATAATACCATAGCCAGAGTTTCCATGACTGGGTCGTCTCATGAAGTCAAGCACTCGTCACAACTCGGCCGATTCTGTACCTACATCTAACCTCGTCCGTATAACGGTCGTTTCCATTTGAATTGCGAATCACGTGATCTAGCTTATACATGGCGTGCCACTGTCAGTCGTTTAGCAACGACATAAACAACCTTGATGAAGTTATTCACATCTGTTTATCTGTCGGTAAAAATTTCAATCGAAATTGATAAACCACGTTAAATAATGAATGTACGAACTGTTTGTCAACTGAACTGAAATATAGTTAGAAAGGTTTCGATAGAAAATTGAAACTCAAGTTTTCTTTTTTAAGAGGAGCCTTACAATTTTCAGAACGGTAAACCGGCGTATTTCTGGGTATGTACCGATCTGGTGCATATCAATCCACCAGATACAGCTGAGGGATTTGATGGCTCCCATCACCCGAGGTATGCCGAATGGAAGTCAAGTAGACACTTCGAAGACACTAAAGGCCCTGTCACACCTTAAGGATTTGAGAATGTATGCCGACCTATAAGAATTTTATCCGCAATTCTCTAAAATGTTGGCATACGCTGACCTATAGATGGTTTTTCCAATTTCGGGCGCACATGTAAACATATTTGAAGAGCTCTGTGTATGACAGCTTTATCATTTGACCTATTACTGTGACCTTGCCCTTAATTTGAATGAGTATAAAACCATGTTGTCTGGTACAGAGTCAAGTAACAGCATCCATACTATCCAAGTTGATTTTCACTTAATAAAAAGTCCATAAAAAATTATTATGATGAAACTATGTTGCAGAACAAAAATCTGGTATTTTAGTGTTTTATTTTCACTATGTGCTGGCAGCAAATATGGCTACTTCAAAGAGAGTTTAGTTAACCTGTAGAAAGAAATACACATTTATATGACCCTCAGGTAAAAAGCTTTTATAAACATTGAACGAAAAGAAGAAAAGCTGGTAACCAGCCATTTCTCCATTTCCAACAATGTTTACTACCTTTTTACAGACAAAACCCATTGTTCTAGTCAGATGTTAATTGATAGAATTGTGTTTTACACCGTTTTCAACATCATTTCAGTCATATCATGGTTTAAGTATCTATGTATGATCCTGGGTTTCTCTAGTACTAGGCTAGGGCTCTGAAGTGTTGTGTCCAAAGACACTCCCATGAAAAACTCTGTGTTTCAAGCGCGGATCGAACCCTGGACCTCCGGGTTACAATTCCTAGACTTTACTGCTGAGCCGCAAAGATCCCCCTCTGGCCACATGTAATTTCTTGTAAGCAAATGCTTTCATTCAAAATAAATAAGTCAAATGTTGCGGTCAGTAAAAACTTAAATACATACTACACAAATTATCTTTCATAAAAGGGTCATGGGCAAAAATTGTTTTAAACCTTCATAAGGTGCATGAATATGAAAATACATTTTCAATATTCATTATGAAATTATCAATTTTGTCACACTCCATTCTCTGACAGTCTACACCAGGAAAAAAGATGTACAAACCTTTAACCCTGAAAGCCTCTTTCATAACTATAGTTGTCTTGGCTGTGTAGATCAAGATCTGACTGCACAAATTATGTAGTCTGATCTTTGATTGGTAATGTCTGCTTTGCACGGACATTCTGGAGTTACAGCAATCTAAAAAAATTGCTTCAATAAGTTTTTCTTTTTAAAAGGAGAAATGTCCATTTGGGTTTATTGGGTGTTCTACACATTAATAGTAAGTGGACATATATGGTAATATTTTGCAGATGCCATTTTATACGTACATTTTACTTCCTGTTGTTATTCGATAATAATGAGCCTTCACTACACAATCCAGAGGTTAACAACCTAGAGGAAGAAGACTTTTGAAAACACTGTTGGAAAAGGAGACAATGCTGGTCACCAAGTATGTTTTCTGCTCTATAAAAGACAAATTTTCACCATTTGAACCATTTGAGCCACATTTAATCTGTTGTAAGCAAAATCTTTAGGACTTGGAAGAATCCAAAAGTTTTGTCGTCTGGTAACAAATTAAATCTACCATACGACAAAGTTTTAGACTGGTCCAAATTGAAAGCATTTGCAGACGACAAAACTAATGTGACTCAAAAATTGAAATTTGTTCTGGGAAGGGTAGAAAACATTGTGGGAAAAGGAGAAAATGCTGGTGACCAGCATTTTCTCCTTTTCCCACAATGTTTTCAAAAGGCTTCTTTCTCAGAGTCGTGAAAATCCGCGATTATTTGGTAAAGAAGTTAACTCTTTCTGTGCCATTTGGCTACATTAATGACCCTGGAAGACAAAGGCATTTGAAAATATTTTAGGAAAAGATAATAATGCTGGTAACCTGAGCATTTTCTCCTTTTGCACATAATGTTTTCTACCAGTTCACAGACAGAAATCATTTTCTGAGCTATACAAAATTTGTCCTATGCAAAAACATGTACTTTAAATTTGGTCGTGTCCTCAACTTTGTCATTTTGAAAAGTGTAAACTCTTTACCACAGAATCCCGAGTTTTAACTACCCTGAGGAAAGAAGGTTTTTGAAAACATTGTGGGAAAAGGAGAAAATGCTGATAACCAGTATTTTCTCCTTTTCCCACAATGTTTTCTACCCTATCAGAGACAGAAATTATCATTTGAGCTACATTTACTATACCATCTACACATGCTTTCAGTTTGGCAGAGTCCTAAATTTTGTCGTTCAGTTAAGAGTTAAGATGCTTTTACATACAATTTAGACTAAGATCAGACTGTACAGATTGAGCAGTTGGATGGATCATTTTTCAAAGATGTCAGATAATTTGAGACATATTCTAGTTGGTATTGCAAGCTTTAACCCTTTACCACACAATCACGAGTTTTAACGACCCTGCCAAAGAAGCCTTCTGAAAACATTGAGGGAAAAGGAGAAAATGCTGGTAACCAGCATTTTCTCCTTTTCCCACAATGTTTTCTGTTCTTTCAGAGACAAATTCTAGCAAATTAGCCATATATGATAAGTCGTCTGCAAATGCTTTCAATTTGGACAAGTCTAAGATTTTATCGTGTAGTAAAGAGGTATCAATTTACCAGACAACAAAACTTTAAGGTTTGGTCACACCAAGCTAATGGACAAATAAGGGATAAAAAATCATTTTATCCGTTCGTGTCCGTTTTATGTCCGTTTCTTATCCGGTGAATCCACTACTTGTCCAGCGACGTCTGGTGATGTTCGTTCCGTCTGGTGAGAAGTGTTGAGCATGTTCAAAAATTTCCGCTGGACAAAATGGACAGAGACATGCAAACGACAGACTTTGGATGCATCTGACTATTTATACCCTCAGCATGTCATGTGACTGGTACGTTCCTCGTACATTGGTAATCAGTACATTTCCATTAATCATATGTTGGAAGAACCTTTTGTACAGTTCTCATGCATTGCACTTCTGTTTTATCCGGTACAAGTCCGTTACTCGTACGGTGATATCCGTTAATAAACCATTTATTATCCAGTACATATTTTCGGTAAACATGCGTTTTTTTCAGTTACATGTGTGGTATTCGTGCGGTCAGTGTGTGGCTTCTTCGCTCCACACACCGATCGCGTGAGCCTCGAGCGGCTGAGGAGATGAATTTTGTCACCGGACAACCAAATTCTACATGTTTTTGTGACTGTTTTCCCTCTGTTACATATCCATTAGCCTGTCTGACCAAGCCTTTAGACTTTTCCAAAGCATTTTCAGACAACAAATTCATCATAGCTTTATCGATGGGATCTGTCTTACTCTTTACCACACAATCCCAACTTTTAACAACCTTGAGGAAGAAGGCTTTTGAAAACATTGTAAGAGAAGGAAAAAATGCTGGTGACCAGTATTTTCTCCTTTTCACACAATGTTTTCCAACCCTTTCAAAAATTATTTTCACTATTTGAACTGCATTTAATTGAAAGGAAAAAATTTATCACATAACCTCCCTCATTTTCAGTGTAATATACCCATCACGCATTTTCTTATCTTATACACGTTTAATACCACAATTGTGTGACGTCATTTTTAACATCATTTTGTACGTATTTCAAAGAAGTGAACTGGATTTTATGGATTTATGGATAATACCATGGGTGCATCTATAGATGGTTTTGCATCTTCTGATCTATAATTTGTGAAATACCGTTATGTGCTAAAAAGAACCTGACATTCGGTGGCATATGAGTCAAATTTTATTAAACTCGTCAAGAAAAAATATTACTAAGCTCGCCAAAGGCTCGCTTAATAGTATTTTCTTAGACTCGTTTAATAAAATTTTATCTCGAACACCAACTCATGTCAGATACTATATATCTTTCCATCATCAGGATCATTGAATCATTCGGTAGAGGATGGATGATCAATAACAGCTGTTTCTTCACCATGTTGATTTCACTTATATTTAGCCTTTACCGAAACAATCAAGGGTTTTTACAGCCTTGAGAAAGAAACCTTTTGAAAACATTGTGGAATAAGGAGAAAATGCTGGTTACCAGCATTTTCTCCTTTTTCCACAATGTTTTCTACCTTTTCAAATAAAAATACAGTTTTTTGAGTTACATTGGACTTGTTTCTGCAAATGCTTTCAATTGGTCAAGTCTAAAATTTTGTCGTCTGGCACAGGGTTAATTTCTATGCGAATGAGTTGTCAAACAAGCTGTCAGGAATTATAACTATAAACAAGCTGTCAATAATTTATCTATAAACCGTTTACCACACAATCCCGACTTAAAACGATGCTGATAAAGAAGACTTTTGAAAACATTGTTGGAAACGGAGAAAATGCTGGTAACCAGCATTTTCTTCATTTCCAATAATGTTTTCTACCATTCTTTTAACAAATTTCAACTTTTCAGTTGCATTTATTTTGTCGTCTGCAAATGCTTTCAATTTGGGCTAGTTTAAAATTATTTGGAAAGAGTTAATCCTTCACCTAAAATCCTTGACACTTTATCAGACGACAAAAATTCTGCAAGCTGAAAGCATTTGCAGACGACAAATTAGAAGAGTCTTAAGTTATGTTTGCTAGAGTAATTTTACCTAACTTTTTCCATAGGTTCTTTTACATGAAAATTCTATTGTTGAAAGCACAAAAGATGCAAGGGAACCACTATTTTCTCCTTTTCCCACAATGTTTCATGTAAACTTACCAAAGACCAGTTAAATCATTTGAGCAACATTTTAGGTGTCATCTGCAACTGATATCGAAGTGGAAGAGTCCAAAATTTCATTGTTTGGTAGAGTTTAGTCACTCTCACTTTCCTGACCTTGAACACACAAAAGATGCACCAGAAAACTGGCTTATATCACAAAAAGCTGTCAAAATATACAATTATATGCTACTTTTTCTTACAGAATCAAACTTTAGGCGACACTTTACAAATAAGAAAAAAAGCTAGAATGATCTTGTTCATGTTGAAATGTATAAAGTTACTTCATTATAAATGAGATAGTATATGACTTACATCAATACCGTAATGAGAATACAGTAGCAACAGTAGTTCTTTAATTCTCTACCAATTATTTCTAAATTTTATCGACCCTGAGACTATTGAAAATATTGTAGGAGAAGGAGAAAATGCTGGTAACCAGCATTTTCTCCTTCTCCTACAATATTTTATACCCTTTCAAAGCTAAATGCTTCCACTTCAGCTACATTTAAAATGTTGTCTGCTAAAGCTTTCAATTCTGACAAGGCTGAACTTTTATTGTCTGGTAAAGAGTTTTTAAAGACAGAATCAAAGACTAATTCAAATGACAGATCTACATAATGCTGAATGAAACAGAATGTAAGATATAAAATCTTGCTTTTCAAACATGCAATAATTTCAAAATTTAAACTTGCAATAACTGTCGTTCAGGACAAACATCCTTACAAGGGGCGTATTCCATTCACCTGTTCTGGCACAATGTCCAGTGTTCTGGAATGCTCTTCTAAAATGTGCGGATGAAATATTTCAGAACACATACACTGTTCTGGAATTATGTTCTGAATGGAGCATTTTCGGAACATTGTTCTAATTGATACCGAAATTAATGTACATTGCCATGATGGCTGTTGCAAGAGCTACTGTCTTAGCTGTGCTAGTGGAGGATATGATTAGCTGCGGAGAGGGAGTTGAGACTGACACTGCCTAGTCTACAGTGCTCCTATTTATGGCGTTCATTTCGTAAAAAAGACAATTGCAAGTTTCGCCATGAAGAACTGTCCATCTTTCAGCCATCTTGAATCACCTAGCAACCGTTCAGCAGGTGCGCTGCACCTCGATTGAATTAGAACAGTCAGAATATGTTCTGAAGAACACGGCACAGTGTTCCAAAATACTCCACTGATTTAGAACAAGTTCGGAATGTTCGGAGTAGCGAAAGGAATATGCCCAAGGTTTCTACATGACTGGCATAAAATGTGGTATCTAGAGCCAATACAAAGTATTTCTCCAGGTTTACCCTGTAATCTAGTTTTGATTTTACATATGTTCATGACCAATATTTGGACAAAATTTCCATAAGATCTGTACTTGAAAAAGCTGGGGGAGCATTTGTTAAAAGAAGGACCTCTAATAAAAAAATCTTCACATTTTCTGTCAGTAAGAGTTCTATATACATGTACATGTACTACTTTTATCAGTTACATTTTGTTTTTTAGACAGATCATTCCTTAAAATATTGGATATGAAATAGAAATTATAGATCCATGATCAGTATTTACATTCTGCACAGTCTAATCTTGATCTGTAATGTCAGCAGAAACAGATTATATCACATGCAAAGATTGAGGAGAGAGTTGGTTATTTACATGAGACATCAGACCAGACATATCGTGTGTACATGTAAATATGACAACTAACCACTGGTAGCTCCCAAACCGACTCTCCAATCCCGCTATGGCATCTGTAGAAATAGTCACGGCCATAGGAGTCCTTGGTTCGAATCCACTTGAAAAAGTAAGATAAACTTAACCCTTAGCGCAGAGAATAAACCCAACAGGCACTTTTTGCCATTATAACCCTTTACCAGACAACAAAATTTCAGACTTGTACAAATTTATTTAAGAATTTGCAGATGACAAATGCATCTCAATTGGCCGGATCTGTCATTTAAAGGTAAGAAAACATTGTGGGAAAAGGAGAAAATGCTGGTAAACAGCATTTTCTCCTTTTACCGCAATGTTTTCAAAAGCCTTCTTGTTCAAGGCCAATAACACTCAGGACTGTGTGGGAAAGGGTTAAATATGATTGAAAAATTGCAAATTGAAAAGTTGCTCTTGTCATAAATGTCTAAGCTTAGCAGACAGTGTAGATTAAAGATCAAACTGCAGGTTTTGTGCAGTACAGTTTTGCAAGGTTGTTCAAAGGTTCCCATTCAATCCAGGAAAAATGAAGGAAAATAAAATGCCTATTTGACAAGCTAAAAAAGTAAAAAGAAGTAACAAAATGTATCAAATAAAATGTCTTTCAATGTAGATTAGAAACTGATTTCAAGATTTCATTATGGAAATTTAAAAGAAAAAATGAAATAATATACTCTGAAAAAGAGAAATATAGCTTTTGAAATTCTTACTTGCCTTACAATGTTGTGAAAGAAAAAAAATGGTTTAATGGACGAAGTAAGAAGATTTACATTTTAGTTATTTTCAAGAATTTTTTTGCATCCTTAATCAGAAACAATACAAAATTGAAATAAAATTTGCATCTCTAGAATGAACTCCCTTTGAGAGTATTTCATGTATCAATTCATGACCAAGCAAGAAAATTTCAGGCTCATCCATTTTATAGGAAATATAACAATTTGTTGAAAACAACTAATAACCCATCAATTTTTTCTAAAAATGCTGGCTAGCTTCTGAGATAGTCAAGTACATCTTCCATATCTGGTAATAACACATTCCAAGCATTTATATTTTATGTCATCTTTTGACTTTCTACATCATTTTTCTACATTGCAGCTGCTTTGATGGGTGCCAGCATTGACATAGAATGGGAGGGGCTAAGCTATGATAACTCAACTTTTATAATTGAGACAAACAATTGCTTTCCTTGCTATTGACTTTGGCTTATTACCAGATAACAAAACTTAAGCCTCTGTCATACAGAAAATGCAGACAACAAATTAATTGTGGCTCAAATGCCAGGACCTGTCATTGAAAGGGTGGAAAGTATTATTGAAAAGGGGAAAAATGCTGCTTTCTAGCATTTTCTTCTTTTCGCACAATTTTTTTAAGAGCTTTCTTCTTCTGGGTCATACAGACATGGCATTGTTTGGTAAAAAATCACGTTTATATGGTGTTTTTAGCAACATTTAATATATAGTGCAGCAGCCAGTGCACTTATCCATTCTTTCCTGGAATTTCTTTTACCAGTACTTTGCACAATATTCTTTCAAAGCCACCGCTGCTTTCCCACATAACCATGGTCAAAAGAATGATCAGTAATGTGAAAAGAATGCTAACAGTTAACAACATGCAAGTTTAAAGAAATAGTTCTTCATACTGAGACAACTGATAAAGACAATCAAAACAAGAGAGCCATTGGCTCCAAAGCGCTCACCTGAGTAAAGTGATCTAGGATCAATAGAGTTGAAGAGATTCTGGTGATGATGATGTTAAACACATACAAAATATGTTCAGTGCGCAAAATGGGAATTAAGTTGAGGGAATTAGGAGTGCAGCCCAAACTATCGTCAGAATTAGATAGAAATTAAGCCTCTAGAGTGCACAAAAGGGTTTTTCTATAATTTGTAACAGTGACCTACTTTTTGACCAAGTTTGTTTCCTTTTTATAGTTGTCTGAGATATCATTAATGATGATATCACAGAAAGCTCATCATATCTCTAGGAGATTACATTAAAATAAGATACGGGTCACCGTGCTTGTTTCTGAGAAATTTGCCTTTAAAAAAGGTATATACAGTTCCAAAATTCAGTTTATATTGGATTTAATATGCCTTTCTTTAACCCTTTCCCATTTTAACGGCAAATTTTAATCTGTTTCAGATTTAAAGCATATGAAGATGACAAATTTGAAATTCGAACCAATGAACCAAAGTTCTTTGACAGGGTAGAAAACATTGTTGGAAAACGAGAAAAGGTTGGTTACCAGCATTTTTTCCTTTTCCAACAATGTTTTCAAAAGGTTACTTCTTCAGAGTCGAGAAAACCAGGGATTGTTTGTTAAAGGGTTAACAGGAAAATTACCGGAAAAAATATACAAACGTACATCATTTTAATGAAAATTCATTTAGGTTTTGCACAAAAAATATATAAAAGCCTGGTTTTGAGCATGGTAAATATACAAATATGCATGTTATATATAGATCATTGGGTTCAAAAGAGAGATAATTTGACCGAATTAAGGGTTAATCTTTAATAAATACATACTTTCTAGTGGACAGATTGTTCTTAAAATTTCCACACTTACAGTATTTTTTAATTCTTAACGATAAAAAAAAATAAAAATGGCACTTATCCGTGCTTATTTCGTCAGAAAACAAGGATGAAGGTCACTGTGGAAGTAATATTTTTCAAGGAAAAAAATAAGAACAGCTCAGCAGACATAGTGGGAAAAGGAGAAATTGCTCATTAGGAGCGATTTCTCCTTTTCCAACAATAATTTTCAAAGTAGAAACAGCTGTACTTCCACAGCTTTAAATTTTCTGTCTTTGTTTGTTTGTTTGGTGTGTAACGGTATTTTAATTATTTCACGGTTACAGTTCAAAGATCCATATTTTTCTCTTTACAGATACTCTCTGAAGAAAGTGTTACTGGTACTTGTTTCAGTGCACCAATAGTATTACCATATGTGCAAAAAATACACATGTGCACTTTTGATTCACTGTCCAGGACAAAAACACATGCGCAGTAGGATGCGCACCAACATTATGTATATACGTTATCAGGTTAAAAATTGTGACTTTCCATAATTTTGCACTGCCAATATGGCCTCTAGAGTGCACACAAGGTTTTTTTGACATTTGTACCAGTCCTGTGATCTACTTTTTAACAATACTTGAACACCTTTTAATCTTGTCCGAGACAATATCAAGTCAAATATTTTGACCATCTTTCATGAGTATTGGACTAAAAGTGTGGCCCCTAGAATGCACACAAAACTTTTCTTAGATTAGTCCTACTGACCTACATTTTGACCCTATGTGACCCATTCTTATGCTTGGCTGACATATCACAGCACGATCACAAAAGCTCATCTTGAGCATGTTCAGCTCAGGTGAGCTAAGAAAGAAGACTTGCAAGAGGGTTTGAAGGCCCCTCAATGCCCCTATGCCTAATAAATTGCTTTATATGCTATAAACATACTTGGCATGGACAGTCATCAAACTGTTAAAAATCTGTATCGTAATAACCCCTTTGAAAAGTCCTCATAACAAAGGGGACAGATCAGAAGTATCAATATAGCCCTGATAGCAAAGTGCAATGATAAAGAACAATAGTATAGTCCTCATAACAAAAAGCAAAAATTATCAACATGATCAATATATAGTCCAAATAACAAAGGACAGGGATAAAGAACTCTATACAGTCCTCATGACAAAGTGCAATGATAAAGAACATCTGTATAGTCCTCATAACAAAGGGCACAGATCAACATCAGTATAGACCTCATTACAAAGGTCACAGAAAAAGAACATAATTATATTTCTCATAGAAATGGGGGCAGATAAAGGAAATCAGTATAGTCCTCATAACAGAGTAAAATGATAAAGAGTAACAGTATAGTTCTCATAAAGAAGGGCACAGATCAAGAACATCAGTATAATCCTGATAACAGAGTGCAATGATATAGAACATCAGTAAAGTCCTTATAAAGAAAGGCACAGATCAAGAACATCAGTATAGTCTGCATAACATAGGCACAGATGAAAAACATCAGTACAGTCCTTAAAACAATAAGATGGACCAGGAACATAAATATAGTGCTGATAACAAAAGGTACAAATAAAGAACATCAGTGTAGTCTTAAGTGCAATGAGATTGACAAAACAACAAAAGCCACAAATACCAAAGAAGATCATTAAGCCTCCTTAACAAAGGGGCACAGATAAAGGATATCATTATAGTCCTTAAAATAAAGGGAACATTTAATGAACATCAAAATGGCCCTAATGAGAATAAAAACAATGTGAAACTTCAGTTTAGTCCTTGAAATGAAATACACAGATAAAAAGCATCTGCATAATGTCCTCATACTGATGGGCATAGACAAAGATTATCAGTGAGTCCTTACGGTCAAGAGAGAACACTACTATAATGCTCATAATAAAGAGAACAGATAATCAATATCAGTAACTTATATGATGAGTGGCATACAAACAGAACATCATTACCGTGTTTACAAAGAAGTATACAGATAAAGAACATCAGTGAGGCACAGATAAGTAACAGGGCAAAAATGAATAACATCAATCTAGTTTTCCTTTCAGTGCATAGCATAGATAAAGAAATTTGAAAAGTTTCTTAGAATAAATATCACTGATAAAGATCACCAGTAAGTTCCTTAAAAATGCGAGAAGATATATCAGTTTAATCCTCATACTGCAGGACAAAGGAAGAGCACATTTTATCAGTATAGTCCTTTGTATAAAAAGCATAGATAAAGAACACTGGTATAGTCTTCAAAATATAGGCAGAGATAATAAACATCGGAATGTCCTCATAATGCTTGAGATACATAACAAACAGTCCTCATACTGTTTAGCATAGATAAAAAAACAAATAATTAAGTCAATGTTTGGAACGGATAACGCACATCAATTTAGTCCTCATATTTGGCATAGATAAAGATCATTTATAAAGTCCTCATAGTGTTTGTCATAATTCAAAGAACTTCCATACAGTCCCCATAATGTTCTGCTTAGATAAAGAATATCCACACAGTCCTACCAAACCTTGGCAAGGATGAAGAACATCTATATAATCCTCATAATGCTTGACATGACATAAATAATGTACATCAACAGTCCTCATAATGTTTGGCATTGATCAAAAACATCCAGAGTCCTCAAAATGCTTGCCAGAGATAAAGATCGTCTACAGAGTCCTCATAATGCTTGACATAGATAAAGAACATCCATATAGTCCTCATAATGCTTGACACAGATAATGATCTTCCATATAGTCCTTAAAAAGTTTGACAAAGATCATCCATATAGTCCTAATAAAGTTTGACAAAGACAAAGATCATCCATAGAGTCCTCATAATGCTTGACATCGATAAAGGTCATCCATATAGTCCAAATAAAGTTTGATATAGATAAAGATCATCCATATACATGTAGCCCTCATAATTTTTGACACAGATAAAGATCATCCATATAATTCTAATAAAGTTTGACATAGATAAAGATCATCCATATGGTCCTAATAAAGTTTTACAAAGATAAAGATCATCCATAGAGTCCTCATAATGCTTGACATAGATAAAGGACATTCATAAAGTCCTCATTATGTCTGACATAGATAATGATCATGCATAAAATCCTAATAAAGTTTGACATAGATAAAGATCATCCATAGAATCCTCATAAAGTTTGATATAAAGATCATCCATAGAGTCCTCATAAAGTTTGACATAGATAAAGATCGTCCATGGAGTCCTCATAAAGTTTGACATAAATAAAGAATATCCATAGAGTCCTCATAAAGTTTGACATAGATAAAGAACATATAATAATTATAGAGTCCTCATAAAGTTTGACATAGATAAAGAACATATATACAGTCCTCATAATGTTTGACACAGATACAGATCATCCATAGAGTCCTCATTAAGTTTGACATAGATAAAGAACATCTATAGAGTCCTCATAAAGTTTGACATAGATAAAGGATCATCCAGATAGTCCTCATAGTATTTGACATAAAGAACATCCATAGAGTTCTCATAATGTTTGACATAGATAAAGGATCATCCAGAGAGTCCACTTAATGTTTGACATAGATAAAGAACATCCATAGAGTCCTAATTATGCTTGACATAGATAGAGAACATCCATATAACCCTCATAATACTTGATATAGATATAGAATATCCATAGAGTACTCATAATGTTTGACATAATGAAAAAACATTAGTATCTTTCTTTTCACAAAGGTTACATTGAACGCCATAAAAATCTCTCTCATACTTATGTTTAGAAAGTCAACAGTCCAAATAATGTGCCAAAAATTTGATTTCCTCTTATAAAGCATACCTCAACATTAGATCATTACAGTGACTGATACAAATTGTCTAGGATTGTCTTGACAAAACAATCTATAAGAGTACAAACAATATAAATATGTTTGGATAAAAACAATCTTACTGCCAATGAAAATCACATAATACTCCCTACTGACAATGAAACAAGACTTTAGTTGACCTTTCAGATATAAGGTCAAAGACCAGGATATGCATATGCCCATGCTAGGAGAACTACAAACCTCTTCCTTGGTTTCAGTGTCAACATAAACATCTTCTCCAAAGTCATTTACAGTATGTTCCCAACCAACAGGAATGTCTCCTTTGAAAGATGATATCCGTTGCTTGCCATAATCAACTGACCTACTTTTACCTCTGACAGGTATGATTAAAGATGGCAGTGCATCATTTATGTCCTCATACTCGCCTGAAGATCGGGATCTACTCCTCTGAACAAAAGTAGATTGATATAATAAAAACAGTTTATTCATTACTCCAGTAATGCTAATTTCACATAACCATGATATCATTCACCATGCAATTTTAGATACTTGGCTTCTAAACTTTGTAACATATGTACAGAGAAATCTTAATACCTTATAGCCTAAAACAAAACAGCATTGTGTTCTGTACCTGCATTCATCAACCATTTATAATAACATTCTTCATACAATTTTCGGTATCTTTCTACAAGTAACAAAACTTCTAATTGGCTACATAACAAGGTTTTCAAATCAGAAACTGTGTTGCTTTCATAACCTAGAACTAGACAGTGAGTGCAATTGAGAATGGGGGAAGGTAAATATTGGCCAATGATTTATGTTGACATTTCATTCTAGATATTCTTTTACCTCTAAATTCCAAGGCTTGCCATATGTTTGGCAAGACAGAATATCTAATACAACATGTCTTGTTATTCAGAGTTGAAATTTCAAGATAGACTGTTTACAAGAGATGATGTCTCCTGATTGCTTGCATAGGTATTTATTCAGTATGACATATCCTGATGTACTTCCATAGCTTTTTATACTGTATGATGTCCCCTGATTGCTTCCATAGGTTTTTATACAGTATGATGTACCCTGATTGCTTGCAAAGATTTTATATTGTATGATGTATCCTGATTGCTTGCATAGGTTTTTATACAGTATAATGTACCCTGATTGCTTCCATAGGTTTTTATACTGTATAATGTATCCTGATTGCTTGCATAGATCTTTATACACTATGATGTACCCTGATTGTTTCCATAGGTTTTTATACTGTATGATGTCCCCTGATTGCATGCAAAGTTTTTTATACAGTATAATGTATCCTAATTGCTTGCATAGATTTTAATACGGTATGATGTACCCTGATTGCTTGCATAGGTTTTTATACAGTATAATGTATCCTGATTGCTTGCATAGATTTTTATACACTATGATGTACCCTGATTGTTTCCATAGGTTTTTATACTGTATGATGTCCCCTGATTGCTTGCATAGATTTTAATACGGTATGATGTACCCTGATTGCTTGCATAGGTTTTTATTCTATATGATGTACAAGGATTGCTTGCATAGGTTTTGATACAGTATGACGTGTGATGATTGCTTGCATAGGTTTTTATTCTGTATGATGTACTCTGATTGCTTGCATTGGTTTTTATGCAATATGATGTACCCTGACTGCTTGCATAAGTTTTTATAGAGTATGATGTACCCTGATTGCTTGCATAGGTTTCTATACAGTATGGTGTCCTCTAATTGCTTGCATAGGTTTGTATGCAGTACGGTGTCCTCTAATTGCATGCATAGGTTTCTATACAGTATGATGTCATCTAATTGTTTGCTTTGGTTTTTATACAGTATGATGTACCCTGATTACTTGCATAGGTTTTGATATAGTATGATATTCCCCGATGGCATGCATAAATTTTTATACAGTCTCTTCCAGACACAACCATTTGTTTGATGAAAAATACAACTTAAGAAATCAGCGGCAGGCAACTTTTTCACTCTTCACCTGACAGCAAAATTTTAGACTTGTCCACTTTAACCCTTTCCTAAACAAACCCATGTTTTTACGTGTCTGCAGTACAAGTCTTTGGAAAACACTGTGGGAAAAGAAGAAATTACTCGTAACGAGCAATTTCTCCTTTTCCCACAATGTTTTCTATCCTATTGGAGAACTTTCTGTTATTTTTATCAAACTTAACAGTGTCGTCTGCAAACTCTTTCAGTTTGAAAGAGTCTAAAATTTGTCGTTTGGGAAAGGGTTAAAAGCATTTTGCATTTGACAAAATGAATATGGCTGAAATGATGGAATTTGTCTTTGAAAAAATAGTGTTTTTACCCTGAGGGATAAAACTTTTGAAAAAATAGTGTTTTTACCCTGAGGGATAAAACTTTTGAAAAAATAGTGTTTTTACCCTGAGGGATAAAACTTTTGAAAAAAAGTGTTTTTACCCTGAGGGATAAAACTTTTGAAAAAATAGTGTTTTTACCCTGAGGGATAAAACTTTTGAAAAAATAGAGTTTTTACCCTGAGGGATAAAACTTTGGAAAAAATAGTGTTTTTACCCTGAGGGATAAAACTTTGGAAAAAATAGTGTTTTTACCCTGAGGGATAAAACTTTGGAAAAAATAGTGTTTTTACCCTGAGGGATAAAACTTTGGAAAAAATAGTGTTTTTACCCTGAGGGATAAAACTTTGGAAAAAATAGTGGAAAAAGCAAAAAATGCTAGTAGCCATCATATTCTGTTTTACCACAATGTTTTCTAGCGGCCTATGGCAACTTTAATCTTTAAAGCCACTTTTTACACATTCAACAGGAATAAGTCTGCAATTTGATCATCTCGCAAAGATTTTAACCCTTTACCACACAATTCTGAGTTATTCAAAAACATTTTTGAAATGAAGAAAATGCTGGTCACACCCTTTTCCGCTATATTTTCTATCCTATCAAAGCAGTGTCTATTCTAGGCCACATAATCGCGGGATTCACACTAATCTTTTTCAAATCCCGCATAAATTCAGAACCAATGCGTGACAGCCCCATGTAAAAATTAAACAATGAAAAAGTCACAAACCTAAGAATTTACTCTTGCCTACCCAAAATACCACTGTTTTGAATAAAAAGGCATCATTCAGGGCTTCCCCTGCAAGTTTTAATTTTTGCGCCATCAAATTCGCCAGCTCAAAAAAATTGGGGCCAGTAGGAGCCAACTGAGGTAGCCACATGGTACATTTGACGCTTCAGTTTATTGGCCCATGTTAAAGCTACTAAATCCATTGCTCACTATAATACTGTACATGCTTACTTATGTTCCTTTATCCCCAAGGGTTTTCAAGGTTGTGAGCTGCAGGGACACAGAAGTTGTATTTGAACAGTAATACAGCGCTGTAATTCTATAGCTGCAAACCTGTAAGAATTCCTCGAGTTTTAATGAAATTAAAGAAGAAATTTGGGATTGTGTGGTAAAGGGTTTAATAAATCTTTTCTTTTTATCTTAAAAAATACTAATTTTGTGAAAGAGTCCCTTTATTCTGGTCTTTTCTCTCTGTATGAGTGTCCTATATCTTCTCTGACACTTGTTCCAGTGCTATCACTGTAAGACGAAGTGGCCTACAAAGTGCGCCCCCCCCGTACTATTCAACATTTTCATGTCATAAAATCACCCGAGTTTTTTCCTCATTATTAGACATATAATTTAGCACCCACTTATTGTTTTATACATATATTTGGGTAAATTTACTGTCTGAAGTCATTTTCAAAGCTAGAAAGACAGTCTGAAGTGCTTCTGATCGGACAACGTCAACTGACATTTTGTTGTGTCATGGGTTTTCACGTTTTTTGTGACGATCCATTTTTCATGTTGGCTAATTTTCGGAAAATTATTTCCGCATGATTTGATATAAAATTTTCATTAAGGGTGGAAGCTAACTTCAAATTCTGTCATTTCACGCTAGAAAAGCGGATCAATACCATTAACACGTTTTACATTAATGATATCGCTAAGTACACATGATAAAATGCTAACCTGTGAAAGGATGCTTACCAGGTAAGACAGAATCAAGGCGTGGCTTTAGAAATTATGGGCGGTAACTAAATCTTGTATATGATTTCTGATTGGTTCGAAATTTCTGTGTGCAAACGGGGCGTTGCGAAATCGACATTTGATTGATTAGCATTATGTGGTGTGTATGCAAGTCTGGTGTGTAATTAGACAGAACTGTTAATGAAAGCCAGCTTGATTAGGTGTGATAAACAGTAACGCGGGCATCTTTCACACTTGATACATATTGTTTTAGTCGGAGTTAAGATCTTATAAGAGTTATTTATAGGCATTTACTTGTCGCCAGTACATTCGCCAGTGCTTCATTTTTAGTGCCATTTTTTCTTAATTTTCGCATTTGGCGCCACTGGCGATCGACAGCGGGAGCCCTGATCATTGCTCTTTTGCATGATCCAGTTAGGGCTCATATAAATGACCTGCTGATCTGGGAGCAAACACTCAAACCCCAGAGACATCAAAGTTGTCCTGAACACATTCTATTAATTAACCATTTACCACACAATCCCAACTTTTACCGAGCCTAAAGAAGAAGGCTTTTGAAAACACTGTTGGAAAAGGAGAAGAAGGCTTTTGAAAACATTGTTGGAAAAGGAGAAAATGCTGGTAACCAGCATTTTTTCCTTTTTCACACAATGTTTTCTACCATATGACTGACAAATTTCATCATTGGAGCCACCTTTGATTTGCCCTGTGTAAATGCTTTCAAAATTTGGACCAGTCTAAAATTTTGTCATTTGGTAGAGAGTTAACAATATCAAATTCATAACTGCATTTTCCTGCAATATGCATCTAAAGCTCTTTAAACTGCCTTATCACAAAGACAAATTCTGGCATCAGAAAAGAAATTCTACCACAAATAAAGATTTAGGTCAGATTTACATATTAAAGAATATTAAACAAACATCGACATTCTTGCATGTAAACATTATGTTTTCTTGCTCTAGTTAACAAACTATGACTAAACCTTATTTCCCAGACATTGCTATTTCAAAGTCATTTTGGGAGCAAAAATACCTCCTTATTGGACAGAGTAGATCAAAAATCAGACAGCAAGTTCTCTGCAGTCTGATCTTGATCTACACTGTCCGCAAGAGGCCCTTGAATCAGGCTGAGTATCCTAAGGTTTAGGGGGAAACCTGAGATTCAGCATTTATGAGATTAAAATGGGCTGACTTTGGGTGCAAAATGGCTTCGGAACATCTACTCTTTAACTGTATACCAAACGACAAAATACTAGATTTGTCAAAATTGAAAGCCTTTGCAGATGACAAAAGAAATGTGCTCAAACATCGAAATTTGTCTTGTGAAGGGTTGAAAACATTGTGGGGAAAAGGAGAAAATGCTGGTTACCAGCATTTTCTCCTTTTCCCACAATGTTTTCAAAAGGCTTCTTTCTCAGGGTCGTTAAAAGTTGGGAATGTGTGGTAAAGGGTTAAGTAAGTGATGAGGGTTGAATGATGTGAGCGGTCTAAGTGATGAGGGTTGAATGATGTGAGCGGTATGTACCAGTGGCCAAGAAGGTGAATCACCAAAGAATTTATGTGCATATAATTGTTTTTAATCTCTTGAGTATATGCAAGGAAACAAAATCCCTATTACATACATACATCATAATTTCCTTATTCCTGCATATTTTTACTAATGACATTGATAATTGCACATTTGACCAAAGACCTACCATATTTATCCTAATAAAAGCTCCTGGGAGTTATGCAAAACATAGATAAGGAGCCTTTATTTCGTACCCAATTTGCAAAGCAAAAAGTCTGTCTAATTTTGTATTTCTTTGTTTTTTAGTGATTGTTAAGAGGAAATATCAATCAAATTAGAGGAAATAGTCATCAAATTCTTCAAATATTGTCATTTTAATAAACTAATGTACATTAGGTTATCATGATTTAAGGGTTTTTTCCTGGGGGGAGATACTATTACAGAGGGCGCTTTTATTAGGAGAAATACAGTACATGTTGAACTACAAACTACAAGCAAATATGTTTGTCTAGAGAAGAGAGATGTTTATTTAAATTGTTCTATGTTGCAAACTGTGCAAAATTGTAGTCTACCAAATTAATGTTTGATACAGACTACCTATATTCCCACTGAATACCAGGACATTGACCCATGTTAACTCTTTACAAAATGACAAAAATTTTACGCCTGTCCGAATTGAAAGCATTTGCAGACGACAAATATAAATGTTATTCAAAAATTGAAATTTGATTGGGAAACGGATAGAAAACATTGTGGGAAAAGGAGTAAGTGCTGGTTACCAGAATTTTCTCCTATTCCCACAATGTTTTCAAAAGCCTTTTTCGTCAGGGTTGTTGAAACTCGGGATTGTGTGGTAAAGGCGTAACTCTTTACCAAACGACAATTTTTTTTGGACTGGTCCAAATTGAAAGCATTAAATTTTGCAGACGACAAAATGAATGTGACTTAAATATTAAAATTTGTTTTGAGAAGGGTAGAAAACATTGTGGGAAAAGGAGAAAATGCTGGTTACCACCATTTTCTCCTTTTCCCACAATGTTTTCAGAAGGCTTCTTTATCAAGGTCGTTAAAAGTCGGGATTATGTGGTAAAGAGTTAACTGTGGCAGTAGGTAATGTGGCTCCAAATAATCTTTTTTTAATTGTATTTTCCTCCCTCAAGTAACTAATGACCTCTTGGCCTTTGGGTCAGACCAGTTCTTATCAAAAGCAACATAAAGTGCTCGAACCAACTTATGCTACTTTTGTAAACAGTGCAGATCAAGATCAGACAGCACAGAACATACAGTCTGATCTTGGATCTACACTGTTTGCTATTTCATTATAAATTCTGGCAAAAAAAAAAAACTTGAAATAAAAATATTTTGGATGTTTTTCCTGACTGAAATTATCTATTTATTAATTCAGCGCTGTAAGGCTTAAGCACCAAAGGGTATTTCTACATACAAAGTATCATGACTGTATGCCTTTCTGTTCAAGACACTACAAGACTTTCCAACATTCCCAAGAACAAAATAATATACTACAGTTTCTCTAATCAACAACCATTTGGGAAGTACATTTTCCAAAGGGGGAGATAATTAGGGGTAAAACTATTGACATTTCAGTGGATGACAGTAACACTGCTGTCCAGGTTTTAGCTGATGGCAAAGAGCTTGTTTCAAAAAAAAATCTTGTAACTACAACAATTCTATAGATTTTATCTCAAATTGTGATTGTTTTTGACATTAAGTGGTACTTGCTTTTCATCAGGGACACTGTTCTTCAATACTTTCTTTTTCTAACAAGCTAAAAGGCTTCTCTATATAAATGTTGTGGCAAAATGCCAATTCAATAACATATCAGATATTGATACCAGGCAACACATACAATAATCTATAGTATATCTATCATGTCATTTATTCAGTACTGTAACCACCCATATTTCTAAACTTGTATGGTAAACCCTTTACAAAGAGATCCCCCGATTTCACAACCTTATTAAAAAGGGAAATTCTTTCAAACATTCTGGGAAAAGAAGAAAGCGCAGATAAGTACCATTCTCTCCTTTTTCTACAATGTTTCTTATCCTTTTCCTGACAAAAATCATCATTTAAGTGAAATGACATTTATTGTCTGCAAATGCTTTCAATTTGGTCTGGTCTAAAATTCTGTTGTCTGGTACAGAGTGAATGAAATCATGAAAGAAAGAAACACATGTATTTTATTGTATAGAAAATTTCTAAGGGTTACCATTTTCAAGTACCCTTTCACCCTTCACCACACAATCCCAAGGTTTAACGACCCTTATAAAAAAGGCTTTTGAAAACATAGTGGGAAAAGAAGAAAATGCTGGTAACCAGCATTTTCTTCTTTTCCCACAATGTTTTTTACCCTATCAAAGACAAAAATCATCATTGAGCTACACTGAATCTGTTGTCTGCAAATGCTTTCAATTTGGACCAGTCTAAACTTTGTGGTTTGGTAAAGAGTTAAAGCATTGCCACAGTTTTCTTACATTTGATAGGAAACATCACAATCACTGTAGTAGATTGTGCTCCTTAAGAAACAACAAAATTTTAGACTAGTCCAAAATTGGAAGGGAACAAGTCAAACATGTCTCAAATGATGTAACTGGACGCTGAAAGGGTAACCAACACAGGTTACCAGCACTTTCTCCTTTTCTTTCATCATGTTTTTGAAAAACCTTCTGCTTAAAGGTCATTAAAGCATGGAATGCTGGGTAAAGGGTTAAACTACAACAACAATGCACAGTTGACTACAACAAATTTTCTTTGACTCATTATCTCCTGAAATAAATTTTCAGCAAACAACTTTGAAAACATTGCTGTAAAAAGATTGTTTGGATCAAGATTCAACACACGAATACATGATATCATTGTGACAACAGGAAAACCTTTTCATTATCAACATTCTCCTCATGCCACAATGCTTTCAAAACTCGTTTCCTGCAATGGAAAAAAGTTGAAGCCAACTGGTACTGTTTTAAAGGATGCGTCTAAACCTTACCCCCAATCAGTATGAATAACAAAACACTCTAAATCCCCAAATCTCACAACAAGATAAAGTAAACCTATGATATCTAAGCTAATAAAAATTACTACTTAATTTTGTTATTTGACTGTTCAACAAAGATTTATTTTTTACAAATTGTAGGTAGCTGTGATTTCAAAAAATACAAAAAAAGATTTACGAAAACTTGGTATATTACAAAAGTCTCTTGAACAGCTATCAGCCATTCAAATGCCAACATTTTGATGCTTTCAGTCCACAGCTAGAAAAGTTTGAGAAATTGATAGATGCCAGCTTTTTCTTGACAATTCATTTTTGTGAGTTCATTCAGTCACAACCTTTGCTTTTGAAAATACAAACAAAAGAAACACATGCGTAGCAAACGCTAGGCTTTGCACACCTACTTTTTGACTGAAAACTCCCAAGTCTAAAAGAATGTATAACTGCATCAAAAATACCTACCACCTGGTATGCATGCCCATTACCTCTCGTGTGGTAAAGTGGTTAAGCAAAAAACAAAACGGAGGAAAGACGAACATTACCTGCATCTCCAACTGTTTATGATACTGTCCGCGTGGAGGTTTCCACTGGGTTTCCTTTGTCTCTTTGTGTACGTAGAATATCCTGTTTGTGTGTGGGTCCAGGTACATATCCCAGGTGTCCTGTAGAGTCCTCTTGAACTCACAACTCTCTGGAGGGGGCGGGGATGGCTCAGCCATGTTCAAGTCAGCAAGGTTGGCATAGTCAGACTCTCCTTCTGGCGTCTACAAAATTAAAATGTGTTGATTAATTGCAAGGGGTGCAAAGAACAAGTTTTATTGTTTCTGTAGCGTAAATCAAGACCAGACCATATGGCTTGTCACATCTAATCTTAGATCTACACTTTAATCAAATACTGCAAAGATGTTGTAATATCTTTTTTATTGACTGAGAGTTCCTTCAATATTTGTGTTTCTTGAACTGTTAACCCTGTACCAAAATATACCCAGTTTTAACAACCCTGACAAAGAAAGCCTTTACAATCATTGTTGGAAAAAGGAGAAAACCCTGTTTACCACCATTTCCTCTTTTTGTAACAAGTTTTCAACCCATAAAAAGATATATTCCAATATTTTAGGCACATTCAATTCAATGTTTGTACAAGCTTTTAATTTGGAAAAGTCCAGGATCTTTTTTTCACTTCGTGAAAAATAAAAATCTAAGCTGAATAAATAAAATTATTCAAAAGGACAAATATTTAACTAAAACCATTACTAATGCAGGCTGGGGGGGGGGGGTTCTTGGAACTAACTGACCAGCAGGAAACTGGTTATTGGCAAGTTGCACTGTTGACAAAATAATTTTTCCCATTCCTCTATAAAAGAAACACAAGGAAAGGAGTTAAATAATTCTCTAACTAGTGTGGACCAAATTTTAGACTCGTCCACGCTGAAAGCATTTGCAATTGTATGCATTCCTAGACTGCTTAACCCTTCACCACACAGTGTCGACTATTAACGACCCTGGGAAAGAAGCCTTTTAAAAACATTGAGAGAAAAGGAGAAAATGCTGGTAACCAGCATTTTCTCCTTTTCCCACAATGTTTTCTACTCTATTAAAGGATAATTACACCGTTTGAGCCACAATGAAATTGTCGTCTGCAAATGCTTTCAATTTGGACAAGGCTAAAATTTTGTCGTCTGGTGAGGGGTTAACCCTTTACCAGATGGCAAAACTGGTCCTCTCCACCTTTCTTTTTCTTGAGAAATCAGCAGTTTGACAGTTCTTAACTCTTAACCACACGATCGCAACTTTTAACCACCCTGAGAAAGAAAGCTTTTGAAAACATTGTAGGAAAAGGAGAAAATGCTGGTAACCAGCATTTTCTCCTTTTCCCACAATGTTTTCTACCCTTCCCAAAACGAATTTCAATTTTTGAGTCACATTTATTTGTCTTCTGCAAATGCTTTCGATTTAGACCAGTCTAAAATTCTGTCATTTGGTAAAGAGTTAAACCTTTCTCTTCAATTTCCATCCTTTGAAATTGGCCAAGTTGGAGATTTAAATCAGTGATCCCCCTGTCTGAAGTCCAGGTGTGCCCTACTTGCTTCACTGCTGGCCTTAGCAACAAAAATTCATGATGGATTTCCTATTATGAGAGCGTGGGCACCTGGAACTTTTATTACAACTGGTTGACCATTAGAGTTATGACTGAATGTTCTTCCTGATCCAGTGTTGTGGCAACCATGAAAGGGGTATGTCTACATCAGCATGCAGCAGTTTTATGTTTCATTATTTTGACACAATGTGATTCAAACTGGCAACCCCTACATTACCCAATGAGCCACTCTGGCTAAGCACAAATTACTTTTGGACAACAATCAACAAAAGTTACAACAAAGAATCAAATAAGAAAATTCACAAAAACAAGCTATCAGTTTTCCACACCATTTTAACATTCACATTCCACATTGATTAACTCATTACTCGTTATAAGCAGACAACAAAAAAAAATGTTGCTGAAATAATGGAAGTTATTTTTGAAAGGGTAGAAAACATTGAGGAAAAAAGAGAAAATGCTGGTAACTAGCATTTTCTCCTATCCCCCACAAAGTTTTCAAGAGGTATTTTCCTTAGGATTGTTAAGGCTCTGCCTTGTGTGAGAAGGAGTTAAGTAACTACTGTAGGATCTAATATCATAAATTTTACCAACAACCCTAGTTATTCCATAGCAGCCAGTGCAAGTACACATATAAAATGCTAATAAAAAGCATCTTCTCCTCTTGCTCACATTGTTTTCTTCCCCTCAAAAGAAAAAGTAAATCATTTGAGCTGAATTTCGTCTGGCGTTTGGACAAGTCTCATGTGTCTGCAACTGCTTATTATATGGACAAGTCTGAAATTTTGTCATTTGGTAACAAGTGTAACCCTTTACAAAACTATCCAGTGTTTTAGTGGCCCCGAGGAAGAAGTTTTTTGAAAATATTATGGGGAAAAAGAGAAAATGCGTGTAACCTGCATTTTCTCCATTTTCCTCTATGTTTTCTACCCTTTCTGAAACAAGTTTCATCATTTTGAATTTTTTGCCTGAAACACTTTCAGTTTGAATGGGTCTGAACTTTTGTCATCTTAAATATTCATACTAATAGTATCTTGTAACTGAAAAAACCCAAGATTCACAAAATTCAAACCTGCTTATCATTATGGTTAGACGGCCTTGCAAATGCCACCAATCAAAGAATTAAACTTTTTCCAACTTGCACTGTTTTACCTTATGATAACAGGCTCCTGCGTGGTTTAGTGGTAAAGTGTGGGACTCGTAACCTGGAGGCCCTGGGTTAGAGCCGCACTGGATCCACTGGGTCTTTCATAGGAATGTCCTTGGGCAAGACGCTTCAGAGCCCCTGCCTAGTACTGGTGAAACCCAGGAAATACATGAATATGTGAGCTGTCGCCGTGATATGACTGCAATAATGTTGAAAGCGGCGTAAACACCAATCAATCAATCAACCTTTTGACAACATGCTACCCAAACCACAGAAAGAAAAATAAAAAAAAAAACACATGCAGTTTCCAGTCATGCTCTCACTTCTTCAAACACAACTTTAAATTATCAAAAATTGGAATCCTTGTTACAAAACCCTACAGTTTTTGCTCACCTGAGCACAAAGTGCTCAAGGTGAGAATATGTGATGGTGCTGTGTCCGTCATCTGTTGTGCATCATACAACATCAACTTTTACACTCTAGAGGCTACATTGTCAATCCAATACTCATGAAACTTGCTCAAAATATTTATCTTTATGAAATCTTGGATGCATTCAAAAATGGGTCATGTAGGGTCAAAACTTAGGTCACAAAGTCTAATCTTTAAAAAACCTGGTGAACACTCTAGAGGCCACATTTTCAGCCCAACATTCATGAAAGTTTGTCAGGATATTTGTGTTGATGATATCTCTGACAAGTTTGAGGGTTAACTACCCTTCCAGTATGAGTTCTCCTCTTGGTAGTTACAATAAGCCAGAGTTTGAAGTAAATATCTTCAGAAATGGAGAAGATGTCAGAAAACATCAATATTTTTGCACATTACCGGTGCACATGCCAATTTACCTCAATGGGGTTTTTTGGTCAAAAATTGGGTTGTTGATTGCATTGTACTTAAGTTCAACAATTAGATAGATGAAAATGGCTTTGGATGACTAAAAAAGATTGTGTGGTAAAGAAGAAATTGTTTGGTAAAAACTCCCTTGTACAAGATGGACAGTATTGTAGTTTCAAGAAATGTTTGACCTCTGACCATAAATTGTCCGGCAAAGGATTATTCAAAGAGAGAACAACTGTCTCATAAAATTGCAGAAATAAGGCACATTTTCAAATCAGCAAGACATATTCAACACTGATTCACAAAATGGGACAAGTTCCTATCTGCGTGCGGAAGGCCATTAGTCTAATTCCATTGGAAAATGTCGAAGAATCCTTGCCTTGGCAGAACACAGTTTGAGAGTACATTGTAATAGGCAATTTCTGATTGGCTAAACCAAATGCTTCAGCCAATTAGAAATAATGTTCCTTTAGAAAACTTTTGAGAAAAAGAAATTTGAAATGTTTGCTGAATATGGCCCATGAATATCTTACAAACAAGCCCTCCACTCCCTAAGCTTCCAGTTAACCCTTTACAACACAATCCTGAGTTTAAACAACCCTGAGAAAGAGAGCTTTTAAAAAAAATTGTGGGTAAAGGTGTGTAAAGGAGACAATGCTGGTCACCTGCATTTCCTCCTTTCCCACGATGTTTTTCTGAAGATAGCTTTTATAACTTTTTCCACACCTAAGTTGTCGTCTGCAAATGCTTTCACCTTGAAAAAGTCCAAAATGTTTGGTAAAGAGTTTCAATTGGCAATCAGAGCAGTTCGGTAGACTGACCCTGATTTGCAATGTCAGTAAAAAGCAACAAAAGTTGCCATACAGGTAATAATAAACAACAAATATGATTATTATTTCACATAATTATGAAGAGCAAAATTTAATAACAAAAGCTTGTTTTGCTTTTGTTTTCTCTGTCCGGATACATAAGGACACTACACGAAGGGAATATGATAAGATTTGAAAGGCAAAAATATTTACATTCACCAAAACCTGTTTTGTGGGCACTCAATAATTGATGAGGCATTTCATATGAAATCTAATAAATATGGGTTTTGATAAAGAAAAAATAATAGTAAAAGTTAAAATGTTTAAAACAGAACACCACATCTCTCAGAAACTATAATCAATCAGCAAGGGATTGTCTGTCAACCATTTACCAAATAATGTCTTAGTCCCTTTACAACACAATTACAAGTTTTAATAGCCTTGATTAAGAAGGCTTTTGAAAACACTGTGGGAAATGGAGGTAAACCCTGGTAAACAGCACTTCTCCCTTTTTCTTAATGTTTCCCACTATTTTAAGAAAGAATTCAATCAGTTCAACCATATTTCAGTTGCCATCTGCAAGTGCTTTGAATTTAGACCAGTCTAAAATTTGTTGTTTGATACAGATTTAGACAGGTCAGAGGATGAAAACTTTAAAAAAAAAAAACTGATAGAAAAGAAAAAATGCCTGCAACTGGCATTTGCTTTTTTCTGACGATGTTTCCTAGACGTCACAGACACCATGTTCTGCAGCGAGAATGTCTACTGTCAAACATGGATAAGAGCTGGCATCAGAATACTAGCCATGGGTCGATATTCACCAACATTCTTAAGAGTGTTCTTTGTCTTACTCTCCAAGATTTTCTGAATATTAAAGTAACACAACTTCTGATTGGCTAGACCAAATGGTTTAGCCAATCATAAGTAAGTGTTGTGTTGCTTTCAAATTTAGAAAATCCTGGAGAATAAAACCAAGAATATTCATAAGACTGGTTGGTGAACATGGGCCCTGTACATTATTAGTTGTACGGTCAGGACTGGCAGGGCACTTGGGTTCAACTTCTTCAAGGCTGTGACGAATCATGCTGCCCCGAGCTGAAGGTGATGTAGTGACATGATTCTCCACAGCTGTGAACAAGTTTCCAAGTGCCCTGCCACCAAATCATACAACTAATTTATTATACTGCAATGTTTTACCATTCCAATCTGTATTCAGCGAAATTTGCGACGAATGTTCGACATATTTCTATCTAAAGATGGATTTAAACAACTGAAAGGTGAGTAACTATAATTCTTTCTATGATTTGTTGGCAAAAGCAAACAACCATCAGTTGCTTCAAACAACCATTTTTTTTTTAATGTTACAATGTATGACCTTTGACACTTCATGATTTGTTTACATGACAAAGCAATATGGCTCATTTTAACCTCCTGTACTTGCTTTATAATGACAATATATGATACTATATGGCCTTCAACACAAGAAAAGGGGCATTCAGACATTTGCGTAAAGTGTTGTCTCAGATCAGCCTGCGCGGACTGCGCAGGCTAATCCGAGACGGCACTTTACGACTATATTAGACTTTTTCCTACAGTAGAACTGCACATAACAGAAAATTACATAAGAAAGAAAATTGCTGTCTCAGATTAGTCTGCGCGTAATGCGTGGGCTGATCCAAAACAGCACTTTACGCAAAGTCCGAATGCCCCTTTCCACATGTTGCAGGCCATGTGTAACTATATTCATTTAATTTCAGAAGTAGTCCTTTTAACACTGTTATGCTAGATAAATGAAACAGACTTTCCCAGACAGTGCTAACACTGCAGATAACAATGTTGATATTGCTATTCCTGCTTTTGTTAGAATATCTGGCAAATTAGTGTAAATCCAAGATCAGATCATTCTGTGCCATCTGATCTTGATTTAACCTGTCCATATGAGCAACTTAACCCTGGTGCAGCCCTACAAGGGTGAATGAACTACTACTTATTTAACTCTTCACCAAACGACAAAATTTTAGACTGGTCCAAATTGAAAGCACTTGCAGACGACAAAATAAACGTAACTCAAAAATTGAAATTTGTTTCCAGCAGGGTAGAAAACATTATGGGAAAAGGAGAAAATGCTGGTAACCAGCATTTTCTCCTTTTCCCACAATGTTTTCAAAAGGCTTCTATCTCAGGGTCATAAAAACCAGGGATTGTTTGGTAAAGGATTAAGACCAACCCCAATGTATAACAAATTGAATAACATACACGGCAAAAATTTGAAGGAAAGGAAAATTACATTTTCTGATACATGTAATAGGTACAAAAATTATCGTGGGAAAAGGAGCAACCCCTTGTAGCAGCCATCACTCCTTTTCCCGCATTGGATTTAAAAACTGCTAAATGTATGGGGCGTAAAAAAAGTAACACTATTACCTTACTCATTTAAACAGGGAAAGTATTCACCAAAAGTTGTACTATCAACCCCTCAAATTAAGTAGCTTCTGTTGCTAGTATAGATCAAGATCTGACTGCATGAAACATGCAGTCTGATCTTTGATCTGCACTGTCTGCTTTGTGAAGACATTTAGAACAAGAAATATCTTTAAAAATTATAGATGATGTAAATTTGCTGGCAACTAGGCAGGGCCCGTAGAATAAACATGTCTACATTTTTTACCAATCACAAATTTATATTTATTCATTTGTTATCAGTAACAAAAAGTAGGTCAAAACCCAGCGCATTCAGCTTTGCCAAAAAAGCAACTGAAGTTGCCTCCATGGCCAGTGTAGATCAAAGATCAGACAGCAGAGAATCTTGAATTTAGATCTACACTGTCTGCTGGTAACCAGCATTTTCTCCTTTTCCCACAATGTTTTCCATCCTATCAGAGACAAAGTCCATCATTTGAACCACATTTAGCCCTTAGGCTGCTAAGCCTAAGACAAAATACGCAGGCTGATCTTTGATCTAAACTGTTCCATACAGTATTTTCTTACCGGTGGAATCAACTTTGAAATCCCAATATTTTGGTTCTTACTGTTGAGTGGAAAATTAATTTTTGTTGTCATTTATTTAGCAGGTAAAGGGTTAAATCACAGTCTGAAAATGCTTCCAATTCAGACAGGTCGAAATTTTTGTGATGTGGTAAGGAGTTCAGTAATAATCTCTTTATGAGTTCAGAGACTAACTAAGATATGATTCATCGAGATAAGCCATCTCAATCAAACAGATGCATGGACAGTATTAGAAGTCTGAAGTATGGTTACCGGTACATGTAGAACAATTGGTGAATATTTCCCCTCATATCCTGTTACAAGACCTACTACTCTATACATGCAGTTACAGAACTGTTAAAAAAAGTCATCTCATACATTCATTTACCACATTCTATTTTGTTTTTCATTTTACCTTTCTCCTAAAATGTACTCGAATCCAATGAATCTGAAATAAAATTTCTAAATAGATTGCAAAGATTCAGCACTGTCACAATGTAGGTTTTGTATGACAGGCGTTTAACACCATTTTCACCATTACTTCATTTTCACCTTTCATATATTCATTTACCACATTCTATGTTGTTTTTCATTTTACCTCTCTCCTAAAATGTACTTGAATGTACTCCAATGAATATGAAATAAAATTCCTAAAAAAATTGCACAGATTCAGTACGCTTACAATGTCAGTTTTTTGTATGCCACTTTCATCATTACTTTGGCTATATTGTCAGTGTGCCTTTCCAATGCATTCCTGGAGTTTCTTTTACAAGTAATTCACTCAACATGCTTACAATATCACTGGCTGCTTTCCCACATTAACAGTTTTGAGACAATGTTCAGTTCACACTATGGCCTGCAACAAGCAAAAAGGGGCATTCAGACATTTGCGTAAAGTGTCGTCTTGGATCAGCCTGTGCAGTCCACGCAGGCTAATCCGATAGGACACTTTCCATTTTTATGTAATTTTCTGTTTTGCACAAGTCTACTGTAGCACAAAATCTAATGCAGTCATAAAGTGCCGTCTCGGATTAGCCTGCGCTGACTGCGACTGTCTGCCACTGTTTATTCTGACAAAGCTGAAACAACTGAAACTGTGACAAAAACCTAGATTGATTAATGACCACCAATTTGTGGTGCCAAAAAATACATTGCATGCACGAACATTGATAGATATTACCATCATTCAGTTGGAAATATTTCTTTTCCTTTAATCTTACTTTAATTGTTTATTTCACGTTTTTCTGTAGTTTATTGAGAAATCATGGTGGATTATGGTTTGATATTTCATGGTTACAACCAGTGAAAAATACTGATTTTATATTTACTAACTTGTCAATTGAAGGCAGTACCAGTAGTTCCCTCTCACTAGTTACCTAGGTAAACAGCGCGTGCCATTCAACCAGAGGGAAATATGAAGTAATTTTACACGTATTTACCCTAAGTTTCCCTTGCTTTATGTAACATTGTAATGCATTCTTATGTGGTGGGGCATGTGCCAGGAAATAACTGAAAACAACTGTACTGGATTTTAGTGAAAGACCCAACAAAAAAAAGGGTTACAAGTATGAAATTCACAGAATATTAATTTTGTTTTTTTTTCTTCTATATCTTTCTACATCCTTTGAATTTTGCAGCGTGGTATCACAGTATCTTTACAAAATGCAATAATGGATACAAACCACTCAGAAGTTTGTCTGTTATGTTGTATCCTTACCATCTATCTCATGATATTTAAGTACAAACATGTATACATGATTACTGATTAAAATGCTGCTTTGCAGCATAAATAAACTTGTTTTACCAAAACTTTTTTGTGTAATTTTCCTTGAACTGCAGAGTAAATCAGGCTTCCTTTATTATTTTTCATTTTTTTACCAGGATAATTGATATCAATAAATTATTTGCCCAATTATTTAGATTTTTCTTGAGTTTAAAGCCATTTTCAATACTAATTCTGTTATATTCATCAGCAGCTAGTACCCTTATGCATACTTTCCTTGAGTTTCTTTCACAACTGGCCCGAGGCTCACAACATTTTTTTTAAGGCAGTGACTGCTTTAAACCTCATCAGAAAAATGCCCAGCAGAGACAGAAATATCAAGCCTGTGGCAGTCAATATCATCAATCCTGATCAAAAAAAATTTGGCCAAGATGGGGAATCAAAACAGTGACCCCTGGGTTTAAAGCTCTGTACATCATGGACTGAGCTACCGACTTGCATGCACGCTTTGCTTTTCATAACAACCCCACAAGTTGCTTTTCAAGACCTGCCAACTGTTGATAATTGTATTACCGGTAAGAACTAAATTTGAAAACTTTACGCTATTGGTTAATTTTCTGCATGTCCAAGGACAAGTCTACCTCAGGATTTAGTCAGCTGTTATACAAAATGGACTTTATAGATCCATAATGATAAATTGCTTGGTATAATGCATGACAGGAGATGCATTAAGCCTCCTTATCCAAGAACACGGCTCATTTATACCCAGGTTTTCATCTATCAGACTTTCAAATGATTGTAAGATAAATTACAGGAAATAAATAAACAACACACCTCTCTACAGTAACTGATTTGTTTATGAAACATTATGATTCAAGTATTTATAAGCTCAAGTGTGTATTCGTGAAATGGAAGTTGATAGTGAAAAAGATTTTTCGATCTAGAAAAATGATTCATTGAATTAAATCTGGAATTAGACAAGTTTTCAGGGAAGAAAGCATAAATCTAAATGAAAAACACACACACACACACACACACACACACACACACACACACAAAAGGTTTTATGATGGGAAAAAATCCTTTGATGAAGTAAAATATATATCTTATGACAACTTTTCCATGGTCATACAGTTTTTTTTTTTTTGTTTGTGTGTTTTTTTGTCTGTTGTTTGTTTGTTTGTTTGTTTATTTGTGAGTTGTTAAATGCCTTTTTCAACATTATTTCAGTTAAATTGTTGCAGCCAGTGCAGCTATCCATACTTTTATGGAGTATATTTTACCCGTAACAATTTCCTTCCCAAGGAACTGGCTGCTTACCCACATAACTACTGTTAGGAAAAAAAAGATAAAAATGCATCCAGTCATCAATCCTTGGAAAAAATTTGGCCAAGCTGGAAATTTGAACTAGCAACACCCTCATTTCTTTTTCCAGATGTTAGGAACTGAGCTGTTGGGCCCAGCCCTGTTCAAAAGAGCTTTACATGCGGGTCAAAAGGAGAAAAAAAGCAATTCAGAGAAATTCAGTGATTAATCTTTGTAAACTAGCAAATTCACAACCATTTTTCTTTTTTTTATATTTTCCTGCAAATTATAATCTTAACCATTAAATTTATATGCTTTTAACCCTTTCACTAAATCACAAAATTCTAAATATGTCAAAATCAAAAGCATTTACAAAGAACAAATTAAGGCAACTAAAATGATGGGACTTAGCCTCTGAAAGGGCAGAAAACCTGGTGGTTACCAGCATTTTCTCTTTTTCCCACAATATATGGCGTTTAAAACACTGGATTGTTTAGTAAAGGAATAGCGATTACATGTACCACACAAATCTGAGTTTACCACCCTAAAAAAAGGCCTTTTGAAAACACTGTGGAAAAATAAGAAAATGCTGGTAACCAGCATTTTCTCCTTTTCCCACAATATTTCTACCCCTCCAAAAACAAATGTTGAATTCCGAGTCACATTTATTTTGTCATCTGCAAATGCTTTCAATTAGGACAAGTCTAAATTTTTTTCTTTTGGTAACTTGTTACACAGTGCAGATCATGATCAGACTACACAGACAGGGGTCAAATCTAAGAGAGAACCAGCTTTTTTTTTTATCTTTCCACAACATTTTCTACCATTTCGAAGACAGAAACTATCTTTTGATCTACATTTAATTCGTTGTCTGAAAACGCTTTGAATTTTGACACGTTTAAAACTTTGTTCTGTGGTAAAAGTTTAACTTTAAGTGACATTGCATTACAATATCACAGCCTTTTCATTAAGAGGCTGCCGACGGCAAAATTGCCGTCTATTTCACATTTTCAGCCGTGTACTTTTTGAGCAAGTTTAGAAAATGAAAGCAGAAAATTATAGTACTTTGTGCATAAAAAAAAATACAAAACAGTCTACTCTTTCTGTTTGCTCATGTTTAAATCGAAGCAATAAATCAGAATCCACGATCGATTCGATATGTCTTTCCTTATACCGCGATACCGAATCGTATTGTTTATATCAACACCAGATAGAAAATTTTCGGAACACCGGTAGAACGTAAGTCGGCTAAGACCTTTAATTATGAAGCGTCAGGCCACAATAATCAACTTTTTCCCGAAAAGTTAGAGTTGAAATTCACGCAACAAATATTGGTTACACATGAGACCTCACGTAAAAAATACATGGACAAAAAAGGCCAATAATCGCTTGTTTTGTGTAAAATGACAAGTTTTCAAGTTACCTGTTACCCTTACTGATATTTTTTTTTGTTAAATCACGCAGAAATACATTTCCAGAAATTAAAAGACATGAAAAATTGATCGATGCAAAAAAACGCGGAAACCCATGACACAACAAAATGTCTCTTCGACATTGTCCAATCAGAACGCAGAAACCCATGACACAACAAAATGTCTCTTCGACAATGTCCGATCAGAGTCACGTCAGACTGCCTTTTCAGCTTTTTAATGACTTTAAGCAGTCAATTTACATAAATATCTTAACATAACAGACTTTTATGCTGCAAATCATCAATATGGATTGCTTTATGTCTAGTTGGGAACCATTATTGTCATACCCTCTAATATGAATCTTACCCCCAGATTTACAGCTCAGGGGGTAAGCGTACCCTTGAATTGAAAAGCTAGAGGGAACACTGTAAAAAAATGAGGCATTCATTTTGTTGTATATGACGGTAAGATTTGTTTTACCACAAAACAGAATGGATGCCATATTGCATACCCTATACAGGAGGCAGTCTGACTTGGATCTACAGTGTTTTCAAAAATATGGTTAAAGATTTGAGAACTAGAAAAGATTGGTCCATGAGCCAAGAAAATGAAAAAAATTGCTGTAACCAGCGATGTGATTTTTTTTCAGAATTTTATCCAAAAGGTTTTTGTAGACCCCTGATCAAACTGCTCCCAAGTATACGAGTATTTGGATGAAATACAGTTTCATAACATTTTTTAATTTTACTGCATTTTCCCTGAAATTTCAAGTAACTTCATAGATTTTCTGAATATTTTTACATTCTAGAAGGTATAAATTAAGTCCAGGAGAGCTAATCTCTGACCCCCTGGAAAGCTCTAAATTCAATTTCGGCCAGGGGGCTTTGCCCCCCTGGCCCCCCTAAAGGGGGCGCTGCCCCCTGCACCCCAGCTGGGGGAGGACCCCCAGACCCCCCTGCCGTCTACTTTGTCATCCCAGCCTTCTACTTTGAAAATTAATGAAAAGGCTGTATCACCTGCTGCAAGAGACGACTAATCCCCCAGTTGGTCTCTGAATACAGATGTGTCAGTATATGAATACAGACATGGTCTAGAGTGAAAGTTATTCCTATGTGCTCCAAACAAATCCAAAAGATATTTTTAATCTAGCAATAAGATTCAAAATAATTGCCATTTCATGGTTGTTTTTGACCAGAATGTCTCAGGAAAATGAACAGCTGGATCTTCCATCTAGACTGTACACTTTGCTGTGACTTTTGGACAGGAGGAACCCTTGAAATTTCAGGTATTTGCATCTTATTTCTAGACTGAAAATTTCAATTAGGTTCATTTGATAGTCTAAGAGTTCCCAAATCATATTTACCTGTGGATTAGCTGTATAAGACTGCTGCGGTAAGCTCAATGGAGGGAGATCAGCAGCAGCTCGAAAATCCTCTAAGTTTGCATATTCCCCTTCATTTATATCCTTTAACTCAGACGGTCTCTTTGCTGGTATATATTGCACTTTAAAACTTTCCTTGTCATCTGGAAGGCTGGTTGAGGATGAATAACCAGTCAGTGATACATTAATATAATCCTCATGCCCTCCTTGATGATCCATTTGTATTCTTCCTGTACCAAATGTACCTAAATTCCCAGTGCTTCCATCATAGGAGTTTGTATGAGTCAGGCCCTTATTGTGTATACTATCAGTATAATGTGTATTATTAATGTCACGTCCTGTACTGCTTGTATCTATACCAATTGTGTTTACATTTCCGCTCTCTACTTTCTCCACATAAGTGGACGGTACATAAAATGTCTGCTGAATATCATTGGGTCTACACACATGCCACCAATCTTGTTTATCTATGCCTTCCAGTAAATAAAATATCTCATCCTCCTTCATCCACACTGTTCTTCCCTCATCTACATAATCATAATTATATAAAACCCTGACCCGGGGATATTGGGGGTATTTATATTGTTCTTTATCCACAGTGTTGACAGCCATCATGAGTACCAACTTAGTTTTGGAAATTCAATGCAGGTCTTGAATTCTGTTGCATATCATGTGTACATATACTTAACATCAGCAAACCTTAACCTAACAATTGCTTTGTTGAAATTATCAATCAAAGTTCTTAGAAAACTTCTCAAGCCAACCATGTGTCGAAGTATGAACTAGCATCAAAGTCAACTTCCTTGTGCCACATGTCAGAAATCCGTTGCGCACCTGGCGAGAGGTTTTTAGAGAGTGTAGTACGTCAAAAATAAAATAGTAGAGTATGCTTGTTTCAGTACCCCTACAGTAAAATCATTGGAATGATTAAGTCTGAGGGCAAGTCGTTTCTACAACTGGACAGTTAAACTGCACTGGGCCCTTGACCTGTCAAATTCGGGGTGTTGTTGCACTAATTCAGGTGTTACTAAAATATGTTTTTTCCGTCGAAATTGGAAGTGACGATACCATTGGAATGCAAGAAGTTGAATGTGAGGTTTAGATCGCTGTTACCAGTTAACAGGCTACATTGCTGAAGGTCCTGTATGGTTTTAAAGTGGGTTTTAAAAACTTCTGAAGTGAATCCGGAAGCACTTGTTGGACGAAGTTGCCTTAAGTTGCATTCGGTACACTCGGATTTCAGACACGGTCCGAAAAGTTGCGATATATCTTGGTTAAATAAACTTTTAGTATCGTGAATTAAACGAAAATATAAAAGCAATTTTCCTATAAAAGCGATTTTTCGTTTTACTCGCAAAGCCTTGCTAACTAAGCCTTTTAAGTCGCTAGAAGTGAATGAATGTGCGTTTGCGTTAATGGTATCAGAGGAAAATTTAAGAAGACTGATATCGATGGAATGATCGATCGATTGAGTGATTGATTGATTGATTGATTGATTGAACCGTTTGAATAATAGCCCTTTTCCTGAACTATTTACGAGATGAATGCTTTTTCATAGAAAATTTTGCGAAGCATAACTTTCCAAGATTAGTAAACCATTATAAAAGGCACAGATTTATACCCTTTTTTAATTTTAGGTAAATGCTGGGAATACGCCAGTTTTAGAGGTACTGCTAAAATACTTATTGAAAGGCGCCATACTCTGGTAAAAGCGGATTTGATCCAGCAACACGCGAAAAGGGTCATTCGGACATTTGCGTAAAGTGTCGTGCCGGATCAGCCTGCGCAGTCCGCGCAGGCTAATCCGAAACGACACTTTCCGTTTTTTATGTAATTTTCTGTTTTGCGCAAGTCTACTGTAGAACAAAATCTTATGTGGTCGTAAAGTGCCGAATGCTCCTTTTCGCGTGTTGCAAGCCATATACCAAGCAAGAAATCACTCTGATAGGGTTGAAAACATTGTGTAAAAAGGGGAAAAATGCTGGTTTATGTATTAGAGGATTTACATGACAAAAATGAAAAAAAAAAAAAATCATTTTTGACCAAAAAAAAAAGTTACAACCGTTTTGAGAAAAGTTCCACTTTCCAGGTTTAGAGTGGATTATTACAGAGAAAAGTCGAAGTAAAGCTGTCTAATCTTAACCCTTAGGCTTCTTGGCGCGACTCAAGGACCTTTTGCGGACAGCCTAGATCAAGATCAGACTGCACAGAACGTGCAGTCTGATCTTTGATCTACAATGTCCGATAAGGAGATATCCCCCCCCCCAAAAGAAAAAACTTTTTAACTTTGAAATAGCATTATTTTGGTTTTTTAAGTCACCTTGAAAGTTTCATTTTAATTATATAGCAGGTTAAGGGTTAACTTCGGCTGAGCCCGGTAGCACAGTCTGTAGAGTACCTGTAGAGGCGGTCGCTGGTTTGAATTTCATGCTTGGCCAATTTCTTTCCGAGGATTGATGATTGCCGTTGCGACAGGATTCATTGCTCTGTCACCGCTGATCATTGTTACAACGATAATTATGTGGGAAAGCAGTCAATGGCTCTGGGAAGAACATTGAGCGAAGTTATGAGGAAAAAAAAAAAAAAACTCCAGAAAAGCATGGACAGATGAATTGATCGTCGCGATAAAACTGAAATAATGTTGAAAACGGCGTTAAACACCACACAAATTTCAACATCCGTTTCTAAAGGTCTTATTTCTACTTCGATGGCGGAAACAGGGCTCCGTTATTTTCATCTTTTACCTTTTAAAGGAGACCATTCAGATTTGTTTTCTGTTAATCATTTTCAACAACACCAATAAATCATACATTATAAATACGAGCGTATCTCTTTGCAAGCATAACAAAACTGAACCGTTATGTGTGTACAGTCGGTAAAGAAAAGGCGATCTTGCAAAGGAAGCAGGATGGGAATCCCCGTATGACAGAAGACGCAAGCATAAACTTATATTATATTTCAAAATGGTCAAAGGACTAAGTTCTAATACCTTGAGCTCATTAGTACCTCAAAGTGTCGGTAGCATATCCTCATACAGCCCCCGTGGTTGTCAAAATCACCGAATTTCACAATGTAGACCCGAACTTTACAAAAAGTCTTTCCTTCCCGCAGTCATTGAGGACTGGAACGAATTACCAATTGAAATATGGAATGAAGATTCATATCGTATTTTAAGAACTATCTAAATCGGAACAAACACAGTCTCAACAAGTTGTTCTTTGTTGGAGAAAGGAAGCTACAGGTTACACATACACAAATCAGAAACAAATGTAATTCTCTCAATCGCCATTTATTTATGAAAAAATATTGTTGATACCCCTCTCTGTGGGATTGTGGTGGGATTGAGACGAGTGAACATTTCTTTTTTGAATGCAATAATTATGATGCGATTAGAACTAGACTATTTAATACAATATTAGTATTTGGTAATATTGATATTGAGATGTTACTCTTTGGGAAAAGTAATCTTGTATATCGTGACAATGAGAAATTTTTTTTTTTTTTTGGAAGTCCAAAACTTTATTAGGTTTAGCAGTCGATTTGCAGTGCATTGTGATAATTTTGTTTCTACCATTATACAATTTTAGCAGAAATATTGACGCTTATTGTAAAATGGAACAAATCCATACTCATACCGTATAAGAACCTTTTAAGAACACCCCTTTACCCTATCTCTTCTATTACCTTATCTTTTCCCTTCTCTTCCTGTACTTCTCAGTCTAACTCATCGCATGTTTTACCATTTGAACATATCTCACCCCTATACCTAAACAGTAACTAGTATTATTTTTCTCTCACTGTATAGTATACTGGCTCAAATGACTTGTAATCGGTCTAAGCCGCCAGCTGGAGAAGAACATTATTTATAAGCTCTGCTTTCGTTCTGATCCGTTTTGCAGAAAACTCTGGATTATTTGTAATTTATCATGTACATTTCATATGAATTTGCAAATAAAATATGTTTAAACTTAAAAAAGAAAAGGTGCAATTTTGCCGTCTCAGCAGGACGGTCGTGACTCGTACAATCGGTAACTCTATTTCTATTAGATCACATATGACGTCATCAGGATTACCTTAATACGATCCCATAAACAATAAACGCCTATTGATCACGTGATACTTCAGTAAGTCTAGCGTTAAATCTAAAATACCTCTAGAGACAGCGTAACCCATTAAGGAAATACACTTGAAATAATTTTCCCTTAAATTTTTCGTACTTATTTATCGGTGTTTTGGTAGTTATTTTTCCCTTATTTATATTGATAAAAAGCTTTAAGAAGTTTTGTTTGATTACAAAAATCTGAATTGCCCCCTTTAACCCATAGCCTGCTAAATAACTAAAATGAAATTTTCAATTTTGATACTAAAAACCCAAATATTGCGATTTCAAAGTTATATTTTGGATAATAATATCTCCTTATCGGAGAGTGTAGATCCAAGATCAGACGGCACGTTCTGTGCAGTCTGATCTTGATCTACACTGTCCGCAAAAGGTCAGTGAGTCTCGCTTAGCAGCCTAGGGGTTAATAGAGGAAGTTCTCACAAAGCAATTCCGTGTCATAACGACGCTGAGGACATAGGCTTTTCAAAATAGTATGGTAAAAGGAGAAATGCAGGTAACCAGTACCTTCTCCTTTTCTATCACTTTTTTGCCCTATTCAAAGACAAGATCCGTAACTTGAGTGATAATTTAATGTTCGTTTGCAAATTCTTTGAAATTAAACAAGTCCAAAATTTTGTTGTCTGTTTTCCCGCAATGTTTTCAAAAGCCGTGTTCTTCAGAACTGATACTACTCGGGGGTTATTTCTTTTAGGCTTAAAGGGCAAATCCTAAAATATTTTGACCAGACTGTTTTTTTTCCTTTAATCAGCTGCAAATGATGTCAGTTAAACATGT
The DNA here is from genome assembly GCA_946811185.2 of Hippopus hippopus. Lineage (NCBI taxonomy): Eukaryota > Metazoa > Mollusca > Bivalvia > Cardiida > Cardiidae > Hippopus > Hippopus hippopus. The sequence goes on along the minus strand of OX328108.1, from coordinate 28,505,883 downwards.
GTCCGTCATTTTTCATAAATACCACCCTGTAACATGCCATAAACCACGGCCGAATTGTCACGCTGATACACGGCCCTAAAAATGGTACATGGCTTACTTCCCCTGATTCGCTTATCTCCCGTGCATGTGTGACGTCATTGTCGAGTCACTCTGTGTATACCGTCAGTAGACATTAAGTAGGAACGCGGATGATTGTATGCAGATATCTGAGTATTAACTGAGAATTGAGCCGAAAAAATGGTAAATTGTGCAGCCTATGGCTGCAACGTCGATTCGGGAACTCATAGAAGTAGTATTTTCAAATTTCCGAAGGAATTAAAAGGGAGGAAACTATGGATTCAACGTTTAAACCGGGGCCGGACAGTAGCGACGGATTTTTTGCCATCGGTTCATTCGAAATTGTGTCTGAAATACTTCAATGACAGTCAGTTCTTAATAAGTCCAAAACTCGCAAAAGAAGTTGGTTATAGGAATTTTAGCCTGCGGTTAAAACCTGACGCTGTGCCGACATTATTCGAAACTCCGAGTCGAAAGGAGATAGGCCTTAAACCGAAACTCCGAAAGACAGACATTCCGCAACGGCAATTTTAAAAAAAGAAAATCCAACATGAAGTAGGTAATTTCTTTTTTCTTGAAATTGGAATACCGAAAGTATTTGCAGATCACAGATCAAATGTGGCCTTGACAATAGGTTTGAGGGTAGAAAATATTGTAGGAAAAGAAGATAACTCTGGGAATCAGGACTTATTCCTTTTTTCACCCTGTCCTCAAAAGCCTTCTCCATTAGGGTGGTTGAAGATCAGAATTTTGAGATAAAAGGTAAAAGAATTTGTGTGTGAGCCTGGTCAAAAACATTCTGTTTCTTAATTAAAAAAAAAAAATGTGTTATTTTAATTTTCTCACTTTTGTCTGATTATCAGAGAAAATGACTTGTGTCAAATTATATGCATTTTCAAAATTTTCATACTGACATGTTCAAAATATTTTTCTCAGTAGCCTGTCTAGAAGACATAATATGGATAGGAAAAGGAAATATCCACAAATCAAAATTGTATAGATATAATTCAAAATTTGTTCAAAATGCATGTAAGTTGTCAAATCATTTTTAAGAGTGAAATGTCAAAGAGAAGTAGTGTATGGGATAAAAGCTGTAACATAGGTTTACTGTCACCAACAAACATTACAGTGTAAAGGGGTGAGATATGCAAATGTTATGTAACCATTTCCTGTATTGTTTCAACTGGTCGGTGATGGATTTACATTTATGACCATGATTAGGGGTAGCCAGATACTGATTTCACCCTTTACCATACAAACCCTAGATCTAGTTTCCAATACCCAAAGAGAGAGTGTTTGAAAAACAGTGTGGGAAGAAAATGTTTGCTGTTCAAAGAATGATTATTATCCCTTGAAAGTTTACACCATTTGAACAATGTCGACTATGTTATTTGCAAAATTTATGTTATGAATTTGGATGAATCTATAATTTTGTTAGCCTAACCCTTACCCAAATGATAAAAAATTAGAATATTTCAAATCCACAGCATTTAAATATGACCGATAAAATGTGATTGTTTATTGGAATTTAGTTTAACTTAGTTTAACCCTTTACCAAACAATCCTTTGTTTTAACGACCCTTGTGAAGAAAGAAAAACCTTTTGAAAACATTGTAGGTAAAGGAGAAAATGATGGTAACCAGTATTTTCTCCTTTTTCTACAATGTTTTCTACCCCATCAAAGACAAGTCCAAACATGTGAGTAAAATTTAATTTGTTGACTCCAAATGCTTTTAATTCGGTTGAGTCAATAAATTTGATGTTTGGTAACAATTTAAACTTGTATTTTACACCTCTTGAGAAACAAGGTCATACAACTCGTACTAATCTCTTCGGATACTGCTTCCTGGGAACCAAAACAAAACTCGTGCCCAATGTGTGGGATTTATATTGAACCCTTTACCAATCAATCCCTGGTTTTTACGACCCTGAGACAGAAGCCTTTTAAAAACATTGCAGGAAAAGGAGATAATGCTGGTAGCCAGCATTTTCTCCTTTAACCACAATGTTTTCTACTCTGCTGGAAACAAATTTCAATTTTTGAAATATTTAACTTTATTTTGTCGTCTGCAAGTGATTTCAATTTGGACCTGTTTAATATTTTGTCGTTTGGTAAAGAGTTAAAAATAGAAAATATTGTGGATAAAGGACCAATTGATAGTTACCAGCTCTTTCTATGTTTTTACAATGAATCTGAAGTCGTCTATACTGCAATTTGACCGGAATGTCAGTATTAACCGCTCAGTCCCTAGTAGACGGTAGACCAATTTGAGACTTGCCCAAATTGAAACAATTTGCATAAGACAAACAAGAACTGAACAAATTACAATTCAGAGTTTTAGACTTTCACAGAGAAGCTCTATATGGAACATACAATAGCTATACATGTATGATAAATTTTTGCATTGAATGGATCATGTGGACAAGGTAAACAGCAAAAAAGTATTTCACACAGGTAGATCCCCTCTCCCTCTCTCTGATGTTCATGTATTTCTGTATGGTAAGAAAACAACTAAAATAATTTTCAAAATAATTTTGAGAATTAACTCTTAATAATCTCGGAACATATTCTTTTATCAAATTTCAAGCTGGTTAACAGCATTTCAAAATATTCTTATTCTCATGAAAATCGTGATTTATTGTGTAACCCTTCACCCACGAGAGAATAAACTTGTACCCGTCAATGTTTACAGAATTCTTTACAAGGTACAAATATCAACAAGAACCCATCAACAAATAGTTAGAACTAACATCTCACGATTATCAATCGTAAAAGTCAAGAAAAGGGTTATTTGACATGAAACTAAAGTGTCGGGGAACTGTCTTGTCGTGGAACTGTCTTGAAACCGTATTTTTTTGTTGTTGTTGTTTAATTCCGCCCGTTAATCTACTGAAAATGCTTCACGTGAAACAAAGTTTATGCCATACACTTAATTTTATCATGTATAGAATAATATTTCTGTAAGCGATGTTCGCCCCGTAATAGACGTATTTCAATAGCGCGCAATACTCAACACGTTGAAAAGTCCGGCACAACATCGCCATTTTCGTCATCAGTGGGCGAAAAGTTACTTTTATCCTCATCATCAGAAACTTAATAAGTTTCTTTAAAAATTGGCTCGTACATGTACGGCCTTAGCGGCCCAGAATCGTCTATTTCTTCGTCTTCAATATCGCACAGTTCACTATCGTAAACAACGTCCATATTGAAACAAGCTCTCCTATGACGTCACAAATCAAGGGACGCAACAATAAGTAAGGGAGATAAGCGATGCAATAAAAATTAATAAGCAGAAATATGAATTGAAAAAAAGTACTTTTACTAATTTTTTTTTCTAATTACAACATTACCAGGTTACAATTTGATAAGTGTAGATTTGAAAATTAACCATATCTGAAACTTGTTGATTTGCCCTTTAAGCCATTAGATTTATAACCTGAAGATTTCAGTCCGATCCTCGCTGGCGCTGCAAGTCACAAGGGAGTATCCATGGGCAAGAGAATGCAAAACGGCGTTAAGAGAAAGAGAAGAAAAGTCCCAATGTTTTTAAAACTGTTTATAAGTTGTGGGTCCTCCGTACGCAGTCCTCTTTGGCTTACTGGTTAAAGTGTTGGACATGTAATCCGGATATCCAGGTTCGTGCCTTGCTTAGAGCGCTGGCCACGTTGATTGACATGAGTTAGTGACCTGTCCCTGAATGTGATCTTTGTCTGCGCATGTTATAGTCTTCGGAGAATGCCATCTAGCGGAAGATAATGTGAATGCGATGTATCTAGCACAGTAATACTGTTGAAACGGACGTAAAGTACACTTTATCCTTCACCAATCAGTCACAAGTCTAAACCACCCCGAAATAAACAGCTCTTGGAAACATTCTGGAAAAAGGAGAAAATGCTGGTTGCCTAGTAGCATTTTCTCCATTTCCTACATTGTTTTCGTACGCTGTAAAAACTGGCATTATCATTTGGGTATCATTTTGTCGTCTCAAATACTTTAAATTTGGATAAGTCTAAAGTTTTGTCATCTGGAAAACATTTAGCATAATTGTAGCCGGCTGCTATGGTGGCATATTTCTGCCGCGAGATACGAGATAGCTATTGCGATAATTTAAGAGAAGTATCCTGATAAAACAAAGTTTCCTGGAAATATAATCTAGATAATAAAAATTATCACGATAAAAATATTGCGATAATTCTAACTATTAACATGATTTTTTTTTTTTTGCTCTCGTGCCCATAACTGACATTCACGGCATCTATAATAAGATACGGTTTCGGAACATCTTCGTCTACTTCCTTATGAATTCTCCTTTTCCCTGAATGGTTCGTAGGAGGCATTTCGAGTCGTCTTTGTGATTTTACAGACTTCTGTTCATTTCGAGTCTTGTCAAAATTTACCAATTAAGCTACAATTGTTAATGATTCAAATTTTTACTCACTACAGTTTTGTGAAGTCAAAAACTACCGAGTTCATCCAAATGATCAATTAATTTTCTATTTATAGATATCGAGAAACAGATAGAACTATTACGATAATTTTATCTCGAATGTCAGTTTCGTGGACGATTGAGAAATTTTGCGTTAAAATATTAAGTTTATCGTGATATCTTTTTCGGGAAACTTTGCACTATCTCGATAAAATTTCCAGGAAACTTTAATTTTTCGCGATAGTTTTCTAAAATTATCATGATAGTTATCTCGTATCTCGTGGCAGAAATATGCCACCATAGGCTGCTACTCTCGCCAAGATAGCACCGACAAACACATGCACGCACGCAGGTTCTGTCGAATAAATTAACCACAGACGCCGTATGGTCCTTTATCTCCCGCTAGATGGCATTCTACAAATACACATCTATCTAATATGGGTATGCTGGGTACAGAAGCGGACTAATTTTTCAAAACGACAACCATTACTTTGAATTTCAAAATCAAATAAACGTTTACTCAGTAAAACGCTACCTGGTGCGATTCATTCAGCTGTGATCGGCTAGCATGTAACCTATGCATCGGCCATTTATTAAAACAGCCCCTACATGCTTGGGTAATAGGCTAATAGCTTCGCTGTAAGCCCTACTTTTCCCGAATATTCGGGGGATGGGTGATGCGTCATAGCAGACAGGTTGAATCTTCGAATATGACATGCGCAGACAACGCCGTATGGTCAAGATAAATAATGTTCGATTGTTCAAGTGCTGGAGTTTTACAGAGTAGTCTCCCTTCTCTTAAATCTGGTTTTAACGTGTTCATGTAAAGGAGAAATTTGGGTAGAGAAATCTGAGTTTGCTCAAACGCTGAAGTTTGTCATAGAAAGGGTAGAAAAATGTGGGAAATGTGGAAAATGCTGGTTACTAGGATTTTTCTCCTTTTCCTATGATATTTTTAGTAGACCTTCTCAGGTTTCTATGCCCTTTCAGAAAAAAAGGCTTTTGCGGACGGCATGGATCAAGATCAGACTGCAGAATACCTTACGTCTGATGCTAGATCTAAACCACCCGCTTGCTTAGTCAAGCTTGTAAGATTAAAAATCTTCGGACTTTTAGTGAATTTATTTTCAGTCCAAGAATGAGGTCAAGTGTACATTTGGCACTGAAAGAGTTAACTCTACCAAACGACAAAATTCTAGACTGGTCCAAATTGAAAGGATTTGCAGACGACAAATTAAACGAGGCTCAAATGATGAATTTTTTTTTTTCTGAAAGAGTAGAAAACATTATGGGAAAAGGAGAAAATGCTGGTTACCAGCATTTTCTCCTTTTCCCACAGTGTTTTCAATAGTCTATTTTATCAGGGTCATTAAAAGTCGGGATCGTGTGGTAAACGGTTAAGTTACAGGCTTGTTTGAAAATGGGTTAGAATGATAGTACCCGCAAGTTTCTCTCGCTACGTTAATGTCAACAAGCACACGCTGAAGACGGAATTCAGACTGACCATTGAATTAAACACCAGAGACCTCCAGGTAAAGAAAAACAAAGTTTTATTGTTCAAACGTTTAAAATTTACTGAGTAATTCCCCTTTGACTTGTCAAGTCTATCCAGAATATAGCCTGTAACTGTTACGGTACACAAATCGGAAATGCTAATTGCAAAGTTGCAAACAAAACACTTTGCCGTTAAAGAAGTAGATCTTTAAAGATATTTCTGTGATTAGAGTGTTTAGAGTTCTCTTTTCGGAACCAGAGAGAAAAATGTCTGTCATGGAAACGGACCATTTCCTAGACAAAATTATATTTACAATCTTACGAACACGGAAGTTCGCAACAAATGCATAGCTCAAATACAAACTGCACCTGGCGGGATTCGAACCCGTGCGGACAAATAACCTCGTTTTTCGAGGTTTCAAAGACCAATACCATAACCACTGAGCCAAAGAGAATTCTCTCTGACGCATTTGTCAGTCATTGATTTTATACGGGAAAGCTATGCAGTAAGGAAGGAGTGATCTCCCGTAACAACAACATGCTTGTAAATAGGAAAAACAACTGAAAATGCGATTTGTATGAATCTCCTTGAGAGAGAGAGAGAGAGAGAGAGACAGACAGACAGACAGACAGACAGACAAAAAGAGTAACGTAAAAACTACTATGTTAAATGCTCGATTCATGTTTACAACTAATACGCAATTTTAATACTTTTGGTACACATATATATTATGCGATATAATTAGATAATGCAGAGAAAAAGCAAAAAGAACAGAGCATAAAAACTATGCAGATGATGAAAATATCACAGTTCAAAAGACAAATTTCAAAATAAACATGCACATGAAACTAATGATCGCCGTAGCAGGTGCGCGTGTCGATACACCGGAGGTGTCAATAGGCGTTATTTCCTCCGAGCCAACACACTGATGACACGTGAAGAAGTTTTCTGGGTCATATTTCTCCTTTATGCCAAGGAGTCGTGGGTAGTCGTTCCAGTAATCCGTCTGCCAGTAAGGGTTGTTCTTCGAGGCTTCATTGAAGTACATACCCTCTCCCAACTGCCGCAACTCCAGGGCAGACTTGTCTGCTTTTCTAGAGAAGTAGGTATCGTCCCTCGGCGCCTTAAAGTAGTCAGCCTGGTCAACAACGCCTAAAGCAATCCAACAGGTTAGGGATGAGGTCGCTGATCTGTATCCTTTGTTCAGAGGGGTAGATTCGACGGAAAACTCGGATGTTTTTCCTGCAAGATACCGCAAAAAAAAAAAAAACATAGCTTGCTAATTTTGTGCACCAAATGCCTTATAATTTTATATTGCTTCATTTCTAGTACAGCTACCTTTTCCATGTAGACCTATTTGATAAACAGAATCCATGGTCACCAACTATTCCATATTTCTCTCTAATTCTTTTTCTGAATTTGGAAAGTAACATAATTCAATTTCTAAATGGCTAAACCAAATGGTTGAACCTATCAGAAATTGCTTTACTGTGAAATATAGTAACGCCATTGAGAATGAAAATAAGAGTGAAACTCAAAAGGGTTGGTCAATAGGCGTATGGCACATGCCTAGGGGAAACGATGTTTCAGGGGTTCTGACTGTCCAAGCGACTGACTGCATCCACTTTTTAATTATCAGCAGAACCTCCTTTCACATTATAAATGGTATCAATATGTATTGTTTTAGGATATATAGCGGATATTTGGTTTTTTCGATGAAAGACCGAAATTTATTTCAGAGTGAACATCATCGGTAATATTTTCACGAGTGGCGTAGATGAAATAAATTTCAATCTTTCACCGAAAACAACAAATTTCTATTTGTTTCATGCTTCTAACCTATTTTGGGGGGGACTTACATCAAAATCCAGTACAGTCTTTTCAGTCCCCGTGGCGTACCCCCTCCGCATAACAACGCATTACAATATTACGTAAAGCGCGAGAAATGTGGGGTAAATTACGTCATATTTCCATCTGGTTGAGAGGCACGCGCATTTTACCTAGGTAACTAGTGCGCCGGAACTACTGTTTCCGCCTTCCATTGAAGAGTTAGAAAATAAAATCGGTATTTTTCAGTGGTCGTAACCATGAAATATCGAAAAATATTTCACCTTTATTTCTCGATAAAGTACCGGAAAGCATGAAATAAAAATCGTTCCTAGTTACGGTAGATTATCTTTTCAGCCATAAGTAGAAGTAGAATTGATGCGTCTGGCGCTGTGAGAGTTAAAATATTTGATGTTCTCTCTTGGATTCAAGTAATTGAATTGCAGTAGAACCTGTCTTTGTGACCAGGGTTGCATTTCACTAAACTGCGTACGCACGAAATTCGCGTTTAGGTAAGCAAGCATCAAATCTGAAAGCAAGATTCACTAAGCGGCATAGTTTTACGATTTGAGTAAATATTTGCATGACATTACGCCAGCTCATACCATGGGATAAAACATCGTTATATACAACCCCAAACACGTGTATTTTTCGTAAATCTACGCTGTTTAGTGAAAAGCAGTCCAGCTCTGTGAGGCATGCAAATTGTATAAAGCAAGCACGTAATTGATTTCCCACAGAAGGCAAAACTATTGAAATATTCCTGTACGAAGCAAACACCTGTCTTAAGCAAGCACGTTCTGAGTGTCTCGTAGGAGATTGCCGAATACAGGTTGGACTGTTCTGAACTTTCTTTACTAAATTGCAGCGTAATGCATCACATTTTTTTCTCAGAAACGTGATTATTTCAAAGCACTGGATTTGGACCGAATTCTTTTTTTCCTCAGTTTTTTTCTCTAATAAATAACATAAAATGTTGCATTTCTTGACACGTGACAAGTTACCAGTATTTTCTCCTTTTCCGACAATGTCTTCAAAACCCTTTTTCTTCAGGGTCGTTGAAACCTGGGGTTGTGTGGTATAGAGGTGAATCATAACCGATTACCATCACCACTTTGAATACCTACCTCCAAGCATGATAAACGTGCACCCAATTACCTCTGGTCTCTGATAAGTTTCATAAAACTCCTTTTTTATATAGTTTTTCAAGTCATCATTAAAACTGGCATTCTGTAATAAAACCGCGAAGAAAGTAGTTCTGACGGTAGGTGGGTCGTAGGATCTTTTTTCATAGTCGAGAAAACCACTTCTATTCGTAAATGTAAAATCAAGATGAAACTCATCCTTGAGTGCTATGAAGTCGGAAAACACTTCTTCCTCGGTTCCATCCCATGGTGCAAACTTATTCATAGACAGCAAGACCTTTCCGTGAACAATTATCCTTGTGCTTGATCCGGGGTTCACATAGTCGATGTAAGTGTTGTCAAGCAACCAATAACCGCCCCACTCTCTCGGTAAATTCTGTATTAGTGCGGCCATGGCATCCATTGTTCTGTCTGTGAGGTCATGCTTCGCATTCGACATTGGTAACTCCAGCTTAAAGGGAAAATTTCCTGTCGCGTGTACCATCTGGGAAACATCTGGGTGCAATTTATATACAAAATAAACAACAACGCCAAATGTTCCCCCGCCACCTCCACGCACCGCCCAAAACAGATCGCCGCTAGTGTCAGTGGAAATAGTTCCGTCAGGCTGCAGCATGTCACATTTGGCTTCTGTACACGTAGCGACAACTCCATTTGCAAGAACAATCTACAAGGGAGAGATAAGATGGAGATGCAGAGAATCAGGCCGTTTATACCAACGATTTTAAATTTCAATCCAAGTTCTAAATTCCCTAGTAAACTATCTAACTGGCTGAGACAGAACGAGTCTTTCACTTCAGTTCAAGTATAGCAAACCGGTTGGCTGAGACGGGAAGTATCAGGCAATCAGATTGCCGGCCGTGGAAACTCAGTGAGAATCAATATATTGTGGTTGTTTTACTTGTTGCCTGATTTCTGTTTATTTATAGGTCTTAGATCTGATATTTTAAGTTATTCAAAATTTACCCTATAGGTTTAGCAGGGTACAAAAAAATGGCTCAGTGAAACAGTCTTGCTCTGGGTTCTTTCATTAAAATTTAGCTTTCTTCATTAACGGAAACACGATCATAAAAACATAGCAATATTTCTACATCACTTTTACATGGTCGTAATCTGTAGATTCTCTAGTTGCCGAGACAGTATTAGTTGTACGGTCAGGTGGTAAGGGACTTGGAAACTTGTTCACGGCTGTGGTGAATTATGTCGCCCCGAGCCGAAGGCGAGGTGGCGACATTATTCACCACAGCCGTGAACAAGATTCCAAGTCCCCTGCCACCTAATCGTACAACGAATCTATTATACTGCAAAGTTTTACCATTCCAACGTGTGTTAAGCGAATTTTACCTGTTTATTGGTTTCAAAAATTGAGTACGCTGACGAAGTAGAATTTCCCTTCTGAGTGCCCAAATTCTATGAAAACTGACGTCACTGGGAACTGACGTCACTGAAACCTTTGTAAAACTTGCTAAAACGTGCAGTTTGGCGCATAATCTTGATATTAATCTTGGGCGACGCCGCTATTTTGGATGTTGTGTTGATAGTGTAGTCATGTATACGGGGCTCCCGAAAGGGAAACTGCTTTTACGTTGGTCTTGCCAGTGTACATGATATATATGTTCGGGGCATATTATCCAATCAGATCATGAGAAATTTCTTTGCAGTATAATAATATTTTATCACATAACTTCCCTTGTTTTTAATGTAAGACAGCCATTACGAACTTTTTTGTCCTACAAACGTGTAGGACAAGAAAAATGTGCCGTATTTGGTCAACAAAACTACGAGTTTTAGTATATTTAGATGTAAAACAAAACCTTTATACTGCACGTTTCTTTGGAACTATTTTTTTCTTTTTGTCTGTAGTGTACAAACCTGTCAAAAAACAAATAGGCTTAAATATACATGCACACGTAGGCCTTTGTTTTAACACGTCATCAACTATAATTCTTGAGATACCGTTATGTGATAAAAAAAATCTGACATTCGCTGGCTTTTTGAGTTAAAATCTTATGAACCTCGTCCACAAAAAAGTTATTAAGCTCGCCAAAGGCTCGCTAACTAACTTTTTTTTTTTTGTAGGCTCTTTTAATAAAATTTTATCTTAAACGCCAACTCACAAAAGATCCTATATACCTATTTTTGAGTATTTCATTCTTGAAGTAATTTGATTTCTTAACAAATCTCTTACACTATGAATGAACTGACTCTTTATCAAATAATCGCGACTTTTAACGACTCTGTGGGAGAACGCTTTTGAAACCATTAGGAGAAAAGGAGAAAATGCTGATAACCAGCATTTTCTCCCTTTCACAAAATGTTTTCAACCCTACCAGAGAATTTGAGCTCATTTGTATCGATTTCAAACTTGTCATCTGCAGGCGTTTTGAATTCGGAAGTCTATAACCTGTAGTTTGGGAAAGAGATCAAAGGTTGATTTACCAGGGTTTTCCATTGACTTTCTCATTTTTGGGTCATTTGATCCCCTTCAAATGAAGAAAAGAAGGCACACATATGACTTTTAGGGGTCATTTTGAAAATTTGGGGTTCAAAGTTCAAAGAAACAGTGAGTGATGGAAAACCCTGATTAGCCCAGAGATAAACTGACCTGAAATTCCAGAACATTGTCCACAGCGTATCCGAGTGATCTAGAAATGGGGCTATGCCCGCCCCCTAAAGTATATCCCCCGGGGGTAACCGTGTGAGCACTTCCCCCGACAACTACACGGCCATATTCGTTAACCTGTAATATAAATGAAATGCACATTCTGAAAAGATGGGCTTCATGCATTAGCAAAAAGTATCCGACCATGTTAGCCTGCGCAGTCTGCGCAGGCTGACATGGGTCGAAACTTTTTGCTATTGGTCATTTTTCTGCATGTCAAAGGAGCAGTCTACCTCACAAGTCATTCTATTGTGAGACAAAATGGGTTTTATGTATCCATAAGTATGTGATAGCTTGCTTGGTATAATGCATCATGGAGATGTATTAAACCAGCTCTTGCCAGAGTATGGCTTATATCAAATATACAAAATAATTATGAGGTTAAGTAACTAGGCTTACCCTTTACTAAACAATCCCGAGTATTAACGATCATGAAAAAGAAGGTCTTTGAAAACATTGTGGCAAAAGGTTAAGATACTGGTAAACATGTGCAGTGCATGTATTTGAGCTGTAAAATATATAGGTATATGTATAATAATTGGCTTGCAACACGCGAAAAGGGGGATTCGGACATTTGTGTAAAGTGTCGTCTCGGATCAGCCTGCGCAGTCCGCACAGGCTAATCCGAGACGGCACTTTACGACTACATTAGATTTTGTGCGACAGTAGACTTGCGGAAAACAGAAAATTACATAAAAACGGAAAGTGCCGTCTCGGATTAGCCTGCGCGGACTGCGCAGGCTGATCCGAGATGACACTTTACGCAAATGTCCGAATGTCCCTTTTCGCGTGTTGCAGGCCAATTATGATAAAGACTGGTTCTGCAGAGCACGAATCCAGTTGGATTCAACATTGTACCAAAACGCGTTTAATCACCTCTTTATTTCTCTCATATGTATTGACTTCATCTTTATTCTGCTTAATAAGTGAAATGAAACTTTTAAGCTCAGTGTAAAAACCTATTTTTGCCATTTCAAAGGTAATACTGGGGGGGGGGGAGGGGGGAGGGAATATGTCCTTACCGGACAGTGTAGATCAAAGATCAGACTGCACGTTCTGTGCAGTCTGATCTTGATCTAAACCGTCTGTAAAAGGTCAGTAAGTCGCGCTTGGCAGCCTAAGGGCTAAACCAAGAATATCAACTATATCATTTAATAAATAGAAAATATAGATCTATATTATAATTATATATCATATAATTATATATTATTAAAATTGAGCTGTGCTCTGTGAAAAGGGGGCTTAATGCATCTGCGAAAAGTATCGACCCAGGTCAGCCTGCGCAGTTTGCGCAGGTTGACCTGAGCCGAAACTTTTCGCTATTGGTCGAGTATCTGTATGTCCGAGGACCGATCTACCTCAGAATTAAGTGGGTTGTTAAAAAAGGTGGCTACTATGAATCCACAAGTATGTGATGGCTTGCCTGTTACCATGGATCACGGAGATGTATTAAGCCCCCTTTTCACAGAGCATGGCTCAATCATATATTAAATAGAAAACAAAGCAAAACGAAAAGGCTTTAATCAAATAATCATGATTTATAAGAATGGACTGTCGAAAATTTTTGATCGGACAGTATTTGGCTTTTGCAGACGATAACTTAGTAACAAGGGAGACTGGATAAACCACACAACAAAAATTATAGACTTGTTCAAATTGAAAGCATTTGCAGACGACAAAATATATAAGACTCAAATGATAAAACTTCTCTTTGATAAGGTAGATAACATTGTATGAAAAGAAGAAAATGCTGGTTACCAGCATTTTCTCCTTTTACAACAATCTTTTCAAAAGGATTCGTCCTCAGTGTCGTTAAAACTAGAGATTGTGTAGTAAAAGATTAAACAATTGACTTTTCCACTAAGAATGGGCGTAAAGCATATGATGAGCCACAAACTGCGCCTAACGCACAACTGTATTATCTAGTCTCAGATTCAAATTCAAGACTCTAAGAAGTCCAACATGGTTTCAGATATTTATACACCATTAGTTGTTAGCACTATTCAATTCACAATTCAACTCCAAATACATTGTGGAAAGAGAAGATTTGGTTCATAACAAGCACGTTTTCAAAGTTTTTATTGGTACATGTACTTATGTATAAGTATTAAAGCCCCATGCTCTCACCGATAGAAAAGAGTCGCCCCATGCCCTCATTGATGAAAAATTGGGCAAAGAAATGAGAGTAAGTCAATGAATAGGTAGACAATAATGTCAGAAAAGATACCATTATATTGTTTGCGTCACAAAAACTTTGATATATAGGATGATTTCTAAAATCCCCTTTTTACAAATTTCGAGGCAAGATTCAAAATATGGTAATGAGGTGTGAGGTAATTTGAATACTGCAAGGATGTCATGAAGAATTGCACGCAGAAGGTATATTTACCCCGAGTTATTTGTATTGATCAGTTCAATGCTGTTTGTTAACAACATCTTCGTTTATTTTCTAATACGCGCGCGCATCTCTCTGCTCCCTCTTCTACTTATTTGGCGAGGGCTATTTTTAGAACAGACTCTCCGTAAACAAAAATGCATCGTATCAGTTTGCTATGAATAATATTGATGGTTTTTAACCCCTTTAAGAAAATGGGGAAAATAAGGGGAAAAGACATGGTGCAAACTTTTTCCTTGGGTGATTGTTTGAAAGATACATGAAAGAAGTAATATAATGTTAGTAAAAAATATCGTCTAGAACTTTTCCTCACTTGAATAAAATGAAGATTTAAGCACACTCTAAATTTTATAAGCCATACCTTTCTATATATTTCTAGCCAGGTTAAACCAGTTTGAACTTTAACCTCCCCGTGGGTGCTTCTGGTAGAGTCAAGTTTCACTTCTATCGCTTTCATTAAGGCTAGATTTATGTTAAAGCTGCCATCCCAGCTTGACCTGCCAAGGTAACAGTGACCGGAACTCCGAATAGTCACGTGAAGGTTGTACTTCCGGGCCCACAAAACAGCCTCCTTGATGTCATTCATAGACTTCACCATGGCGATTAAGCCAGGAAACCTTTAGAAGAAATCGTGATAGTTGATAATTGAGGGCAAAGACTCTGTAAGAATCTAATTAGTACTAAATGCTATCAGTCCTTATATAAATTGTTTTAATGTAGTATGTTTCACTTTGCAACACACCGAAACATCTTGAAATAGATCTATAATTTTTTTCTTTTAATTTCATTATCATTCAAAATTAGCAATGATTGATATATTTTTTATTTAAAACAATAGGAAAAGTAGGAACATGACAGAACATAAGAAAAGTAGAAAAAAGTACATGTAGGACTATACTCGTAAGCCTGAAACTAAAACTAAACCAAATAAGATGGCCACCTTCTTTTCGTCATTCAAAATGGCCAAATACAACAGTACTCTTATACATGTATGCAAATCGTGGCTGAAGATGTTAACAACTGGCCGCCGATTTCACCTCATACACCATATTTGTTTTGTGCAAAAGCGACCATTAAAGGCCAAATATCAAAGCAGGTGTCATAAATTTAAATTTGAGTCATACCATTTAAAAGTATGGAAAATACTGTGGAGATGACAGTCTGTTATCGTGTGGTCGGGCCATATTTTAGTCGCTGGCAGAAGAAAAGAAGGCAAAAAGTAAACAAAAAACACAGCTACCTGGCAGGTTTTCAAATTAATTTCTCTGTCAGCGACTAACACTTGGACCGACCGTACAATGACAGATTGTTATCTTCACAATAATTTCCATACTTTTAAATAGTGTGATATAAATTCAAATGCATTTAAACAACCGCTTTGTTTACATTTGGCCTTTACTGTTACTTTAAGACGCTATTTCTGTTCTAATCTATATGTGTCGTTATCCTAACTTTGGGAATCTAACTACAGTTAGCCTTCATATGTCAAGTACGCACGGGATGAAAGAATAATTCGCCAGGTACCAGTTAATCTTGGATTATCGAAGTCAGAATGATGAAACTTACATACGTGTTTACAACTACGACTGCACGTACATGTGAGCTATGCTCTGTGAAAAGGGGGCTTAATGCATCTGCAAAAAGTATCGACCCATGTCAGCCTGCGCAGTCCGCGCAGGCTGACATGGGTCGATACTTTTTGCTATTCATGATTTTTCATCCATTTCCAAGTACCATGCTTTCTCATGACCAAGCCGGTTGCTATATTGAATGGATTTTATGGATCCATGATTATGTGATGACTTGCTGGCTATAATGCATTACGGAGATCCATTAAGCCCCCTTTTGTCAGAGAATTGCTCATGTATTTAATTCTTCTTTAATTGTTGCACTTTTTCCCGAAGGTGTGTCGATACTACCTACTTCTCCGAATTAACGGTCCCTTTCGAATTTTTGAATGGTCGAATAATCGAGATGGCACCTTGTGGTTTATGTAGAAAAGAAGCTACTTAAAGTGCGAGTATATCAAATCATAGGCCTCTGAAACTCCATTGGTCTATCAAGGGATAACGAAATGTTCATTATCGAACACCGTTACTATCAATAGCACATTGGCGATTTCCTCTTTATCGTATATAGTGTGCCGTTTCGATCTTTCGAGGGTCAGAGTACAGAATAAAAATCGTTTGCGAATCCATCTGCATCGATCATTAGGTTTATTTTTCCTTTTTCTGTTAAATATTATCTCTGAAAGGGGACGGGGTCAATTTTTTTTTTCGATTTCGTTGCACATCTTGTCTTACTATATACGAAACAGAGGGAGTCGCCAATGTGCTATTTATAGAAACGGTGTTTGAGTATATTCCGTGATAAACAGGCGATGCACTAATGTGCTATAAGTGTTCGATGATCCCCCAAGGAAAATTTTAGTGTTCCGTTATAGGCCAATAGAGCTCCAAAGGCCTGTGATCGAATTTACCTCTGTTCATACGTATTGTAGGCAAGGGCGTATTTTTTGTAATCGTCCATGTGTGGTAGGATCACGTAACCCACCATCTTGTCATGTAACTTGGACATATCTTCCTGTGACGGAAAGCAAGAGGACGAAAATCTACATCTCGAGCTGATGGTACTTTCGAATGTGACGTTCATAGCCCAAGAAGCACAGAGATGAGTGGCAAAAACCAATAACAAATACATGGTTAGACCTGCAAAACGAAATAAATACTTTTTGTTTTTGGAAAATTTTAGGCATGTAAAAGGACCAGAGTGCCTCATGATTTAGTCTGTTGTTGGACAAAATGGGTTTTATGGATCCATAATTATGTGACGACTTGCTTGGAGATGTATTAAATCCCCTTTCCTCAGAGTATGGCTCAAACTTAAAACCGTTGGAAAACAGTGATTGCATCGCCAGTAAAGAGAATGCAAATTTATACGAAGTGCTCGAAAAGAAACTCAGGGAGCGCACTGATAGGCTTGTGTACCATCTTGACATCACTGAAATATTAGCGCATTTTTCGGCGTAGCTAAATATGCTGGCTTTTATCCTCCTTTTTGGTACTGATAAAAAAAATGAATGAATAAAAATTTGTGATTGGTCAAAAATGTAGATATCGTCGGTTTACTTCAAAAACCTCGTAACTACAGCTTGTAACAAGCTGTAGTTACGAGGTTTTTGAAGTAAACCGACGATATACTTATTTAAGGCCCCTGCCTATTGGCGGGCAAATTTATGCCGTTTATTTTTTTTTAAAGATATTTCTTGTTTGGCACTCTTACATAAGTGAGAGAATTATGGTACTATGCAAATTTACATGTAAATGGGACATTATTGTCCTGTTAGTGAGAGAAAGAAGAAGAAAACCAGCATCTCGAGTTGATGGAATTTTCGAACGTGACGTTCATGGCACACATGACACTGTTATATCACGAAAACCTATAACAATTAGATAGAAAGAAATTTGAATGCTCTGTAAAGCAGAGATTGTATCTCAAAGAAGTTGAAAATACGAGGGCTCGAAAAGGAACTCTGAGGACAAACTGAGAGCTTCGCTGGCTGTCGCTATATTACTGAAATATTAGCGCCTTTTTTGTACAATTCGTACAAGAGTGGGAGGATCAGGTAACCCGCCATCTTGTCTTGTACCTGGGACATATCCTTCTGTGAGAGAAAGCAAGAGGAAGAAAATAGACATATCGAGTTGTTGGCATTTTCCAATGTGACAGTTATGGCCCATGTGACTCTGAGCTGTGTAGCGAAAAACAATAATAAAAACCATGTTTTGAAGTGCAAACAGAAAGGAACTCAAAAACTTCAGATATCATTGCATTGCAAAGAGGTTAACACGAATTTACGAAAAGAAACTTCAGGGACACTTTTATAGGTGCACTGGCTGTCATTGTATTAATAAAATATTTGCTTTTTTTTTTTAGTCCATGGGGGCAACCTGTTTAACTTTTCTTCAGTGCTTCATGTTTAATATTCTTTTGGTTCAAACAGAAGAACATTCAATTTTGATTAAACGAACAGTAACTTTGACGTGCACTTTTGGCAAGAAAAAAAACTGGGGGTTTTACCATTTTTCACCACCATCATCATCATTATCATCATCACTATGTCAATGGGACTGTGGGGTAGAGCGTCGGCCTTGTAACCATAAGGTCCCGAGTTCGATACCCGGGAGCGGGTGTCAACTTTGGGATTTTTCATTGGCCCACACGTTCGGCGCGAGTACTGCTGAAGTTCCCAGGAAGCAGAATCGAGAGAGATAAGTAAAAGTTGTAAGAACTTGTTTCTCAATCGATGTGAAAATAAATATGAGCCGCGCTCTGAAAAGGAGGCTTAATGCATTTGCGAAAAGTATCGACTCAGGTCAGCCTGCGCAGTCCGCGCAGGCTGACCTGAGCCGAAACTTTTCGCTATTGATCAATTTTCTGTATGTCAAAGGACAAGTCTATCTCGTGATTAAGTCGGTCATTTAAAAAAGTCGCTATTATGGATCCATAATTATGTGATGACTTGGGCCGGTATCATGTATCACAGTGATGCATTAAGCCCCCTTTTGCCAGAGCATGGCTCATATGTTTAAACTAATGGAACAAATGATAAATGATATTTAAAGCCTAGTTCTTGTACATGCCCAGGCTGCATGTCAAAATCATTGTTAGCTGAATCAAAGCCAATAGATCTCCTATTTATCGTTTACATTTTTTTCTATTGTAAAAAATAATGGTCGTCTGTGGCTTATGATAAACAATATAAATATGAAGTTTTGTAAAAAAAAAATTGTCCAATACTGAGAGATATTGGTCCATAATGGAAATATACATCAAGCGCCCTTTTTTCCGTGGCCTGGAATTAAATAAAAGAATCCAAAAAGCTTATCGGTGGACTATCATAACGAACACATGTATGAAATTTCATCAATTTTTTGTCAAGGATTTTAGAAAATATAGATCTATGTCCGGATGGACGGACGAACGAACGGATGGACGGACCGACGAATGGACGGACGGACAGAAGATACAAAAACTACCCCCCCCCCCCGCCGAAATTCGGCAGGGAATAAAAAAGATATTTCTCACCAATTATGGAAATATGAAAAAAAAAAAAAATGAAGAATCAACCCAATTCTAAATACTTGAAAAACACCCGGGGGGGGGGGGGATCGAAATTTTCTAACCAAGATGGCAAATTAGAATATGAACAATCAATCCAACAAGAAAAGCGTCGTTTCGCTTTGCTTAGACAGCATGAAAATAACAGAGTTTGAGCAACACGAAAAGATGTGAGCACTGCTCTTGAAAAACTTTTAAAAATAGTGCATCTCCGTATAGTTTTTTATACCAAGCAAGTCTTAACATTATAAGATAGACCCATTTTTCTGTAAAAGCGAGTGAACAATGAGAAAGAATGTCCTTGGACATGCAGAGCATTTGCCAATAGTAGATAGTTTGGATTCATGTCAGTCTCCGCGGACTGCGCAGGCTGACATGAATCGATACCTTTTGCACCTTAAGCCCCATGTATTCATAACATTTGAAAGGTAGTCTCGAAAAAGATTAAGTTTTTAAGTGCTGAAATTCGTATTTTCCTCGACTAAACCTGTTAAAAGATATAGCGCAAGTCCACAAACCTTTTGAACAACCCTCGTAGCAAAAAACGTTTCGACCCATCCGCGCAGGCTGGCGTGAATCGAAACTTTAAGCTGATGTATTTATACCCCATTTCACAGAACATGTCTCAAGTGAAGTTTTGTCTTGTTTCTTGCCTCCTTTTTGTGTAGTGTATTGTAATCTAAATAGTTTATGTCAAACAGGACGTTGAAAGGGCCTAACAATTATGTGGTCGTATGAGCTGAAGCGGAACTTTTGTCCTCGTTATTTTGTTAAACGTCGAATAATGTATAAAGATCTGTTGAATCAATGGGTTTTGCATCCTCGTTGACCCAGTTTCGATTCATTCTGTCCAGGGGTAATGCATGGAGAGTAACGTAATGCTTAAACCTGGGTTCCGAGGATGTGGGTTTTGATACACAATAGCAAAGCCATGCATGCCTTTAAACCGGGTTTCAAATATCTTTTAGTCAGAGACAATACTTCATTGACTTAAACTTTAGAGTTTCTCGTCAAACATTAAACAATAATACAGTGACATGCAGTTGAATAGTCGAAAAAAATCAACAATAATAATGAAAATTATAATGATAATGATTATAGAAAGACCATGATGACAATTTTGATAATGGAAGCAAAGAGATTTTCAGAGTATCTCGTCAATTTCCGTTTGTTTAGATTATGGGGCAGACCGTCTTCTGTGCAATCTGATCTATCAGCCTGCGAACAAGTCTGATGTTACCATCAAGTTTAAGTGCAAGTTCTTAGGCTGCTTAGCGCGACTAAATGACCGTTTGCGGACAGTGTAGATCAAGATTAGACTGCACGGAACGTCACTTTAATCTTGGATCTACATTGTCCGATAAGAAGATATTTTCCCCACCAAAATATCTTTGAATTAGCAAAATTTGGGTTTTCACTATCGGGGTTTTAAGAAGTTCCATATCACTTATTTCGCAGGTTAAGGGTTAAAATTCTCTACTGCCCTCTACTTCTCTTTCAGTTTTTACTCCAATGACTGACTCTCTCTCTCTCTCTCCCACTCTCTCTTCTTTAACTCCGTGTTTCTGTCTATCAATATCACATACAAATTTAAAACCCAGCTTCTGAGTCGCTAGTTCGATTCCCAACTCGGGCAAAATTCTTTCCGAGGATTGATCAATAATCACTGCGACATGGCTCACTCCTTTCTCACTGCTGGATACAGGTTCTAGTGGTATAGAGGAATGTTATGCGAAGCACGTCCGGGTTAGAAGAAACTCGAGGAAGGCATCGATAGGTTGACTGGCCGCAACGATATGAAAAATCTATTATGAAGACGACTGTGTGCACTAAACAAACATAACAAAAAAAAAAAAACCACGACGATATATGCAATACTTTAAACAAACATACGAAAACAAACCAACAAACCTTCTTGTTATTTAATGTTCAGCCTCGTGAATTCCACAGATTTTACATCTCTCATTTCACGTCGAACTTAAACTGCGAAATTTGGAGGGTGTCGTGTTAGATATTAGATCTGCCCTTATAAATAAACAATCACTATAGTATAACGACGATAGCATGTCACCCTGTCAGGGTAAATTCATTTGGATTTTTTTGGTAAATTGAGAACAGAACAACTCTTTATAGCCTGTAAGAATTGACCTAGCAGGCCGTGGCTAACCTTTGACACAAGTCGACTAGTTTACTTTTCATTTTTAGTGTCCTCGAGCCAGTTCGGATATGGTCGTCGTAAATCTATGTAAACACATGCATCATATTTAAGGTCTACGGCCCCTAACTATCATATTAAAAGACGGAATCTGCCGAGATTTGCCGAATAGCCTTTACGAAAACGTCGATGTTACACGATATTTACCGATGAATTAGTGAGTCTACGACCCCTAACTCTCATATTAAAAGACGGAAGCTGCCGAGATTGACCTAATAGCCTATATGAAAACGTCGATGTTTACCAATGAGTTAGGGGCCGTAGACCTTAATACCGTATTTACCGATCAATAGGCGAATACTGCTACTCACGATGATTTCCGAATTACCTCTTTTACCTCAATGAAAAATGTAGTGAACTGAAAAACAGCTCCACCCTGCCACGTCAGTTCTCATAGCCTATACCGATCTTCTAAGCAATAAATTACATCCCGCAAAATTCCTAATAATACAGACATTATGGAGTAATAATATGAATATTCTCAGCTTTCTGTATCATTATGTTATAATATCTATAGCTCTTCACCAGGACGTCAAAAAAAAAATGGACTTAATCCAAATTTAAAACACTTGCATACGACAATTCAAATGTGACTCAAAATGAAAAAAAAAAAAAAGTCTTTGTTGGAGTTGAAAACATTGTGGGAAAAGAAGAAAATGCTTGTTACCATCATTTTCTCCTTTTCACACAATGTTTTCAAAAGTACTTTTCCTCACGAGTCTTTAAAATTCGGCGCTGTTTGGTAAAAGTGATACTATAGCGGTAACACGATATCGTCGCTGAAGTATACTGGAAGGTCAAAGGTCGATATTACGTATTTTTTTGTAGGCCTATTATACGAGGGTTAGTCATATCCCTCTAACAGCTCCTTGACAACGTTACTTTTGTGCGGTGACGCTTTGTCTTGCAAAATGAGCGGCGTGCAGTCAATCAGCTCTGCGCGCTTTCGGCGTAATGCTGGACGAAGTTTTGTCCTAAGATACATCTTGTAGTACTCTTTGTTGACTGTTTCACCTGTCGGTATCCTATATAAGGTCAGTACCCCACGGTAATCATACGCAAATATCATCATCATCTTGGGACAGTTCTGACTTCGGCGGAATTTTACCGGTCTCGGCGAGTTTTTGGTGTCCAATTCGCTACTCTGTCGCTTCAATTCAGGTTCAAATGATCGCATCCAAGTTTCATCAATAGCAACAATTCTTTGCAGCATTTCACCACCTTCTGCATCGTACCTTTGTAGGAGTGATTGGGCAATATTCACACGTTGGTGATTTTCCGTTTCCGAGAGCATGTTGGGTACCTATCTAGCGGCGATCTTCCTCATTTGCAAACGTTCAGTCAAAATGTTATATGCCGACCCGTGACTTATGTCCAACTCATATGCTATCTCATCACATGTGTATGTTCTATCAGCCTCAAGTAGTTTTGCTATATTTTCGTGCAAATGCTTGTTTAGAATTGGAATAACGTTGAACCGTCTATTGATTGATTGATTGATTGATTGTATGGTGTTTAACGCCGTTTTCAACATTATTTCAGTTATATCGCGGCGGCCAGTACACATATCCATTCATTATCTCTCGCTAGATGGCATTCTACAAATACACACAACTATCTAATTTGAACATTCTGGGTACAGAACCGGACTACTTTTCAAAACAACAACCGCTCCTTTATATTTTAAAATAAAATAAACGTTTACTCAATAAAACGCTACCTGGTGCGACTCATTCAGCTATGATCAGCCAGCATGTAACCTATGCACTGGCCATTTATTAAAACAGCCCCCTACAGGCTTGGGTAATAGCTTCGGTGTAAGCCCTACTTTTCCCATACATTTGGGATAGGTGATGCGTCATAGCAGACAGGTCGAATCTTCGAAGAATGTAACATGCGCAGACAACGCCTATCCATGCTTCCTTGAGTTTCTTTTTACCAGTACTCCGCACAATATTCTTTCAATGCCACTGGCTGCTTTCCCACTAAACTATCGTCGAAACAATAGCCAGCGGAGAGAGAAGAATGAATCCTGTCGCAATGACTATCATCAAACCAAGTAAAGAAATTGGCCGAGCCGGGGATCGTACCAGCGACCTCCTGTTCCCATGTCCTGTACGCTACTGACTGAGCTACCGGGGCTCGGCAGATGTAAATATGTGTCAATATGTTTTACATGTATGTGAAAACTTGTGTATTTACCGACTCGATACGGTGGCACAAAAGTGACATGGAAGATATATTTTATACTACGTGCGCACGCAGTAGCTAATACGTGCGCACGTAATAACTAATACGTGCGCACGCAGTAGCTAATACGTGCGCACGTATTACATATTACGTGCGCACGTAATAATCCACCAATCAGAATCATGAACGGAAGCCATTGTTTCAAGATGGAAGTGGAAGATAGACATTTATTGATTCGTGATAAACTGATTGGTCGATTATTACGTGCACACGTAATAGTTATTACGTGCGCACGTATTAGTTAATACGTGCGCACGTATTAGCTACTGCGTGCGCACGTACTAGCTACTGCGTGCGCACGTAATAACTATTACGTGCGCACGTATTAGCTAATACGTGCGCACGCAATAGTATTACGTGCGCACGTATTAGTTATTACGTGCGCACGTATTAGCTACTGCGTGCGCACGTAGTATAAAATATATCTTCCATGTCACTTTTGTGCCACCGTAACCCATGGCTGTTTTGGTCGGATTATTACAAGGTAGCTCACACTGTAGATACGACATAAGATTGCATATTCTGTGCAGACCATAGATTCGTCTTCACTGTCTGCAAAAGGGACAGACGTTCTAAGCGGTCTAAGGGTTCATTGACATTCACGCTTGTGTTTGATTAATCCCGCGTAACCGGAATGTATGTTCAGCTTGTCGGCAAACATGAAAGAAAAATGACTGCCTACCCGTCTACTGATACAACCTATTCCTTTGTTCGACAACAATATGTCATGTACAGTTACACAGAGACGGGGTATACCCTTGGTTTGTGTCCTTAGAAAAACATGAACACGTTCGATGCTTCTAGGACATGGGGATTCTCTGTGCCATGATAATTTTATTGTGTCATTCAGTTTTGAAAAAAAAAAAATGTGTAGCTGAAGGAAATTTTTTCCAGGAAAATAAATGGATAATATAACATGAAGATTACAGTTCTAATGATGATGGAGGTAAGTGATTGCGTTTACAATTCATTATATAAGCGTTTATCCTTCACCTGAAGAAGAAATTTGAGACTAAGTCGAAATTAAAAGCATTTGCAGGCGACAAATTCAAGGTGGCCCAAATGACAAAATTTGTTCTTGATAGGGTAGAAAGCATTGTGGTGGTTTCTAGCATTTTCTCTTTTTCCCATAATGTTTTCAAAAGCTTGCTTTTTTCAGAGTCGTTACAAGACGGCAACGAGTCGTAAAGGGTTAAATATCTATGAACAATTGCTGAACATTAAGCATCGTGACGATCAAAAGAAGTGGTTAAATATTGGTTTGATAAACAGGTTACAGATCATGTTAATGTCATTTTTGACAAAACTAGAGCTGTCACTGAATGTGACACAATACCCCCGCCAGCGCTTTGACAGAAACAGTCAATTTAACAAAAAATTATCTAAGTCCAAGGGAAGATTACCCTTGAATCATAGTGAGTAGATGATTGAAAAGTGCGTCTTGCACAACTTCAGTATACGATCAATGTATCAACAAACTTTCAATACAATAGCAGCAAAACTGTAGAAGGAGTTCGCGACACAAAATTACTAGTATTTTGTACACAGACGGACACACGAACGGACACACGGACGGACACACGGACGGACAGGCTGATATCAGTATACCCCCGAAAACATTCGTTTTGCGGGGGTATAAATATGCATGCACACAATATCATCCTTGATTTTGTAATGTTTGAGAGACCCTGAAATAAAAAAAGATGTTTAAGTCCAAGGGGAGATAATTCCTCAACCAGGAGGACACTTGAAATTTGCGTCTTGCAAACCTTCAATATATGATCAATGTATGTGCAAAGTTTCAATACAAATATCCATGCACACAATATCATGCTTGACTTTGTAATGTTTGAGAGACCCTGAAATAAAAATATGTTTAAGTCAAAGGGGAGATAATTCTTCAACCAGGAAGAGTTGAGACTTCAAAATTGCGTTTTGCAAACGTTCAATATATGATCAATGTATGTGCAAAGTTTTAATACAATTGCAGGAAAACTGTTGTGGGAGTTCGCGACACAAAATTACTAGTATTTCATACACAGATGGATGTAAAGAAAAAAAAAGTGTCAAGTTCAAGGGGAAATAATTCCTCAACCAGGAGGGGTTGACACTTGAAAATTGCGTCTTGCAAACTTTCAATATATGATGAATGTATGTGCAAAGTTTTAATACAATTGCAGGAAAACTGTAGTGGGAGTTCGCGACACAAAATTACAAGTATTTTATAGACAGATGGATGTTAAGAAAAAAAAGTGTCAAGTTCAAGGGGAGATAATTCCTCAACCAGGAGGAGTTGACACTTGAAAATTACGTCTTGCAAACCTTCAATATATGATCAATATATGGGCAAAGTTTCAATGCAATTGAAGGAAAACTGTAGGAGGAGTTTGCGACACAAAATTACTAGTATTTTGTACACAGACGGACACACAGACGGACACACGGACGGACGGACAGACAGGCTGATTCCAGTATACCCCCGAAAACATTCGTTTTGCCGGGGTATAATAAGGTCCGATTATACTCGTATACAAGGAAAGAAATGATCAGACTGGACCCAGGCTATCCCGTGGTGTACATCGGTACATTATGCTGGCCAGAACTACTTTGAAATAAGACAAATTGTAATTTTAACTGATTTACCTTTTTCTTTTCACGGGTGTCCGGAATCAAACCCGGGCAACGCTGACGCGTAAAAATAACCTAGTCATTAATCATAATGTCAAGCACAACTTTAATAGAAGAAAAAGATAGATCTATTTCTTTGAAAAATTTCTTTTTTTTTAAAACATTTGATGATTCAAAGGAATTTATTTCATTGAAATTTTACTTCTCATGGACAGAACAACATTTCTCAACAGAGAAAAGAGACCTGTCAGAGATACATCATTCGAAAAAAGCTATCCGATTGGTTAGTTGTTTATGCGTTGTGGAGTGGAAGTAGGTCCGAATGACGTCATTTTCGTAATTTTCGATTGGCTTATTACAACCACAGTGTATTTGTTGCTGTAGCAACACCATCATAACAATCGACTGTTCCAAAGTATTTTGCATTTGTCGAAAACGATGTTTTTTAAGAATTCGATTTCATTCCTTCTAAAAATTTGAAGTTTCTTCTTTTTGTTCTGTCTAAATTTACAATGCTCTCGACATGTTTTTGTTCTTATGTACTCGAGAAATATCGAACTATTTGAAAGGCGTTTGGATAATACTGTTCAGAGGCATTTGCAGCAAACTGCCAAGCGGCGACATATGAAGGCGAGAATCAAAGTCTCGCCTTCCAAAAACTGTGCCAAATTGTTTTGAAATCCATCCACAAATGCAGATTTCTGGTCCGGACAAATTCGGAGGGACGGACGGACGCACCCACTCATACACCTACGTACGCAACCACGCACGCACAGACGGGTGGACGCACATACACAGAAGCGTCATTGTGACAACTAGTTTAAACATATTTTATTCAATATAATAACATATATAATCAATTACAACAAGCCATTACGAAAAGGATTGAAACGGAAGCATCAAAGCTTACATAGTTCCTCTCCCTAAAAAAAAATGTGACAACTATGTCTCGTTCACCGCAAGCAGGCTTGACAAAAACAATGATAAATGATAACAAAAGTCCTAGTTATTCGTATATTTATACACGTATCGGATAACCCATTTAAACCTTTTACTAAACAATCTTGAGTCCTAACGACAATGAAGAAAAAGACTTTTGAAAAAAAAACTTCAAACATTACAAAAGTAGAAATGGTTGGTAACCATTCGCAACACTTTCTCCTTGCTATGATATGTTTTGTTCTCGTTTATTTCACAGACTTCGCCCGTCATTTGAAACACATTTCATTTCAATGCATTTACAAAAGCTGTCAATTTGGACAAGTCGAAAAGTTTGTCTCCTTGTATAGGGCTAAGGATATCCTTGCTGAAACAGCTACACGTGACTTATGAAATGTATAGACAGTAAAATCAGGGTCTTGGAATACCGAAATATGGCCTGCAACACGCGAAAAGGGGCATTCGGACATTTGCGTAAAGTATCGTCTCGGATTTCATATAATTTCACCACTAGATCTATAGCCCTATGTCATGAACTCATGCTTCCTCTATCTTGTCAACAATCCCAAAAATATTTGCCCAGGCGACCCGGGTTTTGTCGTGGTCGAAAGATCCGGTTGCCGCCCAACGTTAATGATAAAGAGTCGTAATGACATCATGTTGAAGAGGCTTCATACTGTTAAGAATAGAGTATTTACCTTTCCTGCAAATGTTTGTCATTTGTGTGATTTGTAATCTTGGAATTATTATTAAATATAGTTTTTCTTGTAATTAACCCTGTACCACATAATCCCGAGTTTTAATTACCCTAACAGAGTTTAAACCTTTAGAAACCATCGAGGGAAAAGGAGAAAATGCTGATAACCAGCATTCTCTCCTTTCCAAGCATTTTTGTGTAGGTAGTTTGAGGTTCATAGGGATCCCCTGAATTTCGAAATATCTTAAAAAAATGCTTTAGCTATTGTACTGAAAATTTGCGTAGTTAATAATATTACCTTTACCAACTCTGGGTGAAATTTTCTTATTTTGACTTTTTTGCATTCAATGCAATATTGAAAAGTATGAACAAAACAGCTTGAAAACGGTGAGAGGGTTGAAGGCTATTCCAAGTAAAGGGTTTTCCTGTTTATGAAAACAGTTCTCATGCAAGTACAGTAACTGTGGTCGTCTATTGTTTGAATAGTAGAAACTTCAACTTTCGAGGCCCTGATCTCGTTTTTTGTTTAGGTTTTATCTTAATGATTCAATATTGGAGACTTGCACACACTTGCTTACATTTTTTTTTTTTCTTTTCCACGCCCAACCATAGATTTTTTTCCCGCGAAACCCAGTCAAACTTTGGCTGACGTCATGTGGTATAGCATACAGGAATAAAATGAAGAAGGGTGCATTGTATGAAGTGGTTAAGTTCCATAAATAAGCTCCAAAGTATTGTTGTAGATGATTTTCTACGGTCAAAGGGACACAGTGTCTTAAGACTACTACCCTATGAGTGTCATAATACAGTTGAGCTAATTTAGGCGAAATGAAAAAAATGATTGCAAAAAGTAAGTAAAAAAAAAAAACATGAAAGACCTTTAAGTGTCAGGTGGTTTGGAACACATATCTCAACAGAAGTGGTATAAAAGCTTGAAGCCATGCCTAAAATAAAATGTAATCAATTATTGAAGAACAGACACCATATAAGAAAACATTGGACAAATCATTTTAGACTTTAAGGTTTGAATGAAAGTGACGAGAGTTATATCTAAGGTAAAGTATAGAACTATATCATTTGTACAAAAAACAATTTCAGAGCCTCATATTTAACTGAATTGAGGTACTGAAGTCATGCACTTGTCCAGTTATGTTTGCTGTTCTGGTCACTGTGCGAAACCGTCGGAGAATGTTAAGCTTCAGAGCAAAAATTTAACATTACTGGAATAGGCGAAATGTTCTTCCTTGCAGAAGAAAAAATCTAATTTTCACTGTGAGAGTTGGTAAGGTCATTTTTTAAAGACTTTGAAAAGTTTCATAAAAATTGATACAGGATTTTCAAGAAATTTCAAAATTCAGGGGGTCCCTATGAACTGCAAACTACCAATACCCTCTCATGATAAAACTGATAATTTAAGCCTCATTTCATTTGTCTTCAGTAGATGTATTTAATTATGACCAATTTAAAATTTTGTCATTAGATAGAGTCAACATTGAACGGGTCCCGAGGTACCGTCGACCGACCTGTTTTCGTGGGGTACCTGTTTTCGAACCCGAAATGATATCCTACTTTTCTTGCGAACTATAAAGTAAATGACGTCATCTTTTTGTGAACTGCTTATTTGAATGCAAATAACAGTTTCAATGCTGTTAATATTAACGAACTGCAACCAAAACAAGACATTGTGCATGATTCTAAAGGAAAGGTCGGTTTTAGTGACGAACTGCCATATTCTGAACATTTGTCGTACACTTTCCAGGCATTCTTTAAACATACTTAACATTCTTTAAAATCACATATACTACTGCTTTCCCGACTTTTTTCTGTACTTTTGTTTCCTTTTTATAGCGCTATATTTATCATTCCGAATTTCCCCTAAAGTTTTCATTTTTAATGTGCTCACTTCTTTGTCTAGATTGTGTGGAGTGTCTAATGATTCTTTTTGATTTTACTTACTACGTAACTGTGGTACATTGTAAAGAACATAGATTTCGACATGTGTTGGGTTGCTACATGTTATTCCTTTACTTATTATGTGCGGTAACATGAACTGTAGAATTTTAAGGTATCTTTGTGGCTACCCAACATATTGTCCACATCTTCATTTTCATCTGACTGTTACACTGTTCGTTCTTCTTTCAGTCCTAAGCAGTATGAGCTATTCATATTCAGTCCTAATGAAAATTAGACAATCGTTATCTCTGACTAAACAGAATTTACATCGCACTAAAAAACGATTATTGACAGGTAAACGCTGTGAAGAGAACGTACAATTTTGTAGATCGGTATTTCAGTTTACCATTTACAGCTTGTTGCCTTTGATGGTAGTGACTCATCTTTTGATACTGCGAGCACGGGATGTCCATCCAAATCCTGGTCCGCAACCTAGTGAGTCTTCAGATAGTTTGTCGAGTACAGATTTGTACAATTTTCTTAATCTTCCCAATCATCTCTCTACCGTCCATTATAATGTCCAAAGTATAGCTAATAAGCTTGATACTTTGATTGCGGAGTTTTCCTTTTTTGATGTTCTTTCATTTTCTGCGACTTAGCTACACGATAGTTTATCCTCAGAAGAGCTGCTTTTCCCTTCCTTCCATCCACCAGAACGAAAATATAGAGTTCATGACCGATACGGTGGTGTAATTTTATATGTAAAAAATAATCTGTCTTACATACGTAGAAATGATCTCGAAATTGGTAGACTTGAGTGTATTTGGATACAAATCAAGTCCATTAATAATAGGAACATTTTGTATGGTGTATTTTATAGACCACCGAACTCTGACTCGACTTATACTTCACTTATTGAAGATTCTACAGATCTTGCTATAAATTCTAATATTGCTGATGTTATGATTACTGGTGATTTTAATCTGAATACTATGAACGAAAATCAATTTCGTAAGGTCGAAGCTTTATGTAATCAGTCTAATTTAGTTCAATGTATTGCGTCCGCAGTCCGCGCAGGCAAATCCGAGACGACACTTTACGACTACATTAGATTTTGCGTAAAAGTAGACTTGCGCAATTCGGAAACACACTTTACGCAGATATCCGAATGCCCCTTTTCGCGTTTTGTAGGCCAATTATTACTATACAGTATAATAAAATCCAAGGAAAGTTAACGGTTATTATAAAAGAGCGACGCTCTGGGGAAAAGGGGTTTACTGCATCTCCATGACGTATTATACCAAGCAAGTCCCTGCATAAAACTGGATCCATTTATAAAAACCAATTGGTCTAAAAGACCGACTGAATCTAAGGACAGAATGGTCCTTGGACATGCATAAAATTTACAAAAGGAAGGACTTTCGACACATATCTGCGCGGACTGCACAGGCTGATATGAGTCGACACTTTTTTTGCAGATGCATTAAACCACCTTTTCACAGAGCATGACTCAAATGAATTTTGATTGATGTGCCGCGCAATTCCGATTGGATAATCTATCAGTAGAGTAACGTTAGACGACATTCGGGCTAAAAATGCTCGTCAGACCCCAAAGTTAGTTTCCCTTTTTACACTCCATTTCCAGCCATTAGGAATGTGACGGTATCTTGATTTCACCGATAACTTTGTTCATGTAGACTGAAAGAGCAACTGTTCAACAAATAAGAATGCATGTTTCAATTCTAAATCAATCAACACAGATTTTAGCTATTACATTTAATTTGGAGATTTACGAAAGCCTACAGGGGTCAAAATGAAGGTAAAATGTTTTTTCAAAAACACGTAATAACGTGAATTTAAAACAAGTAATAGCGAAAAAAAAAAAAAGTTTCACTGACGCCAAAAATCTCGTAATAACGTGTTTTAAAACACGTAATAACGTGTTTAAAAGTCTTAGTAACGCGAAAAATCTCGTTATAACGTGAATTTAAAACACGTAATATTGCAAAAAAAAAAAAAGTCGCCCAAACGTGCAAAAATCTCGTAACAACGTGTTCTAAAACACGTAGTAACGCGTTTAAAAGTCGCAGTAACGCGAATCGAAAACTCGCAGCAACGTTTTTTTTTCTACTGTTTTCGTTAATATTAAGTTCAGTAAAGTCCAGTCGAATCTCCCATTACGCCGCTTTCAATGATATTTAGATCACATCACAGTTTTAACTCTTTTATTCCCGCTCTGTCTAGGTTTCATCAATATTAGTCTGCAGCTACTCTGTTCCCTGCCATCAGACGTGACTAGCGCCGGCAGAGGAAATCGAACCAGGGTTTCTCATTACAGGTTATTAATCCTGACCACTAAACCACAAAAGACTATCTTATGAAAGCTACGTTATGAAACAAACAGTGTAACTGAGTGTCTGAGTGATATTTGTTTCTTTAGGATTTACTCCGTTTTCACCAGTGTTTAAATCATTGAAAATGCATTATTTCCTGATGATTTTTCCCTTAATGAACACCGACTCGATGAATACTTGGTCGAAACCTCGCTCAGCTTGGTAGGTCAGTTTGTAACATACAAGGTTGAATCATGCTGGGGGGGGGGTGGTGGGGGGGTGTTGGCTCGATTCAACAGCTCAGCCAAATTCTTTTCGGAGATTGATGATCGTCATTGCGAAAGGTTTAATTCCTCTTTCACCATTTGTCGTCTTTCGAAGGTGTTGATGTAGGATAGCAGCCAGTAAATAATTTTGCAAATAATATTGTGCGAATTATTGGTAGTTATTGGCGAGTTATTGGTGAAAAAAAGAAACCAGTGAACATCAACTGAACAAACATTTTCAACAATCTTGTCAAGATCGAGGATAACGATAGTGAATTTCTACTTTCCCAGCTGCAATCTATGTTCCATCTCCGCTTCCATTGCTAACCTAATCTGACAGCTGCAAGGCAAAGTAAAGATGTAGACAAGAATTATACGAGCCATGCTCTGTGAACAGGGGGCTTAATGCATCTGCAAAAAGTATCGACCCGCAGTCTGCGCAGGCTGACCTGGGCCGAAACTTTTTGTTATTGGTCAATCAGCTGCATTTCAAAGGACCAGTATACCTCATGATTCAGCCGGTTGTTAGACAAAATGGATTTAATGAATCCATAATTAAGTGATGACCTGCTTAGTACATTATTCATCACGGAGATGCATTCAGTCCTCTGTTGCCAGGGCATGGCTCATATTTTTTGCATTTTTTGGTCCTAGTGATATACAATACATAATGTATGATTTCATTGGTCGACAGTTCCGACATATTACATTACGGAACCAATGACACACTATAATAATTATCCGCGAGAACGAATGTTTCACGGATAAAGGTGTAGTATACCGCAACGAACCAAGGTTCACCGGCAATGACTGACACGTATAGGAATGCTTATTTTCTAGCAAAAAGGCTCAGAAATCGAACATTGCAAAGGCATTCCCTGAACATTTGAGCAATGCTTAATTTGTCATCTGCTACAGTTGTCAGATATGACAAGCCTCAAATTTTGTAAAGAGATTAATCAAGTTTGAAAACATCTTTGTAACATACACTCAGCAAAACTTCTAACCGGCCACTTTTGTTTCTCCTGTAAATTTGACCAAGTAATAGACAGGTAAATAAAAACAACTTATAACATATGTCTAGACGTTGGACATGGTATTGTAATGAAATGATTCTCGTTTTTGCCAATGGAAGGCATCTCCTTTTCAGAAAAGGGAAATCACGTGGTTTGCGCATGCGTGGTGTCTATCGGACAAACCAGGTTAAAAAGATATGCATACATTGCTAAAATTTTGACAGCGGTAAGAAAAAACATGGAAACTATTTTCTGCACAAAATATAAACCGAGAGAAGGACTGTGAAGTTTTCAAAAAAATGATTTTTCAATTTTCAATGTTAAGTGAATG
The DNA here is from genome assembly GCA_946811185.2 of Hippopus hippopus. Lineage (NCBI taxonomy): Eukaryota > Metazoa > Mollusca > Bivalvia > Cardiida > Cardiidae > Hippopus > Hippopus hippopus. Next base: position 28,472,186 of record OX328108.1, on the reverse strand, counting down.
AATGTTTAATAACTTCATTTCAATAGAACAAGTCAACAAATTCTTTTCAAACTTAGGCTGGATTATGCTTTTACACTGGTCAATTATTCTCCAAAACATCAAACTGAATGAACTGCCTCTTTTCTGGATAGCGGATGCCAAAAGAGGTCTAAGGGGAATTCCGGCTTAAAAGTGGCCGTTTAGAACTTTTGTTTAGTGTATGAGTACATGAACACGTCTACACTCGAATTAATGTTTGATACTGAAAAGAAATCAAAACCTAATGTAGCTAAACGTAAAACTGATCAATACCCTTTTGCCTAAATATATTTAAAATTCATCTATTACGAGAGAAGAGCGTTATATGAAGAAGGTTCTTGATTCAAATATTCAGCTTTATGGGAAAACAGATTAAAACCACGAGGCTTGCCAATAAAGGAATGCTGCAACTAAATGGGCTAATCTTGCTCGCAGCTGTACCGTAAACCTGCAAATAAATGTCCAGACATACAGCAATTTCATCGCTTGACAAAACATAAAATCCGCTAGGTGTCTCTGTAACGTCAGAAAAAACGTCCACGGTAAAATTTAGGTCAAGTCGTCCTATTTTTAGTAACATGGACTTATACTCAGTTACTGTGAGAACGACGTAGGGACATAAGAAAAAGTATTTCGGGCCAGGCTCTACATTAAATAGCATGTCTTCCATCAAAACATAAACATGGTGTTCTAAATTTCTAGAAACCTGCCCTTTGAAAAAATAAATTTTACCCAAAGAGTATACACTTGTGTCATTGATAAGCCAAGATTCCGAAATATTTGTCCACGTTCTGACAACATCGCCGAAAAAATTCAGGGTGCAATCAACATTTAGTTGCAAAAGGCAAGCCACTTTTATACTAGTAAGTTCGTTTGTAAAGATATCAACAATGGCGTGAACAGAAGCACATTGAACTTCACAGTCAGTGTCATTGTACAATTTACGCAAGTTCATTTCGTAATAAAGGGCCGTACTAACGTTATACTGGTGAATTGGCCCTGAGATAACTCTCTTTTCTTCCGGCTTGTAGGCTATGTAGAAAGTAAAGGATGATGTGTAGAATTCAAATAATGGTTGACATCTGCCAAATACTACGGACTGGAAAGGCGGACAGTAAAGCTCTCTACAGTCGTTCTGAAAATGGGAAAAAAAGGCATGATGGAAATTTGTACAGAATCCTGCTGGAGTCGTATTCACCAACTATTCTTAAGAATGTTCTTTTTCTTATTCTCCAAGGTTTTCCAAATTTGAAAGTAAGACAACTTCTGATTGGCTAAACCATTTGGTTTAGCCAATCAGAAGTTGTCTTACTTTCAAATTCGGAAAAAATGATCTAGAGAATAAGACTAAGAATATTCTTAAGAATGGTTAGTGAAGACGGACCCTTTTTTCCGCATTAGTGTCGGGCCATGTTCATAAACATACGATATTGCGATTTGGTAGCGTTGTTACCATTCCAGAAAACATATATACATGAGAAAGTAATAGAAAGGCCTCACGATTTTTCTTGTATCCCTTTTCTCTCACCGCTGAACATTGTATTAAGGTCGGTTATGTAGGAAAGCAGCCATTGCCGTGGAAAGAATATTTTGCGAAGTACTGTTAATACCTACAGGAAAGCGTGGATAGGCGCACTAGCCCATCGATATGACTGAAAAAATATTGAAAACAGCCAAGAATGACCAGAAACCAGTGTATCTCGCACAGCAGAACACTAATGGCTCTCTCCTTTCTCACAATGTTCTTTGTTTGATAAAGTAAAAATCTCACCATTTCGGCCACGTTTAATCTGACACCTGTAAATGCTTTTAATACGAAACAGTTAAAAAGAATCTTTTCCAGTGAAAAAGTTAGAAGACGCTGCTACAAAACAATATTTGAACGGTACTTAGGGAGAAACGCCCATCAAAAATGGAATAAAATTGAACAACAAATAAAAAATTGATAATAGAATAAAACGTTGCGTTAACCTGAAATGATAGACGCAAATCAAACAGCAAAACTAGCTGGAAAAATCTCACTGAAAGAACTTGAAGACGAAAACAAACAAAGAGTAAAAGTTCCCAAGAAAAAACATACCTTAGCATAGTCAAAAATTTCTGACTCGCCGCAAACGCTGGCTCGCGGTATTGTGGATTGTGGACTGTCCACTCTCAAGTCGATCAAGGAGAGAACACTGCCAAAGACAAGATCTTTGCCCTGACTCGATCCCCAACAGATGTCTGTTCCACGTATCTTTGTACCATTCTCGTCTTCAAAGATGTTCTTATATACTTTGGCCAATTTTCCACTAAACTGAACCATAAATGGTACATCTGTAACAGTCGGTATAAAATACATACCGATTGTACGAAAAGGCAAAATTCAATAAAACCAGTATATCAGATAGAAAAACTTTGAACATGTCGATATTGAAAGCATTACGGAATTCAAATCATATAAAACCCGATATGATAACAAACATTACTGTGTTGATTGAAAAGAGAGAGAGAGAGAGAAAGAGAGAGAGAGAGAGAGAGAGAGAGAGAGAGAGAGAGAGAGAGAGAGAGAGAGAGAGGGAGAGAGAGAGAGGAAGGGAGGGAAGGACGGAGACAGACAGACAGAAAGACACAGGCAGACAGACAGACAGACCATAGCTTTCATTGCGCCCTTGCTGACAGCCTCCATACATGTCGTAATTATAGTCTTGCTCGGAGCATGTCGATGTGACGTTTTTGACGCAAAACGTCATACGGGTGTTGTAGGTCTGGTTCACTGGAGGCACTGATGCCAGCACGCAGTTTTGCAGGAAGTAGGTTTGAATCTCCGAACTTGACAAACGAAGCTCAGCGAAACTGTCTCTGCATGACACCGGCTCTAAGCCCCATCTGAAACATAACAAAGAAGAAGGGAGCTTTGCAAAATGGGGATTGGCATCGTTTAATTTTTAAACTTGAAACAAATCATCTCGTATTTGAACGTGTATACCGAAATATTGTTGGAAAAGGATAAAATACATCTCCAAAGATATTTCTCTTGTTCTCACAAAGTGTTTCTACTATAGAAATAAAGCTCATTTGTATCAATTTCCAATAAGTCGTGTCTAGAAACTTTAAAATAATATCAAAGGCGGAAAGGGAACTATTTAAAATGCGGAAAAGGACATTCGATTATCAGACAATAAAAAGTCTCTAGACAGGTTTGTTTGTTTGTACCGGTATTAGGGTTTAACGGCGTTTCAACGGCTTAGGCCATATCACTACGGTCAGTACACCTACGCGTGTGTTTCCTGACTTTCTCACACCAGTACTAAGACAACTTTCTTTCTGAGTCACAGACTACTTTTCTAACGTGCATCAGGGGCGAGAGGCGAAATATCATCGGAAAGAAAGTATGCTTCAACCTGGTTTCGAACTTGCAACTACTTGGTTACGAGTCAGATATGCTTACCACTTGGTGGGCCTCTGGACAGGGCTGGTAAGCAACACGTTGTCCTTTTCCACAATGTTTTCTACCCTATAGAGTCTAAAGAGTCACATCTACTGTGACTTCCAAAAAGGTTTTTTTTTAATATAGTTTTTATATGGCTTGCAACACGCGAAAAGGGGCATTCGGACATTTGCGTAAAGTGTCGTCTCGGATCAGCCTGCGCAGTCCGCGCAGGCTAATCCGAGACGGCACTTTACGACTACATTAGATTTTGTGCTACAGTAGAGTTGCGCAAAACAGAAAATTGCATAAAAACGGAAAGTGTTGTTTCGGATTAGTCTGTGCGGACTGCGCAGGCTGATCCGAGACGACACTTTACGCAAATGTCCGAATGCCCCTTTTCGCGTGTTGCAAGCCATATAGTATAACCCTTTCAGCACCACAGGCAAAAAAAACCCAGGCTTTTGCGGACGTCACAGGTCAAGATTATACTGCACAAAACGTGCTGTTTGATTTTACATCTCTACCGTCTGCGCGTTTATTATATCAAATATTTTATTTTTTGCTTTGCGTTAATTCATCTAGAAATAATGGTGGATTACAAGGTTTGGTAATTCATGGTTACGACCAGTGAAATTAATCGATTTCATAGCAACCAGTACGGAACTACATAGATTTTAGTACCACGTTTACGACTTCGCCCTTTCAGTGTAGATAAATGGCGGAAACTAATGACACTAACGCGGAAGGATATATACTGAACCAAAAAAGAAACTTTCCCTGTGTTTAAGTGCAGATATACACCAATATGAAAATCAGGATTAAACTAGATTTATATGCATTGAAAGAGTATTTTATTGCGACTTTGTGTGAAAAAAATTATTGCTGAGGGTTTATCCAAAAGTAGTGAAATGGTAGTTAAAATGCGGAAGGGGTCGCTCACCAAAATCACAAATTAATACCGGGTATGACCACCTTCAGCATGAAGGACTGCCTGGCATCGTTGGCGCATAGAACGGATAAGTGTATTGATTTCGGCTTGTGGAATGTTGTTCCATTCCTGAATTAAGGCTTGTCTTAGCTGAATGACGTTTGACGGTAGAATAGGGCGACGTCTAACACGCTGGTCCAAATTATCCCAAAGGTGTTCAATGGGATTCAGATCAGGGCTTTTGGCAGGCCAGTCATTAATAAATGCAATGTTATTCGCCCTGAGGAAATTCACATTGTCCCTAGCTGTATGGCTTGTGGCATTATCATGCTGAAAAAGAGTGATATTGGCATTATTTTGAAACAGTGGGATAACGTGCCTCGCAAGAATTTCATCTCGGTAGCGTTGGGCATTCAAATTCCCTTCGATAACGACGAGATTAGTGCGAAAGCCACGTGCAATGCCCGCCCAGACCAAGACAGAACCCCCACCCCCAAAACGATCTCGTTCAAGTACGCAACAGTCTGCATAACGTTCATTTCTCCTACGGTATACTCGAACCCTGCCATCACCTCGATGAATGGAAAACCTCGACTCGTCAGAGAAAAGAACGCTATTCCATTGTTGTCTAAGCCAGTGTTGGTGTGTACGTGCCCAATTAACACGATTTACACGGTGACGTCGCGTCAAAACACAACCAACGTATGGACGACGTGCACATAGCCCACCCTCGCGCAAGCGATTGCGCACAGTTTGGGCAGATATACGGTTGTTATGTGTACCAGGGGTGTTAGCAGCAGTGGCTGTGGCAGTTTGGAAGCGATTGGGCAGGTGGGTGTTCCGAATATAGCGGTCTTGGCCGCGCGTCGTGACGCAAGGACGTCCACTACGTGGTCGATCTTCCGTACGCCATGTTGCTTGAAAACGTTGCCTAAAGTATCGAATAGCACGAGTAGAACATCTAATATTCATAGCAACAGCATTCATCGTCATACCAGCATTAAGCATGCCAATGGCACGTTCGCGTAAATTTTGCGGAATTCTAGGCATATCAAAAATAAAGAAAACTAAAAAGAATTTAATTTTGTTCAACGTTTTTTTCTTATTGACATGAAAGTCTATAAAATTAGACTGAAAAGTTTCAAAAAATATACACGAATTATACTGGTCCATGCATGCACGTGAAAATCGCTTTCAGCGGGTTTCTTCTGCAAAATGCTTTCAATCGAGTTAAAATTTGTTTTATCGGACACATAATCGTTCGCCCGAATATATGTAGGTCATCTGACATTTTGATTTTTTTAAATAACATTGCATTTGCACTTAAACACAGGGGAAGTTTCTTTTTTGGTTCAGTATGTTTGGCAAACGGAAGATTAAAGATTAAAAAAAGGTCAATTTGAAAATGGATTTTTGTCTTTTTTAGATAATTCAGCGTACGTGATTTTCCCTCAAATTGATTCAAACACAATTCTGTCACAATTCTGGTCTATACTAACGAATTGTTTTCTTTGTGAACTGGTAAATACATTCTTATTGTAATGCGTTCTTATGTGGGAGTACGCCAGGGGGGAATTACCGAAAACAACAGTACTGGATTTTGATGCAAGTCCCAACAAAAAAAGGGGTTAGAAGCATAAAATAAATATAATATTTGTTTTTTCGGTGAAAGATCGAAATTTATTTCATCTCGTTAACATCATCGGTAATATTTTCACGAGTAGCTGCTCCGTGAAAAGATCGCCGATGATGTCCACTCGTTGAAATAAATTTCGATCATTCACCGAAGAAATAAATATCCTCTATGTTATTATATTATATATTATTAAGCCAGTAAGATAAAAATCTTTATACAATACATTACAATACAATACAATACAATATTTTATTTAAGTATTTAGACCTCTGGCCCATATACAATCACATATCATGTAAATTATTTACAGAGTGACTCTAAATATACAACAAAATTTACAATCAAAGTTAAAGTTTACAATTTTGTGAAGATTAAGTTCTACGGAATCCTGTTTCCGCCATCCTCTTTTCGACCTACGAGGAACTCGAAAAGTAGAAATTAGGCACACTAACTTCCACTTTTCTAGCAAAAAAGTTACCTCGAAAAGTCGAAAAGTTGAAGTTTTTGACCTGACAATCGTCAAAAAAAACTTTCGACTTTTCGACCTCACGTTTGTCTAGAAAAGTAGAAATTAGGAAGTACTAATTTCAACTTTTCGCGTTAAACTGCTAGGTCGAAAAGTAGAAAAGTGGAAGTTTTTCACATGACAATTGTCAATAAAACTTCCACTTTTCGACCTAGAAAAGTTGAAAAGTTGAAAAGTCGAAAAGTTGAAAAGTCGAAATTAGCCGATTAAAACTTCCACTTTTCTAGTTAGGACTAATTTTTCGTAGGATAAATTGGCCGCGTTATTATTCTAAATGTACACCGGACAAAGAAAGATGGCGGGAGCGAATGGTAGAGGTTAAATGTACACCGAATAAGCTGTATACCGAATAAGTCTGATGTCAGTCATAATACAGCAACGCCCTAATTTTCATTTTACCGAAACTCAACCCCATTCGGCAGCCCTATAAACCCGCCCTTATCGCATTGCTACGTCCTTAAGGGAACAGAATTAAACGGTGTACACATTATAATATTGTAGGAAAAGGAGAAAATGCTGGTAACCAGAATTTTCTCCTTTTCCAACAATAATTGCAAAAACCTTCCTTCCCAGGGTCGTTAAAACAATGGATTGTTTGGTAAAGGGTTATATATCACGTGGTCGTGTACGAGTTGTTTAGCCCCGATATTCATGAGGAAATTACGTCATTTTTTAGCGATGATGCAAAGAGACGTTTCTTTGTCAATGAGCAAATCAGCCAACTCCATATATTGGTGAAAGGGCGTTTCTTTGTGAATAATGGATTCCGTATATGGCACAATATTTTAGCAATGATGTAATGTGGGCGGAAAAAGACTAAGTCAGTTAAACGCTAAGAAGTTCATAATTAAACGATTTAAACAGCCACAGTCGGTCGCTACGCTCCCTCCTTTTGGCTGTTTAAATTGTTTAATTTCGAGTTCTTAGCGTTTAACTATTACATCGACTCCGATCAGCATCATAGATAGGCCTTGCAAAGATTAGGAAGGATCCCGGTGCCCACGCCAAGCCAGTGTTCGAACCAGCGACCCAAATGTTGACAACTCACACATTTTAACCCATTACCACACGATTCCTGGTTTTGACACCTTTGCAAAATATTATTTAGGAAAACATTGTTAGAAAAGGAGAAATAGCTTTTTACAAACTATTTCTCTTTTCTCACAATGTTGTCTACTCTATATTACACTTAGATTTCAATACACACTTTGAAATGTCGTCTGCAATTTCTTTAAATTTGGACAGTCTTTTATTTTTTGTCATCATCGTAATGGGTTAAACGTGGTTTGAAAATGTCAAATTGGGCGCCCGCTAAATGCACAGTTCCTGACTAGATTTGTCCAACTATAAACTCCGCCCATAGGCGGTATCGGATAAAGATAGATATCAGACTTAAACGGTGTACAGACTTATTCGGTAGACGTTTAACCTTTACCGGGTCCAAATACGAAGGACCGGTGACACAGGAATTTTTACCCCTACACCGGCTCTAACATTATTCGGTGCTGATAAACAAACATCCCGTGATAATCAGTCCTAACTAGAAAAGTGGAAGTTTTAATCCGCTAATTTCGACTTTTCGACTTTTCAACTTTTCGACTTTTCGACTTTTCAACTTTTCTAGGTCGAAAAGTGGAAGTTTTATTGACAATTGTCATGTGAAAAACTTCCACTTTTCTACTTTTCGACCTAGCAGTTTAACGCGAAAAGTTGAAGTTAGTACTTCCTAATTTCTACTTTTCTAGACAAACGTGAGGTCGAAAAGTCGAAAGTTTTTGACAATTGTCAGGTCAAAAACTTCAACTTTTCGACTTTTCGAGGTAACTTTTTTGCTAGAAAAGTGGAAGTTAGTGTGCCTAATTTCTACTTTTCGAGTTCCTCGTAGGTCGAAAAGAGGATGGCGGAAACAGGATTCCGTAAAGTTCTGTGATAATTAGAGGTCATATGTTTTTTGAAAACATTTGTAAGAAGACCTTATCTCATCGATAAATTAATACATTAACTCAGACAGTTACTATATATAATATTAATGCCACGTTTCACGCTCATGTGGTTTAAGCTTTTGAAAACATTGTGCAAAGAAAAAATTGTTCATTCTTTTGAAAACATTTGTTAGAAGACATTATCACATCGATAGATTAATACATTTAACTCAGACAGTTACTAAATATAATATTAATGCCACATTTCACGCTCATGTGTTTTAACCTTTTGAAAACATTGTGCCACAAATAACTGTTCATTCAAATAATAGTAACAGGAAAATTTACTGATTGGGTTTATCTGCCAACCCATTACTGTTAGAACACGATATTTATTTTTATACCATATCAAAACTTTTGAAAAACATTATGAAAAAAAAAAAAAAAAATAATAATAATAATAGCATTGTTCCTGCATTTTTAAAACTTTAAAAAACACTACTCCAAAACAATCCTGTTTTTTAACGACTCGAAGGGCGTGCATTTGAAAACATTGTTGGAAAAGATAAAAAAAGCGAAAAAATGACGTTTGACGAATATAATGCGTCAAAATTACTTTTGACGAACATAACACTAGTAATAGTGCAAAGGACAATTTAATGATTAGGTTTATCTGCCAAACCATTACTGTTATAACACGATATTTCATATTCATATCATATGAAAACTTTTGAAATTTATAAATGTCTTGGATTGCACATTTAGACGTCAAAACTTTCAAGTTTATAAATACATTTTGCGTTGAAAAAACTAAGTACATGTATTAAAGTTTTATTGTCTGGTTAAATGTTGGGAACAAAAAGCACCCACCTGATCAGGTCGGTAGCCCCATGGCATTGTGCACAGTACTTGTTTTGAACAATGTTGTACCTCGAGTCCGACAGAACTATAATATCATCATAGCTTGCGGGATTTAAATTTGTCTCGTTACATTTATCAACGACATCTTTTTCAGGATAGTCCTCGGGACAAAAATTGATTATTCGATGTTCGGGCAATATTGCCACATCGGGCCCTGTCACAGAGAATATATAGCCGTTATGGTTAACAAGCGCCAAGCATGGTAGAAATCCGGTGTTGATTGTTGGAATTGTGAGTATTGTATAGTTCGAACAGCATCCATCGTTGTCGTCGTGACAAATTTCGTCACAAAAACACTTCTCACCAAGCGGTATGAAATCCAATTGCAAATCATATCCAAGAATATAGTCTATGGAGCAGAAATATGAGCGTGGACACAAAATAGCCAATTCGTCTTCCATTAAGTTACTCAACACGCCATTCAGCAACAAACCGAGGCAGATTGTACATGTAAATAAACACCGCGGTATACCGGATGTAGTAATCCTCATTTTCCTTGTACTTCCGGTCAAAAGCCCTGTGCAATGAAATTGTTAAATTGTTACCAAGATCAAGATTCAAGATTTCATGAGTATTGAACCTCTGACTTTAGCAGACGATAAGATTTTAGACTGGTTCAAATTAAAAGAATTTTTCAGACGACATACTAAATTTAGTTCAAATTCGGGGGAAAAAAAAAAAACTCTGGCAAAAGCAGGTTTAATGCATCTCCGTAATCCGTTGTACCAAGCAAGAGATCTATAAATTAGATATCCATAAAATCCACTTTGTTTAAGAAATGACCGAATCATGAATTAGACTAGTCCTTTGACATGAAGAAAATTGAAAGATAGCAAAAAGTATCGGCCCAGGTCAGCCTGCGCGGACTGCGCAGGCTGACCTGAGTCGATTCTTTTTACAGAGCATGAATCAAATGTCTTTGATAGATTAAAAATGGGGAAAATAACCAGCAGCTTTTTCCTTCTTCCACAATGTTTCCAAATACTTTTAAATCACGGGTCGTTAAAATACGGGATTGTGTGGTGAAATTTATTACCCATTACGTCATTGACGTTGTTGTGAATTGTGTCAAAAGGTAAAAAGATTATTCAATTAAACCTAAATTTAATTAAAAAATATCAGTTAATCTGAGATACGCTGCAATATGCTTTCTTTAACTGAATTCCTTTTTCAAACATCAAACAGTAAGAAACTAAAGTGATAAACTCCTATGTGGTCTAATTTTCCGAAATGTGGTTTTATATATATGTTCTGTTCCGTTTTACCCGAAGTTTTTTTTTTATGCATTTGTTTTCCATTGCAGTTCAACAACAGTTAATTACTGATTAGTCTGACATTTGCCAAATCGAAGACGCGCAACAGGTTTGGCCAATGTCAGACTGCTGCATGACAACACGTCATCCCACAAGGCGTCTATAATAGTGCAAGACTTTCTGAAACAGGAAAAAGTCGTTGTACTCTCCCACCCTCCGTATTCACCCGACCTTGCTCCTTGTGACTTTTTTTGTTTCCAAAGCTAAAAAATTACCTTTCAGGTTGAAAATTTATTCAGCGCAAACACCTCGGTTCTGCAATAGTCCAGTGTCTTCATAGTATACATAAAAAGAGTATGAACATGACTTCAAAGATTGGACCCGGAGACTGAAACTTTGTAGATCTGTTGGAGGTGAATACTTTGAGGGAACAAAATAAGAATTTCAGTGAATCAAATTTTAGGTGCTTGGATGCATTCATGATTGAACACTCCTCGTAGACTGAACAAGATGTCATCGATAGGGTACAAGATGTTTGTTTATGAAAATTAAGTCAGTGAGCTATGCAAATCAAGCTCATCTTTACTTATCCCGACGCAACCTTTTTCATTCTCGTTTTTTCGCGCGTGCTGTGAGTCTCGTCGAGCCACAAGTTCGCCCAACCGATAAGAAAGGAGAAAAGCATGGGATGTTTATCTAAAAGTTAACTCTAGAAAGTATTCAAATGCCAAATTAACAAATTGATAAGTTCCTCATTTTCTTCATTGAATTAAAGATCCACAGTTTACATTTTTGGGGAAAAAAACCGCTTTTTATATGGTAATTATATAGTAAATAAATAAATAAATAAATCTAGACTTAAATGTACATGTATATGGGAAGAAAAAAAAAAAAAAAAAAACCCACGAAAAATAAGATTTACGAAGGAAAAATAAGCGACTCAGAAAATTTGAAGAAGAAGAAGAAGAAGAAGAAGAAGAAGAAGAAGAAGAAATAAAAAGATATGAAGTAAGGAAAGAAATTTACAAAAATATTAAAGACTATTTACGAGCACCTAATTGTTCCATCTTCCTCAACATGGTGTCATGTTTGAAACTATTATTCTATTATTTAGGTATATATACGTACATGTAGGCTGATACGGTTGTCTATTTAACCGAAGTGATTGAAAGGTTAGGAGGCTTTCAACCCAAAAGCACTGTATAAACGAAACAGATATTTTAAGTGTGTGAGGAAGACTTTTAATTGCTGATTTTGACCAAAAAACTCTAGCAAAGCAGACGGTGCAGATTGAGATCCAAGAATAGTTTGGTATTGATTTACACTGGTTATAAACAGCAAGTATAGTATACCTATAGTTGTAAAGTCACTGTAAGGGTTAAGAATTCATTTACAAAGTGATGCATTTTTTTTTATATATCCGAATTCAAAAAGACACGTTTCGATCTTACAGTTTTCCAATAGATAATTATTTGATTTGATGCGAGATTGTGATAGATCATTCCACGTAGTGAACACCTTCACTGTACATCCGACGACAAAATTTATACAAGTTCAGTTTGAAAACATTTGCTGACTTATGCATGTTCTGACTTCTATTTGGTCTGCAACACGCGAAAGGAGGCATTCGGATTTTTTGCGTAAAGTGTCGTCTCGAATCGGCCTGCGCAGTCTGCGTAGGCTAATCCGAAAAGACACTTTCCGTTTTTATGTAATTTTCTGTTTTGCGCAAGTCTACTGTAGCATAAAGTCTAATGTAGTCGTAAATGTCCGAATGCCCCTTTTCGCGTGTTGCAAGCCATATGTCAGAGCAGCCGGTGGCTTGGAGAGAGAGTCGTGTTGGAAAGAGACACCATGCATTTCCTGCATCGACAAAATTGATATCACGTGAAAAAAATGACAAACCAGCATCCTGCATGTATATCAAACGCGAAAATGAATGATTGGGACGAAAAATATCTGGAAGAAACTAAAAGGGGCGAACAAAGCTGAGACGGATAATCTCGATCCAACGTCTTTATAGTCCAACTATTGCGTTGTCTGCGCATGTCACATTCTTCGAAGATTCGACCTGTCTGCTATGACGCATCACCCGGCCTCGAATACTTGGGAAAAGCAGGGCTTATATCGAAGCTATTAGCCTATTACCCAAGTATGTAGGGGCTGTTTTAATAAATGGCCGGTGCATAGGTTACATGCTAGCCGATCATAGCTGACTGAATCGCACCAGAGAGCGTTTTATTGAGTAAACGTTTATTTTATTTTGAAATTCAAAGTAACGATTGTTTTGAAAAGTAGTCCGGTTCTGTACCCAGAATGCCCAAATTAGATAGATGTATATTTGTAGAATGCCATCTAGCGGGAGATGATGCCAACTATTGAAAAGACTCGAGTCACTCTTTTTCAAAAGGGGGTTGAGTTCGTCTCTGCAATGCATTACACTATGCAAGGGCGTAGCACCCATTACGCACAATACACATGCGTGTAAACAAGTCCGTGACCAGGTTTGTAAATTACAATTTCATATAGATCTACATGTTCTGATTTTTCTCTAGATTTGCGCGCCTTTTTAAAGGACATACATGAGTTAATTGATTCACTGATGACTAGGGAAGTCCACTATGCTTTACAATAAATGGACACCCCCCTCCCTCTCCCTCCCCAGTCGGCACTTCGTGCCTCACTGTGCGAATAACTATTTTAATCTTGGCTACGCCTATGCCATGCGGAAGCGATCACATATTTAGGGATCCATAAAATGCATTTTGTATATCAACAGACTGAATCATGAGATACACTGATACCTTGACATGCAAAAAACTGACCAATAGCAAAAAACTTTCGACCCAGGTCAGCCTGCGCGGACCGTGCAGGCTGACCTGAATCGATAGTTTTTGCATATGCATTAAGCTACCTTTCACAGAGCATAACTCAGTCTGGCGGAGCATCAATCACGGGCTTAGCGGGAGGTGGGGAAAATCGACTTATACGCAAAATATATAATTCAAAGAACCATACTAACTTTGCTTTTACTATAACCGGAATAGAAATGAAAAATATCTTTAAAAAAGATAGACGGCGTAAGGGATGCTAGAATATGAATATTGAAACTCTATTGTGCGTTAATATGAAGTAAAATAATGAAAAGTAACCTCGCGAACAATTGCTTCTTTTTCCTCACCGTTTTTCATTTTGTTGAAAAGTAGCATTGGGTTATTGGGTGACGATTATGAAAATATTAAATTTCCAAATAGATATAGAACAAGAAAAGGACCATTCTCTATTACATCAATTTGCTATGGTATGAATCAAGGCACCAGGGTATCGATCAGTAGTAGCAACGCTTGTAAATAGTGGTTTCATAATTGTGCAAGCAAATATGGCAGCAGGGGCCCGCTGAATAAACATGTGCACATTTTTTACCAATCGCAAATTACCATCTATTCATTCTTTATCAGTACCAAGAAGTAGGTCACAAGCCAGCGCATTCAGCTACGCCGAAAAAAAAAACTGAGGCATGTTTTAATCTTTTCTTTAAATGCATACCAGGATACTGTTGATTAAAGCGAGGATTACATTATAGAAAGTAAAAAAGAACAACTTTCTCACATCAAAGCGTAAAATCGGTTGAAAAAAAATTACCCACAAAATGTTTGTTAACTGAAATACAGTATATAGAAGCCGTCTTTTTAAACGCCAGGGATTAATTTATCAAAGATTCTAACCTTACACCGATTTATGCCACATTCCTTGAAATCTTATAAAAGTTTCACGTTAGAGTCAGACTTCAAATTGGCTCTCGCCCTTTGGTATGAGAAAACTATAAACGGGTGCATTGTATCTTGGCTGCAAATCAGTTCGTAGCAGACTGTCTGACTTTTTTTCTTGCAACGCAAAAAGAGGAAGAATTCTCATCGAATTGATGAAAAAGCCGTTTTCTACAATAGGCCCTATTGCAATCATATCACGACAACAGCTCGCTTATAGATGTATGTCTCAGGTCCGTATTTACAAACCATTCTAAAGGGTGTCCTTATATAGCCTAATCCTCAAGAATTTTCGAATGTCTAAAGTAACGCAATTTCTGATTGGCTAAACCAAATGGTTTAGTCAATCAGAATTTGTGTTACTTTTCAAGTTTAGTAGATCTATTAGACTGAGCTTGCAATTTAGAATGGTTGGTGAAAACGGACTCTGGATCTCAGCAACATTTGTCTCGGGCACTTGCCCAAGGATCATGTGACCCCCACCAAAAGCTTCTCGGAATAATCGAACCAGAGTTCTTCATGTTTCGAAATCTAAACCTTCGCCTCTGAGCCACTCAAGACAGAAAGGAATCATAAAAAAAGACAAATAAACAAGATAAAATGTTGAAGACCATAATCGAGTTCAAAAAGCAGAGTCACTATACAGTGAAGCCGAAGACTCGGTATAAACAACACATGACCGTGCAATACATGCATGTATGTGGGCTCACATGTTTGTACCTAACATATTTCAGAGGAATTCGGGATGCACCCTGATCTTTCATAATCGGGGATTTTGATCCTTGCAGATTTTTTCCCCCTTTTTATAAAGTGTGTAATATATTTTTTTCTCCATTGGTCAATTATTATCGCGCCATTTACAACAGCATATTCTCCTTTTTTTCCCTTAATATTCTCCAATGTTTCAAAACAAATTGCATCATTTAACTTTTCACCAATCGACATTTTTTTGGTCTAATTCAAATTGAAAACATTTGCAGACGACAAATTAAATGTGGCTCAAATGATGAAAGACTCAAAAACATTGTTGGAAAAGGAGGAGGTGTAAGTTACCAGCATTTTCTCCCTATCCCTTAACGTTTTCAAAAGCTTTCTTCGTCAGGATCGTTTAAACTCAAAATTGTGTGGTAAACGTTTAAGGTCTACGGCTCCTAACTCTCATATTAAAAGACAGAAGCTGCCGAGATTGGCCGAATAGCATTTACGAAAACGTCGATGTTACACGATATTTAGCGATGAGTTAGTGAGTCTACGGCCCCTTTCTCTCATATTAAAGACGGAAGCTGCCGAGATCGGCCGATTAGCTTTTACGAAAACGTCGATGTTACACGAAATTTACCGATGAGGGGTCGTAATCGTTAAGCAACATTGAGTTTATCTGTAAAACTGAGCAATTTCTTTATTTGCAATAATGTTTTCTATTATATTTTTTCTGCAGATCTTTAAAAAGAAAATGTTATCTATCGAAAGTTTTTGTTTTGTTATCTTTTTTATCTCTAAGATCGTTTAAGAATAACTGTTTCTCTACCCAGGAATTTTTTTTTCTTTTAAAAATGAGCCATGCTCTGTGAAAAGGGGGTTTACTGCATCTATCTGCAAAAAAAGTATCGACTCATGTCATTCTGTCGGAATGACTTTCATCAATGCCCGGGAAGAAATTGGGCGAACTGGGGATTCGAACCAGTAACCCACCTGGTCTTAAGTCCTGCACGCTAACGACTGCGCTATCGGGGCTCGGCGTTGCTATAAGAGTTAAACCTTTACCATCCTGATGAGGAGGGCTTTTGAAAACATTGTAGGAAATGGAGAAAATGCTGGTAACAGCATTTTCTCCTTTTCCTACAATGTTTTCTACCTAATCAAAGACAGAAGTCATCATTTGAGCTACATTTAGATTGTTTTCTGCAAATGCTTTCAATTTGATTTGGTGAATTTTTTTTTCGTATTGTAAAGACTTAAAGGTACAAGAGAGACAGTGGGTAAATCTAATTTCGCTTGTCAATGTTTGTTATTTATGTGCCAATATCAGGTAGAGAATTACAATCTCTCTATTCGTATCAATATTGTCATTAGAAAATTCTTCCTTCATGATCGGTTAGAGTGTTCTTTGGCAAGGCATTCCAGAGTCCCAGCACGAGTGAAATCAGTGACGTAAATACGCTTACTGTTGCCGTGATACTTTTATAACATGATACAATTGTAGACACGTCCAGAGTGAAAACCCCTGAAAACCCGTGTAGACAATACATCAAATGAAGCTCAACCGATGTGATCTGTCTTTGAAAGTTGAAAAATAAACTGTGGAAGAGAAAGAAAATGCTGGTCACCGGCATTTTTCCTTTTCCCACAGTGTTTTCAAAAGCTGTCTTTTACTGGGTCGTTCAAACACAGCATTGTTTAGTAAAGGAATCAGCAACAAACGAACGAACAATGATCTAATCAACGAACGACAAAAGAACGAACGAACGTTCTTTTTTACCACAGCAGAATGCTGCGAAGTTTAGATGGTTTTGCGAGCAGTATAGATCCAAGATCAGACTGCGAAAACCTAGAATTTGCAGTTTGATCTTGTATGTGCAAAAAGTTGCCTGATTTTTGCTGTAATAAGTATATTGTACCAAAACAGCCGATGAATTTGCAACAATGCGCCTTCTTTTTGTTCTCAAAAAATACTTTTTCATGTTTTATCACCGGCAGACATATTTTCCTCGCTTCAGACCACAGCTGGAAACACTCTGGCAAAAGGAGAAATTGCTTAGTAACGAGCGCGTGTTTCTTGTCATATTTTTTTTCACGTGTTTAGAAAAGTATAACACACAACAACGAAACGGCAAACCTCAACCAAGAAAAGGGTGAAAAGTAAACGTTTTTATACAAATGTAATTTTATCTATTGAAATTAGTATTAAATATATACAACATTCTTTCCTTGCTGTAGACCACTGCCAGAAACACTCTGGCAAAAGGAGGAATTGCTTAGTAAAGGGCGCGTGTTTCTTGCCATATTTTTTCCACTTGTTTAGAAAAGTATAACACAACAACAAAACGGCAAACCTTCAACCAAGAAAAGGGTGAAAAGTTTAACTTTTTTACACGAATGTAATTTTATCTATTGAAATTAGTATTAAATATATACGATCAGTTTTCTTCGTGACATTGACTTTATTCATGAACCGATTTTTATCTATGATATAGGCCTAAGTATCATACGATATACTTACAGTAGTGTATACAATGAAAACAATAGTGTGACAAATGATTGCTTCTTTTTCCCCACAATGTTTTCTATACTAAGCACTAAGAAAGTTTTTTTTCCCCCCGATCTTCAATTTTAATTTTTTTTGCTATAAATGAAGATTTAACCCTTCATACCAAAACAACAAAATTTTAGACTTGTCCATATTAAAATGATGTGCAAAGAAAAAAATAGATCTAATTGTGACTCATAACTTGAAATAGGATTTTGAAAGGAGAGAAAACATGTGGGAAAAGGAGAAAATGCTGGTTACCAGCATATTCTCCATTTTCCACAATGTTTTCAAAAGACTTCTGTCCCAAGGTCATTAAATCACGGGGTTGTTTTGTAAACGGTTAAGCATTGACTGATTGTTTGGTGTTTATAACGCCATTTTCAACAGTATTTAAGTTATATCGCGGCGGCCGGTGCACCTATCCATGCTGTCCTGGAGTTTCTTTTACCGGTACTCCCCACGATATTCTATCCAAGCTGCTTTCCCACATAACTATCGCTGAAACAATAGTCAGCGGTGAGAAAGTTATGAATCCTGTCGCAAAGACTATCCCCAATCCTCGGAAAGAAATTGGCCGAGCTGGGGATTGGAACCAGCAACCCTCTGTTCTCAAGTCCTGTACGCTACCGACTGAGCTACCGGGACTCGGCAAGTGTTGAGTAAAAACATTGGTAGTCGGCAGGTCCAAAAATTGTATGGGATACCTTCATCAAACGACAAAAAAAAAAATTAACTTCGGTCCAAAACGAAAGCATTTTCAGGCAACAACTTAAATGCTCTTTAAATAGATTTGTCCTTGATAGGATTGATAACATTGTTGGAAAAGGAGAAAATGCTGGTCTCACTCTTCTCCTACCATGTTTTCAAAAGCCCTTTTTCTCCTTTTAGTGGTTTAACTCTCTACTACGCAATCCTGACTTTCAACGACCTTAAGAAAGAAGACTTTCGTAAACATTGTGGGAAAAGGAGAAAATGCTGGTAACCAGCATTTTCTCCTTTTCCCACCATGTTTTCTACCCTATCAAGGATAATTTCCATAATTTGAGCCACATATGATGTCGTCAGTAAATGCTTTGGGTTTGGACAAGTCTAAAATTTTGTCCTGTAGTAAAGGGTTAAACACGTGACTGTTTTGTACAGTGTTAAGGGTAGTACTAACAAGGTGGAAAATTGACAGTGAAGTTTAGATCCACCATGCGAAGGGAGATATAGAAATCTGATCGTATCTGCTCGTATGTATGAATGAATTTGAGGGAAAAATCGATCAGTATTATTAGAACGTTAAGGTTAGTGGAGGGTAAACGTGCTTCTGACAGGTAAGCTAAAGTGTTTATGTTTGTGTGAACGTACATTTCGTATGCTGTCTGTCTGTCCGTCCGTCTGGCTGTCTCATAGTGTGTGGGTTATGTGTGTACTATATATGTAGGGACTCTCTCTCTCTCTCTCTTTCACTCACTCTGTCTCTCTCCTTCCAGTTTTTCCGTATGTTTATTTTAGCTCTTCGAGAGATTTTCTCTCTTCAAATTTTGTTGTACGTCTCGTTCGTTTTTTTTTTCTTCTTCTGTCGATCCCGTCAGGCATTGTGACAGTTAAAAAAAGAAACTCCAAAGATATTGTTCTATTTTTTTTCTTGTTTCCATCCCCTTCCGCTCTCTTTTTTTTTCCCATTCTTCTCTCCCTCTCTCTTCTTCTTTTTGCTTCCCTCTCTCTCTCTCTCTCTCTCTCTCTCTCTCTCTCTGCCCTAGCTCTTTCTCCCCTCTTCTGCTTGTCTGTCTTAATGTATGTGGTTTTATCTATCTCCTTTTTTTGCTTGACCAGAAAAAAATATCCAGATAAAAACAGATCGAGGGGCGATTGATCGATTGATTGTATAGTGTTTAAAGCCGTTTTAAATCTTATTTCAGTTATATCGCGGCGGTCAGTGCACCTATCGACGCTTTTTTGGAGTTTTTTTTACTAGTGCTTCACACAATTTTTCTTCCCAAGCCGCTGGCTGCTTTCCCACATATAATATGTGTCGAAACAATGATCAACTATGAGAGAAGAATGGATCCCCTCGCAGTGATTTTTATGAATCCTCGGTAAGAAATTCGCTGAGGTGGGGATTTGAACCAGCGATACCGTGGTTTCAAGTCCAATATGCTAACACCTGCACTGCTGGGCTCAGCACAGATTTAGGGGCAAAATATACATACAGACAAATAAACATATAAGGCATGCTCTGGCATTATGGGGATTTCATGCATCTCAATGAAGCATTATACCAAGCAAGTCATCATATAACCAGGGATCTATACAATCCATTTTGTCTAATGACCGACTAAATCATGAGGCGTACTGGTCCTTTGACATCCAGAAAATTTACCAATTGCAAAAAGTTTCGGCTCAGGCTAGCCTGCGCGGATTGCGCAGGCTGACCTGAGTCGATACTTTTTGCAGATGTATGAAGCCCCCTTTTGTTACGGGACATCACTCCTTTCTTACTGCATAGCATCATCCCGTATAAAATCAATACCTAACAACTACGCTAGGGAGAATTCTCTTTAGCTCAGTGGTTATGGTGTTGGTCTTTAAAACCTCAATAAACGAGGATTTTTTCCGCATGGGTTCAAAACCCGCCAGGTGCGGTTGGTATTTGAGCTATGCATTGGTTGCGAACACAGAGAATGACTCATATATAAAGACAGACAAATTAAAACTGGAAAAAATTCAAAGAAGACGGGATTACCAAAATGTTTACACAGGTTTCGCATAATTTAATAAGAAAAATTACAGACAGCCAATTTTTAAGTAAGCAAAAGGGAAAGAAAATCTATTTTGTTTGGTTGATAATACGAAAAATACACCTTTTTATTACCACGTGCATTGAATTTAGATCTATTACAAGTAAAATACCATACAATGAATAGATTTAGGTGACAAAATATTTAACGGGAGAGTATTTAGCAAAATACAAAATTGAATTGCATAAATTCGTTGAATATCATGGCCGGTTTTACAATATGGAGGGGGGGGGGGAAAGGCAATGAATATCATGGCCGGTTTTACAATATGGAGGGGGGGGGGGGAAAAGGCAACCTTTCTAACATTTGTCTTTAGCGAAAAAGGATTTAGAGGCCCTTGAGGGCTTCAGTTGCTCTACTGGCAGTGATTTTTGCTTTTTTTCTAGCATTCGTTATAATGTACGTGTAGTATACTGGTCTATCCCACAGATAGATATAAATGCATAGCTTGTGTTTGTATAAGGGAACTAATAATACTGCCTTGCTATAGAGCTAACTTTTGTAGCGACGTGGTAGAGCGTTCGCCTTGGGACCTGGAGGTCCAGGCCTCAGGAAGGTACTTGTTAGAACTGTTACATAGGCATGGTGAATTGAACAAACAGTGAAATTATTGAAGTTAAATTTCTCAAAACCAATTGTTTGGAATCCAGCTAAATTTGACAGGGTTTCGGTACTCATTTATAAAACAATTCCTGCAATTTCCATTTTGAATTATGACTAATAATGTGGACTGTTATGAGTAAACAAGACTAAGTCATCAAATGGCTGCTTTTCCTAAACTAATGACTGGATTTTCTTCATTTTTAATGGAGCTCAATCCGCTGATAATACAAATGATCTGTGCAAGTTTCAAAAGATTTGGATTACAAATGTGGACTATATCGCTTAAACAAGAAATGCAAATTTTCAACTTTAAATGACTTCTTTTGCCTTGCAAACTGTCAGTATTTTTTCTTTTTTCAAAATCAACAGGGTTCAAGCTATTGGTGATATAAAGAGCCTGTGTGAGTTTCACGAAAATCTGACAACAAATGCGGACTTTTTCGCGTAAACAAGAATTTTTAATTTTCAACTTTAAATGGCTAATTTTCTCTTACTGCTTGTCAGATTTTTTTATCAAAATCACTAGGGTTCAAGCTATTGATGAGATGATATAAATGAACTGTGCAAGTTTCACGAAAATCCAACCACAAATGCGGACTTTATCGCGTAAGCAAGAAAAGGCTAACGGACGGACAGACAGAAGACGAAAACCACGCCATGACATAAGCTTTTCTG